>BTHU01000001.1:81963646-83163646 GCA_036184795.1 Tokudaia tokunoshimensis | reverse complement strand
TTTTCTCCATCCTGAGTGGGATTGAGTCATCATCACTTGGGCCCTTAGGTTTGTTAACCTTCTTGAGTTCTGTGAATTGTATTCTGGGTATTCAATTTTTTGGCTAATATCCACTTTTTAGTGAATACTTACCATGCATGTTCTTTGGGGTTTGAGTTACCTCACTCAGGATGATATTTTCTCATTCCATCTATTTGTCTGCAAAAGTCGTGAAGTCCTCATTTTTAATAGTTAAATAGTATTCCATTGTGTAAATGAATCACATTTTCTTCTTTATATCTATTCTTTCTTTTTATATATATTTTATTGGTTTTTTTATTTATTTACATTTCAAGTGTTATACCACTTCCCATTTTCCACTCCACAAAACTCCCATCACATCACCCCTCTCCTTTGTCTTTATGAGGGTGCCCCTCCAACCACCCACCCATTCCAATCTTGTTTCCCTAGCATCTCCCTATGTTGGGAGCCTCCACAGGACCAAGAATCTCTCCCAGATAAGGCAATCCTCTGTTACACATGTACTTGGAGCCATGGGTCCCTCTATGTTTGCTCTTTTTTAGGTGACTTAGTCCCTGAGAGCTCTTGGGGTGGAGGGGGGGAGTTCAGTTAGTTGATATTGTTGTTCTTACTGGGGGTTGCAATCTCCTTCAGCTCCTTCAGGCCTTTCTCTAACTCTACCATTGGGGTCCCCAGGCTCAGTCCAATGATTGGCTAGGAGTATATGCCTCTGCATTGTTCAGAAGCTAACAGGAGCTCTCACAGGACAGCTCTATCATGCTCCTGTCAGCAAGCACTTCTTGGCATCAGCAATAGTGTCTGGGTTTGGTGTCTGCAGATGGGATGGATCCTTAGGTGGGGAGGTCTATAGATGTCTTTCCTTCAGTCTGTGCTCTACTCTTTGTCTCTGCATTTCCTTTAAATAGTAAAAATTCTGGGTTAAAATTTTTGAGATTGGTGGGTAACACCATCCCTCAACCAAGATATGGTATCTACAGGTTCTTTCTTCCCTTTGTTGGGTATTTCAGCTAATGTTAACCCTGTTAGATCCTGGGAATCTCTTGTTTCTCTGACATCTGGGACTTTGTAGTGACAACCCCCAGTTCCCCATCCTCCACTTCCTGACCCTCTGTATGTGTCGCCTGTCTCTTCTCATACTTGATCCTGCCCCCTCCTTGGTTCTCTCCCTTCCAGATCTCTCCCTCTCTCTACCTCCCATGATTATTTTGTTCCCCCTTCTAAGTAAGATCGAAGCATCCACATTGTTCTTCCTTCTTCTTAAGCTTCATATGGTCTGTGAGTTGTATCATGGGTATTGTGAGCTCTTGGGCTAATATCCACTTATCAGTGAGTACATACCATGTGTATTCTTTTGTGACTGGGTTATGTCATTCTGCATGATATTTTCTGGTTCCATCCATTTGCCTGCAATTTTGATGAAGTCATTGTTTTTAATAACTGAGTTGTACTCCATTGTGCAAATGTACCACATTTTCTGTATTCATTCTTCCAGTGAGGGACATCTGGGTTGTTTATAGCTTCTGTCTATTATAAATAAGACGGCTGTGAATGTACTGGAGTATGTGTCCTTAATACATATTGGAACATCTTTTGGGTATATGCCCAGGAGTAGTATAGCTTCATTTTCAGGTAGAAGTATCTCCAGTTGTTTTTTTTGTTTGTTTGTTTTGTTCTGTTTTGTTTTTTTTTTTTTTTTGAGGAACTACCAGATTGATTTCCAGAGTGGTTGTACCAGCTTGTAATGCTACCAGGAATGGAGAAATGTTCCTCTTTCTCTAATCCTTGCCTTAGCCATTCTGACTGGTGTGGTTTTGATTTGCATTTCTCTGATGACTAAGGATGTTGAACATGTCTTTAGGTGCTTCTTAGACATTTAAGATTCCTCAGTTGAAAACTCTGTTTGCTCTGTACCCCATTTTTTAATAAGGTTATTTGGTTCTCTGAGTTCTTCTTGGTGCTTCTTGAGTTCTTTGTATATATTGGATATTAGCCCTCTATTGGATGTTGGATTGGTAAAGATCTTTTCCCAATCTGCATGTTACTGTTTTGTCCTATTGACAGTGTTCTTTGCCTTACAGAAGCTTTTTAATTTTTTGAGGTCCCATTTGTCCGTAGTTGATCTTAGAGCCTGAGCCATTGTTGTTCTCTCCAGGAAACTTTCCCCTGTGCTGATGTGTTCAAGGCTCTTTTCCACTTTCTCTTCTGTTAGATTCAGTATATCTTATTTTATTTAGAGGTCATTGATTCACGTGGACTTGAGCTTTGTACAAGGAGATAAGAATGGATTAATTTGGATTCTCCTGCAAGCTGACTGCCACTTGAGTCAGCACGATTTGTTGAATATGCTGTCTTTTTTTCACTGGATGGTTTTGGCATCTATGTCAAAGATTAGGTGACCATAACTGCATGTATTTATTTCTGAGTCTTCAATTCTATTGGTTTACCTGTCTGTCTCTGTACCAACACCATGTAGTTTTTATCACTATTGCCCTGTTGTCCAGTTTCAGGTCAGGGAAGGTGATTCCCCAAGAATTTCTCTTATTGTGGAGAATAGTTTTCGCTATCCTGAATTTTGTTATTCCAAATGAATTTGCAAATTGTTCTTTCTGTCTGTGTGAAGAACTGAGTTGGAATTTTGATGGGGATTGCATTGAATCTGTAGATTTTTTTTTATAAAATGGCCATTTTTACTATTTTTATGCCACCAATCCATGAGCATGAAAGATCTTTCCATTTTCTGAGGCCTTCTTTGATTTCTTTCTTCAGAGATTTAAAGTTCTTATTGTAGAGATCTTTCACTTGCTTGATTAGAGTCACACCAAGATATTTTACATTATTTGTGACTATTTTGTAGGGTGTCATTTCCCTAATTTATTTTTTCCTAATACAAACAGTCTTTTATTAATTCAGATAACTGAACTTCCACAAAATTAGAATAAACAAAAGAAATCCTTAAAAGTCTCAAAGTTCTGTGCTTTAGTTCAAATAATTAACAAAACTCTAAATAATATTACTTTTCTACAGGCCAGGGGAGTAGCCAGTTAGTGGAAGAGCTAAAGATATGTGTACTTCATGGGAGCAGTGTAGCTTCTGTGCAACCTAAGCAGAGATGAGGGCACATTAAGGGACTCCCTAAGACTACCCCTGAGTCAATTAGGGAATGTCAGTTTGGGTGCTGGGAAGGGGAAAATTTAGTAAAGCTTTCTGGCCTGAAAGGTCAAGTGTACATATCTGATTTTTTGACCATAAATTTGCCCACAGTCACTTGTGTACATACCAATATGAAGGTGGATTAAGTGCACTCAGAAACTTTGGGACTGTTCAATGATAACAGTTTAGTCTTCACTGCTTCTATGGCATAATATATTAACTTTTTGACATTAGGGAATACTGGATGTTAAACTATGCTATACTGATAACCATGAGATTAAAATGTAAGTAACACTTAAATCTACTAACACGTCATTGAAAATGCTTCTATATACACATTTCATTATTATACAAAGGCTTTCATGATGCTACTTCCAAGTCATCAATCTTAAAAAGCACAGAATAAAAAATTTTAATTTAAAAATTTTCACAATGCTACTAAGATCTGTGACTGAAGTGAAAGAGGAAATATCAACATTGATTATCCATGAAGCCAAAAGTTCAGTGTGAAACTCACTCTAAAACCATTTCAGAAAAAATAAATATATATACAAACATTCATAAAAACTGCCATAATACACATATGTGGAAGCATCATAGACACTAGATATAAGAAAGATCAGTTTTCATGAGGATGTTGTTGTTATCACACAAAAAGCTCTATGTTCGAGGTACCACCTAAGACATACCAATATAGCACATTTATAAATCAACCCAGGATCTACACTAATAATCTTGACCAGCACAGAATCTCCATGCCAGACTTTCTAGGAAGCTAAATGATTGTATAAAACACGGGATGTTTTAATTGTTATAAAACATGGAAGGCAAGTGCCAGAAGCATGCAATTCATAAAACAATGCACTGTTATAAATACTTTCATTATTATCTTCCTGTAGATCCAATTCATTTAAAAACTTACTACTTAACATTAGTAAAGCAATTTTTATCCTCAGTGATAATATTTTAAAAACCTAGAGATTTAAAAACAACAGTGAAGACCCTCACTATCTTTATACATTACAGAGTACTTAAAGCTATTCAGTATCAAGAGCAAATCACTACCACCTACAGAGCTTTACCATTGGAAGGCAGACATGATTCAGGAGTTGCTATGTAGATTATTCCTTTGATTGCAGTAAAGTCACGTGCTAATTAACTTAGCAAGAGACAGCACCAGTCTAAGACACTGAAACACAAATAGTCAAAATGATGTGCTTTGTATGTATATCTATACTTGAGGCACAGCAGTCAAGTAATGAGATGGATTTAATACAGATGGGCAGAGAGATAAGGGCCCCAATAGGTGAAAAATGTCTTTATGGGCTGGGATTTTCTGCAAAGAGTAATTACATAGCAATTCCAAATAGGTTCAATAGTTAAAAATACTGAATTCTTCAATTTCCTGACTTAGGCCCAAGATTCTGTTAGTTTCTAGTGAATTCAGAACAGTTAGGGGAAGAACACTTTTTCTTTTTTTCTCTTCTTTTATTCCTTTTTGTGATGTTTTCCTTGCTTGATTTGTTCTGTTTTCCTTTTTCATTTCTTTTTTCTGAAACTTCTGTTTCTTTGGTTCTGTGCATTCCTCTTCAGTGGTCCTGGAGTAAGACCTTTTCCCCGTTTTGTTTTGTTTTTTTAATTTAATTTTCTCCCTGCTTTTTTTCCCTTTTCTTTTCCTCTTCTTCGTTTATTCTTTTCCCCTGCAGAACCTGCAGCTTGTTGAGCTCCTCATTTTCTTCATCACTGTCCTCACTACTTGTGCTAATGATGTCCAACACAATGTCTCTTTTGCGGTCTACCTGGAGAAAATTGCTGCACTCAAAAGTCAGGTGTCCAAGGTAGCCACATTTTCTGCAGCCTGCTCAGGCATTGTCCTTGTGTAACCTGGGACTGTCATGATGCAGGGGAATGGGGTCACCGGAGTCCTGGGAGTAAGAAATCGCATTAATACCCTAGACACAATTCGCATATCAATAGATTTCCAAGAAGATGGAAGGAGAGACCCCTGGTCCTGGAAAGACTGGATGTAGGGGAATGCCAGGACAGAGAAGCGAGAGGGCGTTGAATGGGGAAAAGAGGGAGGGAAGGGGGGCTTATGGGACTTTCGGAGAGGTAGGAAACGGGAAAGGGGAAATGATTTTGAATGTAAATAAAAAAAAACTTAGAAAATAAAATAAAATTAAAAAAAAAAGAAATCGCGTTAAGTTCAGGTCTGTTCTGAGGAAAACACATTCTCAGAGGGATTTCTCCCACCTGGCCACTATAACTTCACAGAGCAGGGGAACCCTAATTTCTTTCTCAGCCCATTCAATCTTTGAGTATAAGAAGGCTACTGATCTATTTGAGTTAATTTTATATCCAGCCACTTTGCAGAAGTTGTTTATCAGTTCTAGGAGTTCTCTGGTGGAATTTTTGGGGTCGTTTAAGTATACTATCATATCATCTGCAAATAGTTGTATCTGACTTCTTCCTTTCCATTTTGTATCCCTTTGGCCTCCTTTTGTTGTCTCATTGCTCTGGCTAGAACTTTGAGTACTATATTAAGTAAATAAGGGAGAGAGTGGGCAGCCTTGTCTTGTCCCTGGTTTTAGTAGGATTGTTTCTAATTTCTCTCCATTTAGTTTGATGTTGCTTATTGGTTTGCTGTATATTGCTTTTATTATGTTAAGGTGTGCGCCTTGAATTTCGGATCTTTTCAAGACTTTTAACATGAAAGGATGTTGTATTTTGTCAAAGGATTTTTCAGCTTCTAATGAGATGAATATGCAGTGTTTTGTTCTTTGGGGTTTTTTTTTTTAGTTTATTTATATAGTGGATTACTTTGCTGGATGTCCATATATTGAACCATCCCTGCATCCCTGGGATGAAGCCTACTCGATCATGGTGAATTCTGCACTAAAACCATCTGGTCCTAAGTGTTTGTTTGTTTGTTTTGTTGGGAGACTTTTAGTGACTGCTTCTATTTCTTTGGGGGTTATGGGACTGTTTAGATGGTTAATCTGATCCTAATTTAGCTTTGGTATCTGGTATCTGTCTAGAAAATCATCCATTTCATTCAGATTTTCTAGTTTTGTTGAGTATAGGCTTTTGTAGTAGGATCTGATGGGTTTTTTTAATTTCCTCAGTTTATGTTGTTATGTCTCCTTTTCACCTCTGATTTTGTTAATTTGGAAACTGTCTCTGTGCCTTCTAGTTAATTTGGATGAGGGTTTATCTATCTTGTTAATTTTCTCAAAGAACCAGCTTCTAGATTGTTGATTCTTTGTATAGTTTTCTTTGTTTCTACTTGGTTGATTACAGTCCTGAGTTTGATTATTTCCTGCAGCCTACTCCTCTTGGGTATATTTTCTTCTTTTTGTTCTAGAGCTTTCAGATGAGCTATTAAGCTGCTAGTGTATGATCTCTCAAATTTCTTTATGGAGGCACTCAGAGCTATGAGTGAAAACACTTAACAGTTAACATTGCTTTCATTGTGTCCCATAAGTGTGGGTATGTTGTTCATTTTCTTTAAATACTCAAAAGTCTTTAATTTCTCTCTTTATTTCCTCCCTGACCAAGTTTTCACTGAGTAGAGTGTTGTTCAACTTCCATGTGTATGTGGTATTTCTGTTGTTTTTGTTATTATTGAAGACTAGCCTTATTCTTTGGTGATCTGATAAGATGGATGGAATTATTTCAATCTTCTTATATATTTTGAGATTTCTTTTGTGTCAGATTATATGGTTGATTTTGGAAAAGGTACCATGAGGTGCTGAGGGGAAGTTACATTCTTTTGTTTTAGGGTAAAATATTCTGTAGATATCTCTTAAATCCATATGGTTCATAACTTCTGTTAGTTTCAATGTGTCTCTGTTTACTTTCTGTTTCCATGATCTGTCCATTGGTTAGAGTGGGGTGTTGAATTCTCCCCTTATTATTATTTGAGGTCAATGTGTGCTTTGAGTTTTAGTAAACTTTTCTTTTATAAATGAGGGTGTCAAGTTGGGACTGCCAGGCTCTGAGACAGACAGGCATAATATCGCTTGGGTCTCGGGCGGCTTGTGTGTACGCAGCTCCCAAGTGCTGGGCTGATCTGCAGTAACCAGTGCACCAGCTCTGCTGTGGGACTTCTGCCTGGCAGAGGGACCCCGCACTGGGCAAGAGCCTACCAGCTTCCCTTTGGCGACCTCTGTTCTGGTAGACTGCACTGAAGAGACAGGTACTCAGGTTCTCCCCAATATAACATCGCTTGGGACGCGGCCTGTTGGGGCTTCTGCCTGCTCCCAAGAATGGGACAGCGCTGTGGTCGTCTGGGTGCCAGATCTGCAGGCCATCGCCTCTGTAGGGTGAGCAGCGCCACGGAGAGAGTGCAGAGTGCACTCTGACATCTTTGATCCAGTGGCCGGGAAGTTGGGACTGCCACGCTCATTGACAGACAGGCGTAATATCGCTTGGGTCTTAGGTGGCTTGTGTGTACGCGGCTCCCAAGTGCTGGGCAGATCTGCAGTAACCAGCGTGCCAGCTCTGCTGTGGGACTTCTGCCTGGCAGAGGGACACCCCCTCCGCCCCCCACTCTAGGAGAGATCACACACCCCTGCACGGGGCAGGAGCCTACCAGCCTCCCTTTGGCGACCTCTGCTCTGGGAATGCACTACGATGAGCCTTTGGATGTGCAAGGACTCCACAATATAACATCACTTGTGGCAAGGCACATCAGGGCTCCAAAGTCACTCAGGAGCAGGGCAGGCCCCAGAAATCTGTGCCAGGGTAATCCTGGTAAACCTGGGGGGTCAGAAATAGCTTTGCAGGCTCACAGGAGGTCCAACAAACAGCCAGTGACAGCAGGAACAACTAACATCAGAGGTAACCAGATGGCAAAAGGCAAACGTAGGAACGTTACTAAAAGAAATCAAAGTAATATGGCACCATCCGAACCCAACACTCCAACAGCAGCAAGTCCTGGATGCCCACCACACCCGAAAGACAAGATCTGGATTTAAAATCACTTCTCATGATGCTATTAGAGGATCACAAGAAGGACACAAATAAATCTAATAAAGAATTACAGGAGACCATGAATCAACGGTTAGAAGCCCTTACAAAGGAAACACAAAAATCGCTTAGAGAAATGCAGGAGAACATGGATCAAAAGATGGAGGAGCACAAGGAGACAACACAAAAATCGCTTAACGAGATAAATCAACGAGTAGATGCACTCACAAAGGAATCACAAAAATTGCGTAAAGAAATGCAGAAGAAGGTGCCAGATCTGCAGGCCATCGCGTCTGCAGGGTGAGGGGCGCCACGGAGAGTGCCCTCTGCCATCTTTGCCCCAGTGACTGGGAAGTTGGGACATCCAGGTTCTGAGACAGACAGGCATAATATCGCTTGGGTCTCGGGCGGCTTGTGTGTATGCGGCTCCCAAGTGCTGGGCTGATATGCAGTAACCAGTGCGCCAGCTCTGCTGTGGGACTTCTGCCTGGCAGAGGGACCCCGCACTGGGCAGGAGCCTACCAGCTTTCCTTCCGCAACCTCTGTTCCCGCAGACTGCACTGAAGCAAGAGGTACCCAGGCTCTATCCCCAATATAACATCACTTGGGACACGGCCTGTTGGGGCTTCCGTCTGCGCCCAAGAACGGGTCAGCGCTGTGGTCGTCTGGGTGCCAGACCGGCAGGCCATCGCGTCTGCAGGGTGAGCGGTGCCACAGGGAGTGCCCTCCGCCATCTTTGCTCCAGTGACTGGGAGGTTGGGACAGCCAGGTTCTGAGACAGACAGGCATAATATCTCTTGGATCTCGGGCGGCTTGTGTGTATGCGGCTCCCAAATGCTGGGCTGATCTGCAGTAACCAGCACGCCAGCTCTGCTGTGGGACTTCTGCCTGGCAGAGGGACCCCGCACTGGGCGGGAGCCTACCAGCTTTCCTTCTGCAACCTCTGTTCCCGCAGACTGCACTGAAGCAAGAGGTACCCAGGCTCTATCCCCAATATAACATCACTTGGGACACGGCCTGTTGGGGCTTCCGTCTGCGCCTGAGAACGGGTCAGAACTGTGGTCGTCTGGGTGCCAGATCAGCAGGCCATCGCATCTGCAGGGTGAGCGGCGCCACGGAGAGTGCCCTCCACCATCTTTGCTCCAGTGACTGGGAAGTTGGGACAGCCAGGTTCTGAGACAGACAGGCATAATATCGCTTGGGTCTCAGGCGACTTGTTTGTATGCGGCTCCCAAGTGCTGGGTTGATCTGCAGTAACCAGCGCTCCAGCTCTGCTGTGGGACTTCTGCCTGGCAGAAGACGCACCCTCTGCCCCCCAGGAGAGATCACACACCCCTGCAAAGGGCAGGAGCCTACCAGCCTCCCTTTGGCGACCTCTGTTCCGGGAATCCACTAGGCTGAGCCTTTGGATGTGCAAGGCCTCCCCAATATAAGATCACTTGGGGCAAGGCATATTAGGGCTCCAAAGACACTCAGGAGCAGGCAGGCCCCAGAAATCCGTGCCAGGGGAATCCTGGTAATCCAGGGGGGGCAGAAATAGTTTTGCATGCTCACAGGTGGTCCAACCAACAGCCAGTGGCAGCAGGACCAACTAACACCAGAGGTATCCAGATGGCAAAAGGCAAACATAGGAACGTTACTAACAGAAATCAAAGTAATGTGGGACCATCCGAACCCAACACTCCAACAGCAGCAAGTCCTGGATACCCCACCACACCCGAAAGACAAGATCTGGATTTAAAATCACTTCTCATGATCCTATTAGAGGATCACAAGAAGGACACAAATAAATCTCATAAAGAGTTACAGGAGACCATGAATCAACAGTTAGAAGCACTTACAAAGGAAACACAAAAATCGCTTAGAGAAATGCGGGAGAACATGGATCAAAAGATGGAGGCGCACAAGGAGACAACACAGAAATCGCTTAACGAGATGAATCAATGGGTAGATGCACTCACAAAGGAATCACAAAATTTGCATAAAGAAATGCAGAAGAATATGGGTCAACAGACGGATGCCCATAAGGAGGCAACACAAAAATTGCTTAAAGGAATGAATCAACGGTTAGATGCCCTTACAAAGGAAACACGAGAACTGCTTAAAGAAATGCAGGAGACGATGAATCAACAGATGGAATCCCATGAGGAGGAAACACAAAAATCGCTCAGAGAAATGCAGGAGAACGTGGGTCATCAGGAAGAAATCCTGAAAGAGGTAATGCAAAAATACCTTAAAGAAATACAGGAAAATACAAACAAACAAGTGAAGGATCTCAGCAAAACCATCCAGGAACTAAAAAAGGAAGTAGAAACAACTAAGAAATCACAAAGGGAGACAACTTTGGAGATAGAAAACCTGGGGAAGAAATCAGGAGTCATAGATGCAAACATCAACAATAGAATACAAGAGATGGAAGAAAGAATCTCAGGTTCCATAGAAAGCATCGACTCAACAGTCAAAGAAAATGCAAAATGCAAAAAAACGTGTAACCCAAAACATCCAGGAAATCCAGGACACAAGGAGAAGACGAAACCTAAGGATTATAGGTATAGATGAGAGTGAAGATTTACAATTTAAAGGGCCAGTAAACATCTTCAACAAAATTATGGAGGAAAACTTCCCTAACCTAAAGAGAGAGATGCCGATGAACGTACAAGAAGCCTACAGAACTCCAAACAAACTGGACCAGAACAGAAATACCTCCCGTCACATAATAATCAAAACACCGAATGTTCTAAACAAAGAATACTAAAAGCAGTAAGAGAAAAGGGCCAAGTAACATACAAAGGAAGACCTATCCGAATCACATCAGACTTCTCACCAGAGTCTATGAAAGCAAGAAGATCCTGGGCAGATCTAATGCAGACACTAAGAGAGCACAAATGCCAGCCTAGACTACTATACTCTCAAAATATTAGGGCTCCAAAGACACTCAGGAGCAGGCAGGCCCCAGAAATCCATGCCAGGGGAATCCTGGTAATCCAGGGGGGGGTAGAAATAGTTTTGCAGGTGATTGAGAGCAAAACTCTCAATCACCATAGATGGAGAGACCAAGATATTCCATGATAAAACCAAATTTTCACAATATCTTTCCACAAATCCAGCCCTGCAACAGATAATAGGTGGAAACCTCCAATACAGGGAGAGAAACAACACCCTGGAAAAAATGAGATAATAACCTTCTTGAATCAAACCCAAAAGTAGATAACCACTCAAACATAAAGATAGCGTCAAGAATGGCAGATGGCAATAATCACTATGCCTTAATCTCTCTTAATATCAATGGTCTCAATTCCCCAAAAAGACATAGACTAGCAGACTGGATACATAAACAGGACCCAGCATTTTGCTGCATGCAGGAAACGCACCTCAGTGTCAAAGACAAACACTACCTCAGAGTAAAAGGCTGGAAAACAATTTTACAAGCAAATGGCCCCAAGAAACGAGGTGGAGTAGCCATCCTAATATCAGATAAAATTGATTTTCAACCTAAAGTCATCAAAAAAGACACAGAAGGACACTACATACTGATCAAGGGAAAAATCCACCATCAAGAACTCTCAATTCTGAATATCTATGCTCCAAATGCAAGGGCACCCTCATTCGTAAAAGAAACTTTACTAAAACTCAAAGCACACATCGCACCGCACACAATAATAGTGGGTGACTTCAACACCCCGCTCTCTGAAATGGATCGTTCAGGAAAGCAGAAACTAAACAGGGACACAGTGAATCTAATTGAAGCCTTGGACCAAATGGAACTAACAGATATATATAGAACATTTCATCCTAGAGCTAAAGAATACACCTTCTTCTCAGCTCCTCATGGTACCTTCTCCAAAATTGACCATATAATTGGTCACAAATCAGACCTCAACAGATATAAGAAGATAGAAATAATCCCATGCCTCCTATCAGATCACTATGGAATAAGGGTGGTCTTCAATGGCAACAAAAACAAAAGAAAACCCACGTACACATGGAGGCTGAACAATGCTCTACTCAATGATAACTTGGTCAAGGTGGAAATAAAGAAAGAAATCAAAGACTTTTTGAAAGTTAATGAAAATGAAGGCACAACATACCCTAATTTATGGGACACAATGAAAGCAGTGCTAAGAGGAAAATTCATAGCCCTGAGTGCCGCCAAAAAGAAACGGGAGAGGCATACACTAACAGCTTAATGGCACACCTGAAAGCCCGGGAACAAAAAGAAGCAAATACACCAAAGAAGAGTAGAAGGCAGGAAATCATTAAACTCAGGGCTGAAATCAATCAAGTAGAAACAAATAAAACCATACAAAGAATCAACAAAACTAGGAGTTGGTTCTTTGAAAAAAATCAACAAGATAGATAAGCTCTTAGCCAGACTAACCAGAGGGCACAGAGATAGTATCCAAATTAATAAAATCAGAAACGAAAAGGGAGAGATAACAACAGAAAATGAGGAAATTCAAAAAATCATCAGATCCTACTACAAAAACCTGTATTCAACACAACTAGAAAATCTTGAGGAAATGGACAATTTCCTTGACAGATACCAAGTACCAAAATTAAATCAGGATCAAATAGACCATCTAAACCGTCCTATCACCCCTCAAGAAATAGAAGTTGTCATTGGAAGTCTTCCTAACAAAAAAAGGACAGGTCCAGATGGTTTTAGTGCAGAATTCTATCAGACCTTCAAAGAAGACCTAACACCAATACTCTTCAAACTGTTCCACAAAATAGAAACAGAAGGAACACTACCCAACTCGTTCTATGAAGCCACAATTACACTAATACCAAAAGCACACAAAGATCCGACAAAGAAAGAGAATCTCAGGCCAATCTCTCTTATGAATATCGATGTAAAAATACTCAATAAAATTCTTGCCAACCGAATCCAGGAACACATCAAAACGATCATTCACCACGATCAAGTAGGCTTCATCCCAGGGATGCAGGGATGGTTCAATACAAGGAAATCCATCAATGTAATCCACTACATAAACAATCTCAAAGAAAAAAACCACATGGTCATCTCATTAGATGCTGAGAAAGCATTTGACAAAATTCAGCATCCTTTCATGCTAAAGGTCTTGGAAAGATCAGGAATTCAAGGCCCATATCTAAACATAGTAAAAGCAATTTACAGCAAACCGGTAGCCAACATCAATCTAAATGGAGAGAAACTTGAAGCAATCCCACTAAAATCAGGGACTAGACAAGGCTGCCCTCTCTCTCCATATCTTTTCAATATAGTACTTGAAATTCTAGCTAGAGCAATTAGACAACAAAAAGAGGTCAAAGGGATACAAATTGGAAAGGAAGAAGTCAAACTATCACTATTTGCAGACGATATGATAGTATACTTAAGCGACCCAAAGAACTCCACCAGAGAACTCCTACAGCTGATAAACGACTTCAGCAAAGTGGCCGGATATAAAATCAACTCAAGCAAGTCAGAAGCCTTCCTATACTCAAAGGATAAGCAGGCTGAGAAAGAAGTAAGAGAAATAATACCCTTCACAATAGCCACAAACCATATTAAGTATCTTGGCGTGACTCTAACCAAACAAATGAAAGATCTGTATGACAAGAACTTCAAGTCTCTGAAGAGAGAAATTGAAGAAGACCTCAGAAGATGGAAAAATCTGCCATGCACATGGATTGGCAGGAATAATATAGTAAAAATGAGCATCTTACCAAAAGTAATACACAGATTCAATGCAATCCCCATCAAAATCCCAACTCAATTCTTCATAGAGTTAGAAAGAGCAATTCAAAAATTCATTTGGAGTAACAGAAAACCCAGAATAGCTAAAACTATTCTCAAGAGTAAAAGAAGCTCTGGGGGAATCAGTATCCCGGACCTCAAGCTGTACTACAGAGCAATAGTGTTAAAAACCGCATGGTATTGGTACAGTGACAGACATGTAGATCAATGGAACAGAATTGAAGACCCAGAAATGAATCCACACTCCTATGGTCACTTGATCTTTGACAAAGGAGCTAAAACCATCCAGTGGAAAAAAGATAGCCTTTTCAACAAATGGTGCTGGCTCAGCTGGAGGTCAACATGCAGAAGAATGCAAATTGACCCATTCTTATCTCCTTGCACTAAGCTCAATTCTAAGTGGATCAAAGATCTCCACATAAAACCAGACACACTGAAACTAATAGAAGGGAAACTAGGGAAGAACCTTGAACATATGGGCACAGGGGAGAATTTCCTGAACAGAACTCCAATAGCTTATGCTCTAAGATCAAGAATTGACAAATGGGACCTCATTAAATTACAAAGTTTTTGCAAGGCAAAAGACACTGTCAAAAAGACAAAGCGGCAACCAATTAACTGGGAAATGATCTTTACCAACCTTACATCCAACAGAGGGCTAATATCCAATATATACAAAGAACTCAAGAAGTTAAACTCCAGAGAGGCAAGTAACCCTATTAAAAAATGGGTTACAGAGCTAAACAAAGTGTTCTCACCTGAAGAATATCTAATGGCTGAGAAGCACCTAAAGAGATGTTCATCATCCTTAGTCATTAGGGAAATGCAAATCAAAACAACCCTGAGATTCCATCTCACACCAGTCAGGATGGCTAAGATCAAAAACACAGGAGACAGCAGTTGTTGGCGAGGATGTGGAGAAAGAGGAACACTCCTCCACTGCTGGTGGAATTGCAAGCTGGTACAACCACTCTGGAAAGCAGTCTGGCGGTTCCTCAGAAAACTGGGCATGACATTCCGGAGGATCCGGCTATACCACTCCTGGGCATATACCCAGAGGCTTTACCTGCATGCAATAAGGACACATGCTCCACTATGTTCATAGCAGCCTTATTTATAATAGCCAGAAGCTGGAAAGAACCCAGATGTCCCTCAACGGAGGAATCGATTCAGAAGATGTGGTATATTTACACAATGGAATACTACTCTGCAATTAAAAACAATGAATTCACGAAATTCCTAGGCAAATGGTCAGATCTTGAAAATATCATCCTTAGTGAGGTAACCCAATCACAAAAGAACACACATGGTATGCAGTCACTGATAAAGGGATATTGACCCAGAAACTCGGAATACCCTAGACACAATCCGCATATCAATAGATTTCTAAGAAGATGGAAGGAGAGACCCCTGGTCCTGGAAAGACTGGATGTAGGGGAACGCCAGGACAGAGAAACGAGAGGGGGTTGAATGGAGAAAAGAGGGAGGGAAGGGGGCTTATGGGACTTTCGGGGAGGGAGGAAACGGGAAAGGGGAAATGATTTGGAATGTAAATTAAAAAAAAATAAAAAAAATAAAGAAAGAAGTAAGAAAAAAAAAATGATCAGTACTTGACAAAAACAAAACTGTTACCACAGAGGTCAAAATTGTAACCCAGACAACCAAATCTTAAGCAAGATTAAAACTCCAATGAAGAGAGGACCATGTGGTTAAAAAAAAAATCGAATAATCTAGAAATGCCAAAAAAGAGCCTCAGGATTTTTAGAGCCTTACATTTAAAAAGCAAAATGAAAACAAAAACAAGCCTACTTTCTGTCTGCCTTGGCAATTTATCTACAACTTAAAATAAAAGTTTTACTTACATAGGTTGTTGTAAGAAATAGGTGAATTCTTGTAAAATGAATTTAACTTTATTTATAAATTATATGTATATAATTTATTTAAGTGAAATTAAAATTCAACCTGACACAAATAATTGTTACATAAATTACATAAACTGAAACAGCTTGACATCTTGAAGAAGTTCTAATAGTAGCACTGATTATTCCTATCACTTCATAACTTCACGGGAGGTCCTGCAAGTAATATGTGAGTGTATAAAGCTATGAATAGTGCAAACAAACAGGATTTAATGTCACAACATCAGTTAAGCATCATGTGATAGATACTCAGTGTGTCCTGCATAAAGAAAATCATCAAAAATATCTTGAATATATATATATATATATATATACATATATACCCTGACAATTGCCTTCCTCAGAAAACCTTTTACATCCCTATTCTTCAGACTATAGATGAGGGGATTCAGCATAGGAATCACCACTGTGTAGAATAAAGAGAGCACCTTGTTCTGTTCAGCATAGTAGTTCGACTTGGGCTTCACATAATGAAGTAATGGTCCCATAGTAGAGAGTCACTGCAGTGAGGTGGAAGGTGCAGGTGGAGAAGACTTTATGGTGGCCCACATTGGAACGCATCTTCAGGATGGTGATAAGAATGTAGATGTAAGAGACAGCTATGACAAGAACTGTCACCACAATAATTGACCCAGAAGAGAAAGAGGGGATGATTCCAATAATGGAGACATCTGAGCAGAAAAGTTTCAGCAAAGGAGAGAATTCACAGAAAAAGTGATCTAGCTGATTTGATCCATAAAAGGACAGATTTAACAAACAACCAGTAAATACACAACCATTCACACAGCCACCAACATAGGAAACGCCCAACAATAAAAACAGACTCTAGGAGGACAAAACTGTCAAACAGAGGAGAGATGAACATATTGCTACATAGCAATCATAGGCCATGGCAGAAAGTAGGAAGCACTCGGTTCACCCAAAAGATACTATGATACAGAGCTGGGCCTCACAGGCAGCTACAGGTAAGGCTAGCCCATGTCAAAGGAGCTCCATAAGCATTATAACTGAGACTGAGGTTGAATATAAAATGTCTACAAATGCCAGATGGCTGAGGAATAGACATATGGGTGTGTGCAGCTGGGAGGAAATTCTTTTCAATGTGATGATGCTGATAATGCCTACTAAAGTGACAATGTATACTCTTAGAAATATCACAAAAAATACAATTCACAATGAAGGATCCTCTGTTAGTCCCAAGATGACTAACTCTGTCACACTAGTATGGTTTACAGCCTCTATCTCTTGTGTGGATTGTTCCTGTTAAAGGAAATGAAAATATTTTTATAATGTTGTCATTTTGCATTTTGTTCTAGTACTTATTCATAGTTATTACCTCTGCCCACCATGTAAGTACTATATTCTTTGGAACTGAAATTTTCTCCTATCTCTGAATAAAATGAGAATGATGAGCCTAACTGTCATTTATTAATTTTGTATATACTATTCTTCAAAGTTATTACTTACTAATTGTTTACTTAGTGAGTAATTAATAAATAATTTATTAATAATTTAATTATTAATTAATTACAATTAAATTCTCTCTACAATGGTCCAGATCCATAATTCAATGATCTTTTTCATGATATCCCTAAGTCACTATAAATCACACAAATGCTTCTCACACTGTGTTCTCATAATAAATAATTTTTCTTCCACCATTCTACCTATATGTGTTTCATATCTGAGTACTGATAACATTCAGTATCTCCTATTTGCAATTTGGCACACGTTCTAATATTTATCTCATTGTATCACTTATTATGAAACATAATAATATTCCATTTATTTTCAATTTTACAGCTTTGTTAACACAAAAACATAGCTATCACATCAAAGGTCATAGAGCTAGTTTATTCTGAAATCAAATAAGAGTGATCATGTCCCAGGAACATGGAGTCAGATAGACCCAACCACCATTACCCTATGTGACAATAGTTTTCTAAGGATTTTGTAGTTACATAACAAAAGAATGTCATAAGTCAAGGCATTTTACAAACATATTTGTGGAAACATCACATAGGTAGATTATTTCAATAGGGTGGACATCTCTGTGATAGGTCTCAGATGATGTCTGATTACACCCTTAGCTTTGGGGTTGTTAGAGGTGCGTAGTCTAAGAATACATCTGAAAAGTTTTATATGATAGTTCAAGAATGTTGTATCAGGCATCAAAACTAGCAATGAATGCTACTAAGTGATATATGATATCCCAAGAATATAAGAATTTTTAAAGTAAGTGTGGCTTCATTTTATTTTCTTCAGTTCACATCCTCATCTCTTTTTTTGTTACCACTCTAGTCAAGGTTCTGGTCATTCTTCTTTTGTATTTTAACATGTTTTTTTACATGTTTTTCTAGTCTTTTATTATTTTCTTTTATATTTTACAATAATATAAAATGATTACCTCTTTGTTCATGAAATTCCTTCAGTACCTTCTCAAATCTTCATGATATAGCATAACTTTATTTAATCAATGCAAATCACAGACTTGAGTATGATATTTTCTCTTGTGGTGTTTTTGCCAAGTACACACACCAACTAGCTGTTCTTCATTTTGGGGTAATTTATCCTCATCTTTCAACACTATTTTCTCTAAAAAAAAGTTTCTCTGACTCCTAAGGATAGATAAGATTATCTTTCTTTATGTTGTAGATATATTAATTACCATTGCGGACAATGGTTTTTTTATGGCCTTTTGCTCTTTCAATCTTCTCAAACAGCACATAGTCTCAGAAATAAGGGTTTTATCTGTCTCTTAAAGTCTCCAGTGATTGGATATAAAATTGAATTTAAAAATAGTGAATGCATGCATTCACAGTGAACTGAACATAATTCTATCACTTGCCAAAAAAAATGAGATTCACAGAGAAAAGGAGCCAATGAACTTTTGCTTCACAGAAAGTGTAGCAAGAGAACTACAAATGATTACACATGATTATGGTTTTTAAAAACTTCCATAATAACATGGAGGAAAAACGTGAAAATTCAAAACAGATATCATACACATCAACAATAAGAAATTTGGGGTCTGTCTGAGCTCCACCTGCACCCAGGAGCTAGGCTGAGCCACAGCACTCTGTGCTAGGGGAGAGCTTGTCATGCAGGGGTGCTGAGAAAGGCTTGTAGGCACGCAAGAGGGACAAGTGCCAGCCAGAGACAGCACGACCACCTAAAACCAGAAATACTCAGATGGAAAAAGGTAAACACAAGAACATTACCAACACAAATCAAGGCAACATGACACCATCCAAAACCTGTTCTCCCACAACAGATGGTCCTGGATACCCCAACACACTGGAAAAGCAAGATTTGGATTTAAAATCACAGCTCATGATGCTGATAAAGGGCTTCAAGAAGGACATAAATAACTCCCTTAAAGAAGTACAGGAGAACACAGGTAAACAGGTAGAAACCCTTAAAGAATTACAGGAAAGCACAACCAAACAGGAGAAAAAAATTGAACAAAACCATCCAGGGTCTAAAAATGGAGGTAGAACAATAAAGAAATAAGAAAGAGAAAGAATTCTAGACATAGAAATCCTAGGAAAGAAGTGAGGAGTCATAGATGCAAGCATCAACAACAGAACACAAGAGCTAGAAGAGAGAATCTCAGATACAGAAGATACCATAGAAAGCACTGACAAAACAGTCAAAGAAAATGCAAAATACAAAAAGCTCCTAGCCCAAAACATCCAGGAAATCCAAGACAAAATGAGAAGATCAAACCTAAAGATTACAGGTATAGAAGAGAGTGAAGATTTCCAACTTAAAGGGCCAGTAAATGTCTTTAACAAAATTATAGAAGAACACTTCCCTAACCAAAAGAAAGAGATGCCCATGAACATACAAGAAGCCTACCTAACTCCAAAGAGATTAGACAAGAAAAAAAAAATTCCTCCCATCACATAATAATTAAAACACCAAATACACTAAACAAAGAAAGAATATTAAAAGCAATAAGGGAAAAATGTCAAGTAGCATATAAAGGCAGACCTATCAGAATTACACCAGATTTCTTGCCAGAGACTATGAAAGCCAGAAGATCCTGGGCAGATATCATACAGACCCTCAGGGAGAAAAATGCCAACCCAAGCTACTATACCCAGCAAAACTCTCAATTGCCATTGATGGAGAAACCAAGGTACTCCACAACAAAAACAAATTTACACAATATCTTTCCCCAAAACCAGCCCTTCAAAGGATAATGAATGCAAGACACCAACAAAAGGAGAAAACCTACACACTAGAAAATGCAAGAAATTAATCTTCTTTTAACACACCAAAAAGGAGAGAGCCACACAAACATAACTGCACCTCTAGTAACAAAAGTAACAGGAAGAAAAAATCACTTCTCCTTAATATCTCTTAATGTCAATGAACTCAATTCTCCAATAAAAAGTCACAGACAAACAGACTGGATACATAAACAGGACCCAACAGTTTGCTGCATACAGGAATCTCACCTCAGGCACAAAGACAGACATTACCTCAAAATGAAAGGTTGGAAAACAATTTCCCATGTAAATGGTCCCAAGAAACAAGCTGGTGTAGCCATTCTAATATCAAGTAAAATCGAATTTCAATCTGAAGAAATCAAAAAAGATAAGGAATACTCATCAACGTTCATACTCATCAAAGGAAAAATCTACCAAAATGATCTCTCAATTCTGATCATATATGCTCCAAATACAAGGGCACCAACATTCATAAAAGAAACATTACTAAAGCTCAAAGCACACATTGTACCTCACAAAATAATAATGGGACACTTCAACACCCAACTCTCATCAATAGACAAATCAGGGAAACACAAACTAAACAGAGAAACAGTGAAACTAAAGGAAATCATGAACCAAATGGATTTATCAGATATTTATAGAACATTTTATCCTAAAACAAAAGAATATATCTTCTTCTCAGCACCTCACGGCACATTATCCAAAATTGACCATATACTCAGTCACAAAACCATCCTTAGAAGATGTAAGAAGACTGAAATAATTCCATGTACCCTATCATATCACCACAGACTAAAGCTGGTCTTCAATAACAACAAAAACAACAGAAAGCCCATATCAACATGAAACTGAACAACATTCTACTCAATGATAATTTTGTCAAGGAAGAAATAAAGAAGTAAATTAAAGACATTTTAGAATTTAATGAAAATTAAGGAACAACATACACAAACTTATGGGACACAAAGAAGGCAATGCTAAGAGGGAAACCCATAGCTCAGAGTGCCTCCAAAAATAAACTGGAAAAAGCATACACTAACAGCTTGACAGCACATCTGAAGACTCTAGAACAAAAAGAAGCAAATATGCCCAAAAGGAGTAGACAGCAGGAAATAACCAACCTCAGGGCTGAAATCAACAAAGTAGAAACAAAAAGAACTATACAAAGAATCAACCAAACCAGGAGCAGTTTCTTTGAAAAAAACCAACAAGGTAGATAAACCCTTAGCCAAACTAACCAGAAGGCACAGAGACAATATCCAAATCAGCAAAATCAGAAAGGAACAGGGAGACATAACAACAGATACTGAAGAAATCTAAAACCTCACCAGATCCTACTGCAAAAGTCTATACTTAACAAAAGTGTAAATCCAAATGAAATGGACATGTATTCTGTTTTCTAGACAGATACGTGTTACCAAAGTTAAATCAGGAACAGATAAATGATCTAAACAGTCCCATAACTCCTGAAGGAATAGAAGCGGACATTAATAGTCTCCCAACCAAAAACAACCCAGGACCAGATGGGTTCAGTGCAGAGTTCTACCAGACCTTCAAAGAAAACCTAATACCAATACTCTTCAAACTATTCCACAAAATAGAAACAAAAGGATCATGACCCAATTCATTCTATGAAGCCACAATGACTCTGATACCTAAACAACACATAGAACTAACAAAGAAAGAGAACTTTAGACCAATTTCCTTTATGAATATTGATGCAAAAAATACTCAATAAAATTCTTGCCAAACAATTCCAAGAACACATCAAAATGATCGTCCACCATCATCTTCATGCCAGGGTTGCAGGGATGGTTCAATATATGGAAATCCATCAATGTAGTCCACTATATAAACAAACTCAAGAAAAAAACCACATGATCATTTTATTAGATATTGAGAGAGTATTTGATAAAAGTCTTGGAAAGATCAGAAATTCAAGGCCCATACCTAAACATAGTAAAAGCAATATACAGCAAACAAATAGCCAACATCAAACTAAATGGAGAGAAACTTGAACCAGTCCCACTGAAAGCAGGGACTACACAAGGCTGCCCACTCTCTCCCTACCTGTTCAATATAGTACTCAAAGTTCTAGCCAGAGCAATTAGACAACAAAAGGAGGTCAAAGGGATACACATTGGAAAGAAAGAAATAAAATACCACTATTTGCAGATGATATGATAGTATACATAAGTGACCCCAAAAATTCCCCAGAGAACTCCTAAAGTTGATAAACAACTTCAGCAAAGTGGCTGGATATAAAATTAACTCAAACAAATCAGTAGCCTTCCTATACCCACAGGATAAAGAGGCTGAGAAAGAAATTAGGGAAATGACACCCTTCACAATAGTCACAAACAATATTACATACCTTGGTGTAACTCTAATCAAGCAAGTGAAAGATCTATATAACAAGAACTTCAAGTCTCTGAAGAAAGAAACTGAAGATCTCAGAAGATGGAATGATCTCCCATGCTCATGGATTGGTAGGGTTAATATAGTAAAAATGGCCATCTTGTCTAAAGCAATCTACAGATTCAATGCAGTCCCCATCAAAATTCCAATTCAATTCTTCATAGAGTTAGAAAGAGCACTTTCCAAACTTATCTGGAATAACAAAACACCCATGATAGTGAAAACTGTTCTCAACAATAAAAGAACTGCTGGTGGAATCACCATCCCTGACCTCAAGGTATACTACAGTGTAATAGTGATTAAAAACTGCATCATATTGGCACAGGGTCAGGCATGTAGATCAATGGAATAGAACTAAAGATGCAGAAATGAACTCACACACATATGGTCACTTGATATTTGACAAAAGAGCTAAAATCATCCAGTGGAAAAAAGATAGAATTTTCAACAACTGGTGCTGGGACAACTGGCAGTCAATATGTAGGATACAAATTTATCCATTCTTATCTCCCTGTACAAAGCTAAAGTCCAAGTGGATCAAGGACCTCCACATAAAACCAGATACACTGAATCTAATAGAAGACAAAGTGAGGAAGGACCTGGAACACATGGGCACAGGGGAAAATTTCCTGAATAGAACACCAATAGCTTATTCTCTAAGATCAAGAACTGACAAGTGGAACCTCATCTGTAAGGCAAAGGACACTGTCAATAGGACAAAACGGTAACCAATAAATTGGCAAAAGATCTTTACCAATCCTACATCTGATGGATGGCTAATATCCAATATATACAAAGAACTCAAAAGGTTAGACTCCAGAGAGTCAAATAACTCTATTTTAATTGTTGACTAGTATTCCATTGTGTAAATATACCACATTTTCTGAATCCATTCCTCCGTTGAGGGACATCTGGGTTCTATCCAGCTTCTGGCTATTATAAATAAGGCTGCTATGAACATAGTGGAGCATGTGTCCTTATTGCATGCAGGTAAAGCCTCTGGGTATATGCCCAGGAGTGGTATGGTCAGAACTGGAAAATATCATCCTAAGTGAGGTAACCCAATCACAAAAGAACACACATGATATGAAGTCACTGATAAGTGGATATTAACCCAGAAGCTCAGAATACCAAAGAAACATTTTACATATCAGTTGATTCCCAAGAAGAAGGAAGGAGAGGTCCCTGGTCCTGGAAAGACCGGATATAGCAGTGTAGGGGAATACCAGGACAGAGAAGCGGGAGGAGGTTGACTGGGGAACAGGGGGAGGGAAGAGGGCTTATGGAACTTTTTGGGAGGGGGGAACTGGGAAAGAGGAAATCATTTGAGATGTAAATAAAGAATATAGAAAAAACAACCCTATTTTAAAAAATGAGGTACAGAGCTAAGCAAAGAATTCTCAACAGAGGAATATCGAATGGCTGAGAAGCACCTAAAGAAATGTTCAACATCCTTAGTCATCAGATAAATGTAAATCAAAACAACCTTGAGATTTCACCTCACACCAGTCTGAATGACCAAAATAAAAAACTCGGGGACAGCAGATGCTGAAGATGTGGAGAAAGAGGAACACTCCTCCATTGCTAGTGGAATTGCAAGCTGGTAAAACCATTCTGGAAATCAGTTTGGCGATTCCTCAGAAAATTGGACATAGTACTACCTGAAGACCCAGCTATACCACTCCTGGGCATATACCCAGAAGATGCTCCAACATGAAATAAGGACACATGCTCCACTATGTCCATAGCAGCCTTATTTATAATAGCCAAAAGCTGGAAAGAACCCAGATGTCCCTCAACAGAGGAATGAATACAGAAAATGTGGTACAATTACACAATGGAGTACTACTTAGCTATTAAAAACAATGAATTCATGAAATTCTTAGGCAAATGTATGGAGCTAGAAAATATCATCCTGAGTGAGGTAACACAATCACGAAAGAACACACATGGTATGCACATGCTGATCAGTGGATATTAGCCCAAAAGCTCAGAATACCCATGATACAACTTACAGACCACATGAAGCTCAAGAAGGAAGACCAAAGTGTGGATACTTTGATCCTTATTGGAAGGTGGATCAAATACCCATGACTCACAGTCAACCAATAGACTGAGCATAGGGTCCCCAAAGGAGCAGCTAGAGAAAGGACCCAAGGAGCTGAAGATGTTTCATCCCCCAGGAGGAGCAATAATATGTACCAACCAGTACCCCCAGAGCTCCCAGGAACTAAACCACCAACCAAAGAATACACATGGAAGGACCCATGGCTCCAGCCACATATGTAACAGAAGATGGACATTTCAGACATCAATGAGAGGAGAGGCCATTGGTCCTATAAAGGCTCGATGCCCCAGAGTAGGGGAATGCCAGTCAGGAAAGTGGGGGTGGAGATGTGAGCAGGGGAGGGAGGGATAGGATAGGGGGTTTTGGAGGGGTAATGAGGAAAAGGGATACCATTTGAAATGTAAATAAAGCAAATATCTAATTTAAAAAGAAATTTGGTGCATCTATAGGTACTTCCCTATCCCCTAATACATATTATTGTGACTATATATATACATACAAACAAGCACAATGACTGGTTATGTCTCCCAAGATGGCCTCAAACCTCAAGTCTCATGTTTCAGCTTCATGAGAGCTATGCATACAATTAACAGTATGTGCCACTATGCCCAGCTTAGACATATTTTAATAGTGCTATATTTAGTTAAAGTTAAAATATAAGAATATAAAAAGTTTGTTTACATTATGGATCCTTACCTACATACCATCATGATAAGCCCTGAGAAGAACATAACTGATCATCATCCTTTTCAGGTATTAATTTTCATAACTGTTAACTGCCACACCTAGGAATCCCAGAAATATCTTAACTGCCATGATGCTAACATGAAAAATATGATAAATTATATAATAATCCAAATATTACTTGGTTTTCTTAGGGCAATAATTCAAAATAATCATCTGTTGGGCTCCAAGGTAGGTTTATCTACCTAATTCTGATGAAAGAAAAGCACTAAGTCAAATTGTTCTTTATAGCTCATTGATTTCTGGAATCCTTTTTAATTAAATAGTTTAGGGTACTTCATACCAATGAGTGATATTTGGGTATATGAAATACTGTCATCCTTTTTGGTTTGATATCCAGAACTTTATAGTCGACAATAAACAAGCTACAATAAACAATTTTATGCAGCTTGTAGGTATTTAAACATTTACCACAAGTCATATCTATATTTTTTTATTTTATTTTTTTAATTTACATTCCAAATCACTTCCCCTTTCCCATATCTATATTAAATATTGAACAAATATATCAATTTCTTAAATGTTCCCCTTGTTTTTTAAAATAAGCATTTAATTTCTCTGATAATGAGTCACAGTTCTTTTAATAAGTTAGCTATGAATAGCAATGAATCATAGTTTCACATCTGTAGCTAATCTATGAAGGATTTCTATCTTTTCTCCAGGGGATCTTGATTATGATCAAATTACACTAGTAACATATAGCTTCCTGCCTCTATGCTAGCAATGGTACAAAATGCCTTATGCATAAAATCATTGAGATACTTGGATAAAGTTATCATGCCTCCTCTGATTTTTATTCTAAAATTAAATATTCACAATTTCTTCCTATGGGCTTGTCATCCCCTTCAGCTCCTTCATCACTCTTACACTGTTCAAAATTACTGATTTCTTTAAAAATCTTTCTTTTAAGACTCTGAAAATACTTTGGTCTGAAGAACAAGACTATGAGCAAAGCAGCATCTGTGCTTCTAACCTTGATGTTCAATGTTGGTAATCCTGCTTTCATTACAATAGCATTAGGAGTCTTTCTGTGCTGGCTGCAGAAAGGCAACTTGCCAGAGGAGTTAAAACCATATCTGGCCATCTCTTCGGCTCTCAGCTTTGTGCTTGTTCAGTGATGTTATTTGTCCATACTGCAGCTTTGTTTTGAGATTAAAAGAAACGGCATCTACAAAACATCAGATATGTTGTCACATAGCTATGATAAAAACGTTTTCTTTTTTTGTTGACAATTGTGTTTTTTCTAATATAATTTATCCTGATCATTTACTCCCATCCTCTAATACTTTCAGTCCCTCCCTACCTCTCTTTCCATCTGGATCTACTCCACTTATGTCTCTCATTAGAAAACAAGCAGGAGTCTAGAAAATATAGTATAATATAATAATATAATACAATATAATATAATATAGTATAATATAATATAATAATATAATATATTTGGGTAGTATAGGATAAAAGATAAGAAAAAATGACATACAGGAATCGGACAAAAACAAATAGAAAAAAAGACCAAGAGAAGAAAAAGAGGCCCACTCATTCTTGTACTGAAGATTCCACCAAAAACATTCAATTGATATCCAGATATACACAGAGAACCTGATGCAAACCCAGGCAGACACTTGTGGACCCTGTGCATGCTGCCTCGGTCTCTGAGCTCAAAGGAACTTTGATCATGTAAATTTAGAGGGTCATGTTTCCTTAGTGTCCTCCATCCTCTCTGACTCTTAGGTCTTTCTGCATCCATTTCCACAGTGTTTGCTGACCATTGAAGAGAGGGATTTGTTCAGTTAAATCAAATTGAAATAGTAGTGTTTCAGCCACTCCATGCTGTGAGAAGCATAATTATTCTTTCCACATGCCAGGACTTCCTATCAAACATCTTCAAGAAGGCAGAGTCTCCCTGCCGTCTGCCTGTGTCTGGACTAAGACATTTTTACATGTACTTTCTGACCCCTACTTGCCCTTCTCTTACTCCCAACTACACACTTGTGTTGCTAATCTCTAGACTGGTATTTTGCTCTTCACCATGTGTTAGAGACTCTGACCACTCTAATATCCTCTCTCCTTATGGCAGCAGTCACTTCTGATGGTAAGCAGAAGACATGGGACTAGACACCTACTCCAACCTAAGTAACAAGCTTATCCTGCAGATTTTGTTTCTCATATTCTCAGTTCTCGAGCTTAGCAATGATTTTGGTTGCAATCAACTAATATTTTCTTGGGTTCTACAGTCCAATTAGTTTAGCTGTATCAGGAATACCACAGGGTCTCTCTTGCTCACCATCTTCAAACAATGAAATCCTTGTCAATATAACCCATGGCTCTTCTGCTTACCATCTAGAAGCAGAATTGTGATACTGAATTCCAAGAGGGAATTTATGAAGGTGTAGACCATTTACTTTTATAAAAATTTAGTTCTATCTTCTTATATCTGTTGAGGTCTGATTTGTGACCAATTATATGGTCAATTTTGGAGAAGGTACCATGAGGTGCTGAGAAGAAGGTGTATTCTTTAGCTCTAGGATGAAATGTTCTATATATATATATGTTAGTTCCATTTGGTCCAAGGCTTCAATTAGGTTCACTGTGTCCCCGTTTAGTTTCTGCTTTCCTTAACGATCCATTTCAGAGAGCGGGGTGTTGAAGTCATCCACTATTATTGTGTGAGGTGCGATGTGTGCTTTGAACTTTAGTAAAGTTTCTTTTACAAATGAGGGTGCCCTTGCATTTGGAGCATAGATATTCAGAATTGAGAGTTCTTCTTGGTGGATTTTTCCCTTGATCAGTATGTAGTGTCCTTCTGTGTCTTTTTTGATGACTTTAGGTTGAAAATCAATTTTATCTGATATTAGGATGGCTACTCCACCTCGTTTCTTGAGGCCATTTGCTTGTAAAATTGTTTTCCAGCCTTTTACTCTGAGGTAGTGTTTGTCTTTGACACTGAGGTGCGTTTCTGCATGCAGCAAAATGCTGGGTCCTGTTTAAGTATCCAGTCTGCTAGTCTCTGTCTTTTAATTGGGGAATTGAGACCATTGATATTAAGAGAGATTAAGGCATAGTGATTATTGCCACCTGCCATTCTTGACGCTATCTTTATGTTTGAGTGGTTATCTACTTTTGGGTTTGATTCAAGTAGGTTATTATCTCATTTTTTCCAGGGTGTTATTTCTCTCCCTGTATTGGTGGTTTCCACCTGTTATCTGTTGCAGGGCTGGTTTTGTGGAAAAATATTGTGAAAATTTGGTTTTATCATGGAATATCTTGGTCTCTCCATCTATGGTGATTGAGAGTTTTGCTGGGTAGAGTAGTCTAGGCTGGCATTTGTGCTCTCTTAGTGTCTGCATGAGATCTGCCCAGGATCTTCTGGCTTTCATAGTCTCTGGTGAGAAGTCTGATGTGATTCAGATAGGTCTTCCTTTGTATGTTACTTGGCCCTTTTCTCTTACTGCTTTTAATATTCTTTCTTTGTTTAAAACATTTGGTGTTTTGATTATTATGTGACAGGAAGTATTTCTGTTCTGGTCCAGTCTGTTTGGAGTTCTGTAGGCTTCTTGTACGTTCATCAGCATCTCTCTCTTTAGGTTAGGGAAGTTTTCCTCCATAATTTTGTTGAAGATGTTTACTGGCCCTTTAATTTGCAAATCTTCACTCTCATCTATACCTATAATCCTTAGGTTTGGTCTTCTCATTGTGTCCTGGATTTCCTGGATGTTTTGGGTTACATGTTTTTTGCATTTTGCATTTTCTTTGACTGTTGAGTCAATGCTAAAAAAAAAAATTAGGGGCTGATACAAAGTAAACTGTTGAATATTCTCACTGGCCAAGGATACACATGCAGTAGAGATGGTGATGGACATCTTTGAGCATGAAGAGAGAGAAAAGAGGCTCTCAGCAAACATGTCAAACCCTTGGGGCTATTGCTGTTTGTCCCTTTGAGACACAGACTCCTACTTTTTTTTATTTTAAATATAAATGACTTCTGGAGTCAGGTAACTCATTAAGACTTGGCTTGTCCTCCCTCAAGGGCATTAACATGCTACAATGTACTTTGGAATTATTTTTCATTGTTTGCCCAAAGCCAGTGAAATGGTTTTTGGTTTCTCAGAAGAATACAGGAAATCCATAAAAAATAACTTATTAGAAAATATCATCCTGAGTGAGGTAACCCAGACGCAGAAAGACAAATATTAGGTATGTCCTTACTTATATGTGTATATTAGTCATAAAGTCCAGAATAGCCATGCTACAAATCACAGACCCAAAGAAGTTAAGTAACATAGAGGACTCAGGAAGAGAAGCTTGAATATCACTGAGAAAGGGAAATAGATTAGACCTTGGGAGTAGATGGAGGGAGAGGTTTAGGTGAAGAAGGAAGTGCTGATCAGAACAGGAGGGATGTGATTCAGGGAGGATAGAGAAAAGAGTACAAGGAAGTACAACTGAATTAAGGGTGGGGACATCTCTGAAATGAGCTAGAAACCTAGGACAATGGAAACCATGAGGAATCTATGATGGTGACCCTAACAAAGATTCCTATCAGTGGGGCATATGAAAGCTGATCCAGCCATCTCCTGCAATTAATATAGGTATTGAGACACAATCCTAGCCACAAACACTTAGCCCCACAATTTGTGTTGCCTACAAGATATTCAGGGGTAAAGATGGAGCACAATTTGAGGGAGGTCCAACCAATGACAGGCCCAGCTTGAGACCCACACCATGAAAGAAATCCTACACCTGACACTATTAATTATATTCTGCTATACTTGCAGATAGAAGCCTAGCATAACTGTCATCAGAGAAGCTTGACCCAGAAACTGGTGGAAACTGAAGCAGAGACTCACAGCCAAACATTAAGTGGATCTTAGGGAATCCTGTGAAAGAAAAGGAGGGAGGATTGAAGGAGGCAAAGTGGTCAAGTACAGCACAAGAAAACCTACAGAATCAACTAACCTAGGCTCAAAGGACTCACAGAGACTGAACTGTCAACCAGAGAACATGCACAAAACAGTCCAAGGCCCTCTGCAAATAAGTAAGTGTTGTGTGGTTGCTGTTTTCAGGACGGAGGAGGGAGGGGGGAGGGAGGACTCCTAAAGCAGGAGCAAGGGCTGTCTCTGGCAACATTGCATGCTTTTGGATACCTTTCTCCTTACTAGGCTGCCTAGTCTAGTCTTAATAGAAGATGATCTAGTCTTACTGCAACTTTGTATGCCAAGGATGGTTGAAATCCTTTAAAGGCCTCCCTTCTTCTGAGGTAAAGTGGAGGACACATGGATGGGAGAAAGATAGTAAGAGAGAGAGAATAAGAAGGGAGGACAATGGGGAAGCTACAATATTGATATAAATTAAACAACTTAATAAATAATAATAATAATAAATTTTTTGGATATAGAAATGTAATTATAATCTCAAAAACTGCAACAAAATATTCATATGGAAACCAAAAAGAAAAAAAGAAGATAAAATCTAGAAAAATGTTCCCCAGGGGGGGAAAAAACGGTAAAAAGTTCTACCTTAAGCAGCCTGCTTTCCCAGGGGACCTCCATTCTTCCCCCACTTCTCCTGCTACCATCATCAGAACTACAGAGCTTGAACCTTATAAGTATGCTTCCCTTCCTCCACCCAACTTTCCTGCTTGCTGAGTCCTCTGGAACAAGCCAAGCTATCCTGAAGAGCCTGCTATCCCAGGCTGACCTCCATTCTCCTGTCACCTCTCTACCAGCCTTCATCAGGTTGAGACTCCTGAAACATACAGTCTTGCAGATCCTGAAACACACAGACCCACTGATTCTGAACTATGCAACCCAAGGATAGCTATCATAGGGCTGCCACACTAGGACAATCAAAGTTAATCCCCCTCCCAATACCTATTAAAACAGAAACATCTAGGGAGCAAACCCATATATGGCTAAAGGTCCTTGAAAGAACACAATCAACATAAGTCAGGGCAATATGACCCCTTCAGAGCAGAGCAACCATTCTACAGCAAGCCCTGGGTATCCTAACACAACCAAAGCACAAGAAAATGATCTTAAATCCAATCTCATGAAGATGATAGAGGTCTTTAAAGAAGAAATTAGCAAATCCCTTAAATAAATACAGGAAAATACAATTAAACAGGTGAAGGAAAGTAAATAAATAAAACTGTGAAAGACATGAAAGTAAAAATAGAAGCAATAAGAAATAACAGTGAATCCTAGAGAGAGAAAACCTAAGGAAGAGAACAGGAACAACAGATGCAAGCATCACCAACAGAATACAAGAGATGGAAGAAAGAAGCTTAGAAGTAGATGGTACACTAGAAGAAACTGATATATCAGTAAAAAAAAAATGTTAAATCTAAAAAAATTACTGACACAAAACATCTAGGAAATCTGGAATAATATTAAAAAACCTAATGTAAAAATATTAGGAATAGAGAAGGTGAAGAGTTCCAACTCCATGGTCCAGAAAATATTCTCAACAAAATCATAGAATAAAGTTTTCCCATCCTAAACAAAGTGACGCTTATATAAGAAGCTTATAGAACACCAATTATACTGGACTGGAAAAGAAAATTCTCCTGCCACAAATCAATCAAAACACAAAGCATGCAGAACAAAGAAAAATATTAAAAAGCAGCAAGGGAAAAAGAGCAGGCAGCATACAAAGGCAGACCTATCAGAATTACACCAGAATTCTAAACAGAGACTCTAAAAGTTAGAAGACCCTAGACTGACATCTTGCAACCTCTAAAAAACCACAGGTGCTGACCTAGACTACTATTCCCCACAAAACTCTCCAAGACAATTCCAAATTCAAACAATATCTATCCACAAATCCAGCCCTACAGAAAATACTAGGAGGAAAACTGCAACCCAAGAAGGATTACTACATCTGAGAAAACACAGGAAATGGGAAATTCCATATCATCAAAAGCAAGGGAAGCACACACATATTTACACCACAAATATCAAAATAACAGGAAATGACAATTACTGATCATTAACATCTCTCAATATCAATGGAATCAGTTCCCCAATAAAATGACACAGGTTAACAGAGTGGGTGCAAAAATGGGATCTATCTTTCCCATTTCGCTACATACAAGAAACACATCTCAGTAATAAAGGTGGATATTACCTCTGAGTAAAGGGCTGGGGAAAAAATTCCAAGCAAACCCAAGATGCAAGTTGGAGTAGCCATTCTAATATCTGAACAAATATACTTTCAATCAATACTAATCAAAACTGACAGGAAAGGACACTTCATACTCATCAAACAAAAAAAAACTGTCATGATAATATCTCAATCCTGAACATCTATGCCCCTAACACAAGAGCACCCATACTGGTAAAAGAAACATTGCTAAAGCTCAAATCTCACATTGAACCCCACACTTTAATAGTGAAAGACTTCAACTCCCCACTCTCAACAATGATTAGTAGATCATTCACAGAAAAACTAAATAGAGAATTAATGAACTAACCAACATTATGAATCAAATAGACCTAACAGAAATGTATACAATATTTCATCCAAACACAAAAGAATATAGCTTCTTCTCAGAACCTCATGGATCCTTCTCCACAATTGAGTGTATAGTCAATCACAAAGCAAGCCTCAAAGGTTAGAAGAAAATTGAAATGATGGCATGTACCTTATCAGACCACCATTTATTAAAGCTGTACTTCAACAACAACAAAAACACTAGAAAAAGAACACAGATATGGAAATTGAATAACTCTCTACTCAGTAATCTCTAGGATTTGGAATAAAGAAAGAAAGAAATTAAAAACTTTCTAGAAGTCAATGAAAATGAAAATATAATATACCCAACTTTGTAGGGCACAATGAAAGCAGTGCTAAGAGGAAAGTTCATAACAAAATTAGAAAGTCCTCATACAAGCAATTTAAAAGTATATCTGAGAACTCTTTGTTTAGCTCTGTACCCCATTTTTAATAGGGTTACTTGCCTCTCTGGAGTTTAACTTCTTGAGTTCTTTGTATATATTGGATATTAGCCCTCTGTCGGATGTAGGGTTGGTAAAGATCATTTCCCAGTTAGTTGGTTGCCGCTTTGTCTTTTTGACAGTGTCTTTTGCCTTGCAAAAACTTTGTAATTTAATGAGGTCCCATTTGTCTATTCTTGATCTTAGAGCATAAGCTATTGGAGTTCTGTTCGGGAAATTCTCCCCTGTGCCCATATGTTCAAGGTTCTTCCCTAGTTTCCTTTCTATTAGTTTCAGTGTGTCTGGTTTTATGTGGAGATCCTTGATCCACTTGGAATTGAGCTTAGTGCAAGGAGATAAGAATGGGTCAATTTGCATTCTTCTGCATGTTGACCTCCAGTTGAGCCAGCACCATTTGTTGAAAAGGCTATCTTTTTTCCACTGGATGGTTTTAGCTCCTTTGTCAAAGATCAAGTGACCATAGGAGTGTGGATTCATTTCTGGGTCTTCAATTCTGTTCCATTGATCTACATGCCTGTCACTGTACCAATACCATGCAGTTTTTAACACTATTGCTCTGTAGTACAACTTGAGGTCCAGGAAAATCTTAAAATGTACAATTTTCTAGGTAGATACCACTTACCAAAGATAAATAAATATCAGGTAAACTATTTAAACAGCCCTATAATCCCTAAGAAATAACAACACTCATGAAAAGTCTCAGAACCAAATGGTGGTAGTGCAGAATTCTACCAAACATTCAAAGAAGAGCTAATGCCAATACTCTTCAAACTATTCTACAAATAAAAACAGAAGGAACACTGTCAAACTCTATGAAGCCACAGTCACCCTGATACATAAACCATACAAAGACTCACCAAAGAAAGAAAACTTTAAATCTATTTCTATTCTGAACATTGACACAAAAATACTCAATAAAATACAGGCAAGCCAAATCCATGAACACATCAAAATAATCATCTTTCCTGATCAAGCTGACTTCATCCCAGGAATGCAAGAATTGTTCAATATATAAATTCATGCACATAATCTACCATATAAACAAATGAAAAATCATATGATCATCTCATTAAACACTGAAAGGTCTTTGAGAAAATCTAACACCCCTTTAGACTAAAAGCATTAGAGAGACCATGAATACAGGGCACATACCTAAACGTAATCAAAGCAATATACCAGAAGTCAATCCCCAATATCAAACTAAAGAGAGAGAAACATAAAGCAATTCCTGTTTAAATCAGGGACAAGACAACGCTGCCCACTCTCTCTCTTTCTCTATCTATTCAACACAGTACTTGAAGTTCTAGCCAAAGCAATACGACAATTAAAGGAGATCAAGGGGACATAAATTGGAAAGGAAGAAGACAAAGTATTGCTACTTACAGATGATAAGATAGTATACACAATCGACCTCCAAATTTCCACTAGAGAATGCCTACAGCTGATAAACTGCTTCAGCAAAGTGGCTGAATACAAAATTAACTCAAAGTAACCAGTAGCCTTCCTTTATACAATGATAAAATGGCCAAAAACAAAATTCATGAAACAACTTCATTTACAATACCAAGAATCATATAAAATATCTTGGTGTAACTCTAACTGAGCAAGAGAAAGATCTGTATGACAAGACCTTGAAGAAAAAAACTGAAGAAGATATCAGAAGATGGGAAGATCTTCCATGCTCAGGGATAGGCAGGAATAACACTGCAAAAATAGCCATCTTACCAAAAGTAGACTATAGATTCAATGCCATTCCCATCAAAAGTCTGAAGTGGAAACTTCTAGTTTCTATGGAAAGTCAGTTACGTCAAATGATGTTTTGCTAGGGCATACAGGTGAAAAGATATCTTGCTAAAGCAGACATGTGAAAAAATATTTTCCTGAAGAAGACACAGGTGAAAGGATAGCAAACAGGTGAAAGGACTTGTGATGAAGGACTATAAATATGACCCTACAGAGAGAAGGAGATGGATCATTGGTTTGGTTTGTTCACCACTGATATTCTTCACTAAAGATATGCATATATTGGTTCACCTTACATGGCATAGTTGAGCTCTACTTGTGGTAATGCAGCTATTGGAAAAACTCATCAAAGAACTGCTCATAAGAATCCTGGGGCTTTTTGCCCCTTCATCAGCCTCAGTCTGGTTGGAGAGCCTTGTGATTTTTTAAGTTTGAACTTCAGCTGCTGGTTCATGTGTGGTGTCTACATGCCTAGAGGACTGTCCTGCAGCTGTGGATTCATATTTGGTGTTTGCTACAAGACTGAACTGCTAACAAAAATGATTGAGCTCACTACCAAAGAACTACTGCTAAACAGGTCCACATCTTCCTTATCCAAATAACTTCTCTGCCACTACCTCTGGTAGGTAGTGGGCAAGAGGAGAGGTTGAACCCTTATTAACATAGGTTGAAAAAATTATGCCAAAAAACTCCAATGGAAGTTTTCACAGAACTTGAAGCAGCAACTCTTAACTTTGTACAGAAAAACAAAAATACCAGGATAGCAACAAGAAACATGAATAATAAAAGAATGTCAGTAGGAATCACCATCCCTAACTTCAATCTGTACTACAGAGCAATAGTGGTAAAAATTGTATGGTGTTGGTACAGAAGCAGACACATTGATAAATGGAATCAAATTGAAGAACCAGAAATAAAACCACAGAATTATGACTACTTGATTTTTATATAGAAGCCAAAACCCTGCAATGAGAGAGAGAGAGAAAGCATCTTCAACAAATGGTTCTAGTCTAACAGGATGTCTACATGTAGAAGAATGAAAATAGATCCATATTTATCACCATGCACAAAACTCAAGTGCAAGTGGATCAAGGACCTCAACAGAAAATTGGATACATTAAATCTCATAGAAGAGAAATTTGGAAATAGCCTTGAACACATTGGTACAGGAGACAATTTCATGAAGAGAATACCAGTGGCTCAGGCTCTAAGATCAGTAATTCATAAATGGGGCCTCATGAAACTGCAAGGCTTCTGTAAGGTAAAGAACACTGTCAATAGGACAAAACCACAGCCTAGAGTTTGGGAAAGGATCTTCACTAACCCTACACCTGACTGAGGGCTAATATTCAAATTTTATTTTAAAAAAAACTTTAAAAAGTTAGACACCAACAACCCAAACAACCCAAATAAAAAATGGGGCAAAGAGCTAAACAGAGAATTCTCAACAGAGAAAGTACTTAAAGAAGTGTTCAAAGTCCTTAGTCATCAGGGAAATGCAAATGGGACTTTATGAAACTGAAAAGCTTCTGTAAGGCAAAGGACACTGTCAATAGGTCAAAATGGCAGTCTACAGATTGGAAAAAGAACTTTACTAACCCTACATCTGATAGAGGGCTAATATCCAAAATGTACAAAGAACTCAAGAAGGTAGACTCCTGAAAACCAAATAACAAAATTAAAAAATGGGGTGCAGAGGTGAACAAAGAATTCTCAACTGAGGAATGCCAAATGGTACCTAAAGAAATGTTCAACATCCTTAGTCATCAGGGAAATGCAAATCAAAACAACATTGATTCCACCTTACAACAATCAGAATGGCTAATATCAAAAACTCAGGTGACAGCAGATGCTGTTGAGGATGTTGATAAAGAGAAACACTCCTCCATTGCTGGTGGGATTGCAAGCTGTTACAAACACTTTGGAAATCAATCTGGTGGTTCCTGAGAAAATTGGAAATACTTCTACCTAAAGAACCAGATATACCACCACTATTGGGCATACACCCAAATGTTGCTCCAATATGTAACAAGGACATGTGCTCCATTATGTTCATGGCAGCTTTATTTATAATAGCCAGAAGCTGGAAATAACCTAGATATCCCTCAACTGAAGAATGGATACAGAAAATGTGGTACATTTACACAATGGAATACTACACAGCTATTAAAAACAATGACTTCACAAATTTTGCAGGCAGATGGATGGAACTAGAAAATATCATCCTGAGTAAGGTAACCCAGACCCAAAAGGACACACATGGTATGTACTCGCTGATAAGTAGATGTTAGCCCAAAAGCTCAGAATATCCACAATACAACTTACAGAACATATATGAAGCTTAACAAGAAGGAAGACCAAAGTGTGGATGCTTCAATCCCACTTAGAAGTGTGAACAAAATAATCACAGGAGGCAGAGGGAGGGAGGGATCTGGGTGAGGGAGGGGAAAGGGAAAGAAAAAGGAGGGGAGGATCAGGTATGGGAAGAGACAGGAGAGAAGTCTAGAGGGCCTGGAGAATGAATATTTAGCAGGGTGGAGTATGGGGGGGAGCCACTAGAAAATCCTAAATGCCAGGGAAGTGAGAGGCTCCCAGAATCCAATGGGGATGACATTAGCTGAAATACCAAACAGTGGGGAGATAGAATCTGAAGACACCACCTCCAGTAGATAGAAATGGCCCCCAGTTGAGGGATGGGGCCATCCACCCATCTCAAAATCTTTAATCCAATATTGTTTCTATCTAAAGGAAACACAGAGACAAAAAATGGAGCAATGGCTGAAGGAAACGTCATTCACAGACCTCCCTACCTTGCTATCCATCCCATGAGCAGACTCCAAACCCAGACACCATTGCTGATGACAAGATGTGCTTTAAGACAGGAGCCTGGTATAGCTGTCCTCTGAGATGCTCTGCCAGCACCTGACTAAAACAGATTCAGATACTCACAGCCAACCATTGAACTAAGCCCCAGAGATCCCCAATGGAAGAGTTTTGGGAAGGAATGAAGGAGGTGGAGGGGAATGCGACCTCATAGGAAGAACAACAATATCAACTAACCAGATCCCTCAGAGCTCCCAGGGACTAAACCACCAACCAAAGAATATACATGAAGCAGCCCATGACTCCCTTTACATATGTAGCAGAGGATTGCCTTATCTGGATCAATGGGAGGAAATGTACTTGATCCTGTGGAGGCTTGTTTCCCCAGTGAATGGGGATGCTAGAGGGCTGAAGCAGGAGTTGATGGGTGGGTGGGGGATCACCCTCTCAGAGGCAAAGGGAATGGGGAATGGGGTGGGGGTTTCCAGATGGGAGACTGGAAAGGAGGACAATACTTGAAATGTAAGAAAATAAAATAATGAATAATTTAAAAAAGAAAAGGAAATGTGGTAAATCTACACAATGGAATACTATTCAGCTATGAAAAGTAAAGGCATCATGATGTTTTTAGGCAAATAGATGGATCTTGAGAATATCATCCTGAGTGAGATAACCCAATCCCAAAAGGACATGCATGGTATGGATTCACTTATAAGTGAATATTAGTCATAAAATACAGGATGCCCATGCTACACTCCACAGCCCCAAGGAGGCTGTAGAGGGAGGGAGGGAGGCACAAGAGGATACTTTAATCTCACTTAGAAAGGGAAACAAAATGGTCGCAAGAGGCCGGGGGAGGAAGGGAGCAATGAAGGAGGGGAGATGGGAAGAGGAATGAGAGGATTCTGGATCAGGTATGGGGAAGGACATCATTTGGCTAGATGGCCATGAAAACAAATGAAAATCCGCAACTTTTGGAGGTGAGGAGGTGTGAAGCATCTCCAGGAAGAGACAGAGACCTTAGATAAGGGAGGCATCCAAGAATCAATGAGGGTGACCTTACCTGTGACTTATAGCATTGGGTCATAAGGAAATTGAAGTGGCCATCTTCTGTAGCCATTCAGTAACCCCAGTGGAAGAATACAGACATTAGCCCACCCACAAAACTTACAATCCAAAATTTATCCTGCCTAAAAGAAATGCAGGGACAGGGAATGGAGCAGACTGAGAGAATGGCCAACCAATAACCGGCCCAACTTGAGATCCATCCCATGGGCAAGTACCAATCCCTTACCCCTTTAATGATATTCAGTTCTGTTTGCAAGCAAAAGTCTAGTATGGCTTTTCTCTGAGAGGTTTCACCCAATAATTGATTCAGACAGAGGCAAACACCCACAGCCAAACTGTGGATGGAGCCTGGGGACTCTTGAGAAAGAATAGGAGAAAAGATTGCAGTCCCTAAGGAAACAAGAATTCCACAGGAAGACCAACAGAATCAACTCGCCTGGACCCTTGTGGCTCTCAGAGGCGGAACCACCAACTAAAGAAAAATAGCTTCACTGTACATGTGTAGCAGAAGTGCAGCTTGTTCTTCATGTGGGTTCCAAACAACTGGAGCATTGACTATCCCAAAAATTGTTGCCTGCATGTGGGATATGTTCTTCTAACTGGGCTGCCTTGGCTGCCCTCAGTGAGAGAAAAAGCACCTAGTCTTGTCTCACTTGAAGTGACAGGGTGGGAGGATATCCAGGGGGATCTTTGCTCACTACAGGAGAAGTAGAGGGCAGATGGGGGAAGTATTGTGGGTGGAGGCAATGAGTGAGATGTAAAGTGAATAAGAGAAAGAAAGAGAGAGAGAGAGAGAGAGAGAGAGAGAGAGAGAGAGAGAGAGAAGAGAAGAGAGAAGAGAAGAGAAGAGAAGAGAAGAGAAGAGAAGAGAAGAGAAGAGAAGAGAAGAGAAGAGAAGAGAAGAGAAGAGAGGAGGAAGGGAGGAGGAAGGGAGAGAGAGAAAGGAAGGAAGAATGGAAGGAAGGAAGGAAGAAAGAAAGAAAGAAAGAAAGAAAGAAAGAAAGAAAGAAAGAAAGGAAGGAGAGAGCGAGAGAGAGGAAGGAAGGAAGGAAGGAGGGAGGGAGGAAAGGAAAGAAGGAAGGAAGAAAGAAAGAAAGAAAGAAAGAAAGAAAGAAAGAAAGAAAGAAAGAAAGAAAGAAAGAAAGAAAGAAAAGAGAAACAGGGAGAAAGAAATGAGAAAAGGAAGAAAGCTCTACCTATTTAGGGTGTATACTAAAAAGAGCAGAGTGGGCATTCAAACAAGGCAAGGTTAAGTAGGGTGGAATTAAGAAAAATTAGAGAGGCTTCATCTTTATGTAGGTAAAGTTTCTATGTCCTTTACTTGACCCTTGAACTTCACATTCTACTCCCATAAAGAAAAGTGTATAATCAAATTCTGAATAATTTTCTCAGTATGTTATATTGTTTTTATACCAGCTGTACAAAGGTCAATCCATAAGAGATTGGAATCAGCAGCAGTACCCACTTACAGAATCCAGACCACGGAGGATTTTCTTCTCTCTCTTTGTTGCCCAGCCACCTAACAATGTCTACTCCTTATTTTCTACATTTTAGGTCAAGTTATTCAAATTTAATCAATTTTCATAATAGTGTTTCTTCACAGTAAATAAAATTTAGTATAGGGAAAATCTAAAACGCAGAACAACATAATCTCCATTAAAAATACCATGAACTTTCATAGTATAGACAATTAAGTATTTTCTGTCTTGCTGAAGTTTATAATTATCTCTCTCTCCTTTTGTCTCTAATCTACACTAAGAAAACAAGAAAGGAGAGAGGAGAGAGGGAGAGAGAGAAACACTAAGAAAAAAGACTTGAATTCTAAATCTTATTTCCTAATATCATAATTTTCTCAGTATTTGTTATAGAAATCCCATGACCTAACAAAATGCTCAATCTTTCCAGTCTCATGATGATGATTAGGTTAGTTAAAATAGATCTTGCCCACAGAAAGAAAGTGAAGTTCATTCCAAGATAATAGTTCTAGTATTTTTTATAAGTTCTAATTTGTTCACTGATTTTTACTGGCAGAACTAGGACTGTTGCACAACCATTAACAGTAACAAGGAGATTTTTAAATGTCCCTTCTAACACTCTTCAAGTACTAATGTTTACATCATTTCGAAGACTCTGTTTTTAAGTGTGTATATAACAATGGCTAAAACTCAAGCCAAATCTTCTAACTATGTTATCAAGACAGAGATTTCTTTTAAAAAAATGATTTTTTTGAGATTTATTCTTACTCTTTGATATATATAATTTAGATAAAATTAGCATACCATTTACTAGAAAGGTAGGCTCAACAAAAGCTTAAGATTGATAACTCTTAATACATCCTGTATATGATAGCAGTGTTGACACCATTGTACAGGTTGTGCTGGAGTGTGAAGTTAATACATGACACAAAGGATCACTTGTAAATGCACACTCCTCTGTAAAAATCTATCCTGTTTCTCCAAGAGTTTATAATACCCAATTTCATAGATTCATTGTAAAATTAAGTGTAATGACTACAGATTTTTAGAAAGCAACTACTTAGATACCAAAGACATCAATTCTTATCTTCACAAATATATAGACAATCTACTTTCTGTCTTTGCTCAGGAAATTTATACATACACACAAAAAAGGCACTACATAGTTAGCTTGAGAAATAAGTGAATTCACATAAAAAGAAACTAATATTTCATTTGACATTAAACAGATTTAATATCAAGCAATCACTTAGGTATCATGTAATAAGTACTCAGTGTGTCATGGATAAAGGAAATCACCACAAATTTCTTAAATTCAAGAGAATTTATGTATATACTCTGACAATTGCCTTCCTCAAAGCACCTTTTACATCTCTGTTCCTCAGACTATAGATAAGGGGGTTCAGCATAGGAATCACCACTGTATAGAATACAGACAGCACCTTGTTCTGTTCAGTAGAGTAGTTCGACTTGGGCATCACATAAATGAAGGTAATGGTTCCATAGTAGAGAGTGACAGCAGTGAGGTGGGAGGTGCAGGTGGAGAAGGCCTTGTGGCGGCCCTCATTGGAACGCATCTTCAGGATGGTGATAAGAATGTAGATGTAGGAGACAGCTATGACAAGAACTGTCACCGCAATAATTGACCCAGAAGAGAAAGAAGGGATGATTCCGATAACAGAGACATCTGAGCAGGAAAGTTTCAGCAAAGGAGAGAAGTCACAGAAAAAGTGATCTATCTGATTTGGTCCACAAAAAGACAGATTTAACAAACAACCAGTAAATGTCCAACCATTCATGCAGCCACCAACATAGGACATCCCCAACAATAAAAAACAGACTCTTGAGGACATAAGTGTCGAATAGAGGAGAGGTGAACAGATTGCTACATAGCGATCATAGGCCATGGCAGCCAGTAAAAAGCACTCAGCTGACCCAAATGACACTGTGATACAGAGCTGAGCTGCACAGGCAACCACAGATAAGGCTAGCCCATGTCCAAGAAGCTCCATAAGCATTATAACTGAGACCGAGGTTGAATATAAAATGTCTACAAATGCCAGATGGCTGAGGAATAGATACATGGGTGTGTGCAGCTGGGAGGAAATTCTTATCAACATGATGATGCTGATATTGCCTACTAAAGTGACAATGTATACTCCTAGAAATATCACAAAAAAGACTACACACAATGTAGGGTCCTCTGTCAGTCCCAAAATGATTAACTCAGCCACAGTGGTGTTGTTTTCAGCCTCCATCTCTTGTGTGAATTGTTCTTGTTGAGAAAAATGAAAATATTTGCATTTATAATGTTCTCAAATTGCACATTGTTGGATTTCTTTCATTGCCCTCATACTTATTCATGGTTATCTCCTTTTCCCAGTACATATATACACTTTTTTTGGAAATGTGGTTTTGTCCTTTTCTCTGTGAATAAAACAAGACTGATGAGTCTCACTCTCTGTCACTTGCTATTTTGTCCTATGTACTATTTCTTAAAAGTTACTACTTCACTATTAAAATATCTCTACAATGGTCAAGATCTACAATTGTAGTGATAGATTTATTTTTATGATAATCATTATTTATATAAATTTCCACATACATCCCTTATACTGTGTTCCTATACCAAACTAATTTTCTTCAACCATTCTACAAGCATTTCATATTTGAATGATGCCATTCAGCTTCCTCTGTCTTCAACTTGGGAGGCTTCCTTGCCTTTTTTGTTGTACTTTTTATAATAAAGAATAATTACATGCTATTTATTTCGCAATTTTGCAACTTTGTTAACATAAAAACATATCTATCACCCCCCCCCAAATACCATAGAACTATTTACTTTACTTTTTGAGCCAAATATAATGATCATGGACCAGGAACATGAAGTCATATGGCCCAAATATCATTATCCTATGTGGCAACAGTTTTATAGGGATTTTATAAATACAGAACAAAAGGAAGCTATAAGCCAAGTCATTTAACAAATGTATTTGTGGAAATATCACGTAAGTATGCTATACAAGTAGTGGTGAACACACTGTTCTAGGTCTCAGATGTTCTCTGATTACACCCTTAGCTTTGGGGTTGTTAGAGGTGAGGAGTCTAAGAATACATCCCAAAGGTTTTATATAGTAGTACAAGAATGTTATATAAGACATAGAAACTGTCACTGAGTGGCTATTGAGCCCAGGAATATTTAAGATGAATTTGGCTTTGTACTTTTCAGTTCACATTCTCTTCTCCTTTTTGTTGCCACTGTGGTCAAGGCTCTGGTCATTCTTCATTTGTATTTTTTACATATTTTCCTCTTCTTTCATTGTTTTCTTTTATATTTCAAAACTATATAAATGGTGACCAGTTTATTCATGAAATTCTTTCAGTGCCTTCTTAAATCTTCATGATATATCACTTGATTTCACTGATGGTGAGCCTGATTTCTAATAAGTTAACTGTGAAGAGCAACAAATCAATACTTCATTATCTATAGCCCATTCAAGAACATCCTGTACAATTTCTACAGTGGATTTTGTGTTCAAATTACACTAGAAACAAATAGCTTACTGCCTCCATGTTAGCTCTACCATTAAAACTTTGTTTTATGTTTCACATGTTTATTGTTAATATGTAATGGTATGGACTATTTCATGCATAAATCATTGTAATACTTGAATAAAGCTATCATTCCACCTCTGATTTCTCTATTCCAAAATTAAATATTCACAACTTCTTTATAAAATCCATTCTAAGTCCTGGGTCCTTTGAAATCATTCTCTTCAGACTCTGAAAATACTTTGATCTGAAGAAGAAGACTGTGCACAGAGTAGAATCTATGTTTCCAGGCTTAATGTGTAATGATGCTGATCCTGCTTTCATTAGAAGTCATTCTGTGCTGGCTGCAGAGTCCTAGGGAATGGAGTTAGACAAGGCACTTTGCCAAGTGGGTTATCCTACACATGGTACACTCTTTAACTCTCAGTTTTCTATTTGTTCAGTGATGTTATTGGTCTATATACTGCAGCTTTGTATGGATATTAAAAGAAATAGTATCTACAAAACCACAGAGGTATTTTATCACAAAGCTATGTTAAGTAATTTTTCCCTTTTATTAAAAACTGATTTTTTTCTAATATAACCCATCCTGATAATTGGTTCCCATTCTTCTACCCCTCCCAATTCCACCCTTCCTGTCCTGCCATCTGGATCTACTAAATTTCTGTCTCTCCTTAGAAAACAAACAGGTGTCAATGGGAATATAATATATTAATATAGTAATGTAGTATAGAATAGTAGATAAAACAAAAATAACACATTGAAATAGAACTACAACAGCAACAACAAAACAATGAAAGAGATGAAGAGAAGAAACAGAGACCCACTCATTCATTCAAGAATCCCATAAAACACTAAACTGGTATCCACAGTATATCACAAAGGAGAAGATGCAGACCCATGCAGACCCATGCAGACCCACGCAGACACATGCAGACCCTGTCCATGCTGCCTCTGTCTCTATGGGATCATAGGAACTTTGATCACAAGGATTTAGAGGGCCTTGCTTTCTCACTATCCTCCATCCCCTCAGACTCTTGCATCTTTCTGCATCCTCTTCCACAGGGTTCCCTGACCTCTGAAGAGAGGGATTCATTCTATAAAATAAAAATTAAAGGTGGTGCTTCCAACTCTTCCATGTTTTGAAGAGTATACCTGTCCTTTCCACATGCTAGGGTTTGCTATCACACCTCTACAAGTAAGTGGAGTCTTCACTCCCTGCCTGGGTCTAGACTAAGATATTCCTACATGTACTTGCTGACCCTTACTTACCCTTCTCTTACTCCCAACTACACACTTGTGTTGCTGATCTCTAGACTGGTATTTTGCTTGTCACCATGGGTTAGAGACTCTGACCACTCTAATATCCTCTCTCCTTATGGCAGCAGTCACTTCTGATGCTAAACAGGGGACATAGAACTAGAGACCTACTCCAACCTAAGTAACAAGATTTTCCTGCAGATTTTGTTTCACATATTCTCAGTTCTCAAGCTTAGCAATGGTTTTGGCTGCAATGAACTAATATTTTCTTGGGTTCCAAAGTCCAATTAGTTTAGCTGTATCAAGAACCACAGGGCCTCTCTTGGTCACCATCTTCAACCAATGAAATCCTTGTCAATATAACCCATGACTCTTCCACTTACCATCTAGAAGCAGTTGTGACACTGAATTCCAAAAGGAACTTTATTAAGGTGTATTCCATTTTCTTTATAAAAAGCTGGGGGCTGAATACAAAGTGAACTATTAATGAATACTGTCACTGGCCAAGGGTACACATGCAGTGAAGATGGTGATGGATGTCTTTGAACATGAAAGGAGAGAAAGAGACTCTCAGCAAACATGGCAAACCCTTGGGGCTATTGCTGCCTGTCCCTTTGAGAGAAAGGTACTTTGGGTTTTTTTTATACAGAAATAATGACTGGAACAAAGTAACTCATTAAGGCCTGGCTGACCCTCCCTAAGGGGCATCTACAAGATATGGTGTACTTTGTAATTCTTCATTGTTTACTTAAAGCCAGTAAAAAGGTTTTGGTTTCCTAGAGGCATATAGGACATTTAAAAATAGCCTATAGTGTGGTTGATGTAAGAGGACTTTCCAATATAACTTTAAATCAAATTGAAGAGCCATGTTCAAAATCAAAGTTAAAATAATAAATAATGAACATATTATTTCGAACTATTGTTCATTTTGCTGAAGAAACATTAAGATGATGCTAAAGTTATGTATATAAGATTCACTCATTTTAGGTATCTTGAGCCTCTATCTTCCCATCCCTCAATACAGCAACCTAGGAATACCTTCTGCGGCACCTGAGCATCCACATTGCATTACAGGCAGTAAGACAAGTACATTAAATACCTGACTCAATTCACCCAAATACTCTGCCTTCCTCTCACTGTTTTAAGTGTTTGATGTAGTCATCCATTACTTCTACAAGTCTTTGAAGAATAAGAGACTTCAGAGCATCTGAAGTGATATATCATGGTATATATAATTATTGTTATGTGCCCTCTTAATTTGCACTAGGCATTTATTTCATGCCTGTTGTAGGATCATTTGTCCACATGTACATTCTCCAACACAGATCCATTTTTCTTCTCCTACAGGTGAAAGTCACTGTGGATCTTGAAATGGCCTTGTAAGGGAGCTCCAACTTCTGTCAAGTACATTCTAAGACCACAACCTATATGAATAAAGGTACCTGTGATCATAGAGGCAGAAGAATGCAAATTGACCCATTCTTATCTCCTTGCACTAAGCTCAATTCCAAGTGGATCAAGGACCTCCACATAAAACCAGACACACTGAAACTAATAGAAAGGAAACTAGGGAAGAACCTTGAACATATGGGCACAGGGGAGAATTTCCTGAACAGAACTCCAATAGCTTATGCTCTAAGATCAAGAATAGACAAATGGGACCTCATTAAATTACAAAGTTTTTGCAAGGCAAAAGACACTGTCAAAAAGACAAAGCGGCAACCAACTAACTGGGAAATGATCTTTACCAACCCTACATCCGACAGAGGGCTAATATCCAATATATACAAAGAACTCAAGAAGTTAAACTCCAGAGAAGCAAGTAACCCTATTAAAAAATGGGGTACAGAGCTAAACAAAGAGTTCTCAACTGAAGAATATCTAATGGATGAGAAGCACCTAAAGAGATGTTCATCATCCTTAGTCATTAAGGAAATGCAAATCAAAACAACCCTGAGATTCCATCTCACACCAGTCAGAATGGCTAAGATCAAAAACACAGGAGACAGCAGTTGTTGGCGAGGATGTGGAGAAAGAGGAACACTCCTCCACTGCTGGTGGAATTGCAAGCTGGTACAACCACTCTGGAAAGCAGTCTGGCGGTTCCTCAGAAAACTGGGCATGACACTCCCGGAGGATCCGGCTATACCACTCCTGTGCATATATCCAGAGGCTTTACCTGCATGCAATAAGGACACATGCTCCGCTTAGTTCATAGCAGCCTTATTTATAATAGCCAGAAGCTGGAAAGAACCCAGATGTCCCTCAACGGAGGAATGGATTCAGAAGATGTGGTATATCTACACGATGGAATACTACTCTGCAATTAAAAACAATGAATTCACGAAATTCCTAGGCAAATGGTCAGAACTTGAAAATATCATCCTTAGTGAGGTAACCTAATCACAAAAGAACACACATGGTATGCAGTCACTGATAAGGGGATATTGACCCAGAATCTCGGAATACCCTAGACACAATCCGCATATCAATAGATTTCTAAAAAGATGGAAGGAGAGACCCCTGGTCCTGGAAAGACTGGATGTAGGGGAATGCCAGGACAGAGAAACGAGAGGGGGTTGTATGGAGAAAAGAGGGAGAGAAGGGGGCTTATGGGACTTTCGGGGAGGGAGGAAACGGAAAAGGGGAAATGATTTGGAATGTAAATAAAAAAAACTTAGAAAATAAAAAAAAAAATACGGGAGAGGGGCTGGTAAGATGGCTCAGTGGGTAAAAGCACTGACTGCTCTCCCCAAAGGTCCTGAGTGCAAATCCCAGCAACTGCATGGTGACTCACAACCATCCGTAATGAGATCTGACGCCCTCTTCAGTGTGTCTGAAGACAGGTACAGTGTACTTAAATATAATAATAAATAAAATCTTAAAAAAAAAAATACGGGAGAACGTGGGCCAACAGGTAGAATCCCTTAAAGAGGAAACATAAAAATCCCTTAAAGAATTACAGGAAAACACAAACAAACAAGTGAAGGTACTGAACAAAACCTTCCAGGATCTAAAAATGAAATTAGAAACAATAAAGAAATAACGAAGGGAGACAACTCTGGAGATAGAAAACCTTGGAAAGAAATCAGGAGTCATAGATGCAAGCATCAACAACAGAATACAAGAAACAGAAGAAAGAATCTCAGGTGCTGAAGACACCAAAGAAAACATTGACTCAACAGTCAAAGAAAATGCAAAATGCAGGGGCTAGAGAGATGGTTCAGTGGTTAAGAGCAATGACTGCTCTTCCAAAGTACCTGAGTTCAAATCCCAGCACCCTCATGGTGGCTCACAACCATCTGTCATGGCATCTGATGCCACTTCTGGTGTCTGAAGACAGCTACAGTGTACTCACATATAATAAATAAATAAATCTTTTTAAAAAAGCAAAATGCAAAAAGCTTATAATCCAGGAAATCTAGGACACAATGAGAATACCAAAGTTAAGGATTATAGGGATAGAAGAGAACAAATATTTACAACTTAAAGGGCCAGTAAATATCTTCAGCAAAATTATAGAAGAAAACTTCCCTAACCTAAAGAAAGAGATGCCCATGAACATACAAGAAGCCTACAGAACTCCAAACAGACTAGACCAGAACAGAAATTCCTCCTGTCACATAATAGTCAAACCACCAAATGCAATAAACAAAGAAAGAATACTAAAAGCAGTAAGAGAAAGAAGTCAAGTAACATATAAAGGCAGATCTATCAGAATTAAACAAGACTTCTCACCAGAAACTATGAAAGCTAGATCCTGGGCAGATGTCATACAGACCCAAAGAGAACATAAATGTCAGCACAGGCTACTATACCCAGCAAAACTCTCAATTACCATAGACGAAGAAAACAAGACATTTCATTACAAAAATCAAATTTACAAAATATCTTTCCACAAAGCCAGCTCTACAAAGATAATGTGTGAAAAATACCAATACAAGGAGGAAAGCTACACCCTAGAAAAGCAAGAAATTAATCTTCTTTCAACAAACCCAGAAGAAGATAGCCACACAAATAGAATACCACCTTTAACAACGAAAATAACAGGAAGTAACAATCACTTTTCCTTAATATCTCTTAACATCAATGGACTCAATTCCCCAATAAAAAGACATAGACTAACAGACTGGATACATAAAAAAAAACCCAATATTTTGCTGCATACAAGAAACCCACCTCAGAGACAAAGACAGTCACCTCAGAGTCAAAGGTTGGAAAACAATTTTCCAAGCAAATGGTCCCAAGAAACAAGCTGAAGTGGCCATCGTATTATTATTATTATTATTATTATTATTATTATTATTATTATTATTATTATCATCATCATCATCATCTTCTTCTTCTTCTTCTTCTTCTTCTTCTTCTTCTTCATCATTATCATTATTTAGATATATTATTTATTTATATTTCAAAAGATTTCCCCTTTCATGGTCTCCACCCCGAAAATTCCATAAGCCAACTTCCCTCCTTCTGTTCCCCAATCAACCCTCTTCTGCTTCCCAGCCCTGGTATTTCCCTACACTGAGACATCGAGCCTTTCCAGGACCAAGGGCCTCTCCTGCCTTTGATGTCCAACAAAGTCATCCTCTGCTGCCTATGCGTCTGGAGTCATCGGTAACACCATGTGTACTATCTGGTTGATGGTTTTGTCCCTGGGAGCTCTGGAAGTACTGGGTGGCTCACATCGTTGTTCCTCCTATGGCACTGCAAAACCTTTCAGTTCTTTGGGTCCTTTCTCTAACTCTCCCATTGGGGACACTGTGCTCAGTTCAACAGCTGGTTAAGTGTGTCTCCCTCTGACCCTCCAGACTCACAGAACTAAAAGGGAGGGACCTTGGATGAAATGCCTGACAGTAGGGAGAGGGAACTTAAAGAGCCTACCTCCAGCAGGAAGACAGGGCTTCAAATGAGGAAGACGGGGGCCTTCCCAGAGTCATAACTCTGACCCAGAATTGTTTCTGTCTGAAAGAATTATAGGGATGGAAATGGAGAGGATACTGAGGAAAAGAAGGTCCAGTGATAGACTCTAAGTGGGATCCAGCACAAGGGCTGACACTATTACTGAGACTATGGAACACTCACAAAAAGGGACCTAGCATGACAGAGAGTATGACCCAACAAGCAGCTGTAAGAGTCATATGCACATATTTGCACCCAACTAATGGACAGAAGCGTCTGCTGTTGAATTAGGGAAGGCTGAATGAAGCTGAGGATGACCCTGTAGGAGGACCAGCAGTCTCAATTAATCTGGACCTTTGGGATCTTTCAAACACTGGACCACCAAACAGGCAGCATACACCAGCTGATATGAGGCCCCTAGCACACATACAATAGAGGACTCCTGGGTCTGTGTTCATTCAGAGATGATGCACCTAACCCTCAAGAGTCTGGAGGTCCCAGAGAGTTTAGAGGTCAGGTGGGTTTGGGGATAGGGACATTCTTGTGGAGAGGAGGAGGGGAGAAGGTATGGGATATGGAATAGTTGGAGGGTGGATAGGGGTTGGTAGGATGGGGAATAAAATATGGAGTGTATAAAATAATTGATAAAAATATTTATAATAAAAAAGAGTGTCTCCCTCTGTATTTGTCATGCACTAACAGAGCCTTCCAGGTGACAGCTATATCCAGCTCTGGTCAGCAAGTACTTGTGGACATCGATAATAGTGGCTGGGTTTTGTAACTGTATACAGGTGAGGTAGTCTCTGTATGGTCTTTCCCTCAGACTCTGCTCCACACTTTGTCTCTGTATCTCCTTCTGCAGGTATTTTGTTCCCCCTTCTAAGAAAGACCAGAGTATCCATACTTTGTTCTTCCTTCTTCTTGGGCATCATTTGATATGTGAACTGTGTCTTGGGTATTCCAAGCTTCTGTGCTAATATCCTCTTTTCAGTGAATGCATACCATGTATGTTCTTTTGTAATTGAGTTACCTCACTTAGGATGATATTTTCCAGTTCCACCCATTTGCCTAAGAATTTCATGAATTCATTGTTTTTAATAGCTGAGTAGTACTCCATTGTGTAAATATATCACATTTTCTGTATCCATTCCTCTGCTGACAGACATCTGGGTTCTTTCCAGCTTCTGGCTATTATTGGAGTGGCCATTCTTATATCGGATAATATTGACTTACAACCAAAAGTTGTCAAAAAAGATAAGGAGGGACACTTCATACTGGTCAAAGGAAAAATCTACCAAGACGAACTCTCAATTCTGAACATCAATGCTCCAAATGCAAAGGCACCCACATTCATAAAAGAAACTTTACTGAAGCTCAAAGCACACATCGCACCCCACACAATAATAGTGGGAGACTTCAACACACCACTCTCAGCAATGGAAACAGAACTTAAACAGAGACACAATGAAACCAACAGAAGTTATGAACCAAATGGATCTAACAGATATTTATAGAACATTCCATCCTAAAGCAAAAGAAAATATCTTCTCCGCACCTCATGGTACCTTCTCCAAAACTGACCATATAATTGGTAACAAAACAGTCTTCAACAGATACAGGAATATTGAAATAATTTCATGCACCCTTTAAGATCACCACAGTCTAAGGATGGTCTTAAGTTCAAATAAAAACAACAGAAAACACAAATACATGGACATCAAACAATGCTCTACTCAAGGATAACTTGGTCAAGGAAGAAATAAAGAAAGAAGTTAAAGACTTTTTAGAATTTAATGAAAATGAAGACATATCATGCCAAAACTTATGGGACACAATGAAAGCAGTGGTAAGAGAAAACCTCATAGCTCTAAGTGCCTCCAAAAAGAAAATGGAAAGAGCTTACACTAGCAGCTTGACAACACACCTCAAAGCTCTAGAACAAAAAAAAGCAAATACAAACAAGAGGATTAGGCAGTCGGAAGTAATCAAACTCAGGGCTGAAATCAACCAAATAGAAACAAAAAGAACTATACAAAGAATCAACAAAACCAGGAGCTGGTTCTTTGAGAAAATCAACAAGATAGATAAGCCTTTAGCCAGACTAACTAGAGGGCACAGAGGCACTACCCAAATTAATAAAATCAGAAATGAAAAGGGAGACATAACAACAGAAACTGTGGAAATTGAATATATCATCAGATCTACTAAAAGATCTTATACTCAAAACAATAGGAAAATCTGGATATATGGACAATTTTCTGGACACAGACCAGGTGCCAATGTTAAAACAGGATCAGATAAACCATTTAAATAGTTCCATAAGTCCTGAGGAAATAGAAGCAGGCGTTAATAGTCTCCCAACCACAGAAAGCCCAGGACCAGATGGGGACTTCTATCAGATCTTCAAAGAAGACCTAATACCGATACTCTTCAAACTATTCCACAAAATAGAAACACAAGGAACACTACCCAATTCATTCTGTGAAGCCACACTAATGCTTATACCTAAATCAAACAAAGACCAAAGAAGGAAAGAGAACTTCAGACCAATTTCCCTTATGAACATTGATGCAAAAATACTCAATAAAATTCTGGCCAACTGAATCCAAGAAATACATCAAAACAATAATTCACCACAATCAAGTAGGCTTCATCCCAGGGATGCAGGAATGGTTCACTATATGGAAATCCATCTATGTAATCCAATACATAAACAAATTCAAGGGAAAAAAACACATGATCATTTCATTAGATGCTGACAAAATTCACCATCTCTTCATATTAAAAGTCTTGGACAGATCAGGAATTCAAAGCCCATACCTAAACATAGTGAAAACAATATACAGCAAACCAGTAGCCAACTTCAAACTGAATGGAGAGAAACTTGAAACAATCCTACTACAACTGGGGCCCAGACAAGGCTGCACACTCCCTCCCTATCTATTCAATATAGTACTTGAAGTCCTAGCCGCAGGAATTAGACAACAAAAGGAGATCAAAGGTATACAAATTGGAAAGGAAGAAGTGAAACTATCATTATTTGCAGATAATTGGATAGTATACTTAAGCAACCCCAAAAATTCAACCAGAGAACTCCTAAAGCTTATAAACAACTTCAGCAAAGTGGCTGGATATAAAATTAACTCAAACAATCAGTAGCCTTCCTCTACTCAAAGGATAAACAAGCTGAGAAAGAAATTAGGGAAATGACACCCTTCACAATGGTCACAAATAGTATTACATACCTTGGTGTGACTCTAACCAAGCAAGTGAAAGATCCATATAACAAGAACTTCAAGCCTCTGAAGAAAGAAATCAAAGAAGATCTCAGAAGATGGAAAGATCTCCCATGCTCATGGATTGGAAGGATCAATGTAGTAAAAATGGCTATCTTGCCAAAAGCAATCTACAGATTCAATACAATCCTCATCAAAATTTCAAATCAATTCTTCACAGAAATAGAAAGAGCAATCTGCAAATTCATTTGTAATAACAAAAAACCCAGGATAGCAAAAAATATTCTCCACAACAAAAGATCTTCTGGGGGGAATCACCATTCCTGACCTCAAGCTCTACTACAGAGCAATAGTGATAAAAAAAAAACTGTATGGTATTGGTACAGAGACAGAAAGGAAGATCAATGGAATAGAATTGAAAACCCAGAAAAGAACCCACACATCTATGGTCACTTGATATTTGACAAAGGAGCTAAAACACATCCTGTGGAAAAAACACAGCATTTTTAACAAATGGTGCTGAATCAACTGGAGGTCAACATGGAGAAAAATGCATATTGACCCGTTCTTATCTCCTTGTACAAAGCTCAAATCCAAGTGCAAGGACCTTCACATAAAACCAGATACACTGAAGTTTACAGAGGAGAAAGTGGGGAAGAGCCTTCAACACATGGGCACTGGGCAAAATTTCCTGAACAGAACACCTATGGTTTATACTCTAAGAACAAGAATCAACAAATGGGACCTCAAAAAGCTGCAAAGGACACTGTCAATAAAACAAAACAGCAACCAATGGTTTGGGAAAAGATCTTTACCAATCTTATATCTGATAGAGGGTTAATATCCAATGTATATAAAGAACTCAAGAAGTTAGACTCCAGAGAGTCACATAAACCTATTAAAAATGGGGTACAGAGATAAACAAAGAAATCTCAACTAAGGAATACCAAATGGCTGAGAAGCACCTAAAGAAATGTTCAACATCCTTAGTCATCAGGTAAATGCAAATCAAAACAACCTTGAGATTCCACCTCATACCAGGCAGAATGGCCAAAATCAAAAACTCAGGTAATAGCAGATGCTAGCGAGGATGTGGAGAAAGAGGAACATTCCTCCATTGCTAGTGGGATTTCAAGCTGGTAAAACCAGTCTGGAAATTAATTTGGTGGTTCCTCAGAAAATTAGACATAGTACTACTAGAAGACCCAGCTATACCACTCCTGGGCATATACCCAGAAGATGCTGCAATGTGTAAAAAGAACAAATGCTCCACTATATTCATAGCAGCCTTATTTATAATAGCCAGAAGTTGGAAAGAACCCAGATGTCCCTCATCAGAGGAATGGATATAGAAAATGTGGTATATTTACACAATGGAGTACTATTAAGCCATTGAAAACAAGGAATTCATGAAATTCTTAGGCAAATGGATGGAACTGCAAAGTGTTATCCTGAGTGAGGTAACCCAATCACAAAAGAACACACATGGTATGCACTCACTGAAAGTGAATATTAGCCCAAACGCTCAGAATATTCAACATACAATTCACAAACCACAGGAAGCTCAATAAGAAGAAAGACCAAAGTGTGGGTGCTTTGGTTTTTCTGAGAAAGGGAACAAAATACTCACAGGAGCAATTATGGAGACAAAGTATGGAGCAGAGACTGAAGGAAAGGCCACCCAGAGACTGTCCTAACTGGGGATTCATCTTATAAACAGTCACCAAACCCCAATACTATTATGGATGACAAGAAGTGCTTGCTGAAAGGAGCCTGTTATTGTTGTCTCCTGAGGGTCCCTGCCAGAGTCTTACAGATACAGAGGCAGATGATGGCAGCCAACCATTGGACTGAGCCCAGGCTTCCCAATGGAGGAGTTGAAGGGTGGACTGGAGGAGCTGAAGAGGCTTGCAGCCCCATGGGAAGAACAATGATATCTGCCAACCAGACACCCCAGGGCTCCCAGGGACTAAGCCATCAACTAAGGGGTACACATGGTTCCAGCCACAAGTGTAGCAGAGGAATGCCTTGTCAGGCATCAGTGGGAGGAGGGGTCCTTGGTCCTATGAAGGCTCAATAGATGCCCCAGTGTGGGGAAATCAAGGGGGGTAGATGGAAGTGGGTTAGGCAGAGGGGCATCTTCTTGGAGGCAGGGGGGTGGGAGGATGGGTAGGCATTTTCAGGGGGGAAGAACCGGGAAAGGGTATAACATTTGAAATGTAAATGAAAAATATATTCAATAAAGAATTTAGAAAAAAAGAGAGAGGTCAAAGGATGTTGGGGTGGACAGTAGAGATGTTAGATAAATTTGAGCAAAGTGTAATGATGCTTATTATAAAAATGCATAACGAAGTCTATTACTTTATACACTAACTATAAAATGTTAAAAAGGTGATAAGAACAAGAAGCTGTATCTAATAACATCATATATTTTCTTCTTCTTCTTCTTCTTCTTCTTCTTCTTCTTCTTCTTCTTCTTCTTCTTCTTCTTCTTCTTCTTCTTCTTCTTCTTCCCCCTTCCCTTCTCCCTCTTACTCTGCCCCACATACACACACTGGGTCCAACAAAATAAATTTTATAGCAAATAATGTTACCTTTGTTTAAAGAGACATTTTTTTTGGAATTCGTGCTGTGCAAATATTTTCTTAATTAATTTATGTATTTATGTATTTATTTATTTATTTGTTTTTACACTCCAGAATTCGTTCCCCTGCCCCATCCACCCTCAAACTGTTCCACATCCCATACCTCCTCCCCACTCCCCAATCCCCACCCCAAATGACCTCTAGACTATCTTGGGCTGCCACTCTCTTGAGGGTTAGGTGTATCATCTTTAATTGAACACAGACCCGGCAGACCTCTGCTCTATGTGTGTTGGGGGCCTCATATCAGCTGGTTAATGTTGCCTAGTTGGTGGTCCAGTGTTTGAGAGATTTCAGGGGTCCAGGTTGAAACTTCTGGACCTCCTACAGGGTTATCCTTCTCCTCAGCTTCTTTCAACCTTTCCCTAACTCAACCACAGGACTCAGCAGCTTCTTTCCTTTGTTTGGGTGCAAATACCTGCATCTCACTCTTTCTGCTGCTTGTTGGGTATTCCAGAGTGCAGTCATGCTAGGTCCCTTTATAATGTCAGGCTTTGGGACCTCCCCTTGAGCCAGATCTCACTTTCGGTCTGTTGCTGGACTTTCTTTTCCTCAGGCTCTTCTCCATTTCCATCCCTGTATTTCTTTTAGACAGGAACAATTATGGATCAGAGTTTTGACTTTGGGATGGCAAACCTCCTTCCTCATTTGATGCCCTGTCTTCCACTGGAGGTAGGCTCTATAAATTCCCTCTCCCTACTGTTGGACATTTCATCTAAGGTCCTTCCCTTTGAGTTCTCAGAATACCTCCCAGGTCTCTGGTACATTCTGATGGATTTCCCCCCAACCTCCTACCTCCCGAGGTTGCCTGATTCCATTCTTTCTGCTGACCCTCAGGGCTTCAATCATTTTTCTTCAACCAATACTATATCAGGTTCCCCTCTCCCTTCCCCCAACCCCGACCCACTTTCCCTCCCAGGTTCCTCCATCCCCACCTGTGATTGCTTTCTTCTCCCTCCCAAATGGTACTGAGGCATCCTTACTTTGGGCCTTTAACTTATTGGCCTTTTTGAGTTCTATGAACTGTATCTTGGGTAATCTGTATGGGGTTTTTTGTTGTTGTTTTTGGTGGGGTTTTTTGCTAATATCCACTTATTAGTGAGTATGTACCATGTAGGTCCTTTTGGGTCTGAGTTACTTCACTCAGGATGATATTTTCTAGTTCCATCCATTTGACTGCAAAATTCAGGATGTCCTCATTCTTAATAGCTGAGCAGTATTCCATTGTGTGAATCAACCACATTTTCTGTATCCATTCTTCCATTGTGGGACATCTGGGTTGCTTCCAGCTTCTGGCTATCACAAAAAAGGTTGCTATGAACCTAGTGAAAGTTTTAACCCAGTGGCATAGAGGAGTATCTTTTGGATATATTCCCAAGAGTGGTGTAGCTGGATCTTCAGGTAGATCTATTTCCAATTTTCTGAGGAACATCCAGACTGATTTCCAGAGTGGTTGTACCAGTTTGCAATCCCACCAGCAATGGAGGAGTATTCCTCTTTCTCCACATCCTAACCAACATGTGTTGTCACCTGAGGTTTTAATCTTAGCCATTCTGATTGGTGTAAGGTGGAATCTCAGGGTTGTTTTGATGTGCATTTCTCTAATCACTAAGGACTTTGAACATTTCTTTTTTCTTTTTTTAGATATTTTCTTTATTTACATTTCAAATGTTATCCCCTTTCCTGGTTTCCCCTCTGAAAACACCCTATCCCATTCCCCCTCCCACCCACTCCCGCTTCCCTGTCCTGGCATTCCCCTACCCTGGGACATTTCTTTAGGTGCTTCTCAGCCATTACAGATCCCTCTGTTGTGAATTCTCGGTTTAGTACTATACCCCCATTTTTTGATTGGGTTGTTTGGGTTTTTGGTGGTTAGCTTCTTGAGTTCTTTATATATTTTGGATATTATCCCTCTATTTGATGTTGGGCTAGTGAAGAGAGTTTTTTTCCCAATCTGTAGGTTGCCAATTTGTCTTATGGGCTATGTCCATTGCCTTATAGAAGCTTTCCAGTTTCACAAGGTGGCATTTACCAATTCTTGGTCTTAGAGCATGAGCCATTGGAGTTCAAGGCTCTTTCCCACTTCCTCTACTGTTAGATTCCCTGTATCTGGTTTTATGTTGAGGTCCTTGATTCACTTAGACTTGGGCTTTGTGCAAGGTGACAAATATGGGTCTATTTTCATTTGTCTACATTCAAACAGTCAGTTTGACTGGCACCATTTAATGAAGATGTTTTTTCCCCATTGTATATTTTTGGCGACTTTGTCAAAGATCAAATGTCCATAAGTGTGTGGTTTTATTTCTAGGTCTTCAATTCTATTCCATTGGTCAACGTGTCTGTCTCTGTACCAACACCCTGCAGATTTTATCACTATTGCTCTAAAGTAACGCAGGAGGTCAGGAATGGTGATTCCCCCAGCCATTCTTTTACTGTTAAGAATTGTTTTGGCTATTCTGAGTTTTTTGCCTTTCCAGATGAATTTGAGAATTGTTCCTTACATGGCTTTGAAGAATTGTGTTGGGATTTTTACAGGGATTGCATTGAAACTGTAGATTTCCTTTGTTAGAATGGCCATTTTTTTTATTTTTATTTTATTTTTTTAATTTACATTCCCAATCCTTCCCCTTTCCCGTTTCCTCCCTCCACGAAAGTCCCATAAGCCCCCTTACCTCCCTCTTTTCTCCATTCAACCCCCTCTCGTTACTCTGTCCTGGCATTCCCCTACATCCAGTCTTTCCAGGACCAGGGGTCTCTCCTTCCATCTTTTTAGAAATCTATTGATATGCGGATTGTGTCTAGGGTATTCCGAGATTCTGGGTCAATATCCCCTTATCAGTGACTGCATACCATGTGTGTTCTTTTGTGATTGGGTTACCTCACTAAGGATGATATTTTCAAGTTTTGACCATTTGCCTAGGAATTTCGTGAATTCATTGTTTTTAATTGCAGAGTAGTATTCCATTGTGTAGATATACCACATCTTCTGAATCCATTCCTCCGTTGAGGGACATCTGGGTTCTTTCCAGCTTCTGGCTATTATAAATAAGGCTGCTATGAACATAGTGGAGCATGTGTCCTTATTGCATGCAGGTAAAGTCTCTGGGTATATGCCCAGGAGTGGTATAGCCGGATCCTCCAGGAGTGTCATGCCCAGTTTTCTGAGGAACCGCCAGACTGCTTTCCAGAGTGGTTGTACCAGCTTGCAATTCCACCAGCTGTGGAGGAGTGTTCCTCTTTCTCCACATCCTCGCCAACAACTGCTGTCTCCTGTGTTTTTGATCTTAGCCATCCTGACTGATGTGAGATGGAAACTCAGGGTTGTTTTGATTTGCATTTCCCTAATGACTAAGGATGATGAACATCTCTTTAGGTGCTTCTCAGCCATTAGATATTCTTCAGGTGAGACCTCTTTGTGTAGCTCTGTACCCCATTTTTTAATAGGGTTACTTGCCTCTCTGGAGTTTAACTTCTTAAGTTCTTTGTATATCTTGGATATTAGCCCTCTGTCGGATGTAAGGTTGGTAAAGATCATTTCCCAGTTAGTTGGTTGCCGCTTTGTCTTTTTGACGGTGTCTTTTGCCTTGCAAAAACTTTGTAATTTAATGAGGTCCCATTTGTCTATTCTTGATCTTAGAGCATAAGCTATTGGAGTTCTGTTCAGGAAATTCTCCCCTGTGCCCATATGTTCAAGGTTCTTCCCTAGTTTCCCTTCTATTAGTTTCAGTGTGTCTGGTTTTATGTGGAGATCTTTGATCCACTTAGAATTGAGCTTAGTGCAAGGATATAAGGATGGGTCAATTTGCATTCTTCTGATGTTGACCTCCAGCTGAGCCAGCACCATTTGTTGAAAAGGCTATCTTTTTTCCACTGGATGGTTTTAGCTCCTTTGTCAAAGATCAAGTGACCATAGGAGTGTGGATTCATTTCTGGGTTTTCAATTCTGTTCCATTGATCTACATGTCTGTTACTGTACCAAAGGTCTTGGAAAGATCAGGAATTCAAGGCCATATCTAAACATAGTAAAAGCAATTTACAGCAAACCGGTAGCCAGCATCAATCTAAATGGAGAGAAACTTGAAGCAATCCCACTAAAATCAGGGACTAGACAAGGCTGCCCTCTCTCTCTCCATATCTTTTCAATATAGTACTTGAAGTTCTAGCTAGAGCAATTAGACAACAAAAAGAGGTCAAAGGGATACAAATTGGAAAGGAAGAAGTCAAACTATCACTATTTGCAGACGATATGATAGTATACATAAGCGACCCAAAGAACTCCACCAGAGAACTCCTACAGCTGATAAACGACTTCAGCAAAGTGGCCGGATATAAAATCAACTCAAACAAGTCAGAAGCCTTCCTATACTCAAAGAATAAGCAGGCTGAGAAAGAAGTAAGAGAAATAATACCCTTCACAATAGCCACAAACCATATTAAGTATCTTGGCGTGACTCTAACCAAACAAGTGAAAGATCTGTATGACAAGAACTTCAAGTCTCTGAAGAAAGAAATTGAAGAATACCTCAGAAGATGGAAAATTCTGCCATGTTCATGGATTGGCAGGATTAATATAGTAAAAATGAGCATCTTACCAAAAGTAATACACAGATTCAATGCAATCCCCATCAAAATCCCAACTCAATTCTTCATAGAGTTAGAAAGAGCAATTCAAAAATTCATCTGGAACAACAGAAAACCCAGAATAGCTAAAAGTATTCTCAAGAGTAAAAGAACCTCTGGGGGAATCAGTATCCCGGACCTCAAGCTGTACTACAGAGCAATAGTGTTAAAAACTGCATGGTATTGGTACAGTAACAGACATGTAGATCATTTTTATATATTAAGCTTGCCAATCCATGAGCATGGGAGATCTCTCCATTTTCTGAGATCTTCTACGATTTCGATTTCTTTTTTGAGAGACTTGAAGTTATTGTCATACAGGTCTTTCACTTGTTTGGTTAGAGTTACCCCAAGATATTTTATATTATTTGTGACTATTGTGAAGGGAGTTGCTTCCCTAATTTCGTTCTCAGCCTGTTTATCATTTGTATAAAGGAAGGTTACTGAATTATTTCAGTGAATTTTATATCTGGCTACTTTGCTGAAGTTGTTTATCATTGGAGAAGTTCTCTGATAAAATTTTTGGAGTTTCTTATGTATAGTATCATATAATTGCAAATAACGATACTTTTATTTCTTCTTTGCCAATTTATAATCCCCTTGATCTCTTTTTGTTGTCTTATTGTTCTAGCTAGCAGTTCAAATATTATATTGGACATATATGGGGAGAGTGAGCATCCTTATCTTGTCCCCGATTTTAGTGGGAATGCTTCAAGTAACTCCATTTAACTTGACATTGGCTGTTGGTTTGCAGTATAATGCTTTTATTATGCTTAGGTATGGGCCTCGAATTCCTGATCTCTCTCATACTTTAAAATGAAGAGGTGTTGTATTTTGTTGAATGCTTTTTTCTGAATCTAAGGAGATGATCGTGTAAATTTTTTTCTTTGAGTTTGTTTATATAGTGGATTATTGTAATGAATTTTTGTATATTGAACTAACCTTTCATCCCTTGGATGAAGCCTACTTGATTATGGTGAATGATGGTTTTGATGTGTTCTTGCATTTGGTTTACAAGAATTTTATTGAGTATTTTTGCGTCGATATGTGTAAGCGAGATTGGTCTTAAGTTCTCCTTTTTATTTTGATTCATGTGTGGCTTAAGTATCAGAATACATTTTGAACATATTTCTTTTTCTTTGTCTTCACTTAAATGAAACAGTGATATAATGAAGCATTGGGAAATGTATTGTTGAATAAATAGTTATTTAATAACTTTATTTGAGTCAGTTCAAAGCATGAAGGGTATTTATACATCTATGGATTTATCTCAACAACATTCATAATTAAATTATTTCAGAACAATGCAAATAGAATATCACATGGAATTTAGGAACAAGGAAGGGATTTTTGGTTCACCCTAAAATGGAACATTGACTTAGATATAATGTTGGCTTTGGAACTAATTATCTTTAAAAATTACATTTTCTGTCTAACTTAGAAGTACACTGTTCAAGGTGAAAACGTCAATACTGAATTAAAATGTAGGTCACCCTTTGCTCCAGCACCAGGGCAGGTGGGACCGCCAGGCTCAGAGACAGACCGGGCATAATATCGCTTGGGTCTCAGGCAGCTTGTGTGTAACCTGCTCCAAGAGCTGGGCAGATCTGCAGTAACCAGCGCGCCACCTCTTCTGTGGGACTTCTGCCTTGCAGAGGGACCCCTCCCCTGCAGTGGGCGGGAGCCTACCAGCTTCCCTTTGGTGACCTCTGTTCCGGTATCGACAAAACTGAGAAGACAGGTACCCAGGTTCGCCCCAATATAACATCACTTGGGACACGGCCTGTTGGGGCTTCCGTCTGCTCCCAAGAACAGGACAGCGCTGTGATCGTCTGGGCACCAACTCTGCTGTGGGTCATCCCCCCTGCAGGGTTACCTGTGCTGCCGAGAGAGTCCAGAGTGCACTCCGCCATCTTTGCTCCAGCACCATGGCAGCTGAGACAGCCAGGCTCAGAGACAGACAGGCATAATATTGCTTGGGTCTCAGGCAACTTGTGTGTACCCTGCTCCCAAGAGCTGGGCAGGTCTGCAGAAATCAATGCGCCGGCCATGCTGTGGAACTTCTGCCCTGCAGAGGGACGCCCACTCCCCCCCACTCTGGGAGAGATAACACACCCTTGCACAGGGCGGGAGCCTACCAGCCTCCCTTTGGCGACCTCTGCTCTGGGAATCCACTACGCTGAGCCTTTGGATGTGCAGGGACTCTCCAATATAACATCACTTGGGGCAAGGCACATTAGGGCTCCAAAGTCACTCAGGAGCAGGGCAGGCCCCAGAAATCGGTGCCAGGGGAATCCCGGTAATCCAGGGGTGCCAGAAATAGCTTTGCAGGCTCACAGGAGGTCCAACCAACAGCCAGTGACAGCAGGACCAACTAACACCAGAGGTAACCAGATGGCAAAAGGCAAACGTAGGAACGTTACTAACAGAAATCAAAGTAATATGGCACCATCCAAACCCAACTCTCCAACAGCAGCAAGTCCTGGATACCCCACCACACCTGAAAGACAAGATCTGGATTTAAAATCACTTCTCATGATGCTATTAGAGGATCAAAAGGACACAAATAAATCTAATAAAGAATTACAGGAGACCATGAATCAACAGTTAGAAGCCCTTACAAAGGAAACACAAACATTGCTCAGAGAAATGCAGGTGAACATGGATCAAAAGATGGAGGCCCACAAGGAGACAACACAAAAATCGCTTAAAGAAATGAATCAACGGGTAGATGCACTTTCAAAGGAATCACAAAAATTACATAAAGAAATGCAGAAGAATATGGGTCAACAGATGGATGCCCATAGGGAGGCAACACAAAAAGTGCTTAAAGAAATGAATCAACGGTTAGATGCCCTTACAAAGGAAACACAAGAACTGCTTAAAGAAATGCAGGAGACGATGGATCAACAGATGGAATCCCATGAGGAGGAAACACAAATATCGCTTAGAGAAATACAGGAGAACTTGGGTCAACAGGCAGAAATCCTGAAAGAGGAAATGCAAAAATACCTTAAAGAAATACAGGAAAATACAAATAAATAAGAGAAGGATCTCAGCAAATCGATCCGGGATCTAAAAAAGGAAGTAGAAACAACTAAGAAATCACAAAGGGAGACAACTTTGGAGATAGAAAACCTGGGGAAGAAATCAGGAGTCATAGATGCAAACATCAACAATAGAATACAAGAGATGGAAGAAACAATCTCAGGTGCTGAAGATACCATAGAAAGCATAGACTCAACAGTCAAAGAAAATGCAAAATGCAAAAAACGTGTAACCCAAAACATCCAGGAAATCCAGGACACAATGAGAAGACCAAACCTAAGGATTATAGATATAGATGAGAGTGAAGATTTGCAACTTAAAGGGCCAGTAAACATCTTCAACAAAATTATGGAGGAAAACTTCCCTAACCTAAACAGAGAGATGCCAATGAACATACAAGAAGCCTACAGAACTCCAAACAGACTGGACCAGAACAGAAATACTTCCCGTCACATAATAATCAAAACACCGAATGTTCTAAACAAAGAAAGAATATTAAAAGCAGTAAGAGAAAAGGGCCAAGTAACATACAAAGGAAGACCTATCCAAATCACATCAGACTTCTCACCAGAGACTATGAAAGCCAGAAGATCCTGGGCAGATCTCATGCAGACACTAAGAGAACACAAATGCCAGCCTAGACTACTATACCCAGCAAAACTCTCAATCACCATAGATGGAGAGACCAAGATATTCCATGATAAAACCAAATTTTCACATTATCTTTCCACAAATCCAGCCCTGCAACAGATAATAGGTGGAAACCACCAATACAGGGAGAGAAACAACACCCTGGAAAAAATGAGATAATAACCTTCTTGAATCAAACCCAAAAGTAGATAACCACTCAAAAATAAAGATAGCATCAAGAATGGCAGGTGGCAATAATCACTATGCCTTAATCTCTCTTAATATCAATGGTCTCAATTCCCCAATAAAAAGACAGAGACTAGCAGACTGGATACGTAAACAGGACCCAGCATTTTGCTGCATGCAGAAACGCACCTCAGTGTCAAAGACAAACACTACCTCAGAGTAAAAGGCTAGAAAAGAATTTTACAAGCAAACGGCCCCAAGAAACGAGCCGGAGTAGCCATCCTAATATCAGATAAAATTGATTTTCAACCTAAAGTCATCAAAAAAGACACAGAAGGACACTACATACTGATCAAGGGAAAAATCCACCAAGAAGAACTCTCAATTCTGAATATCGATGCTCCAAATGCAAGGGCACCCTCATTTGTAAAAGAAACTTTACTAAAGTTCAAAGCACACATCGCACCTCACACAATAATAGAGGGTGACTTCAACACCCCACTCTCTGAAATGGATCGTTAAGGAAAGCAGAAACTAAACAGGGACACAGTGAACCTAATTGAAGCCTTGGACCAAATGGAACTAACAGATATATATAAAACATTTCATCCTAGAGCTAAAGAATACACCTTCTTCTCAGCACCTCATGGTACCTTCTCCAAAATTGATCATATAATTGGTCACATATCAGACCTCAACAGATATAAGAAGATCGAACTAATCCCATGCCTCCTATCAGATCACTATGAAATAAGGGTGGTCTTCAATGGCAACAAAAACAAAAGAAAACCCACGTACACATGGAGGCTGAACAATGCTCTACTCAATGATAACTTGGTCAAGGTGGAAATAAAGAAAGAAATCAAAGACTTTTTGAAAGTTAATGAAAATGAAGGCACAACATACCCTAATTTATGGGACACAATGAAAGCAGTGCTAAGAGGACAATTCATTGCCCTGAGTGCCGCCAAAAAGAAACGGGAGACAGCATACACTAAAAGCTTAATGTCACACCTGAAAGTCCTGGAACAAAAAGAAGCAAATACACCAAAGAGGAGTAGAAGGCAGGAAATCATCAAACTCAGGGCTGAAATCAATCAAGTAGAAACAAATAACACCATACAAAGAATCAACAAAACGAGGAGTTGGTTCTTTGAGAAAATCAACAAGATAGATAAGCCCTTAACCAGACTAACCAGAGGGCACAGAGACAGTATCCAAATTAATAATATCAGAAACAAAAAGGGAGAGATAACAACAGAAACTGAGAAAATTCAAAAAATCATCAGATCCTATTACAAAAGCCTGTATTCAACACAACTAGAAAATCTCGAGGAAATGGACAATTTCCTTGACAGATACCAAATACGAAAATTAAATCAGGATCGAATAGGCCATCTAAACCATCCTATAACCCCTGAAGAAATAGAAGTTGTCATTGGAAGTCTTCCAACCAAAAAAAGCACAGGTCCAGATGGTTTTAATGCAATAAACAATCTCAAAGAAAAAAACCACATGATCATCTCATTAGATGCTGAGAAAGCATTTGACAAAATTAAACATTCTTTCATGCTAAAGGTCTTGGAAAGATCAGGAATTCAAAGCCCATATCTAAACATAGTAAAAGCAATTTACAACAATCCGGTAGCCAACATCAATCTAAATGGAGAGAAACTTGAAGCAATCCCACTAAAATCAGGGACTAGACAAGGCTGCCCTCTCTCTCCATATCTTTTCAATATAGTACTTGAAGTTCTAGCTAGAGCAATTAGACAACAAAAAGAGGTCAAAGGGATACAAATTGGAAAGGAAGAATTCAAACTATCACTATTTGCAGACGATATGATAGTATACTTAAGTGACCCAAAGAACTCCACCAGAGAACTCCTACAGCTGATAAACAACTTCAGCATAGTGGCCGGATACAAAATCAACTCAAGCAAGTCAGTAGCCTTCCTATACTCAAAGGATAAGCAGGCTGAGAAAGAAGTAAGAGAAATGATACCCTTCACAATAGCCACAAACCATACAAAGTATCTAGGTGTTACTCCAAGCAAACAAGTGAAAGATCTGTATGACAAGAACTTCAAGTCTCTGAAGAAAGAAATTGAAGAAGACCTCAGAAGATGGAAAATCTGCCATGCTCATGGATTGCCAGGATTACTATAGTAAAAATGACAATCTTGCCAAAAGCAATATACAGATTCAATGCAACCCCATCAAAATCCCAACTCAAATCTTCATAGAGTTAGAAAGAGCAATTCTGGAATAACAGAAAACCCAGGATAGCTAAAACTATCCTCAAGAGTAAAAGAACCTCTGGGGGAATCAGTATCCCAGACCTCAAGCTGTACTACAGAGCAATAGTGTTAAAAACCGCATGGTATTGGTACAGTGACAGGCATGTAGATCTATGGAACAGAATTGAAAACCCAGAAATGAATCCACACTCCTATGGTCATTTGTTCCTTGACAAGGAGCTAAAACTATCCAGTGGAAAAAAGATAGCCTTTTCAACAAATGGTGTTGGCTCAACTGGAGGTCAACATGCAGAAGAATGCAAATTGACCCATTCTTATCTCCTTGCACTAAGCTCAATTCCAAGTGGATCAAGGACCTCCACATAAAACCAGACACACTGAAACTAATAGAAAGGAAACTAGGGAAGAACCTTGAACATATGGGCACAGGGCAGAATTTTCTGAATAGAACTCCAATAGCTTATGCTCTAAGATCAAGAATTGACAAATGGGACCTCATTAAATTACAAAGGTTTTGCAAGGCAAAAGACACTGTCAAAAAGACAAAGCGGCAACCAACTAACTGGGAAATGATCTTTACCAACCCTACATCCGACAGAGGGCTAATACCCAATATATACAAAGAACTCAAGAAGTTAAACTCCAGAGAGGCAAGTAACCCTATTAAAAAATGGGGTACAGAGCTAAACAAAGAGTTCTCACCTGAAGAATATCTAATGGCTGAGAAGCACCTAAAGAGATGTTCATCATCCTTAGTCATTAGGGAAATGCAAATCAAAACAACCCTGAGATTCCATCTCACACCAGTCAGAATGGCTAAGATCAAAAACACAGGAGACAGCAGTTGTTGGCGAGGATGTGGAGAAAGAGGAACATTCCTCCTCTGCTGGTGGAATTGCAAGCTGGTACAACCACTCTGGAAAGCAGTCTGGCGGTTCCTCAGAAAACTGGGCATGACACTCCCGGAGGATCCGGCTATACCACTCCTGGGCATATACCCAGAGGCTTTACCTGCATGCAATAAGGACACATGCTCCACTATGTTCATAGCAGCCTTATTTATAATAGCCAGAAGCTGGAAAGAACCCAGATGTCCCTCAACGGAGGAATCGATTCAGAAGATGTGGTATATTTACACAATGGAATACTACTCTGCAATTAAAAACAATGAATTCACGAAATTCCTAGGCAAATGGTCAGATCTTGAAAATATCATCCTTAGTGAGGTAACCCAATCACAAAAGAACACACATAGTATGCAGTCACTGATAAGGGGATATTAACCCAGAATCTCGGAATACCCTAGACACAATTTGCATATCAATAGATTTCCAAGAAGATGGAAGGAGAGACCCCTGGTCCTGGAAAGACTGGATGTAGGGGAATGCCAGGACAGAGAAGCAAGAGGGGATTGAATGGGGAAAAGAGGGAGGGAAGGGGGCTTATGGGACTTTCGCGAAGGGAGGAAACGGGAAAGGGGAAATGATTTTGAATGTAAATAAAAAATAACTTAGAAAATAAAATAAAGTTAAAAAAAATAAAAAATTTAAAAAAAAATAAAATAAAATGTAGGTCACTAATACAGATGCACATGTACATAACCAACCATCAGACTAAGCGTAGGGAATCCAATGAAGGAGTTAGTGGAAGGACTGAAGGAGCTGAATGGTGTTAGCAACCCCACAGGAAGAACAACAATATCAACTCACCATACCCCCAAAGCTCCCAGGGGCTAAACCACCAACCAAAGAGTATACATGGAGGGACCAATGCCTCCAGCTACATATGTAGCAATGAATGGCCTTATCTGGTATCAGTGGGAGGATAGCCCCTGGTCCTGTGGAGGCTCAATAACCCAACATAAGAGAATGCTAGGGCCCTGAGGGGGTTGGTGGGTGGGGGAGCACCCTCATAGAAACAGGGGACAGGGAGGGAATAGGGGGTTTAACTGGGAAGGGGGATAACAATGGAAATGTAAATAAATAAAATAACAAAAAAAAATAAAAAATGCAGGTCACTTACACAAAAACAAATATTGCACGTCTTTCTGTAGCACCCTGAAGTTTGACTACTAAAGACACAATGATACTTAGGACAGTAGTTCCAAGCACCTGCTTCTGACATCACAGATGATCACAGCCTTGCCCATGATAATTACAATTAACCAAACAAGTTACAAAACCAACTAGATATTTGCAGTTCTAATACTGTCTGTTAATAATGAAGAGAATGAAACCCTTGGGATTTTGAGAAATATCTCAGCCAGCAAAGTTTATATGAAAATAGACACACCCAATTTTCTTGTCTCCTTGGATTTTCTCCCACTGGAGTTTCAATTATGTGCTAATAAAGATAAGCATGTCTAGGGGTAAGGTACTTATGGTCTAACATCACAAGTAGTCCCAAGTCCTGCATAAGAAAGCCCTATTATAAGAAGATAATTCCTAGAGCCTGTTCTTGCTGCAGTATTTGTCAAGTAGGTAACATTTAATCTTTCTTTTATACAGATACATAAATGTCCCAAGTGGAAGCCTCAAGATTCTTCTAAACTAGTCAGTCTCAGGCCAGAAGAACAAACATCACCTCTACCTTTATTGAGTAATGTCTTGTTTATTCTTTGAGAGTCTCATACAATATATTTTTATCATATTCATTCCCTTCTAACTTTTCTCAAATCCTTCCCCACCTTCTCCTCCATACTCAACCGACTCATATTCTCTCTCTCTCTCTCTCTCTCTCTCTCTCTCTCTCTCTCTCTCTCTCTCTCTCTCTCTCTCTCTCTCTCTCTCTCTCTTCCTCTCTCTCTCCCTCTCTCTCTCCCCCTCCCTCCCTCCCTCCCTCCCTCTCTCTCTCCCTCTCTCCCTTCCTCCCCCATGTGTGTGCACGTCTATCTGTCTGTCTGTCTATCTCTCTGCCTATCTCTGTCTCTGTCTGTGTGTGTGTCTGTCTTTGTCTCTCTCTATCTCTGATCTTTGCCTCCTCTCTTTCTTCTTTTTCCTAAACCTACTCTCTCCAGATAATGTTGGCCATCTACTCATGGGTGTGATGCCTGTTTTGGATTGTGATCTATATTCTAAGTGTCACGCCACTGAAGAAAACACACTTCCACTTTCCCAGACGTAATCAAATGCCAATAGCTGCTCAGCTAAGGGTGGAACTTTGTGCCCACCTCCTCTCATCCAGGCTGGGTTTTGCTATGAGTGGAATTTTGTGCCCACCTGCTACATCTAGTCTGGGTTTTGCGATGGGTGGAAGATTAGACCCACTTGCTCTCATCCAGGCTGTGTGTTTTGTCTGGCTTGAGTTTGTACAGTTCTTATGCATGTGGTCACAACTACTGTAAGTTCATATGTGCATCTGCCTAGTTGTGTCTGAAAAACACTACTTCCTTGAAGTTATCCACTGCCTCTGGCTCATAATCTCTCTATCCCCTCCACTCCACAGAACCCTTGAGAGAACAGATGTCCCATTTAGGGCTAAGGACTCTGCAGTCTCTTATTCTCTGAACATTGTCCAGTTTTCGGTATCTGGGTTAGTTGCCATCTACCACAAGAAAAAGCATCTCTAATGAGTCTGACTGATGTGCTAATCTGGGTATAGCAATAAGTCATTAGATGTCATTTTATTATTTGTGCTTTTAGCTTAAGCACTATTCAAGTGGTAGAAACTCAGACTCCTAGAACTGTACTCATGTATGAACGGACATGAAAATTATTTCCATATCTTGGCTACAGTAGGTAATGTTAAGAGAAAGACAGAAGAAAGGAAATAGCTCGAACATAACAATTTCTGTGACTATGTTCCCAGAAGTATAGTTACAGCATCATATGGAAATTCTACCATTAGTGTATTGAGAATCTCTATACTGTTCCTAAATGTCACAAAATGACTGTGCTAATTTAAAATTCAAAGTAGACTGTACACTGATACTACCCAAGAGATTCAATTTACAGTTATCTATAATTAAAGATAATGAATGTATCTTATGTTTTTATTACCTAAGTTGGCAATTCAAGAATTCATAAAAAAGTGTATTAGGGTATTTCTTGTTAATGTTATTTCTTTAATAATAGTCTATCTTTATTTCAGTATTTTGTTTATTCTCATGATAAACTACTCATTTGGTTTTTATTAAAGTAACTGATATCTTGACATTCATTTCATATGAAACAATCTGATGCTCCCATGTGGCTAACATAAGCATCTACTAATTTGCTAACATATTTCATAAGATATCATATTGGGATTTTACCGAATACATTCTTTTGCTCATTCCACACAGTTCTTAAAGTACAAATAATGACCTCAAATAGAACTATTTCTCATGCATTTCTCAGAATTAATCTCTATGTGAAATTTCCATTTATACTAATTGTAATACTAACTAGGTGGTGTTAAGCTGCCCTAATAAATTAACATTGGAATTGAGGTAACACAGCATAGCTCTGTCTCACTTCGAGTAGATGTGCAATATATTCCCTGTTCTTACAGCTGAAGCCTGGTCTAGTGAGAGATCCTGCTGTATTGTAGATGTATCATGTAAAAGGTGTCATTGTGGAAAACAGAAGAGAGTTGCCAACTGGTACTGTAGTTTAATCCTGAGAAAACACCGTTCACTTTCACCACAGAGTGGCATGTACCACTGACAGTGGCACAAGATCACAAGAAGACTAGGAAGGGTAGGCTCCAATGGACCAAGAAATAGAGTTGAATCAGATACCATAAAGATCAGCATACAGCTGTCACTTCCAGCATTTGGGGTCTCAGAACATCAGTGCTCTGTACATTAATTAGATCTCCTTACTTGATCAAAAGCCACATGTGTGAGTGAGTTCCGTGTTCTGATCTGAGTCACTGCTTGGTTTGTATCTGTGGGCTTAAGATAAATGATGATTAATATTCTGAAATTATTAATGATGTAACTTGGTTTGGAAACATTTGGGGGAAAACAAACATCAGATCAAAATGAGATCATTTGAAATGTAAACAAAGAATATATCTAATAAAAAAACAAAATGAGATCCACATTTATTTTTAATGGGCCAAATGTGGAATGGTGCATATCAATCATGAGGTCATTTGATGTATTCTGATAGCCACTGATTTTATTCCAGTAGGAATCGTTTCAAAAAAGATGGAGTTTGAAAACCACACAATGGTAACAGAGTTCATTATTATGGGACTAACTGAGGACCCCACACTTTGTTGTATCTTCTTTGTGTTGTTCCTGGGTGTCTACCTCACCACCATATTGGGCAATGTAGTTATAATCATGTTGATCAGAAGAAACCCTCAGCTTCACACCCCAATGTACCTCTTCCTCAGCCACTTGGCCTTTGTGGACATTGGGTACTCCAGCTCAGTCACACCTGTCATGGTTATGAGTTTCCTGAGAGAGAGAACTGCCATCCCTGTGGCTGGCTGCATAGTCCAGCTTGGCTCTGATGTGGTCTTTGGGACTGCTGAGTGCTTCCTGCTGGCTGCCATGGCCTATGATCGCTATGCAGCCATCTGCTCACCCCTTCTCTACTCCACTCTCATGTCTCCAGGGTCTGCCTCATCTTATTGGTTATTTCCTATGTGGGTGGATGTGTGAACTCCTCTTCATTCACTAACTGTTTATTGAGCCTGACTTTTTGTGGACCAAATAAAATCAACCACTTCTTCTGTGACCTCCCACCACTGGTAGAGCTTTCCTGTACCCATGTTTATGTTGCTGAAATGTCTCCTGCCATCTCAGCAGGCTCCATCATCGTCATCACCCTGCTTGTAATCATTATTTCATATGTCTACATCCTTCACTCCATCCTCAGGATGCGCTCTACTGAGGGAAGGCACAAGGCCTTCTCCACCTGCACTTCCCACCTCACTGCAGTCACCTTGTTTTATGGGACAGTTACATTTGTTTATGTCATACCAAAGTCAAGTCACTTGCCCAACCAAATTAAAGTGGTGTCTGTGTTCTACACAGCGGTGATCCCCATGCTGAATCCCTTAATCTACAGTCTGAGGAACAAGGAGGTAAAAGAGGCCATGAGGAAAATGATGGTGAAAACATATTCCTCATTTTGAATCAAATTCAATATGAACCCAGAAATTACTAAGCAATCATTTGGAGAACATATGTGGTAAATATATTATATATTTATTATACATTATATGATGCCCATTAACCTCATATGTATGTGTTGTCCATATGTATACAAAAGCACATATGTCTGCAGGTGAATGTGCAAATGTGTGCACATATAGCTGGAAGCCAGAGAACAATTGCTATTGTCATTTCTCAGAACATCATCCATCTTGATTTTTTTGACACCACTCAGTGGCCTAAAGCTTGCCAACTAAGGTAGGCTGGTGGACCATTGAGTCCTTCTATATGTTCCTCTGTAATTACAAGTATGCACTATCCTGTCTAAATTTATATGGGCTCCAGTGATCCAACTCAGATGTTTGTAAGGCAAGCACTGTACTGACTGAGCTACCTCTCCATCCATATTAGTTTTACTTTGTACATACATTCTATGAGCTATTAATATCTGTAATTTATCACTGTCTAGAGTCACACAATAAAATATGTAATTTTTCACATGTCTTCTAGGATTCAAATTAAAAGTGTACATTTTGAGATTAGTGTACTTTTTCTCCTCTGCACAAATAATTACTGGAGTCTGTGATTTTAGGACTTTTTAATTAATAGACAGACAGACAGACAGACAGCACACAGACAGATGGATGGACGGATGGACAGAGATATCTTATAAATTACCATTTTGGAAGTACCATGTGCTCCATGGTCAGGAAATTAATGACAATGTTTTTTATATTCCTTTATCTGAAAGTTCTGGTATCTCTTCTTCCGTAACAACATAGTAGCTTAAAATAATGAAGCTCTTTAGTACATATGTATCAAGGGGAATAAAATAAACTGATTTTGAAATTTTCTATATCTTCACTGATTCTGTTATTTTTTCATTTTTTTAAAACATGTTTAAAATACTTTCTGTGGAACTTTCATCCAGTTCTATATTTTGAAGCCTCATTATTTTTGTAAACTTGGAAGGTTTACTGAAGCAATGTTTACACTACCTTCTTACTGTCATGGCCTCTGATGACTATATGGCAATCTGCTTGTCCCTGCTCTTCTAAATCAACATGTGTCCTAAAGCCTTCATCATCTAACTTAAGCTCCTTATCTCCCTGCGTTGGGGAATGTATGAACATTTGAAATTATACTAGTCAGTATTGGGATCTGTCCTCTACAAGCCAAAAGAGATAGTTCACTTTTTCTGTGAAGCTTTTCCTTTGCTGAATCTTTCCTGCTCAGATGTCTTTCATTGGGGTTATCCCCTTCATCCCTTCTGGTTCCATTGTGCTGAGTGTTGGTTATGTCTGTGTCTTCATCTATGACCTCATTATCAGCTGAAGATGTGACCCATTCAAGACTTTCTCCCGCCTGCACCTTCTATTCTCTGCAGTCACTCTGATCTATGGGTCCATCTCATTTGTTTACATGGTGTTCAAGTCCATCTACTCCACTGACCAGAACTAAATAATGTCCATCCTCCACACAGATGAAGTCCATGCTGAAGTTGCTCATCTACAGTCTGAAGAGGGCAACTGTCAGAATATATTCTTAGGATCTACTCTATTTCAAAATGAACTGTAAAGATTTCATTTAATAGTATCACATTTCTAATCTACTATACACTCTTTTCCCACTTGCTTAAGCTTTAAAAAATCATATATATTTTTTCAACTTATAAATTTATACATGCTAAGCAAGAACTCTACCACTGAGCTATACCCCTAGTCTTCCATGTCTTTGTCCTAATTCTCACTTTTAAGCACTTCTAAACCAATTGGGTGGAATCTTGAGATCTGTTATAATGATGGCCCTCCAAGTTACTTTTTTGCCATCTGTGATCTTTCTAGAATTTATTTACTTTTATTTACTTTACAAATTCAGACTGTGATTATTGTTAAAAAATAATTAAAATATATAAAATAGAATAAATAAAATGACACCATCCTGGACTCCTACTGTATTGGTTACTTTCTCCCTTTTGGCCCCAGGTTATTTACTTGCAAATTAAATTAGTAATATAGCCATTTCATGGTATTGTAAAACAGAGATGAGTTGATATGTGTAACATGCTCAGAATATGTCCTGGCACAATGTAAGTGTAAATTATTATTTACTGAGTAAAAGAAGGATTGGCATCTACAGTTCAATAATAGTGATTATTTCTGCTATCATTTAAAGGATCTCAAGGAAAGAGCAGGTAGTCCAGATCTCAAGACAAGACCACTACCCTCACCAGCCTCAAATCCATAAGTTTTGTTAAGTTATGTTAATACCATGATTCTTTCATTAGAAAGGTTAATAAGCAATAGAATTTCCATTTCATCACCCTATGTGACTCAGTGGGTAGACCAGGTACTATATTGAGAGTGAACCCATCATTGAAAAGTAGACTACCCTAAAGGACTGAGAATAGGGAATAACCACAGATCTGAGAGTCCCAATTTCAAATTCCATAGCCCCAGAGTGAAGAAAGGCCAGCGAGCTGTCAGAGAGTAGGAAAGGTTAGGTGTTGACAAGCCCAAAAATATAGATGGCAGAATACAGGTGACAGGTTTAGATCAGGAAGAAACATGTATACAGATAGCTTAACCCTCAAAATCTCACAGCAGATATCATCAACTGAGAATCACCTTAGAGCTCAGTACCACTGAACCCGCAGCTGGAAGGTGGATCAACATCTGCTGCTTATTGCTGTGGAGTCTGGTAACACTGATGTTTCAATAGTGCTCTGGAAAATCCACAGCTGCACTGCTGCTTAAGGATAAATAACACATAGGAGGTCTTGAAAGCATGGAAATGTGTCCTCTGCATATTCCAATCCCAGTACTGTGATGGTTTATAAATCCCAAAAGCATGTGGGAGATACTCCTAGCTATGATATTAGCCACCCCAGGAGTTTATGACCTGGGAATGTGGGAGAACCTGTCCAGTCTATATACTACAAATCTGTTTGTGGCCAGCAGAGGTCTCTGGTACCAAAGAAAGAAAGTTACCAAAGTGAAGACAGTGTGGTAGGACCTCAGACACCTGTTCAAGGCAGCCTCTGCAGCTCTTAAGCAGTAGGGAAGTCAAGAGCCTAGAATCAGCCACCAGGCACTTCACGAACATTTTCCAGCATTTGAGAATCCAAAAACTGCAGAAACACTGCATCCTGTAGTGGGTCGGTCTGATGTTTATATCCTAACGCTAAAACTGGTTCCTCAAGATGTGGTTGTACCCGACGAGCAGATGCTCACATGGTCAAGTGATGCCATGTGAACCCTCTCCCCAATTTAACTGGTCAATAAAAGTCTAGAGCCTAGGGTTGGGCAGTGAAGGGTGTAAGGTGGGACTGGAGTTCAAGAGGAAGTTGCAGGTAGAGAGAGAGAGGAGGATGGATGGAGAGGAGGAAGCCTCCAATGACTGGAACTGTGTGGCCAGGAGAAACAGTAAGTAACAAGGGGTTTTATAAGTTAGAATAGCCCTGAATCTCCCAATCTAGGCATTTAGCTTATAAATAAAATATCTAGACTGCATGTCTTTTAGACAGGCTTATTAGAACACAAATTCCAACAACAGCATCCTTTTACAATGTTTCCTTTTTTTTGAATTTTATTTTTATTGATGTGAGTATGTGTGTATGCACTCACATATGCAGGTGGCTGCAAGGGGAAGAAATGGTTATTTGGATCTCCTGGAGCTGCAGTTATAGGTGATGGTGGTCTGCCCTCTGGGTGACAGGAATGAAACTTAGGACTTCTGCCAGAGCAGTGTGAGTTTCCTTTGCTTGTTACCCCTTTATGCTTTTTACCACACTTTTGGCAGCATTTATACTTCATTTTGTTTTTGAAGTTTATACTTTTTGTGCCATTTCCCTTCATAAAGTCATTTTGAAGTAGGTTTTTTTTTATTTTATTTTATTTTTTTAATTTACATTCCAAATCACTTCCCCTTTCCCGTTTCCTCCCTCCCCGAAAGTCCCATAAGCCCCCTTCCCTCCCTCTTTTCTCCGTTCAACCCCCTCTCATTACTCTGTCCTGGTGTTCCCCTACATCCAGTCTTTCCAGGACCAGGGGTCTCTCCTTCCATCTTTTTAGAAATCTATTGATATGCTGATTGTGTCTAGGGTATTCTGAGATTCTGGGTCAATATCCCCTTATCAGTGACTGCATACCATGTGTGATCTTTTGTGATTGGGTTACCTCACTAAGGATGATATTTTCAAGTTTTGACCATTTGCCTAGGAATTTCGTGAATTCATTGTTTTTAATTGCAGAGTAGTATTCCATTGTGTAAATATACCACATCTTCTGAATCCATTCCTCCGTTGAGGGACATCTGGGTTCTTTCCAGCTTCTGGCTATTATAAATAAGGCTGCTATGAATATAGTGGAGCATGTGTCCTTATGGCATGCAGGTAAAGTCTCTGGGTATATGCCCAGGAGTGGTATAGCCGGATCCTCCGGAAGTGTCATGCCCAGTTTTCTGAGGAGCCGCCAGACTGCTTTCCAGAGTGGTTGTACCAGCCTGCAATTCCACCAGCAGTGGAGGAGTGTTCCTCTTTCTCCACATCCTCGCCAACAACTGCTGTCTCCTGTGTTTTTGATCTTAGCCATCCTGACTGGTGTGAGATGGAATCTCAGGGTTGTTTTGATTTGCATTTCCCTAATGACTAAGGATGATGAACATCTCTTTAGGTGCTTCTCAGCCATTAGATATTCTTCAGGTGAGAACACATCAAAACGATCATTCACCACGATCAAGTAGGCTTCATCCCAGGGATGCAGGGATGGTTCAATATAAGGAAATCCATCAATGTAATCCACTACATAAACAATCTCAAAGAAAAAAACCACATGGTCATCTCATTAGATGCTGAGAAAGCATTTGACAAAATTCAGCATCCTTTCATGCTAAAGGTCTTGGAAAGATCAGGAATTCAAGGCCCATATCTAAACATAGTAAAAGCAATTTACAGCAAACCAGTAGCCAGCATCAATCTAAACGGAGAGAAACTTGAAGCAATCCCACTAAAATCAGGGACTAGACAAGGCTGCCCTCTCTCTCCATATCTTTTCAATATAGTACTTGAAGTTCTAGCTAGAGCAATTAGAAAACAAAAAGAGGTCAAAGGGATACAAATTGGAAAGGAAGAAGTCAAACTATCACTATTTGCAGACGATATGATAGTATACATAAGCGACCCAAAGAACTCCACCAGAGAACTCCTACAGCTGATAAACGACTTCAGCAAAGTGGCCGGATATAAAATCAACTCAAGCAAGTCAGAAGCCTTCCTATACTCAAAGGATAAGCAGGCTGAGAAAGAAGTAAGAGAAATAATACCCTTTACGATAGCCACAAACCATATTAAGTATCTTGGCGTGACGCTAACCAAACAAGTGAAAGATCTGTATGACAAGAACTTCAAGTCTCTGAAGAAAGAAATTGAAGAAGACCTCAGAAGATGGAAAAATCTGCCATGCTCATGGATTGGCAGGATTAATATAGTAAAAATGAGCATCTTACCAAAAGTAATACACAGATTCAATGCAATCCCCATCAAAATCCCAACTCAATTCTTCATAGAGTTAGAAAGAGCAATTCAAAAATTCATCTGGAATAACAGAAAACCCAGAATAGCTAAAACTATTCTCAAGAGTAAAAGAACCTCTGGGGGAATCAGTATCCTGGACCTCAAGCTGTACTACAGAGCAATAGTGTTAAAAACTGCATGGTATTGGTACAGTAACAGACATGTAGATCAATGGAACAGAATTGAAGACCCAGAAATGAATCCACACTCCTATGGTCACTTGATCTTTGACAAAGGAGCTAAAACCATCCAGTGGAAAAGAGATAGCCTTTTCAACAAATGGTGCTGGCTCAGCTGGAGGTCAACATGCAGAAGAATGCAAATTGACCCATCCTTATCTCCTTGCACTAAGCTCAATTCTAAGTGGATCAAAGATCTCCACATAAAACCAGACACACTGAAACTAATAGAAGGGAAACTAGGGAAGAACCTTGAACATATGGGCACAGGGGAGAATTTCCTGAACAGAACTCCAATAGCTTATACTCTAAGATCAAGAATAGACAAATGGGACCTCATTAAATTACAAAGTTTTTGCAAGGCAAAAGACACCGTCAAAAAGACAAAGCGGCAACCAACTAACTGGGAAATGATCTTTACCAACCTTACATCCGACAGAGGGCTAATATCCAAGATATACAAAGAACTCAAGAAGTTAAACTCCAGAGAGGCAAGTAACCCTATTAAAAAATGAAGTAGGTTTTTTAACTTTATTGGGTAATATATTTTCTTTCCTGCTTTTTTTGCCACTGTTTCCTTTCCTCCCCCACCACAGCTTTTAGTCATATCTAGACGTTACTTTGTTTGTTTTCTTTTGTTTGTTTGTTTGTTTTCTTTTAAATGCATCTTTTTATTACTTTCATTTCTACTCTTACGTTTCTCTGATCCGAGTTCAGAGGGGTTTTTTTCACTATTGGGAATTTTTCTTTTTCTTTTCACTAATACCTTGCTCTGTTTCCATTCCTCTTTCTTTGCTTAGCCCTATTTCTTCTCTATTTCCCCACTTTCCCAGCCCCTTTCATCTGTCTCCTTCATTTATTATTTCCCTACTTGTCATAAATAATTTTAACTTCACAGCATTCTTTACAGTGGTTTGTCATTTCCTGTTTTATGGTGATTGGTGTTGTCTTCGCAGGTTTTAATCCATTTTAGGCGTATTTCTGTCTTGAAAGGTATGATATTACTGTTTCAATGGTTTATTTTCTTCTCTCAAAGTGCTATTGAGCATGGATCCTTTAACAGTATACCACTCAGTAAGAAGATCCTCTCAAAACTTTTAAAACCATAAGGTGCACAAATTGTAGCCCAGGAACACAAGAGGCAGGAATCAGCAAGGCAGCATGATTGCTCCAGGAGAGCTCATCTCTTCAACCACTAAACTTGAAGATACTAAAATACATAGAATGCTGAAGACTTTAGAAAGTTTACTGGATTAAAAAATGATTAATGATTTAGATGGAGAAGTATGCAAATAAGCAGATGAATTCAGCCCCAGATCTTGAGAGAAAAACTCAGTAACAGAAGAAAAATGAATGAGAACGCTGGCAGTGTAGATAATGAAAAAGTTACCAACCTGACAGAAAAACATCAGCAAAGCTGACCTCTATGACCTGTGCTACTACTGAAAAGCACATGGACCTCTGTGATATGTACTGTAGCCTGAAGCCATAATGTTTAGGGGCCATACCATGGCCAGGGGCCATAACCATCTGAGAGGCCTGCCTAAGGCCATGGTGATGCCCATGGTGGGACAGAGGGAAATGTCTGGGTCCTTGATCCTATTGTGACTTGTCTGTGTTGATGTCCGTGGCCCATGTTACCACCGAATGTCAGGTGGATATCTGTGGTTTATGCTGCAGCTGTAATCCACGTTGATGTCCCTGATCCCAGCTGAATTAAAGGTTTATCCACAACCTGGCCCTACTGCGACTGAGAGCCTGTTCATTGTCTGTGCTCACATCAGAAACCATGTAGAAGACCATTATCCATGCTCACATGGTCCATAATGAGCAAATAAGCAACCTTCCCAGTGATATCGATGATGGTAGATGCATAATTGAGAAAAATAAACATGGAAGACTTCAGTGACAATGCCTATCTCTACCCCGACATCCCTCCAAAAATAATAACAGCCTCGACAGGAAACCACGTGAAAGAACTCTTGAAAACTGTGATAGGAGGCTGGGGTGTCACCCTCCACAGTAGATTACTTCCAACAGGGATGCAGAAGAGAAGGGACTCAGCTCCATCTAGGCGGCAAGCCACTGAGTAACACAAATTGGACATTTTTTGTTTTTTTGTTTGTTTATTTCCTGAGGGACATTAGGGGATGACATGGAAGGACTAGGAAGAGAATATGATCAGGGTGTAAAATGTGAAATCCCCAAAGATTCAATAAAAATATTATATTAAGAGATTAAAAAAAGAAAAGCAGAAATTCAGGAAATGAGAAGGCCAGTGAATCAAAGCTAAGACTTGTTAGAAAGCACCACGAATCAACTCAGTGTAGCAGAGGAAAGTATCAGAACAGCAGGACAGCAAAATACTGCTTTCAGACATCAATAAGGAAAAATTAATATGATCACAAGAACTATAGCATGCAGTCAAAACAAAGAACCTAGAATCCATGTATTAAAAGAAGGAGATGAGACAAACAACAAAAACACAGAGGCTCAATTCAATAAAATTATAACAGAAAATTCTCCCAGAATCTGGGCAGAAAAACTGACAACTAAGCACAAGAGAGATTTAGAACTCCTCATAGTCATGCGTGGACCAGAGATTCCCCACAACATACTACACTAAAAGATGTCAAAAATACACAGGAAAAAAAACATATATTAAAAGCTCTATGGAACAGACATGAACTCAAGTATAAAAGCAAACATGTCAGAACAGCACCAGAGCCTTCATCAGCAACCCTGAAAGCCCGGAAAATGTGGAGTAACATAGTTCAAGCCCTAAAGTAAGTAACTGTCAGCCATGGTTGCTGTATTCAGGAAAACTTTCTCTTAATGTTTGTGGCAGAATAAGGACGTGTGAAGGCAAGCATAAGCTAAGGAAGTTTATATTTACACATAATAACACACATATATAAATTGTACCATCTTGCACTGCTGGAAAATATTTCTATCACTGTCTCATTTCTTTTTAAAAAAAGAAAAATGCAATCATTTTTCCCTGAGTCTCTGTACAGCTTACCATATTTTTAATTTTTAATTTATTGAAGTTCCTGGGATCTTTTGCATTTGCTTTTTCTGTCTGTCAGCCTTCTCCCCTCTGTTTGCATCAATGGGTCCTCTGCAGTTCTCAGATACCACTTGCTGTGTTTGGTTTTCTCACTAGGTTGCTTAACCAAGCACTAGTCACCCTCTCGCTGGCATGGGCATCCATCAGTTTGTTTGTTCCTGCCACACTATGCTAACCATGCTCTGGGTTTGCTTGTTTGTTTGCTTGGGTTTTTTTTGTTTGTTTGTATTTAATACTTATTTTAATTTTCTTTATGTACATGTCTGTGTGTATATTCCCATGTGTGCTGGCAAGACTTATGTCAACTTGACACAAACTATAGCCATTTGAGAGGAGGAAAACTCAATTACAAAAATGCTTGCATAAGATCTGACTGTAGGCAAATCTGTAGAACATTTTCTTAATTAGTGATTCATGGGAGAGCCCAGCCTCTTGTGGGTGGTGCCCCTCCTGACCTAGTGGTCTGTGTTCTATAAGAATGGCTAAGATCAAAAACACAGGAGACAGCAGTTGTTGGCGAGGATGTGGAGAAAGAGGAACATTCCTCCACTGCTGGTGGAATTGCAAGTTGGTACAACCACTCTGGAAAGCAGTCTGGCGGTTCCTCAGAAAACTGGGCATGACACTCCCGGAGGATCCGGCTATACCACTCCTGGGCATATACCCAGAGGCTTTACCTGCATGCAATAAGGACACATGCTCCACTATGTTCATAGCAGCCTTATTTATAATAGCCAGAAGCTGGAAAGAACCCAGATGTCCCTCAACGGAGGAATGGATTCAGAAGATGTGGTATATCTACACAATGGAATACTACTCTGCAATTAAAAACAATGAATTCACGAAATTCCTAGGCAAATGGTCAGATCTTGAAAATATCATCCTTAGTGAGGTAACCCAATCACAAAAGAATACACATAGTATGCAGTCACTGATAAGGGGATATTAACCCAGAATCTCGGAATACCTTAGACACAATACGCATATCAATAGATTTCCAAGAAGATGGAAGGAGAGACCCCTGGTCCTGGAAAGACTGGATGTAGGGGAATGCCAGGACAGAGAAGCGAGAGGGGGTTGAATGGGGAAAAGAGGGAGGGAAGGGGACTTATGGGACTTTCGGGGAGGGAGGAAATGGGAAAGGGGTAATGATTTTGAATGTAAATAAAAAAAAACCTAGAAAATAAAATAAAATTTAAAAAAAAAAGAAAGAAGGCTGAGCAAGCCATGGGAAGGGAGCCAGTAAGCAGCACCCATTCATGGCCTCTACATCAGCTCCTCCCTCCAGGTTCCTGCTCTGTTTGAGTTCTTATCCTGACTTCATTCAGTGATAGACTACAATGTGGAAATGTAAACCCAATAAACCCTTCCTCCCCAACTTGTTTTTTGGTCATGTGTTTCACCGAAGCAATAGAAACCCTAATTAAGATAACGTGTGTGGACTGGTTCCTACAGAGGCCAGAAGAGTAGTCATAGGATCCCCTGGAACTGGGCCTAAAGTCAGCTATGAGCAGCAGGAAGTGGGTGCTGCAACTGAGTTCCACTCTGCTGCAAAAGGAACACATGTCTAAACTTCTGGCCATCTCTTCATCCTGGCATGTTCTGTGTTTATAAAGTTGGTTTATTCCCTATTCCCTTTTGCTATGAAATCTAAGATTCTTGAAAAGTATTTTATTTATTAGCTTATCTTCAGTGTGTAATGTAAATTGAAAAAATGTATTTACCACCTCTGTCTATAAAAATTATATGTGTGTATTTTAAATATTATTTCCTTCCCAGTATTTCTTAAAAAAAGAAAAAGGCTAGGTGGCATTGGTAGATTGGTCTTTTATCCCAGTACTCAGAAGGCAGAGTCAGACAGAGCACTGTGAATTTGAGTATAGTAAGGGCTGTTGCACAGAGAAACCCTGTCTCGAAAAACCAAAAAGAAAAAGGTGGAATGTCCTTTATTTATTACAAAACATTTATTTATAAACTGAAGAGGTGTTACATATTTATATTTTCTTTTTTTTTTGATTCTAAATATAGTAGTTTTATTTTTTTTATTTTATTTTATTTTTTTAATTTACATTCCAAATCACTTCCCCTTTCCCGTTTCCTCCCTCCCCGAAAGTCCCATAAGCCCCCTTCCCTCCCTCTTTTCTCCATTCAACCCCCTCTCATTACTCTAATTTTGTATTTTTAACTAATAAATTTTATCATTTGACAATTTCAAACATGCATGATGTATATAATAAATTCCCTCCCCATAATCCACTTTCTTCACACCTTGGCTAGCCATCATTCTTTCTTACAAATCACATTCTCATATCTACAGGTTTTTGCTATGTTTTTCCATAGGGCTATCTGTGTGACCCTGAGTTTGGAACCAACTGATCCTCAGAGCCTTGTGGGCTAAACTGAAATAACAAAGTAAACTTAGGGTCAATATTTAGGTATGGGGCAACTTGTATTTTATTCACTGATTGCTTTACTTCAAAATAGACATTTCAAGATGGACAGAATCCTTGAAAATTAGGTGTGTTGATATGAATTGAACTACTCAATAATCACTTGAGGCTGTGATCCTGTTCCCTGTTGGATTTGAATTCACTTTTGAATTTCTGACATCTTCAGAGACCTAGTCTCAGTCAAACTTTATAAAAGATGGCATGGCATCCATGCAATAATAATAACTGTAAGATAAATGGATTGTTTTTTTTTCAACAGGTAAGATTTGAGATTTTATAAGTGAACATTGTTTATTTCCATTGACCACTGAAGAGGATTATTCATTCAAATAGTATCTGCATCTAAAAGCCAAGCTTTAGGAATAGTACAGATATAACAAGAAGTTTGGTTAAAAAATAAGCTTCAGCTGTGGTAAATTAAATTTTCACTGGAGCGTTCACATGGACAAACCCACATGAGAAGTTTACTACCTCTAAGTCCAGAAGCCACATGGTCTCTAACTATGTTACTCTAGCACTCTGCCATAAAGCTAAAACAGCGAATGAGTTTAAACACTTGGAATTTGCAAAGGCCAGAAGAGTAGTCATAGGGACCCCTAAAAAATTTCTTTTAGAACAATTTCCTTCATTTATTGATTGTATAAATATTCCAGCATTCCAGACAAAAGACACTTTAGGCAAAAAAATGGAAATAAAGACAAACTGACGCAGGATGGGGCGGGGGGGCTGTGGTAGGGATGAGATTCAACCTGTCTTTAGGTGAGTGAGCCTGAGTATATTTTTATTTTATGTGTATATTTGGGCATGCATGTGTCCAAGGAGGCCAAAGTGGGTACCTTGAACCCCTATAACTGGAGAGATAGGCAGTGCTGAGCTATTCTATGTGGGTGCTGGGAAGTAAGCCTAGGACCTCTGCAAAAAGCAACAGTATTCTTAACCACTGAGAGCCATATCTCCAACAACACTTTTAACTTTATAGGCTGGAAGTTTTATCATCTGAAAAACCACATTAAAAATCAAATTTAATTCCAACATACTTCAAGTAAAAAAGTTTTTGCAGTGGGAAAGAATTTAATGCTACCGAGTAAAGTTTAATAGTTACACTTGAAATATTAGTCAAATGATATTTCAAATGACTTCAGAAAGCTATGGCTGCATTGAAAATATTAAAATATCTTTAAAATTGTAAATAATGACTTTATTTATAACTTTAAGTTCCTTTCTAGGCTGCCCTTATTCTATGAAAGATATCTGACTTCTCAGTTTAAATTTTGTTCTAAAATATGTTCTCTCTTAACCAATAGACATTGTGAGCTAGACAACACAGGAGGCACCTTGCTGGCGCATCAGAAGGCTGAAGAGTTAACCAGCTGTTCCTGTTTACTCAACATCTTTGTGGCCATTGTTTACCTGACTGGAATGATGATTTTATTTGCAATACAATTCCAAAATGAATGAAAAGAGTTCAGACTGCCTGAATCTGATATCCCAATCCATTTCCTGTGTAAACTGATGTAAGTAATTTAACATTTTCAAACTCAGTTTCCTTGCCTATAAGATAGAATACATAAAAGTATGTAATATTATCTCCTGGAAATTAAAATATCTCTGTATATGAAACTTAACTTCGGGTCTGAAAATTTTAGTAAGCATTCAGGAAATGTTACTGCTTCCTCTAATCTTTACCATATAACCCTATATTTAGATGTTGTAATCACTTTGTTCTACTTATGATTCCTTTAAAACCCTTGTCTTTAAGGCTCTTTGAGCATATTTAATAACATTTAATTATATACAATTATACACAATATTATATATACATTATATACAATTAAATATTGTATATAATTATTGTATGTGTATATAAAATACATAATAGTATCCATATATGAGTTAATGAATGGTGCTACATATTTATAAATCTCTTTCTCTACCGTCTCCATCACAGCCTTAATCTATCAGCAGCTACAACTCATGGCTTTCCTGAAGGATAAGAACCACACTTCAGTGACTGAGTTTATTTTATTGGGTTTAACAGATGACCCAGTCCTTAAAGTCATCCTCTTCACCATCATCCTGTGCATCTACCTGGTGACTGTGTCTGGGAACCTCAGCACCATCCTTCTCATCAGAGTCTCTTCCCAGCTCCATCACCCCATGTACTTTTTTCTCAGTCACTTGGCTTCTGTTGACATAGGTTACTCATCTTCTGTCACACCCAATATGCTTGTCAACTTCCTGGTGGAGAGAGGCACAATCTCCTACCTTGGGTGTACCATCCAGCTTGGCTCAGGTGCTTTTTTTGGGACAGTTGAATGCTTCCTTCTGGCCACCATGGCTTATGATCGTTTTATAGCAATCTGCAACCCATTGCTTTATTCTACCAAAATGTCCACACAAGTCTGTATCCAGTTGATTGTAGGATCTTATATTGGTGGGTTTCTTAATGCTTCCTCCTTTCTTCTTTCCTTCTTTCCTCTTATCTTCTGTGGACCAAATAGAGTCAATCACTTTTTCTGTGATTTGGCTCCTTTGGTAGAGCTCTCCTGTTCAGGTGGTGATGTCCCCATAGTTCCTGCCTCATTTTGTTCTGCGTTTGTCATTATAGTCACAGTGTTTGTCATAGCTGTCTCCTATACCTACATTCTCATCACCATCCTGAAGATGCGTTCCACCGAGGGTCGACAGAAGGCCTTCTCCACCTGCACCTCCCACCTCACTGCGGTCACTCTGTTCTATGGGACCATCACATTCATCTATGCAATGCCCAAGTCTAGTTACTCCACAGACCAGAACAAGGTGGTATCTGTGTTCTACATGGTGGTGATCCCCATGTTGAACCCCCTCATCTACAGCCTCAGGAACAATGAGATTAAGGGTGCTCTGAAGAGACAACTTGCTAGGAAAATATTCTCTTAAGTGATGTCTGTTATACTATAGGATTTGGTATAGTAATAACATCCTACAGACAGATACAATAACAAAAAGAAGCTAAATGCCTGTGGCTGAAGTTTATGTTCTGATATATAATTAGCCACCTGGAAGCTTTTTAGCAGCTACAGAGAGGAGATGCTCAGATATTAAGTAATAAATCATATTTTCACAGTAAATTACATTTAATATATTTAAATAAACTCATAATTAATAAGATAATTATTTTTGTAAAAAGTAATTTTCTGAAAATTATTTCTATTTGCAGTCATTTGCTTTCAAAAGAAGTCATCTGCTATAAATTACAATTATAGAACATGAAAATGATTAAGAATATCTATGTTTTCAACAATCGCTTTTCCTGCAACATGCAAAGTATGAGTAGTTGTTTCTGAGGATACATTTCTGAGAGAAAATGACAAGAAAATCCTGGAATTGTTTTTAGCTTTATTTTACAAGTGTTTTGCCTAAATCCTGGACTTTGTTTCTGGGTTTGGTTTGGTTTTGTTGTTTGTTTTGTTTTGTTTTTAGTCTGGAGTATTATTGACTACTGGGAATAGGTATTGTGAGATTCGTAACATTCTAATCTGGGTCCCTGGTTTCTGTATTGGGAAAAGAAGCAGGCTTCTCATGGAAAAAAAAAGGTATGAAAACTCCCTGATTAACCTGCTCTCCTGAAAATCTTTCATTGTCCTTTGTGGTGCTGAGAATGAAGCCTGGTACTTGGTAATTGGGTTTTGTATCACCGAGCCATGTCCCCAGATCCTCCTGAGAATCTTAATTTACCTGGATTCACTGATGACCACCACTTCACTAATCATTCTCCTTCCTTTTTTTGACTTCCAGCTTGGTCTTCTCTAGTATGGGACTCTGTGATTCAATCGTTTTAAGGATTCAGAAGCATGAGAATGATTTATCTTCCTTCTCTGCACTCCTTCATTTGGTTATAAAATTTTGCATGTTTGGAGAACAAGAGTTCTGTTACCTCTCTCTGTACTCATTGTCTGTGCTTCTGCTTCAGCCAACCTCTTTCACAGTTGACTTATCATTAATAGTTCCGATGGGGTGATGAATTTTAGCCATCAACTTGATAAGGCTGTGGTACCCAGGTGCTTGGTCAGACACTAGTCCAAATATACCTTTAATACTATTTTTAAGACATTCTTAGCCAGGCAGTGATGGCGCACGCCTTTAATCCCAGCACTTGGGAGGCAGAGGCAGGCGGATTTCTGAGTTCGAGGCCAGCCTGGTCTACAGAGTGAGTTTCAGGTCAGCCAGGGCTACACAGAGAAACCCTGTCTCAAAAAACCATAAAAAAAGACATTCTTGACATTTAGATTGACAGTCTTTAAAAGCAAATTTCTAATATTGATTTCCCTTGTCTAATCAGTTAAAGGCCTTAAGAGAAAAGCCTAAGGTTTTCTGAAAAAGGAAAGGTTTTGGAACTCTAGACCTCTAGACTACAATATCAACTCTTATCAGTGTTTTCAAGCTGCTCACCTACTTTACAGACTTTGTACTTGCATGAGACAATTCCTTAATCTCTCTATTATCTTATACACATTTATGGATATATAAATATATAACACCTTTCACATATATAAAAATTGTTATAAATATTTAAATATTGTAATAAATATATGAACATATAGTAAATATGTACATAAGTGTATAAGTGTATATATCAATGTATGTTGTACATATATACATAACCTGTTGTTCTGGAAGAAATTTAATGAATATAATCACTAGTGAATTTTCTATCTCTCCATCTTCCAAGTCATGCTATATATAACCACTATAGCCATATATCCAAATAAATTATTTTCTTCATCAAAACTTCAAAAGATTCTAGCCTCTAACTAGAAAAGGACCCATGAGACTTGGGGAAAATGAAGCCTTAAGGAAGTGGAATAGAGAAGAACAAACTTGAAAAAAAAAGTATTGGGGCCCAAAAGATACGAAAGGAAGTAGGAGGCAAGATATAAGAGGACAAAGAAACAATCAACATGTAATATGTATGAAAACCTGTTACCTTATTAATAAGATTCTTAAAATAAAAATAAAATCTTTTAAAGACCTTAGATGTGGCCTTTGTTATCCTTCTCTCTCCCTCATGGTAGTTTCTCTCTTTTGAAAATTTTAAGCATGCCCGCACTCTACTACCTCGAGACTCTCTCACACAACCTCTACTTGCAAAAACTCTTTTTCCTTCACTGGTGAAACATCTACTTTATGTTGCATATAACAGTCCATACTTTTGTAAACCACTTCTAAAGAGCCTTACTGAAACTCAAAATCTAAGATCACCACTATAGCCCTGCAGGACACTGTGTATTTGTGGTTTTAGTCCACTGGTAAATATATAGTTAGGGTTTGGTTTTTACCCATAAATGCTGGAAGCTTATTGTAAATAGCCACAGTGGTGTCCTTTTCTCCCAACTTCTAATTTTCCCTTGGATCATCAAACACACTTATCTTAAATGAAAGTCTGATAAAAATGAAAGAAAATAACTAACAAACTAATGGTTAGCTGAATGAACACTTTGTCTTGTCTGAACTGATGGTACCACTGTGTTCTAAACCTTATTTGACAGAAGCTGCAACTGAGATGCACACCAAAAATACCAGGATCACAAATGCCAGTGTGAAACTTTGAGCCCTGATTTTGCAATTATAGAAAATGTTTAATATAGTATATTAAGATAGTCAGCTTTTTAGGTTTTGGGGGTTTTGGGCGGGGTTTGTTTTGTTTTGTTTTTGGGTTTGTTTTTGTTTTGGGGGGGTTTGTTTTTTGGTTTATTTTTAATAAAATGTGCTAAATACCATTGTGACATTTTCCAACAAAATGTTGTTTTGAGATTCTTTTTGTCCTATATATTCCACTCCCTACTACCCCTGTTTCCCCTGTAACCCCACCACTGATTCTTTTTATCTTTTGTGCACCATCTGTCTTTTTTTCCCATATCTCCTTCCTCATCACCTTAAGATATACATTCTATGAGAAGAAATGGTTGATAAGCTTAGCGACTAGGGAACATCTCACCACTAGGTGGCTCTGTTACAAAGTTCATTCTAGCAATCTTTTTCATTCTCAAGTAAGCACAGTGTTGCCCATGTGTCCATGTGTTCTATTGTATAGACTAAGTGCATAGAGACTAAAACAAAGTTGAGACCATATCTATGTCAAACAATCCATTGGAACTTCCTAATACTGAGAATTCATGATTTTTGGCATAATACAACTGCTGTGGAAATTAAAGTGGAAAAACATGATATTTGGGGAATCCAAATCCTCTGGATTAAAATAACAGTCACTTATCTTCTAAGCTGTATCACCATGAGCTAGCTACTTACTTATATGGGGCCTCAGGTTACGTATTTTTAATGAAAACTAAGTCCTCTTCACTGGGTTGTTGTAAGGAACAGATGAGCTAATGAAAGTTAGCCTCTTTAAGATGAGATCTGACACATTGTAAGTACATATTATTGTTTTCTAAATCAACTAGGTAGGTTAAGGAGTAGTGGATGGTATTTGCAGAAGTTTAATAATAGTAATTACTACTATCTCTCTCAGATAGATAGACGATAGATAGGAGGATAGATGATAGATTGTTGATAGATGGATAGATGATTGATAGGTGATAGACAGACAGACAGATGATAGATAGATAGATAGATAGATAGATAGATAGATAGATAGATAGATAGATGATAGATAGATAGATGATAGATAGATAGATAGATAGATAGATAGATAGATAGATAGATAGATAGATAGATAGATGATAGATAGAATGATACAACAGATCTGATTGCCAATTAGATTACATGTGTTTAAAACTGAGAATTACTGAAGGACAGTGGTTGTGCATATCTTTAATCCTAGCACTCAGGAGGCAGAGGAAAGTGAACCACTGTGAGTTTGAGGCCAGCCTGGTCGACAGAGTGAATTCCAGGACAGCCAGGGTTACAAAGAGAAAGCTTGTCATAAAAAAATTAAGTACAACATAAGTAAGAGCATACAATAAAGTATGCTCTTAATTTAAAGAATGACATACACATCAATGGACAGGTCCTAAGGATGCTGCTAGTATATGAAAGTTTTGAAGAGGACATGAATCCTAATGTGGCCAACTGTAGCCAAGCAGGATTCCCAATGGAGGGATGGGACACCAACCCACCCACAAAACCTTCAACCTAAAAGAAGTGCAGGGATAAAGATGGAGCAGAGACTAGGGTAATAGGCAACCACTGACTGGCCAAATTGAGACCCATCCCATGGGCAAGAACTAATCTATGGTGTTATTAATAATATTCTGTTATGTTTACAGACAGGAGCCTAGCATAACTGTCCTCTGAGAATCGCCACCTAGAAGCTGAGATAAATAGATGCAGAGACCCAAAACCAAGCATTAGACAGAGTTCAGGAAGTCTTTTGGAAGAGTTGAGGGAAGGATTGAGAAACCCAGGGAGTATAGGGACTCCACAAAAAGACCAACAGAGTCAACTAACCTGGACCCTTGGGGGTTCCCAGAAACTAAACCACCAAAAAGAGAGTATACATAGACTGGGCCTACACACATGTAGGTCCTCCACACATATGTAGCAGAAGTACAGCTTGATCTTATTGTGGGTTCCCCAACAACTGGAGCAGGAGGTAGGGCAGATCCTTAACCTAACTCTGTTGCCTGCTTGTGGATCCTATTCCCCTAACTGGGTTGCCTTGTCTGGCCTCAGTGGGAGAGGATACAACTAGTCCTGCAGTCATTTGAGGTGCCAGGATAGGTTGGTGGTACCCAGGAGAGGCAGGAACCTCCTTTTTCTCAAAGAAGAAGGGGAGGGGTGGGGGAGGGGTTTATGAGACTGGGACTTGGAAGAAGGGGTCTGTGATCAGGATGTAAAGTGAATAAATAAATAAGTTAATGGGAGAAAAGCTTATCTTTAATTCAAAGAAACATATCCTATGGATATATTCTAATAGTTGCCTTCTTAAAACCTGCTTTACATCTTTGTTCCTCGGGCTGTAGATGAGGTGATTTAACATGAGGATTATCACTATATAGCACTTTATCACCTTGTTCTCATCCATGGAGTAGCTGGGTTAAACAACAAAACTGAAGACAATCAATTCATAGTAGAGAATGATTGCAGTGAGGAGAGAAATATACTTGGAGAAAGCCTTGTGTTTCTTTCCAGTGGATCATGTCTGTAGGGTGATGGTGAGGGTGTAGACTAAAGAAAAAGAAATGACAAGTGCTGTTCACAATGATGGTGCCAGAAAATATGGAGTAGATAATTTCAGTAATGGATACAGAGGGATAGGAAACTTTCCACAAAGGAAAGCAGTCATGGAGGAAATGAGCTATCTCATTTAGTCTACAGAACAGACTCAATATGCTGCCAGCAACTTTTCAAGCTTTCACATAACCATCCACATGAGAAACCACCTTGGGATACAAACCCTGTGGGACATTCTAGTAAAGTACAGGACAAAGAAACAACCAATATGATATTGATATATATATGAAAGTCTGTCACCTTATTAATATGAATTATAAAAAAATAAAATATTATTTAAAGACCTTAGATGTGGTCTTTGTTCTCTCTCTCTCTCTCTCTCTCTCTCTCTCTCTCTCTCTCTCTCTCTCTTTCTTTCTCGCTCTCTCATGGTATTTCCTTTCCTTTTGCAGTTTTGAATGTCCCCACACTCTGCTGAGGAGATGGCCACTTGAGAAATCGTAGGCCATGGCAGGGATCAGGAAGCATTCAAGTGACAACCCAAGCATCACCAAGGAACAGAGTTGGACTTCACAAAAGCAATGTACTCCAAAACACAGAAAACATTAAAACTGATAGAATTAAGGTGATTTTATTTAAAGTAATGGTGTGACACCTTTCAGAAACTGTGATAACGTTTTAAAAATGAAGAAAATCTTTGTGGAGCTCTGTACCCCATTTTTTAATAGGGTTACTTGCCTCTCTGGAGTTTAACTTCTTGAGTTCTTTGTATATCTTGGATATTAGCCCTCTGTCGGATGTAAGGTTGGTAAAGATCATTTCCCAGTTAGTTGGTTGCCGCTTTGTCTTTTTGACGGTGTCTTTTGCCTTGCAAAAACTTTGTAATTTAATGAGGTCCCATTTGTCTATTCTTGATCTTAGAGTATAAGCTATTGGAGTTCTGTTCAGGAAATTCTCCCCTGTGCCCATATGTTCAAGGTTCTTCCCTAGTTTCCCTTCTATTAGTTTCAGTGTGTCTGGTTTTATGTGGAGATCTTTGATCCACTTAGAATTGAGCTTAGTGCAAGGAGATAAGGATGGGTCAATTTGCATTCTTCTGCATGTTGACCTCCAGCTGAGCCAGCACCATTTGTTGAAAAGGCTATCTTTTTTCCACTGGATGGTTTTAGCTCCTTTGTCAAAGATCAAGTGACCATAGGAGTGTGGATTCATTTCTGGGTCTTCAATTCTGTTCCATTGATCTACATGTCTGTTACTGTACCAATACCATGCAGTTTTTAACACTATTGCTCTGTAGTACAGCTTGAGGTCCGGGATACTGATTCCCCCAGAGGTTCTTTTACTCTTGAGAATAGTTTTAGCTATTCTGGGTTTTCTGTTATTCCAGATGAATTTTTGAATTGCTCTTTCTAACTCTATGAAGAATTGAGTTGGGATTTTGATGGGGATTGCATTGAAGAATATCTAATGGCTGAGAAGCACCTAAAGAGATGTTCATCATCCTTAGTCATTAGGGAAATGCAAATCAAAACAACCCTGAGATTCCATCTCACACCAGTCAGGATGGCTAAGATCAAAAACACAGGAGACAGCAGTTGTTGGCGAGGATGTGGAGAAAGAGGAACACTCCTCCACTGCTGGTGGAATTGCAGGCTGGTACAACCACTCTGGAAAGCAGTCTGGCGGCTCCTCAGAAAACTGGGCATGACACTTCCGGAGGATCCGGCTATACCACTCCTGGGCATATACCCAGAGACTTTACCTGCATGCAATAAGGACACATGCTCCACTATATTCATAGCAGCCTTATTTATAATAGCCAGAAGCTGGAAAGAACCCAGATGTCCCTCAACGGAGGAATGGATTCAGAAGATGTGGTATATTTACACAATGGAATACTACTCTGCAATTAAAAACAATGAATTCACGAAATTCCTAGGCAAATGGTCAGAACTTGAAAATATCATCCTTAGTGAGGTAACCCAATCACAAAAGATCACACATGGTATGAAGTCACTGATAAGGGGATATTGACCCAGAATCTCAGAATACCCTAGACACAATCAGCATATCAATAGATTTCTAAAAAGATGGAAGGAGAGACCCCTGGTCCTGGAAAGACTGGATGTAGGGGAACGCCAGGACAGAGTAATGAGAGGGGGTTGAACGGAGAAAAGAGGGAGGGAAGGGGGCTTATGGGACTTTCGGGGAGGGAGGAAACGGGAAAGGGGAAGTGATTTGGAATGTAAATTAAAAAAATAAAATAAAATTAAATTAAAAAAAAAAAAAAAAAAAATCCACAAAACAACAAAAAAAAAAAAAAAAAAAAAAAAAAAAAAAATGAAGAAAATCATTAGTGAGGATATAGGAGTTTCAAAGATTAGTTTGATTAATCTCACTGACATGTGTATAAGGCAGAGATTCACAACCTCCAGATGAATGGTGATCCTGTGCAAGATTGCCAAGAGTTCTGCAGATGAAGATGAGAATCATTAACAGTGTGATCAATTGGTTTGAAATGGAACACATGGCATATTCCTAAATACTAATTAACAACATTTTTAAGGGGCTAGAGAGATTGCTCAGTGGTTAGAGCACCGACTGCTCTTCCAAAGGTCCTGAGTTCAAATCCCAGCAACCACGTGGTAGCTCTCAACCACTGGTAACAAGATCTGACACTCTTTTCTGGAATGTCTGAAGACAGATACAGTGTACTCACATGTAATAAATAAATAAATCTTTTAAAAAAAAACAAAAAAAAGCAAACAACATTTTTAAGAAAATAATACTAAACATATGAGAAAATAACCTGTGATTATAGACTATCTAACATGTACAGAATTTTTAAAATATAATTCTACTTCATCCAGGTATCACAACTATGAAATATGCACATTTAATTTGAGTCTAGATTTTAGTGCAAATGATGAAATTTATGGAACTCTTAAAAAAGCATTAAATAACTTATCATTAATCAGCATAATACTACCATACATGCAAGAGATTATTTCATGTAAAACAAGGCAACATATAACTACTGCATATGTTCCCCAAAAACTTGTTAGTTAAATATTTATATAAACACATTGGATATTGTTCAAAATGATGAATGTGTTCTTGCCATCAATTTCCTCATGGCCTCTTTTACCTCCTTGTTCCTCAGACTGTAAATCAAGGGATTCAGCATGGGGATCACCACTGTGTAAAACACAGACACCACTTTAATTTTGTTTGGTGAATGGCCTGACTCTGGTATGACATAAACAAATGTAACTGTCCCATAAAACAAGGTGACTGCAGTGAGGTGGGAGGTGCAGGTGGAGAAGGCCTTGTGCCTTCCCTCAGTAGAGCGCATCCTGAGGATGGAGTGAAGGATGTAGACATATGAAATAATGATTACAAACAGGGTGATGACGATGATGGAGCCTGCTGAGATGGCAGGAGACATTTCAGCAACATAAACATGGGTACAGGAAAGCTCTACCAGTGGTGCGAGGTCACAGAAGAAGTGGTTGATTTTATTTGGTCCACAAAAAGTCAGGCTCAATAAACAGTTAGTGAATGAAGAAGAGTTCACACATCCACCCACATAGGAAATAACCAATAAGATGAGGCAGACCCTGGGAGACATGAGAGTGGAGTAGATCAGGGGTGAGCAGATAGCCACATAGCGATCATAGGCCATGGCAGCCAGCAGGAAGCACTCAGCAGTCCCAAAGACCACATCAGAGCCAAGCTGGACTATGCAGCCAGCCACAGGGATGGCAGTTCTCTCTCTCAGGAAACTCACAATCATGACAGGTGTGACTGAGCTGGAGTACCCAATGTCCACAAAGGCCAAGTGACTGAGGAAGAGGTACATTGGGGTGTGAAGCTGAGGGCTTCTTCTGATCAACATGATTATGCTGACATTGCCCAATACGGTAGTGAGGTAGATACCAAGGAACAACACAAAGAAGATACAACATAGGGTGGGGTCCTCAGTTAGTCCCAAAATAATGAATTCTGTTACCATTGTGTGGTTTTCAAACTCCATCTTTTTTGAAACAATTCCTACTGGAATAAAATCAGTGGCTATCAGAATACATCAAATGACCTCATGATTGATATACACCCTTCTACATTTAGAACCAGGAGCATATATGGACCAGTTCACAGACCCTGGCACAAATATAGCAGGGGTCTGTCTGGTCAGGCTTTAAGATTTGCTTGATCTTCCAGAGAGTTGAGGCCCCAGGGAAGTGGGAGGATTTGTGTAGGGGAGCATTCTTTCAGAGGCAAGGGAGAGGAGGAATGGTATAAGAAACTGTGTGAGGTGGAAATGAGAGAGTGCAATGAGTGGAATGTAAATAAATAAAATAATAAAAATTGAACAAAATGAAAAATACATACATACATACATACATGTGGATCTCTCTTCAGTTCAATGTTTATTTTCCCCAAATGTTCCCAAAACCAAGTTACATCATGAATAACTTCAGAATATTAATCATCATTTATTTTAAGCCCAAAGATACAAACTGAGCAATCACTCAGGTCAGAACACTCACGGATGTGACATTTGATCAAGTCAGGAGGTGCAATTAATGCACAGAGTACTGGTGTTCTGAGATCCCAAATGGTTGAAATGACAGTTGTAAGCTTGGATTTACAGTATCTGATTCAATTCTATTTCTCAGTCCCATTGGAGCCTGCCCTTCCTAGACTTCTTGTGATCTTGTGCCACTGTGGGTGGTGCATGCCACTCCGTGGTGAAAGTGAATGGTGTTTGCTCAGAATCAAACTACAAAACCAGTAGGTGACTCTCTTCTCCTTTCCAAAGTGACACCTTTTACATGATACATCTACAATGTAGTGTCACCTCCTACCAGCCTAGGTTTCAATTGTGAGAACAGGGAATATATTGTACATGCACTGGAAATGAGACATAGGGCCGCTGTGTTAGTTCACACAAAATTTCCAAGGGTAATTTATTGGGGTAGCCTAACACTACCTATCCTAATTATCATACTTACATATTATTTTGAAATGGAAGTTTCACATGGAAATTAGTCCTGAGAAAAGCATGACAAATAAGTCTATTTGTGGTCATTACTTTATCTCAAGAACTATATAGGATGAACAACAGAATATATTGCCTAATCTTATTTGGATAAGGTAATGAATTATGTTAAGAAAATACCAAATATTTATAACATGCCAGCCATATTAGAGCAAACATGGTAGTACAAAATAGAAGCTATAACAAAAGAAAATGACTGCTCAAAAGTTAATTAGAATACAAAGGCTAAACAAAATGAAGGCAATATTTAATATAAACAATATTGTCAAGAGGAATATCCCAAAATATATTCAATAATTATGCTATGAGCTTGGGTACTAAAGGGATGAAAAATGTTCATCATCTATAATTACTATAGAGATTCAAATTAAATTCACAGTGAGATATTACCTCTTTGCTCTTAAAATGCTTTTTTCTAAAAAGATATCTGCACAGAGGACATTGTGCTGCCTTTAAACGGGAGGAAATATCATTTCCCTAATATAGGAAGTCCTGGAAGACACTGTGTTATGAAAATTAAGAAGAAAAAATAAATACTAAGTAGTCCCATTCATATTTTGAAGCTAAAAAGTCCATTACATAGAGCAAAGAGTAGAATGCTCTTCACCGGAGGATAGAGAACAAGAGTAGAGAATGGGGGTCAACAAACTAGTACAACATTTAAATTAAATAATAATGATAGTTCTTAGCAGTCATTTAATTTAATCATTTAATGATTTGATTTTTTAATTCAGAAACTGGATTCCGTGAAATAAAAGATGTTCTCATTGGGAGTTGATCCCCAGCGTTAAGCTGGAAACAATAGAACTACAGCATCTCCCCAGCTGAGGCTGGACAAGCATTGAAGACAGGAACAGGAGACAGTGGGAGTGGAGAGCAGAGATACCTAAGAATTCCCTTTTTTCAGCCTCAATGAAATAGCCTGAAAATATCCCCTTACCAGCCAAGGGAATGGGAAGTTCATCTTTAGGTCAAAAACAAAGTCCCCCCCCCAAAAAAATAATAAGCCTCTACCTATGTTTCCTTATCCTAAGAATTCTTATAATGGTTTATCCTGATGTAGATTTCAAACTTGAATTTACATTTCTTATTAAGTCTACATCCCCAAGCTTTTAAGTATCATAAGTAATAATACTTTGGTAATAATGTGGGATTGATTACTCTGATACTCTATAGACATTATAGATTATAGATTTATTTGTGATAGATTAAAGGTGACTGTCAATTTTTTCCTGAGATATGTATGCAATAATAACAAAGACTGAATATTACCTGCTGGCTACACATAAGAAAACAAATCTCAGGAATAAGCCTCCTACAACAGGGCTTTCTTCTGCATGACTCAGGACCATTTGCAGTGTTAGACACAATACCTCATACCAGACATGCTCCTCTCTGTAAGCATCTTATTGAAAATCCAGTGGGAGAAAATCTAATGAGATTGGAAGATTGAGTGTGCTAAATTTTCTGAACAAATCCCAGGGGGTTCACTTATTATTTTCACTAGTAGTAGACAGTTTTACAATTGCAATGATCTAATTAACTTTGAGACTTGATTTGTATAAACATAATTAGCATGGGCTAGGGTGTGATGATCTGTGACATATCTAAGAAAAATTGATCACCACATATGTCAAGGCCAAGAAGTCAAAGAGATAGAGTAACATTAAAATGTGAATACACCTCTGGGCAGTGGTGGTGCACGCCTTTAATCGCAGCACTTGGGAGGCAGAGGCAGGCGGATTTCTGAGTTCGAGGCCAGCCTGGTCTACAAAGTGAGTTCCAGGACAGCCAGGGCTATACAGAGAAACCCTGTCTTGAAAAACCAAAAAAAAAAAGTGAATACACCAGGAATATAGATCAGGAGTTCAGTGTGTAAGAGAGGAGTAGTAAAGTCATACTCAGTAAGATACTTCCTTGGGAAAAGGTCCATCAGAGAGAAAAGATCCCCTAGGTACCACCTCAGCAAGTGCAGCAGATCTTGGAAAATGAACTCAATATACTCCAAATGTTTAGTAAGTTTAAAATATCATAAATAAAATATGATATGGAGTTTCTTGAAGTGGTGAAAAGAAATTTTAGTTTAATAATGATGTCTCCTGTTGCCATGTTTTCCATGGCCTCTCATCTTGAACAAATTAATTCTGAATTGTAGATGAAGTACATTAATACCCAAGGTTTGTCTCTAAAAAATAAATGTGTTGAGTGCAATGCTGAGAGTGTCGTAAAAGAAATGAGAATGGCGAATGTGAGCACCTCTGGAGGTCAGTTGGAGGGTTCATATTCTACTCTTTCGACTTTTGTATTTCATATGGGATTTAAGTTGGTCATCATGGGTCATAATATCATGTGTCCACTAGTCTGTGTTTAATTGACTGTTGCCATTCCTCTTAGACATTTGTTGGACTTTCTCCTTCTTTTCTGAGCTTTTAGGATTTGTTTTTCATTTTCTACCCACCTCTGCCTAGCTTCTCACCAGGGTAATTTCTAATATCTACCTTCCAGCTTAGTTTCCTATTCACTTATGTCTAATCTACTATTTATATCTTTCCAGAACATATATTTTGTGATTAGATTGTCTCTGTTCAGTTTTAATATTGTGTGGAGTGTTTTGTTGTAGTTGTGAATGTGGTGGTTTGTTTTGTTCTGTTCCTTTTTTAGAGTGTTTGTCCTTTCATTTCCTCAAAAACATTAATAAAATATTGCATTGTGTCTATTAGATATTGTGTTATTTAGCCTCGTTAATGATGTAAGTCTTCTCTCTGGTACACTAACATTTTCTAGGTTTAGCTTTTCCAACTTCTGCTTTTTATAATCACTGGCTCAGGATTTCTATAATAATTCCTTTAGAACATTTAAAGATGTGGTTCTGGCATTAGAGTCAGAGATACAGGAAAGGGGTTTTAAAATCTCCTTTCAGGAGGAATGACATATGGCAGGAATCTTTCGGTTTCCCTCTCCATTTGGAGCTGATCCTATGCCACAGTGCTCCATACACAAATACCGCTGGGAGAGAGCTGATTTCCCAGGAGTGTGGACAAGCCTGTGAGCACATATAAGACCACCACTTCTGCTCAGAAGGTCCTGCCTGGAACCATAAGGACATAGGAACCAAGGAGCATCCTGAGACAGGAGCATTCTGGTTTCCCTCTGCTCCTGGAGCTGATCCTGTGACACAGCACCCAGAGCAGAACCTGTGCCACGGCACTCAATACCCAAAAACTGCTAGGAGAGAGTTGGTCTCCTGGGAGTGCCAACACACTGTGAGCACAGGAAAGACAAACAATTCTATTAAAATTCCTGGCCCAACAGGGTCCCCAACCCCACAGGACACAGAAACCAAGGAACAGCCAGGGACAGTAACTTTCTGGTTTCTGTCTTGACCCCAGAGCTGACCCTGTACCACAGCTCTCTATACCCAAATTACTACCAGAGAGAACTGGTCTCCCAGGAGTACTGACACACATGCTTGCTGGAGAGACAGCCACAGTCAGAGACAGCAAGACCAGCTAATGCTAGAGATAACCAGATGGCAATAGGCAAGGAAAAAAACATAAGCAACACAAAACCAGGCAACCTGGCATCATCAGAACCTAGTTATCCCACCACAGCAAACCCTGGATAATCCAACACACCAGAGAAGCAAGACTCTGATTTAAAATCAAATCTCATGATGATGATAGAGTACTTTAAGAAGGACATAAATGATTCCCTTAAAGAAATACAGGAGAACACAGGTAAACAGGTAGAAACTGTTAAAGAGGAAACACAAAAAAAACCCTTAAAGAACTAAAGGAAAACACAACCAAACAGGTGAAGAAATTAAACAAAACCATCCAGGATCTAAAAATGGAAATAAAAACAATAAAAAAAATCACACAGGGAGAGAATCCTGGAGATAGATAACCTAGGCAAGAGATCAGGAGTCATAGATGCAAGCATCACCAACAGAATATAAGAGATAGAAGAGAGAATCTCAGGTACAGAAGATACCATAGAGAACATTAACACAACAGTCAAAGAAAATGCAAAAAGCTCCTAAACCAAAACATCCAGGAAATCCAGGACACAATGAGAACTCAAACCTAAGGATAATAGGTATAGAAGAAAGTGAAGATTCCAAATTTAAGGAGCCAGTAAATATCTTCAGCAAAATTATAGAAGAAAACTTTCCTAACCCAAAGAAAGAGATGCACATAAACATACAAGAAGCCTACAGAATTCCAATTAGATTAGACCAGTAAAGAAATTACTCCCATCACATACTAGTCAAAACACCAAATACACAAAACTAAGAAAGAATATTAAAAACAGTAGGGGAAAAAAGGTCAAGTAATATATAAAGGCAGACCTATCAGAATTATACCGGACTTCTCACCAGAGACTATAAAATCTGGAAGATCCTGGGCAGATGTCATGCAAACCCTAAGAGGACACAAATGCCAGTCCAGGCTACAATACCCAGCAAAACTCTCAATTACCATAGATTGAGAAACTAAGGAATTCCATGACAAAAACAAATTTATACAATATCTTTCCTCAAATCCAGCCCTAAAAAGAATAATAGATGGGAAACACCAACAAAAGGAGGTAAATTACACCCTAGAAAAAGCAAGAAAGTAATCTTCTTTCAACAAACCCAAAAGAAGATAGCCACACAAACAAAGAGCATCAAAAGAAAAACGGAAAAAACAAGCACTATTCCTTAATATCTCATAACATGAATGGACTCAATTCCCTACTATAAAAACAGACTAACAGACTGGAGAATAGGAACCAGCATTTTGTTGCATATAAAAAACACACCTCAGTGTCAAAGACAAACACTACCTCAAAGAAAACAGCTGAAAAACAATTTTCCAAGCAAATGGTCCCAAGAAACAAGCTGGAGTAGCCATTCTAATGTAGAATAAAATCGACTTTCAACCAAAAGTTATCAAAAAAGATAAGGATGCTTCATACTCATCAAAGGAAACATCTACCAAGATCAACTCTCAATTCCGAACATTTTTGCTCCAAATGCAAGGGCACCCACATTCATAAAAGAAACTTTACCAAAGCACAAAGCACACAATGCATCTCACATAATAATGGTGGGAGACTTCAACACCCGACTCTCATCAATGGACAGATCATGAAAATACAAACTAAACAGAGACACAGTGAAACTAACAAAAGTTTTGGACCAAATGGATTTAACAGATATCTATAGAACATTTCATCCTAAATCAAAAGAATGTACCTTCTTCTCAGCACCTCATTGTACCTTCTACAAAACTGATCATATAATCATATAAGAAGAGTGGAAAAAATCCATACATCCTATCAGATCACTACAGATTAAGATTGGTGTTCAATAGCAACAAAAACAACAGAAAGTCCACATACACATAGAAGCTGAGCAATGTTCTTCTAAATGATAACTTGGGTAAGGAAGAAATAAGGAAAGAAATCAAAGACTTTTTAGAATTTAATGAAAATGAAAGTATAACATACCCAAACTTATGGGACACAATGACAGCAGTGGTAAGAAGAAAACTCATATCTCTAAGTGCCTGTGAAAATAAACTGGTAAGAGCTTACACTAGCAGCGTAAGAGCACAACTGAAAGCTCTAGAACAAAAAAAGCGAATACACCCAATAGGAGTAGAAGGCAGGAAATCATCAAACTCAGGGCTGAAATCAACCAAAAGCAAAAAGAACTATATGAAGAATCAACAAAACTAGGAGCTTGTTTTTGAGAAAACAACAAGAAAGATAAACCCTTAGCCAGACTAACCAGAGGGCACTGAGACAATATCCAAATTAACAAAATCAGCAATGAAAAGGGAGACATAAAAAGAGAAACTGAGAAAATTCAAAAAATTATCAGATGCTAGTACAAAAGCCTATACTCAACAAAATTGGAAAATCTGAAGGAAATGGAAATTTTTCTAGACAGATACCAAATACCAAAGTTAAATCAGAATCAAATAAACCATCTAAACAGTCCCATATCCCAAAAGAAATAGAAGCAGTCGTTAGAAGTCTCCCAACCAAAAAAAGCCCAGAACCAGAAGGCTTTAGTGCATAAGATCTATAAGACCTTCAAAGAAGACCTAATACAAATACTCCTCAAACTACTCCACAAAACAGAAACAGAAGGAACACTACACAGTTTGTTCTGTGAATCCACAATTATGCTGATACCTAAACCTCACCAAGACCCAAAAAAGAAAGACAACTTCAGATCAATTCTCCTTATGAACATAGATGCAAAAATACTCTATAAAATTCTCACAAACTGAATCCAAAAAACACAAAATAATCATTCACCACAATCAAGTAAGCTTCATCTCACGGATACAGGAATGGTTCAATATATGGAAATCCATTAATGCAATCCACTAATTAAACAAACTCAAAAAATCACATGATCATTTTATCAGATGCTGAAAAAGCATTTGACAAATTTCAATATCCCTTCATGTTAAAAGTCTTGGAATGATCAGAAATTCAAGGCCCATACCAAAACATGGTAAGTAATAGCTATATACAGCAAACCAGTAGCCAACATCAAACTAAATGGAGAGAAACTTGAAACAACCCCACTAAAATCAGGGACTACATAAGGCTGCCTTGTGTCTCCCTATCTATTCAATATAGTACTTGAAGTTCTAGTTAGAGCAATTAGACAACAAAAGGAGGTCAAAGGTATAAAGGAAGAAGTCAAAATATCACTATTTGCACATGATATGTTAGTATAATTAAGTGACCCTAAAAACTCCACCAGAGAACTCCTACACCTGATAAACAACTTTAGCAAAGTGGCAAGATATAAAATTAACTCAAACAAATCAGTAGCCTTCAAAGTATTTTATCAAAGGATAAACAGGATGAGAAAGAAATTAGGGAAACAACACCTTTCAAAATAGTCACAAACAATATTAAATATCTTGGTGTGACTCTAACCAAACAAGTGAAAGATCTGTATGACAGGAATTTCAAGTCTGAAGAAGACCTCAGAAGATGGAAAAAATCTCCCATGCTTGTGGATTGGCAAGATTAGTATAGTAAAAATGATCATCTTGCCAAAAGCAATCTGCAGATTCAATGTAATCCCCGTCAAAATTCCAACTCAATTCTTCATAGTGTTAGAAAGCACAATTCTCAAATTCATTTGGAATTACAAAAAAACCCAGGATAGCAAAAATTATCCTCAACAATAAAAAAACTTTTGAGGGAATAACCATCCCTGACCTCAAGCTGTACTACAGAGCAATAGTGATAAAAACTGCTTGATATTAGTACAGTGACAGGTAGGTTGATCAATGGAACAGAATTGAAGACCCAGAAATGAACCCACATACCTATGGTCACTTGATATTTGACAAAGGAGCTAAAACCATCCTGTAGAAAAATGATAGCATTTTCAACAAATGGTGCTGGCTCTGTCGGTCAACATGTACAATAATGCAAATTGATCCATCCTTATCTCCCTGCACAAAGCTCAAGTTCAAGATCAAGGACCTCCACATAAAACCAGATACACTGAATCTAATAGAAGAGAAAGTGGGGAAGAATCTGGAGCACATGGGCACAGAGGAAAATGGAGGCTTCCTGCCCCTCTGCTCTCCTCGATCTCTCTTGCCCTTTTCTCCCTCTCTCTCTCTCTCTCATCTCTCCCCATCTCTATTCGTTTTCTCCTTTCCATATGGTCATGGTCTTTCCTCATCTCTCTGTCTTCTCTTTTTTCTTTATTTCCTTATTTCTTTTTCTCATTTTACTCTTTTAATAATAAAGTATAAAACTGAGAACTACCTCTTTTGTCAAATCTGCCACGTAAAAGCATGGAGCGAGCCTCAGCGTTTCCAGCCATCAGGGAAAGAATCTAAGCTGTCTCAGCAGCAGCATCTCAGCCAACCAAACTCCTTTAACAGGTATTCGGGAGGTCCATGCCAGAATGAAACCACCTTCTGAGCAGGACCTCCATCCCCACTGGCCAGACAGATTCAGACTCCATAGATACTCCAGCACCATTCCTGCTGGTGTTCCCCTATCCCCACGCAGGCCCTGCCTGCCAGAGTTCTCCTATGCGGGATCTGCCACCACCACTTCCATCCACTCTCCCTTTCTTTTTTTCCCACACATGGGCACAGGGGGAAATTTCCTGAACAGAACATCAATAGCTTATACTCTAAGATCAAGAATTGACAAATGGGGCCACATAAAATTACAAAGTTTCTGTAAGGCAAAGGACACTGTCAAAAGGACAAAACAACAACCAACAGATTGGGAAAAGATCTTTACCAGCCCTACATCCAACAGAGGGCTAATATCCAAGATGTACAAAGAACTCAAGAAGGAAGACTCCAGAGCTAAATAACTCTATTAAAAAATGGGGTACAGAGCTAAACAAAGAATTTTCACCTGAGGAATATTGAATGGCTGAGAAGCACCTAAAGAAACATTCAACATCCTTAGTCATCAGGGAAATGCAAATCAAAACAACCCTGAGATTTCACCTCATACCAGTCAGAATGACTAAGATCAAAATCTCAGGAGACAGTAGGTGCTGGTGAGGATGTGGAGAAAGAGGAATGTTCCTCCACTGCTGGTGGGATTGCAAGCTGGTAGAACCACTCTGGAAATCAGTCTGGTGGTTCCTCTGAAAACTGGGCATAATACTACCTGAGGACCTTGCTATACCACGCCTGGGCATATACCCAGAGGATTCTCCAGCATGTAATAAGGACACATGCTCCACTATGTTCATAGCAGCCCTATTTATAATAGCCAGAAGCTGGAAAGAACCCAGATGTCCCTCAACAGAGGAATGGATACAGAAAATGTGGTATATTTACACTATGGGATACTACTCAGCTATTAAAATCAATGAATTCATGAAATTCTTAGGCAAGTGGGTGGAACTGGAGAATGGCATCCTGTGTGAGGTGACCCAATCACAAAAGAACACTCATGGTATGCACTCACTGATAAGCAGATATTAGCCCAGAAGCTCGGAATACCCAAGAAACAATTCACATATCAAATGATGCCCAAGAAGAAGGTAGGTGAGGCCCCTGGCACTGGAAAGGCTCAATGCAGCAGTGTAGGGGAATACCAGAACAGGGAAGCGGGAAGGGGTTGATTGGGGAACAGGGGGAGGGAAGAGGGCTTATGAGACTTTTGGAGTGGGGGGATCCAGGAAAGGGGAAATGATTTGAAATGTTAATAAAGAATATATCTAATAAAAAAAATGGGTACAGAGCTAAACAAAGAATTCCCAACTGAGGAATACTGGATGGCTGAGAAACACCTAAAGAAATGTTCAATATCCTTAATCATCAGGGAAATGCAAATCAAAACAACCCTGAGATTCCACCTTACAACAGGCAGATTGGCTAAGATCAAAAGCTCAGGGAACAGCAGATGCTGGCAAGGATGTGGAGAAAGAGGAACACTCCTCCATTTTGGTTGTACTGCAAGCTGGTACAACCACTCTGGAAATCAGTGTGGTGGTTCCTCAGAAAACTGGACATAACACTACCTGAGGACCCAGCTATACCATTCCTGAGCATATACCCAGAAGATGGTCAAAATATAATAAGAACACAGAGTCCACTATGTTCATAGTAGCCATATTTATAATAGCCACAAGCTGGAAACAACACAGATGCCCCTCAACAGAGGAATGGATATAGAAAATATGGCACATTTACACAATGGAATACTACTCAGCTATTTAAAACAATGACTTCATAAAATTCTCAGGCAAACGGATGGAACTTGAAAATATCATCCTGAGTGAGGTAACTCAGTCACAAAAGAACACCCATAGTATGTACTCACTGATAAGTGGATATTAGTCCAAAAGTTCAGAATCTCCAAGATTCAATTGACAGACCATATGAAGCCTAAGAAGAAGGAAGATCAAAATGTGGATGCTTCAGGGCTTCTTATAAGGGTGAACAAAATACTCACAGGAGGAAATATGGAGACAAAGTGTAAAGCAGAGACTGAAGGAAAAGCCATCCAGAGACTGCCCCACCTGGAGATCCATCCCATATACAGACACAAAACCAGGATGCAGTTGTGGATACAGGGAAATGTTTGCTGATGGGAGCCTGATATGGCTGTCTCCTGAGAGACTCTGCCAGAGCCTGAAAAATACAGAGGCAAATGCTTGCAGCCAACCATTGAACTGAGTGCAGAGGGTGGTAAGGGTTCCCTGATGGAGGAGTTGAAGAAGGGGCTGAAGGAACTGAGGGGGTTTGCAGCCCCACAGAAGGAGCAATAGTGTCAACAGGCCAGACCCCCTGGGAGCTCCCAGGGACTCGACCACCAACAAAGAATAACATGGAGGGACATATGTTGCTGGCTGCATATGTGGCAGAGGATTGCCTTATTAGACATTAGTGGGAAGAGAGTTCCTTGGGCCTGAGGGTGTTCAATCAATTCCCCAGTGTAGGGGAATGCCAGGGCAGGAAGACGGGAGTGGGTGTGTGAGTAGGGGAGCACCTTCATAGAGGCAGGGGTAAAGGGGATGGGACTAGGAGGGGGTTTCTGAAGGGGAGACCTAGAAAGGGGAAAACATTTGAAATGTAAAAAATAAAATATCCAATAAAAAATTAGACAACAACAACAAGAAAATCTCCTTTCATAGTTAAGGAAAGCTTCTGTGTCCAGGCATGTGACAAGGAGTGTTCCAGCAAGGGATCTCAGATACTCCAATGTGTGAAAGTGAAGCCTAGACTTTGTTGGAGACCAAAGATCTTGGAGAAGCCAGAGTAGTAAGATCCACCTGCAGACAAGGTGTGGATCCAGAGAGAGAGAAGTGTGCTGCAGTCAACAAAGCTAAAAGCAGTGGGAGAACTGAAGAATCAGAGACATCAGGCACAGAGATATAGAATATGGAGTTTGCCCTGCTGGTTTCTAGTCTTTAGTTTTTATTTATATTTCCTTACTATACTTTCCTCCCTTTTGAAGTGACAATGGATATTCTATGCCATTGTATGTTGAATCCATATGGTCTGATTTTTGATGATTTTACAGGAGCTTACAGTTATAGATTGCCATGAGTCTTGGAGACTTTGGACTTTGGACTTTTAAACAGTATTGAGACGAAGATAGACTATGAAAACTTTTGAAGTTGAATTGATAGATTTTTTGCTTTATGATATGGCCCCAAGCCTATGAAAGCCAGAGAGTGGAATGTGGGGGTTTGAATGTGAATAACTCCGCATAGGCTCATATGCTTAAATGCATAGTCACCAGGGAATGGAACTCTTTGAAAGAATTAGAAGATTTAGGATGTGTGGCCTTGTTGGAAGAAGTATATCACTGGGGATGGGTTTTGAGGTTTGAAAAGCAGATGCTAGGCTCAGTCTCCCCTGCCTCTCTCTATATCTGCAGATCAGGATATTGCTCTCAGCTACTTTGTCAGCAGCACTCTTGCCTGCCACCATGCTCCCTGTCATGATGATAATGGACTAAACCTTGAACCTCTAAGCAAGCCCCAATTACATGTTCTCTTTTATAATAGCTGCCGTGGTCATGCTGTCTCTTCACAGAAATAGAACACTAACTAAGGTAAAATGTATGAAAGAACCAAAAGATGAGTGAACCAAATTTTCAATTCCCAACTTCATGTTGTATTTGAATGTTGATGTGTGTTCACAGCTGAGTGTATTTATGTATTCAACGTGCTGACAAATGAAGGATTAAGTAGAGACTCATTATAGTTTGTGTGTTTGTGTGTGTGTGTGTGCGTGCACAAGTGTGTGTGTGTGTGTATGCATGTGTGTGTGCATGTGGGTGTGCATGTATATGTGTGCTTGTGAATATGTGTGTGAGTGTGCATATGTATGTGTGTGCATTCTTACATAAAGAGAAAAAAGGTTTCATTTTTCAGTCTAGAGTTCAGTTTGCTATCCTATGACCCTAAGAAAAAACAGTAGGTCTCACTCAGCTCATAGATCTACTTTAGATTTTTCAACCTTGAACATTCCAGAACCAAATGCCATCTTTCTGCACTTTTGGCCATTAGTAACACATAAAATTTAGCAAGAATGTAATAACATCTGGAGTTAGGAGCCAAGTTACTATGGAAAGCAATTGAAAAAGCACAAAAGACTTTGTTAAAAGCACACAAGAGCTCTTGTTTTCAAAGAAATATTGAAGTTTGAATTATGACTTAAGCAATGACTGATGTGGGAAAAAAAAAAGAAAGAGGGACTCGGGCCCTGGCGTGCACGGACACAGGGGCACACACCAGGCCGGGCCAGTGGCGCGCAGGCCTAGCTCTAGGGCCAAGGTAGCATACATATGCAAAGGACAGGGAAGTTTCGCAGAGGAGTTTTGGGGAAGCAGGCAAGATGTACGCGTGCCTCGGCCTAACCGGGAGCGGGCGGGCACACCGCCAGCAGGTCCCGCACGTGGGGGGCGCAGAGAGGGATATCTCTGCGTGTTACCTGTGCTCAGACTGTCTGCTTAGCTGAATCCCAGAGTCTCAGATGGCGCGTACCAGCTAGCTCCGTGTGGCGAGTTTAATAAGAGGCGGCCCATAGCTTTGATGTTTTATTATTAAGAAAATAGAAAGAGATAACATCGCTTGGGACATGGCCTGTTGGGGCTTCTATCTGCTCCCAAGAATGGGACAGCGCTGTGGTCGTCTGGGCGCCAGATCTGCTGTAGGCCATCCCCTCTGCAGGGTGACCTGCGTCACTGAGAGAGTGCAGAGTGCACTCCGCCATCTTTGCTCCAGTGGCCTGGTAGTTGGGACTGCCAGGCTCAGAGACAGACAGGCATAATATCACTTGGGTCTAGGGCAGCTTGTGTGTATGCTGCTCCCAAGAGCTGGGCAGATCTGCAGTAACCAGCGTGCCAGCTCTGCTGTGGGACTTCTGCCTGACAGAGGGACGCCCCCTCCCCCCCACTCTGGGAGAAATCACACACCCCTGCACAGGGCAGGAGCCTACCAGCCTCCCTTTGACGACCTGTGCTCCGGAAATCCACTACGCTGAGCCTTTAGATGTGCAGGGATTCCCCAATATAAGATCACTTGGGGCAAGGCACATCAGGGCTCCAAAGTCACTCAGGAGCATGGCAGTCCCCAGAAATCGGTGCCAGGGGAATCCTGGTAATCCAGGGGGGTCAGAAATAGCTTGCAGGCTCACAGGAGGTCCAACCAACAGCCAGCGACAGCAGGACCAACTAACATCAGAGGTAACCAGATGGAAAAAGGCAAACGTAGGAACGTTACTAACAGAAATCAAAGTAATATGGCACCATCCGAACCCAACTCTCCAACAGCAGCAAGTCCTGGATACCCCACCACACCTGAAAGACAAGATCTGGATTTAAAATCACTTCTCATGATGCTATTAGAGGATCACAAGAAGGACACAAATAAATCTAATACAGAAAGAATTACAGGAGACAATGAATCAATGGTTAGAAGCCCTTACAAAGGAAACACAAAAATCACTTAGAGAAATGCAGGAGAACATGGATCAAAAGATGGAGGCCCACAAGGAGACAACACAAAAATCGCTTAAAGAAATGAATCAACGGGTAGATGCACTTTCAAAGGAATCACAAAAATTGCATAAAGAAATGCAGAAGAATATGGGTCAACAGACGGATGTCCATAGGGAGGCAACACAAAAAGTGCTTAAAGAAATGAATCAATGGATAGATGCCCTTACAAAGGAAACACGAGAACTGCTTAAAGAACTGCAGGAGACAATGGATCAACAGATGGAATCCCATGAGAAGGAAACACAAAAATTGCTCAGAGAAATGCAGGAGAACTTGGGTCAACAGGCAGAAATCCTGAAAGAGGCAATGCAAAAATACCTTAAAGAAATACAGGAAAATACAAACAAACAAATGAAGGATCTCAGCAAATCCATCCAGGATCTAAAAAAGGAAGTAGAAACAACTAAAAAATCACAAAGGGAGACAAATTTGGAGATAGAAAACCTTAGGAAGAAATCAGGAGTCATAGATGCAAACATCAACAATAGAATACAAGAGATGGAAAAAGAATCTCAGGTGCTGAAGATTCCATAGAAAGCATCGACTCAACAGTCAAAGAAAATGCAAAATGCAAAAACGTGTAACCCAAAAATCCAGGAAATCCAGGACACAATGAGAAGACCAAACCTAAGGATTATAGGTATAGGTGAGAGTGAAGATTTGCAACTTAAAGGACCAGTGAACATCTTCAACAAAATTATGGAGGAAAACTTCCCTAACCTAAAGAGAGAGACGCCGATGAACGTACAAGAGGCCTACAGAACTCCAAACAGACTGGACCAGAACAGAAATACCTCCCGTCACATAAAAATCAAAACACCAAATGTACTAAACAAAGAAAGAATATTAAAAACAGTAAGGGAAAGGGGCCAAGTAACATACAAAGGAAGACCTATCCAAATCATATCAGACTTCTCACCAGAGACTATGAAAGCCAGAAGATCCTGGGCAGATCTCATGCAGACACTGAGAGAGCACAAATGCCAGCCTAGATTACTATACCCAGCAAAACTCTCAATCACCATAGATGGAGAGACCAACATATTCCATGATAAAACCAAATTTTCACAATATCTTTCCACAAATCCAGCCCTGCAAAGGATAATAGGTGGAAACCTCCAATAGAGGGAGAGAAACAACACCCTGGAAAAAATGAGATAGTAATCTTCTTGCTTCAAACCCAAAAGTAGATAACCACTCAAACATAAAGATAGCATCAAGAATGGCAGGTGGCAATAATCACTATTCCTTAATCTCTCTTAATATCAATGGTCTCAATTCCCCAATAAAAAGACATAGACTAGCAGACTGGATACGTAAACAGGACCCAGCATTTTGCTGCATGCAGGAAACGCACCTCAGTGTCAAAGACAAACACTACCTCAGAGTAAAAGGCTGGAAAACAATTTTACAAGCAAATGGCCCCAAGAAACGAGCCGGAGTAGCCATCCTAATATCAGATAAAATTGATTTTCAACTTAAGTTCATCAAAAAAGACACAGAAGGACACTACATACTGATCAATGGAAAAATCCACCAACAAGAACTCTCAATTCTGAATATCTATGCTCCAAATGAAAGGGCACCCTCATTCATAAGAGAAACTTTACTAAAGCTCAAAGCACACATCGCACCTCACACAATAATAGTGGGTGACTTCAACACCCCACTCTCTGAAATGGATCGTTCAGGAAAGCAGAAACTAAACAGGGACACAGTGAATCTAATTGAAACCTTGGACCAAATGGAACTAACAGATATATATAGAACATTTCATCCTAGAGCTAAAGAATACACCTTCTTCTCAGCACCTCATGGTACCTTCTCCAAAATCAACCATATAATTGGTCACAAATCAGACCTCAACAGATATAAGAAGATAGAACTAATCCCATGCCTCCTATCAGATCACTATGGAATAAGGGTGGTCTTCAATGGCAACAAAAACAACAGAAAACCCACATACACATGGAGGCTGAACAATGCTCTACTCAATGATAACTTGGTCAAGGTGGAAATAAAGAAAGAAATCAAAGACTTTTTGAAAGTTAATGAAAATGAAGGCACAACATACCCTAATTTATGGGACACAATGAAAGCAGTGCTAAGAGGAAAATTCATAGCCCTGAGTGCCGCCAAAAAGAAACAGGAGACAGCATACACTAACAGATTAATAGCAAACCTGAAAGCCCTGGAACAAAAAGAAGCAAATACACCAAAAGGAGTAGAAGGCAGGAAATCATCAAACTCAGGGTTGAAATCAATCAAGTAGAAACAAATAAAACCATACAAAGAATCAACAAAACTAGGAGTTGGTTCTTTGAGAAAATCAACAAGATAGATAAGCCCTTAGCCAGACTAACCAGAAGGCACAGAGACAGTATCCAAATTAATAAAATCAGAAACGAAAAGAGAGATAACAACAGAAACTGAGGAAATTCAAAAAATCATCAGATCCTACTACAAAAACCTGTATTCAACACAACTAGAAAATCTCGAGGAAATGGACAATTTCCTTGACAGATATCAAATACCAAAATTAAATCAGGATCAAATAGACCATCTAAACCGTCCTATAACCCCTGAAGAAATAGAAGTTGTCATTGGAAGACTTCCAACCAAAAAAAGCACAGGTCCAGATGGTTTTAGTGCAGAATTCTATCAGACATTCAAAGAAGACCTAACACCAATACTCTTCAAACTGTTCCACAAAATAGAAAAAGAAGGAACACTACCAACTCGTTCTATGAAGCCACAATTACACTAATACCAAAAGCACACAAAGATCCGACAAAGAAAGAGAATCACAGGCCAATCTCTCTTATGAATATCGATGCAAAAATACTCAATAAAATTCTTGCCAACCGAATCCAAGAACACATCAAAACGATCATTCACTACGATCAAGTAGGCTTCATCCCAGGGATGCAGGGATGGTTCAATATAAGGAAATCCATCAATGTAATTCACTATACAAACAATCTCAAAGAAAAAAACCACATGGTCATCTAAGTAGATGCTGAGAAAGCATTTGACAAAATTCAGCATCCTTTCATGCTAAAGGTCTTGGAAAGATCAGGAATTCGAGGCCCATATCTAAACATAGTAAAAGCAATTTACAACAAACCGGTAGCCAACATCAATCTAAATGGAGAGAAACTTGAAGCAATCCCACTAAAATCAGGGACTAGACATATCTCTCTCCATATCTTTTCAATATAGTACTTGAAGTTCTAGCTAGAGCAATTAGACAACAAAAGGAGGTCAAAGGGATACAAATTGAAAAGGAAGAATTCAAACTATCACTATTTGCAGACGATATGATAGTATAATTAAGTGACCCAAAGAACTCCACCAGAGAACTCCTACAGCTGATAAACAACTTCAGCAAAGTGGCCGGATATAAAATGAACTCAAGCAAGTCAGTAGCCTTCCTATACTCAAAGGATAAGCAGGCTGAGAAAGAAGTAAGAGAAATGATACCCTTCACGATAGCCACAAACCATATAAAGTATCTTGGCATGACTCTAACCAAACAAGTGAAAGATCTGTATGACAAGAACTTGAAGTCTCTGAAGAAAGAATTTGAAGAAGACCTCAGAAGATGGAAAAATCTGCCATGCTCATGGATTGTCAGGTTTAATATAGTAAAAATGACCATCTTACCAAAAGTAATATACAGATTCAATGCAATCCCCATCAAAATCCCAACTCAATTCTTCATAGAGTTAGAAAGAGCAATTCAAAAATTCATCTGGAATAACAGAAAACCCAGAATAGCTAAAACTATTCTCAAGAGTAAAAGAACTTCTGGGGGAATCAGTATCCCGGACCTCAAGCTGTACTACAGAGCAATAGTGTTAAAAACTGCATGGTATTGGTACAGTGACAGGCATGTAGATCAATGGAACAGAATTGAAGACCCAGAAAGGAATCCACACTCCTATGGTCACTTGATCTTTGACAAAGGAGCTAAAACCATCCAGTGGAAAAAAGATAGCCTTTTCAACAAATGGTGCTGGCTCAACTGGAGGTCAACATGCAGAAGAATGCAAATTGACCCATTCTTATCTCCTTGCACTAAGCTCATTTCCAAGTGGATCAAGGACCTCCACATAAAACCAGACACACTGAAACTAATAGAAAGGAAACTAGGGAAGAACCTTGAACATATGGGCACAGGGGAGAATTTCCTGAACAGAACTCCAATAGCTTATGCTCTAAGATCAAGAATAGACAAATGGGACCTCATTAAATTACAAAGTTTTTGCAAGGCAAAAGACACTGTCAAAAAGACAAAGTGGCAACCAACTAAATGGGAAATGATCTTTACCAACCCTCCATCCGACAGAGGGCTAATATCCAATATATACAAAGAACTCAAGAAGTTAAACTCCAGAGAGGCAAGTAACCCTATTAAAAAATGGGGTACAGAGCTAAACAAAGAGTTCTCACCTGAAGAATATCTAATGGCTGAGAAGCACCTAAAGAGATGTTCATCATCCTTAGTCATTAGGGAAATGCAAATCAAAACAACCCTGAGATTCCATCTCACACCAGTCAGGATGGCTAAGATCAAAAACACAGGAGACAGCAGGTGTTGGCGAGGATGTGGAGAAAGAGGAACACTCCTCCACTGCTGGTGGAATTGCAAGCTGGTACAACTACTCTGGAAAGCAGTCTGGCGGTTCCTCAGAAAACTGGGCATGACACTCCCGGAGGATCCAGCTATACCACTCCTGGGCATATACCCAGAGGCTTTACCTGCATGCAATAAGGACACATGCTCCACTATGTTCATAGCAGCCTTATTTATAATAACCAGAAGCTAGAAAGAACCCAGATGTCCCTCAACGGAGGAATCGATTCAGAAGATGTGGTATATTTACACAATGGAATACTACTCTGCAATTAAAAACAATGAATTCACGAAATTCCTAGGCAAATGGTCAGATCTTGAAAATATCATCCTTAGTGAGGTAACCCAATCACAAAAGAACACACATGGTATGCAGTCACTGATAAGGGGATATTGACCCAGAATCTCGGAATACCCTAGACACAATCCGCATATCAATAGATTTCTAAGAAGATGGAAGGAGAGACCCCTGGTCCTGGAAAGACTGGATGTATGGGAACGCCAGGACAGAGTAACGAGAGGGGGTTGAATGGAGAAAAGAGGGAGGGAAGGGGGCTTATGGGACTTTCGGGGAGGGAGGAAACGGGAAAGGGGAAATGATTTGGAATGTAAATTTAAAAGAAAAATAAAATAAAATAAATAATTAAAAAAAGAAAACAATGAATTCACGAAATTCCTAGGCAAATGGTCAGAACTTCAAAATATCATCCTTAGTGAGGTAACCCAATCACAAAAGAACACACATGGTATGCAGTCACTGATAAGGGGATATTAACCCAGAATCTCGGAATATCCTAGACACAATTCGCATATCAATAGATTTCTAAGAAGATGGAAGGAGAGACCCCTGGTCCTGGAAAGACTGGATATAGGGGAACACCAGGACAGAGAAGCGAGAGGGGGTTGAATGGGGAAAAGAGGGAGGGAAGGGGGCTTATGGGACTTTCGGGGATGGAGGAAAGGGAAAGGGGAAATGACTTGGAATGTAAATAAAAAAAAACTTAGAAAATAAATTTTAAAAAAAGGAAAATAGAGGAGTGTTCCTCTTTCTCCACATCCTCGCCAACAACTGCTGTCTCCTGTGTTTTTGATCTTAGCCATCCTGACTGGTGTGAGATGGAATCTCATGGTTGTTTTGATTTGCATTTCCCTAATGACTAAGGATGATGAACATCTCTTTAGGTGCTTCTCAGCCATTAGATATTCTTCAGGTGAGAACTCTTTGTGTAGCTCTGTACCCCATTTTTAATAGGGTTACTTGCCTCTCTGGAGTTTAACTTCTTGAGTTCTTTGTATATCTTGGATATTAACCCTCTGGAACACTCCTCCACTGCTGGTGGAATTGCAGGCTGGTACAACCACTCTGGAAAGCAGTCTGGTGGTTCCTCAGAAAACTGGGCATGACACTCCCGGAGGATCCAGCTATACCACTCCTGGGCATATACCCAGAGACTTTACCTGCATGCAATAAGGACACATGCTTCACTATATTCATAGCAGCCTTATTTATAATAGCCAGAAGCTGGAAAGAACCCAGATGTCCCTCAACGGAGGAATGGATTCAGAAGATGTGGTATATTTACACAATGGAATACTACTCTGCAATTAAAAACAATGAATTCATGAAATTCCTAGGCAAATGGTCAGAACTTGAAAATATCATCCTTGGTGAGGTAACCCAATCACAAAAGAACACACATGGTATGCAGTCACTGATAAGGGGATATTGACCCAGAATCTCAGAATACCCTAGACACAATCAGCACATCAATAGATTTCTAAAAAGATGGAAGGAGAGACACCTGGTCCTGGAAAGACTGGATGTAGGGGAACGCCAGGACAGAGTAACGAGCGGGGGTTGAATGGAGAAAAGAGGGAGGGAAGGGGGCTTATGGGACTTTCGGGGAGGGAGGAAACGGGAAAGGGGAAGTGATTTGGAATGTAAATTAAAAAAATAAAATAAAATAAAAGGAAAATAGAAAGAGAAAAGAGATAAAAGGACAAAGAAAGAGAAGAAAATAGAAAAGAAAAGCCATGACCACGTGGAAAGGGGAGAAGACAGAGAGATAGACTAAGAGGGCCGGGAGAGAACAGGCCGAGAGAGAGAGAGAGAGCATGCGCTCAGGGGTGTTATTTATAGTGAGTTGGGTGGTCAGGTAACCAGGAGGCGGGGACAGTGTGGCTGCAGGCAGGTGACTGCCTAGGTGGAGTCAGGCTAGAACTTGGGGCATGGCCACATGTCTCATTAAGGTCCCACAGACTGGCTGCCTATATTTGGGGGAGAATATCACACCCAAATTAACAGCTTCAAATTTTAGCTTCAGAGTTAAAGCATCTATGGAGAAAGTTTCAATCAGGAATTTTATTTTCTGTCTTTACATAAAGGTTTTCTATGTATGTAGCAATCACAAATTTGAAGGGTTAAAAAACATTTTATTCATCACTAAATGGGAAATGTATGTTGTACCCCTCCTCTAAAAGCTCAGGGTTCATTGTGGAAGAGAGAGTGGAAAGAATACAACATCTAGAGGTGGTGGGTGAAAATGAGTAAACTATCTTCTGGGTACAACAGAACAGCTTCACATATGAACTTATGGTAGTCATTACAGCATACACAAGACCTGTGCATCCTCAAACCAGACCAAACTCCATCATGTAGAGGGACGTTGAACATGAAGCAAAGGAGCCATTGGCAACTAATAGGCATTAGGAGAAGGAGAGTCAGTTTTCTCTGAGAATGTAGCCCCTTGTAAGCCAACCATTCCCCAAAGGAAAGGAATATCTAACAACATTTGGGCAGCACAAATTGGCATTGATAGGTTTAGAAGCAAAATTAAGAATACAAGTTGGGCAGGTAGGGAAGCAGGGATAGATCTGGGAAGATTTTCAGGGTAGGGGTGATGAATATGATCCAATTCCCAAATAACTAATGACTATTAAAAATGTTTTAAAATATAATAGAGAAAAAGAAATATAAACAATGAAGTTGAATTATGTTGAAGACAGAAATAATTATTTTGCATTTATATTAGTGTGTATGCTAATTCACAGATATATTTTATACAGCTGGAAATTTCATCATAAAGGAGTTAAGAGACTTTTAGTTTGACATATGCTATTTTTGAATACGTGATTTCTAGGAAGCTCACAGAAGCATTGCATGTTCCTACATGGTTATGACCCTGCCAATCCACATACATTTCTTGCACACTATGTATGTCTTAATTGGGGTTTCTATTCCTATGATAAAATATCATAACCAAAAGCAATTTGTGAAGGAAAATATTTATTTCATGTTGCAGCTTGTAGTCATCCCATCATTCAGGGGAAACAGGGCAGGAACTCAGTCAGAAACCTGGAGGCAGGAACTGTGCAGAGGCCACGGAGAAGTGGTACTCTCTTACTCCTCATGGTTTATTCAGCCTTTCTTATATTGTCCTGAACCACCTGCCCAGGTGTACACTACCCACAGTGAGCCAGACCCTCCTACAACAATTGTTAACTAAGAAAATGCACCACAGACTAGCCTCTAAGCAAAGCTTATAAGGCATTTTTTCAATTCAGAGTCCCATGTGTCAAGTTTATATAAAACTAGCCAACACAATGTGCCAACAAATTCAGCCAGGAAAGAGGAAAATGTAAAAGTAATCATAGCGACATTTTTGTGTCTAGACATCTACCAGGTACAGAAGATTGTTTGCCTTCTAGAATATTTTTTAATGATGGGAAGTGAAACTTCACAAACACTCCAATAAATAGCATCCTAAAATCCTAAAAGACTGTCTAGCAGTATGCCTTATGGAATGTACTACTGCATGAGGTTTTTTTCTTGTCTTCTTCACTAATGCATGCTAATGCAGTTACACTTGGAAAAAGACAGGAGTGAAGTGTTTTAGTACATTCTGGTGGACTATTTGCAAACAGCTAATAATGTCTGCCTTTGCAAAGGGACAATGTTGACATTTATTGGGTAGCAAATTCTTAGGAGATAAAACATCTTAACATGGAAAGAACCTCTTTAAGACTTTGGATGTAAAGGGAGCCTAGTTAAGGCTCGAAAAGTAAACAAATCAAAGACTTTATGAGGTCCCTAAAACTGATCAAATTCACTAGGTCTCTCCCTAGCATATGTAAGCAATAAAGACTGATGAAAGACAATCTTGGATCCACTGAGCTATCTAGAAAAGGCTCAGACCAGTAAAGCTGCCTACAAAAGACACTCTCCAATCTGTCCAACTGTCTACAGACTACATTGTGCTATAGATTTTGAGCTTTTATAATTTGTCACCCATGCTGGAGTAGGCTTTTGTTGATGCACTGTCTTTGAGTCATTTCAGCTCCTGTGATTAACCCCTCACCCATATTTTATAAGTAATGCCAATAAAATGCATTGGTCCACCAAGTTGGATGTTAGTGGTATTCTTATTTTAAACTGATAACAATTCCCTATCAGAGGTAAGTAGACAGTTGTTTACATCTTACCAGAAGTACTATTACAAACCAATATTCAATCCTCTTACAGAAAAAAGGGGCAAGTAACAATCACAACAAAACCTCAAACACAAACCACATTGCCAAGCCGGGAACACTGGGTGAAGCAACTTATTGACGTAGGTGGAATAGAATATGTTATGCTGCTCAACCAAGACTTCAGTTTTGTAGTTGATTCCCCACATCTAACAAAAGACATTTTCAAGAAACCACATGCAACGATGTCTTATGGACAAGGTTGAATGCCTCCAGTCTCAGTTAATAAATAAGCTTGTTTTAAGTTGGAGTACTGCTATTCTTCCAAAGCTTGCTGCCTTTGTTTCCTTTGGTCTCTCTACATTTCAGGAGGAAGCGTTGAATCTCAACATGCCTATCAGCAAGAACAAGCTGATTTTAATATTAGGAATGGTCTGCTTGGAACAAGGTCATTCCGAAACCCTTTCTTCCATCAGAGGTAAGTTTCAAATTAACTCTACAACTACTTTCATTCTGTGTCTGGTGGGATCACTCTTGCTGAGAATCAGAGTAACAGCTCCATTTCTTGTTCCCTTGGGAATACAAGAGAAGCCAATTACTTCAGAAATGTAATTGGTTCTCAAAAATATTTCTTTGAAATTTTCTCCTGTGATAAGCAAATGGAATTGAAATAATATGAAATAAATATAAACATTTGTAGGGACACTAAGTATTTTCTCCTAGTTTTACCAACTGCCCTAGGATTGTCAACTTATTTGGATGCACTACACAACCCAATATTCTTCCACGGAGCAAATGCTGGAGATCACAACAGGTTTGGAAGTATTTAGAATCCTCAGGGAAATTATCCTAATAACCATATGATGCATGTTCACTGACATATAGCATAAATATATTTTTCATTGATTATAATGAGCTTAAAACAGTTGTTGGCAAGCTTGTCTGTAGTCGGACTTGTGCCAGCCCAGAGAATCAACATGTTTTCTGTTTCTGCTTCAGTGACTTCAGGTAATATAAATTTTCTGTCTAGCAGATTTCTGACTCATCCATCTGAAGCAGCTGGAACAGCTTTTGATCATACTTGCTCTAGGCTCAGAATGAAAGCATAATTGTTTCATGTTTTGCAGTTATTGGCTGTGGGTCTCTTTGATTTTTAGTTTTCACATCTTCTACATAAAGATGAAACCACTTTTTGCAGGCAAGATGTGGGGATTAAGAAATAAATTATATGGGAGAGCTTCATATGCTTTAAATATGATCTAAGTAGCTCTCCTTCTAAGGATATATTCCCAAGAAAAGTCATTTGTTCAATTGGTAATGCTTTTCAGGTGTAACTTGTAAGTCAGGAGCTGTGCTAGACCTTAGAAGTGTGTGTGCATAGGACCCACATTCCTAAGTATCTCACTGAAGAATTCTGTAGTCCAATGAGGGAAGGAGAGAATTTAATCTCATAACATAACTTGGAAAGAACTGTTAAAGGGGAATGGGGAGTGAGGAGAAAGAGTGCTATACTGTGGGAGAGATCCAGAACCCAGTTTGAAGAAATCAAGGATGACTTCTCAGATGAAGTGGTCAGTAAGCATTCAAAGAGCCATCTAGGTGAAGCAGCTCAGTGATGATGGTGTAGAGGTTTATATGCACTCTTGGAAACCTCAAAGGAAAAAATATGACCTCAAGAGAAACAAATTCACCACTGAATTACACAGTGTAAGTAAACAAATTTAAACTCACCCCTTACTTACGGAGTCAAAGGCTCACATAAATGCACACACATTGAAGTGTTGTCAGAGATGAAGTCTTTCTTGTAAAGTTATTTATTTTTACATGACAAGCACCTGTCTTAACACCAGTTTGTAAATTGAAACTATCATCAAACCACTATCCTTGAACAAAGTGTTTTCTGCTATACAATAAATCTAATTAAATTTCTTCATATCTAACTGTGTGGCAGGCAGACTATGCTTGAAGACTCAGTCTAATAGGCAGAGTAAAGAGAGAAATTCAGTCTCATAGTCAGAGTAGAGAGAGAAATATAGATGCAATTACAAACTAGGACAGAATACAATATCATCCATAAGTTAACTAAGCAAATCTGCATACGAGGACTTGTAATACCATTGTACATATGCTAGATGTGCTATTACACACCTGTAACCCAAGCCTTCCAAAGGCCGTGGCAGGAAAAATATGAACTTAAGGTCATCCTGAGCTCCATAGTGAAATGAACTTGTCTCAAAAAGGAAGGAAGGAAGGAATGAATGAAGGAAGGAAGGGAGGGAGGGACGGAGGGACGGACAGAGGAAGGGAGGGAGGGAGGGAGGGAAGGAGGGAGGAAAGAAGAAAGGAAGGAAAGAGAGAGGGGTGAAGGAAGGAAGGAAAGAAAGAAAGAAAGAAAGAAAGAAAGAAAGAAAGAAAGAAAGAAAGAAAGAAAGAAAGAAAGAAAGAAAGAAAAAAGAAAGAAAGAAAGAAAGAAAGAAAGAAAGAAAGAAAGAAAGAAAGAAAGAAAGAAAGAAAGAAAGAGATTGAATCTACATTGTTGTGGAGTCCACAGTCTACCTGGGTTGGAAGCCAGAAATAATCACCCTGGCACACAGAGAGTGTGAGTGTCAATGGGGTACTACAGAGTGCTGTGAAGAACCTCTTTTCTTTGAGACCAGAGAGCTCTGAAAGAAAAGAGGCTGCATTCCTGACAACCCAGTACCAACTATCCCTGCAGCCCTTAACATTCACATTAGAAGTCAGTCCTTGGTCTAGGGAGATGGTTCAGTCAGCAAACTGCTTTCTATGCAAGCACAAATGACTGGGTTTAATCCCCAGACACCATTTTTTTATTTTTTTTTATTTTCTATATTTTTTTTATTTACATTCCCAATGATTTCCCCTTTCCCGGTTCCTCCCTCCCTGAAAGCCCCATAAGCCCTCTTCCCTCCCCCTATTCCTCAGTCAACCCCCTCTTGCTTCTCTGTTCTGGTATTCCCCTACATCCAGTCTTTCCAGGACCAGGGGTCTCTCCTTCCATCTTCTTGGAAATCAATTGATATGTGAATTGTGTCTTGGATATTCCAAGTTTCTGGGTTAATATCCCCTTATCAGTGACTGCATACCATATGTGTTCTTTTGAGACTGGGTTACCTCACTAAGGATAATATTTTCCAGTTCTGACCATTTGCCTAAGAATTTCATGAATTCATTGTTTTTAATTGCAGAGTAGTATTCCATTGTGTAAATATACCACATCTTCTGTATCCATTCCTCCTTTGAGGGACATCTGGGTTCTTTTCAGCTTCTGGCTATTATAAATAAGGCTGCTATGAACATAGTGGAGCATGTGTCCTTATTGCATGCAGGGGAAGCCTCTGGATATATGCCCAGGAGAGGTATAACAGGAATGGCTGAGAAGCACCTAAAGAAATGTTCAACATCCTTAGTCATTAGGAAAATGCAAATTAAAACAACACTGAGATTCCACCTCACACCAGTCAGAATGGCTAAGATCAAAAACACAGGAGACAGCAGGTGTTGGTGAGGATGTGGAGAAAGAGGAACACTCCTCCACTGCTGGTGGGATTGCAAGCTGGTACAACCACTCTGGAAAACAGTCTGGCGGATCCTCAGAAAATTGGGCATGACACTCCCAGAAACCATTTTTTAAGGGTGAAATAGTAATGTGCATTCCCAAATGCAGTTCTTGAGAGTCAGTGACAGGCAGATCCTTGGAGCTAGCTGGAGAGTTCCAAAAAGTGAGAGATCTTGTCTCTGAAAACAATCTAAAAGGGGGCTAAGGAAGATAGTCAAAGTTGACTTGAGGTACATGTGCCCACACATGAACACACACACACACACACACACACACACACACACACACACCATAGAAGCTGTCTCTTGATAGTACACATCTTATGTGTGACAAAACCTGAGCAATCTGTTTTGCAAAACACATATAATCCCAACTATTAACTTAAACCCATGTTGTAATTTCTCTACATATTCCATATACTGCATTTTGTTCTTATTTGGAAGATTTTTCTGTATATCTTAGACCTAGAAACTAATCACTCAGTGTCTATCTTGTCTTTTCTTCAGATCCTAACTGTGGGCAGAGTCTGGTTAAGCCGCAGCCTCAGAATTACTTTAGCCTTTTCAGTCGCATTGTTGGAGGAAACCAAGTGGAAAAGGGTTCCTATCCTTGGCAAGTGAGTCTTGCAATCCCTTCTGTAATGGGTGAATAAGGCTATTTCAAGCTTGCATCTCACCAGATCACATGCTACCTCCCTTCGGTCACCCTCTCTCTGGGAAAAAACTCACAACAGACCCAGAACTATGCTTTCCTAATCTTAAAAGAAAATTCATATTCATGATTGAATTTGTGCTCAGTGGGTTGCCTAGATGTCATTGATAAATTTAACAAATATTTGTTTAAGTAGATGACTATTCACTTGATCAATTAATTGGTCATCTGTTCAATTCAGAAGTTTATATTCAAATCATAATAATGGTGAACCATTGGCTTTTCTTTCATGGTTTTCTGTTCTATGTCTTCTATCCTTAGCCTCTTCTTAGTATTCCTCCTGTTTGTTTATTAGTATTTGTTTTGGTTCAAATGATTTAATCTAGAGTCTAAAGAGTTCTAAGCATTCACTGTACCATTGAGTTGTATATATAACTTTGCCAGATTTTCTGTGTTGCTTTGCGTTTCATGCTTTCTTTTTGATTGTTCATAAATAAATTTTGCTTAAAAGTGAAAAATTCTCGGGCTGATCAGTGGCCCCAGCACATATGTAGCAGAGGAATGCCTTGCCTGGCCTCATTAGGAGAGAATGCTCCTAATCCTGTAGAGACCTGATGCTACAGGGAAGGGAGATGCCAGGCAGGGGAGCACCCTCTTAGAGTCAAAGGGAAGAGAGATGGGGTGAAGAACTCTGGAAGTACCTGGAGGGGAATCAGCATTTGAGATGTAAATAAACAAAATAATCAATGCTTAAAAAGTGAAAATTCCTAATAAACTGCCATTTTCTCATCATAAAAATGTGAAACTATTCATTGAAAGTATTTATTTGTCATGTATAAGTCACCTGAGAATCAAATCAAATATCATGGATGGATTAAGTTAAAGACAGAATGTTACTGAGGATCACAGACAGTTCATTGAGTAAACATGCATTCTACGAACCTGAGTTTGATCCCAAGGACCACATGGTGGAAGAAAAGAATGGATGCCCAAGATTTGTCCTCTGATTGCTACATACACATTATGCGCTTTGTACATAAACATGTGTACACACACACACACATTCAAAGAGGAAGGAGGAATGGATAAATACACAGATAGATGTCATTTTAAGTATGTTGAAGAAGCAAATTAAAGCACAGACTTGAAGTTCTAGGGGTCAAATAGTCCATTAAGACCATATGAAAACAGTAGGCCCAAACTACTCTCATTCACACTGTCTTGATGCCTGAGTCATGGTCACTGTGGTTAAGCTAGCTTTATCTGTCTTTCAGAATATGTTCACTCATAGGTTTTGGGGAAACCCATAGCATTAGCTTTCACCAACTTAGCTCTCTGTCATCTAGGTGTCTCTGAAACAAAAGCAGAAGCACATCTGTGGAGGCACCATCGTCTCTTCACAGTGGGTCATCACAGCCGCTCATTGCATGGCCAACAGGTAGGAAAGCTGGGCTAATGATGGAAGACCAGGTTAACCCATCCTGCACCTTGGAATCAGAACTGATCACTCTTGTAAAGCACAAGGAAGCTAATTGGGTGTCACAAATGAGGCTTAGTGACATTGTAGACTAATTCTCAGGTTATTCAATAAAGGATTCTGTGCAGAGGCAAGATGTTCTATTTACATAAACCCACTGAAGTCATCAAAGAGTATTATAAAAAGACTGACTTGTGAAAGTTTCCTAACAGTTTTGATTAAAAAGTTGTAGTGAAAAACCACTTCCTGGTTTATTATATATGTTAAGAAAACAAAGACAGACCAATAAAATACAGATGTTCATGTCTTCCTTCCTATTGGACTTGCTTCTCTGAGCTTCAATCTAAGAGCTTTTATTTTTTTTAATTAGCTTTCTAGTGTGATCCAAATACTCCACTGTTGGCATTCTACACATATACTAGGCTGTAGTCAAGATTATGTTCCCATAGTTGTTCTTTCATTTCAAGTCTGAAAACATTCTCGGAATGCTCACAAACTGCCAGTTGCCAGTGAGTACCAAATACACAAAAATTACTGAGGCATGATGCCCCTGAGTGGGTCCATACTTTAAAAGAGAAATTAGTCTGGCATGGTGTTGCACATCTGTAGACACAGCTACTTGAGCAGCTGAGGTAGTAATATTGCATGAGTCCAGAAATTTGGGGCCAGTCTGAGAAATATAGAAAGACCATCTTTATTGAGAAAAATAAAAATAAACAAGCAAACAAACAAATAAACATTTAACAATGTACCTACAATGTAGACAATGGTAACCTAGAGAGATGCTATGTACTGTATTAAGTACCTGATATATCCAAGATTCAGGAAAACATTACAAAAGAAATGATGGGGCCGGGCGGTGGTGGCGCACGCCTTTAATCCCAGCACTTGGGAGGCAGAGGCAGGAGGATTTCTGAGTTCGAGGCCAGCCTGGTCTACAGAGTGAGTTCCAGGACAGCCAGGGCTACACAGAGAAACCCTGTCTCAAAAAAACCAAAAAAAAAAAAAAAGAAATGATGGTGCCCTATCTAATATGATATAAAATATCACCATTGGAAAAGAAAGGTTCCAAAGAAAGAAAAGCTCAAAATGCTTACTCTATTCCATCTCATCCTATCAAGTTCCTTCAAGATAACCCTGACCTGAGGAAATGGCATCATTCTCATTTCATGGGAGAACAATAAATTGCAAATATTTACAAAGAAGGTAAAGAGGCAATCCCTACTTCACATTGTTGTAATTGGTCCAAATCCTTGAGCATGCATACTCCTGGAACAACAGAGTTAGGTTGCTGCCCTTCATAATACATACACCACACAAGATTTTAATACTAAAGCAACACCCTTACTAGGAATCACAAATATTTCACAGAATAACTCACTGGTATTATGACTAGGACAGCCTAATAATATGGTTGAGTAATCTCATATATATTTCAGCTCCCTGAATTACAATGCATGTGCATTTCTCTAGATAATTACAAATGACAATGGCAAATGTTAAATATATCATGTCACTGTCTCTACACTGGGTTTCCTATTTTTTAATAGCAATAGAACCATTCTCATTCACTTTGCTCAGCATTCTCATGCTCCACATTATCCACCCATGTCAATTTGAAGATGTCAATTTTCCAGCATTTACAACCATACTCAGAGGCTCATTAAAACCCCATCTCTTTCCTTCTCCTTTTTTATAGAAACATTGCATTAACTTTGAATGTAACTGCTGGAGAACATGACTTGAGTCAAGCCGAGCCAGGAGAGCAAACACTTGCCATTGAGACCATCATTATACACCCGCAGTTCTCCACCAAAAAACCTATGAACTATGATATAGCCCTTCTGAAGATGGTTGGAACCTTCCAATTTGGTAAACATTTACAGTGCACCCTGAATAATCTACACCATAACCTTTGATCCATACTATACCTCTACAGATAACATTATGTAGCATGAAACCAGCTCTTCTGGATTATATACTGGAAGCAGAGACTTGTCTGGAGTGCCCCCTTCCTCAAATGTCTTTCTTATGGTTCTGGATGTAGGATTATGTGGAGTCAGGAGAAGGAAACTGATGAGTGACCCCTGAAGATGCCAGGCTGATCTACCAAGACCCTCAAGGGGTCTTTGGGGACTACCAAGATGCTAATAGGTGTAACTGTGTTAGCTTCTCCATAAGTCAAGTCCTGCCTTAATCTTTTCTTCAGGACAGTTTGTGAGGCCTGTGTGTCTTCCAGAGCCAGGAGAACACTTTAATGCTGGATTTATTTGTACAACTGCAGGCTGGGGTCGCTTGTCTGAAGGTAAGAATTCCTGTACCATTCCTCTTAATCAAAATCCTCAAAACTTTCTGGTGGATAACCAGAAACCAGAATTTTTGGTTAATTAAACAACCAGGCAAACATTTCAAAAGTCAGAGTATTTTACAGTGTGTTAAGAAATTGAGATCCTCCCAAAGAGACATAAACTTGCATCTAACTGCTGCTGATAAAAGTACAGGGCATCTTCATCTCAGAAAGCAAAAACTTACCTTGATGGGCCCATCTCTTCATTCCAGGTGGCAGCCTCCCACAAGTCTTGCAGCAGGTGAACCTGCCAATTTTGACTCAGGAGGAATGTGAGGCTGTTCTGTTGACCTTAAGGAACCCCATTACTGGGAAGACCTTTCTCTGCACAGGATCCCCTGATGGAGGGCGAGATGCTTGTCAGGTAAATGAGTATAGCTAAGCTCTAAGCTCAGGAAAGTTTTTAGCAGGTGAGGAGCCTAAGTATGCTGGTACCAGATAAAACTAGAATCTGTTCCCCACCACCACCCAAAAAAAATAGAGATAGTGCCAAGGATGAGGCCCTCAAGTTCTCCACTCATTAAGAATGTCTCTTCTTATTTTGAGGTTCCTAGATTAGAGGTGTTGGAAATGTCACTATCCTAAATTCTCGGTATTTATGAAGACTTCAGTCAGTTGTATCATTGGTAAAGAAGTTTCTGATTCTGTAGTATGAAGAGGAATGAGAAGCATTGATGAGCACCACGAATGGGGAGAAGGAGCAGAAATTGACAGATTCTTATGTTTGAGGATCAAATGGAAATTGTAACCAGATATTCTCCCAAATCCTTGAGTCTAAATTAATAGAAGTGAGGACATTAGTGCTTGACATTTGCATCCTTGTAGGGAACATGAGCACTTTAAGGCACCTCCACCAACAATCACAGTAACAGAAGCTTTCTTCTTCCTTCCACAGGGAGATTCAGGAGGGTCACTTATGTGCCAGAATAGGAAAGGGGCCTGGACTCTGGCTGGAGTGACTTCTTGGGGTTTGGGCTGTGGTCGAGGCTGGAGAAACAATGCAAGAAAGAAAGAGCAAGGATCTCCTGGGATCTTCACAGATCTTAGGAGCGTGCTTCCCTGGATCCACAAACATATCCAGTCTGGTAATGAAGCCATCCTGCAATCTTAGACAGATACAGTTCTACTGGGGTAAAGAGCATCAGCCGGCTAGATAATCGTGACAGGAGAGGGTCACTTCTTTTCTCAGTGTAATGCTTGAGAATTTTGAAATGTATGGTCTAATATAAGAGCAAAATATCATATAAATCTAAGTATTAAAATATTCACTGAAGAATGAATGCATTCCTCATAAATTGATTAAACTTTGTCTATGATAGAAACTATGTCACCCACTGATATATAGATATAGATAGATGATAGATAGATAGATGGATAGAAAGAAAGAAAGACAGACAGACAGATAATAGAGATAGATAGATAGATGATAGATAGAGAGAGAGAGAGAGAGAGAGAGATGTCCACCTACTTTTTAACTATCCTAGCAAAAGTGAGCAAGCTAAATCACAGCACAGTAATGAACAACCACTGATAATCTGACTACCCAGAGAATGATATTTCTCTGAAAATATTTTCAGAGGTCACAATTAAAAGGGGGACACCAGTGCCTAGTGTATAGAGGTCACAGGGGCTGCTAAGTACAGCAAATAGTGCTCACCGTAATAGAATAACATCACCTAAATATAATAAGGCAAAAGATTTAGAAACCCAGGTACAAAAGCAAATGTGATAAATCTGAGGGACGGGCTCTATGTGAACCTTCTAGTAGACCAGCCAGGAAAAATTGCAGTTTCGTTTCCACCTCCAGTTTCCTTAATTGGTGTCTTCAAGTCTCAAAGTGGCTTCCATCATTTCTCAGTGGATTAACAAAAGTTGACTCAGATTTTTTTTTCAAGAATATACAACAATGGAAGGTATCTGAACCTCAGTGTGTGACTATTCAAAATGTTCATGATTGGAGGAAGGTTATCTCTATCTCTGGCCTCCACTCTCATGCATCCTTGTCTCCTTTTGCTCTGTTTAATCTCCAAGTTAATCACTGTTTCTTCATTAGTAAGAATAAAGCACGTGAAATCATCTCACAACGCCAGGACCCCTATCCTGCTTTGTCATTTTACCTGTCCTGTTCTTTTCACAGATTAAATTTCCAGTATTTGCATATTGACTTAAAATGCTCTGCTTTTTGAGTCAATTTCTTGTCCAAGGTACCACAAGCTTTGAATTGCATCTTTCTTTTTCTTTTTCAGGCCATCGAAGAAAGAGCACCAAAGGTGGGTACTCCTTGTAGCCTGCACTCACAGGAACATGAATTAACATCCTAACATTTCTGGGAGTCAGTTCCTGTTATCATCAAAAATCTTCCTCTGGTAGTATTTCTGTCATCACTTGGTGTAAAACTCTGATGAGGATCCACAGCTATCCCTGCCAGTTGGCCAATTCCATGTCCACAGAGCCCTATTCCCTTCCATATATCTTCTTATCAAGTCATAGGTTCATCCAATTCAGCAAACACTAATTGACAAACACTAACTCTCAATTAGATAATAGAATAGGGGAAGTGATACAGAAATAGCTAATAAGTGACGTACACTCCCCTGAAAGTTCCCCTACTTACACAGGAGGCTTATCTCTGTTCACTATGACTTTTGGATAAATCCACTCTGAAATTTGGGGCCAGCCCTTTCCTCAGTTACATTATCTATAGTGAAATGAGAGTGGATCTTGGCTTAGCTGTCCCCTGAGCCTTTGAGCCTGTAGGATTCTTCCTCGAAAAGCAAAATTGAAAATAGACTCCACAAACCTAGGCTGCTCACAGATATAAGTGACCAATGCCATAGGCTTTGGAATAGAGACATCCTTATCCAGGATAGACCGCAAAGGATAAAGAAGAGAAAATATGGGCAAAACATCAAGTCAACCAAATCAGCTTGAGTGAGCATAGGATATATAATGAAGTCTCACAAGAGAAACGAATAGAAAGATAATTTGAAATCAAATTCTGGAAACTGCCCACATCAGTCAAGAAACGGGCTTTATTTTACAATGGAAGTTGATTGTTCAGATAAATATATTACAGCTATATAGTAAAAGAATATAATAACAGCATGAAGGAGATTAAAGGAAGAATAAGTCAAATGGAATTCATGACAGATTTTATATATATAAGTATATATAAATATATATATGAAATTTTCATATATATATATATATGAAGATTTATATAAGGATAAGGCCAGAAAGTAAGAAGAAAATAGAAGGGAAAAAAATTGGAACCAGTTTAGTGAGGACTGAAAGTGAAGAGAAGGAGAAATACAACTTGACTCTTGATATCATCACAACTTTGAAGAAAGCTCATCCATAAATCTAAGGTAGCTGCAGTTTTGCTCATGAAGGTAATTCCACTTGTACCAAGTGTTGCGTTTCAGTGTCAATAACTGGACACTAGTGTAAGTCTGACCTAAAGTCCAGAAATTTATTGGTTAAGAGTTGAAACTGCCAGGGTGACTAAACCTGTACTGAGGTCTCCAATAAAAAGGGAAAAAGAAAACTAGGATAGAACCTGGGAAGTGCCTGCACCCAACAGAATGAAGCTCTGAGTCTGAGTGATGGGGGACAGGTCACAGCATTTCAAGGGTAAACAATGCCTAAAATGGACAAAAATCTATGAAGCATTCCAGAAGCCAAGATAGGAAAGAAATAGTGCATGAAGAACAGAGTGTATAGAAAGGAGAAACAGTGGCTCCCATGTCTTCAGCTTCCTTAGGATGTTATGGTGATTAGAGCATCAGCTGCATCCCTGATGCTGTGGCATTCCCTCTCAGCCTCATGCAGTGAGCCGGATGGTCTAATCAGTGGTTCTGAGGGAGAGCTGCACTTCCCAGAAAGTCTCCACCTGTACTATGAGAGCAAGCAGTGAGTAATCCTTCTGTGTCCTCCCCAGGCTCCACCTCCAGCCTGCCTGTGCCCATTAACAAAACTGTGACTGTCACTTTCTGTCTAGAAGTTACACCTTCTCATGTATCTGCCTGCAGACTGTGTGTCTGGACCTTCCTAGTTCCAGAGGACATGCATATATTGCTCAATTTGTCACACTTGGATGTAGAGTCTTGTCACCACAATTACCTGGCAATATACTCTTTAGAAGACAGACTCGTTGGTAAGTTTTTCACACTGTCATATGGAAAGCAGGACTAAGTAGACTTAACAATGTCTGGTTACAATATGTCTGACATGGAGCCAACCATAAATGCAACAGTCTCCTCCTCCAGTTTTGAGAGTCTGCTCTAAAGTGGAGGAAAATCAAGTCTGATCCTGCACTTCAGCAGCTGCATCTGATGCTTTTAAAGCCAGGCTGCCTGAGTCGTGACCCCATTATGAGTAAACTTTACACATATTGCTGGATCCCCAAATCACCCCAAGTAAGACACCACTTAACTATGGCTGTAAGTAGCTTTCACCTGTCTCAACACACTAAGAAGAATGACACCAAGATATGGCCATGAGAAGACAAAGCTTTTTTATGTAATAAAAATGAAGCCAGGCTTAGTGGCACGTAGCTGTAAACCTAGAATTTGAAAGATTGAGGCAGGAGGATTGCATGACCATGGCCATCCTGGTATATACAGTGATATCTTGTCTCAAACAAACAACAAATTACAAAAATGGAATAGGATTTCTGTGGTTCTCCCCCTGAAGTAACTTTGCCCATCCCCTTGGCAGTATTTTGGAAGTATTCTTGGCTGTTGCAATGGAAGAGAATATAGGAGATAATATAGAATAGAAGGGAGACCATATTAAAAGATGGTACATTTTTTTTAAATCCTGAAAAAGTCAAAGAGCAGCATAAACACAACATTCTGAATCAAAATCCTACTAGTGCAAAAGCTGAGCAGCCTAATTCAGACAATTCTGAATTTGCAGGACAAGATGCATCTCCTTAGGTCATGTGTGTAGTGCCATTTTCCAGACTCTGAACAAAGACTCTTCTCACATTGCAGGGAAATTCTGTGGAGAAAGTCTCCCTTCATCCATTCTCATTGGCTCCAATTCTATACAGCTGAAATTCATCTCTGATGCCACAGATTATGCCACTGGGTTTAATCTCACCTATAAAGCACTTAAGCCAAGATACCATCCTGGTAAAACCATTTACTTCCTTTGTTTAATATCTAGGACTTTTGAAGGAGCTTTGGCATCATAGGAGTTGGAGGCAGTAGGCAGGGAGACTCCTACCTGAGGTCTGCTGGCTTCATAGTGCAGAGGAATCTTGGCAAGTTGAAAGATGTAGTCTCTCCTCCCCCGTCCCTGAAAGTTCTTGATCACTGACCCAAGTGAGTTGAGAGGGCCTTAAGAGTTCTGTAAGCAAGCACACAACATTCTCCCTTGGTGTTGGCTCTGCCAAAAGATGTAATTTATCACTTAGTAGAGACAGGAGGGAGAACACAAAAAGTCTTTCCTGTGTGCTTGAGTTTTGTTGTGCCTTCCTTTGTTTTAGATTCTGGCTGCAGGTCTCTAACTATCCTCTTTGAAGAAGGCACTATACAGAGTCCTCACTATCCTAAAGACTACAGTGACATGACTAGCTGTACCTGGATTTTTCAAGCCCCCAACCATCACCTAATTAAGGTATTGATTGTATTTGTCCTAAATTACACATGATATAGTCACAGAGAGCTGACAAAGGCGCTGCTCAGGCAGAGATTGTATCTGATATGTTTACAGCCATACTTCTAGCCCTCAGTACCTGTCACACTACGCTCTGAATATTCAGATAACCAGTCGTGTTTCCCCTGTAGCCACCACTAGATGGCACTTGCACTCTTTAGCTCTTTTTTAAAACAAAATGAAATTTCCTACTGTTACCTTAATCTTTAGATCTGGTGACTTTCACGAGTCTATGTGTCCTTTTAGAAACCAACATTCTTTCTTATACTCAAAATCTGAAGACAATAATTATGACTAACTAAGAAATTGATAACAGTCATGCCAATGTCATTAAGAGCTCCAAGCAGAGAAGACACAGCAAAGAGGAGTCAGCACAGGCCAGGCGCTTGATTCAACAGAGTTGTAAAGTGTACTTAGAAAGAGTGTGGAATCATTGTTTTTAATTGCAGAGTAGTATTCCATTGTGTAAATATACCACATCTTCTGAATCCATTCCTCCGTTGAGGGACATCTGGGTTCTTTCCAGCTTCTGGCTATTATAAATAAGGCTGCTATGAACATAGTGGAGCATGTGTCCTTATTGCATGCAGGTAAAGTCTCTGGGTATATGCCCAGGAGTGGTATAGCCGGATCCTCCGGAAGTGTCATGCCCAGTTTTCTGAGGAACCGCCAGACTGCTTTCCAGAGTGGTTGTACCAGCCTGCAATTCCACCAGCAGTGGAGGAGTGTTCCTCTTTCTCCACATCCTCGCCAACAACTGCTGTCTCCTGTGTTTTTGATCTTAGCCATCCTGACTGGTGTGAGATGGAATCTCAGGGTTGTTTTGATTTGCATTTCCCTAATGACTAAGGATGATGAACATCTCTTTAGGTGCTTCTCAGCCATTAGATATTCTTCAGGTGAGAACTCTTTGTGTAGCTCTGTACCCCATTTTTTAATAGGGTTACTTGCCTCTCTGGAGTTTAACTTCTTGAGTTCTTTGTATATCTTGGATATTAGCCCTCTGTCGGATGTAAGGTTGGTAAAGATCATTTCCCAGTTAGTTGGTTGCCGCTTTGTCTTTTTGACGGTGTCTTTTGCCTTGAAATTCCTAGGCAAATGGTCAGAACTTGAAAATATCATCCTTAGTGAGGTAACCCAATCACAAAAGATCACACATGGTATGCAGTCACTGATAAGGGGATATTGACCCAGAATCTCAGAATACCCTAGACACAATCAGCATATCAATAGATTTCTAAAAAGATGGAAGGAGAGACCCCTGGTCCTGGAAAGACTGGATGTAGGGGAACGCCAGGACAGAGTAATGAGAGGGGGTTGAATGGAGAAAAGAGGGAGGGAAGGGGGCTTATGGGACTTTCGGGGAGGGAGGAAACGGGAAAGGGGAAGTGATTTGGAATGTAAATTAAAAAAATAAAATAAAATAAAAGAAAGAGTGTGGAGAAATAATGCTGACGCCAAACTACAGGCCCGTGGCTATCACATTTGATCTCAGTAGTGTGAAGACCATTTGTTTGTTGCTAATTAAACAGTAATGGGATCCTCTGTGGAGACACATCATGACACAAGTAGGCCAACAATCTGGATAAGGATATTAATAGGCATGTATTTCTTAAAATAATAAATGATCAAAAACGTATGAAGGAAAGAAAGGAAAGGAAGAGAAGGAAGGAAGGAAGGAAGGAAGGAAGGAGTAAACCCTGAAACTCTCCCAGAGTTGATTAGACTGGTGTAAACATCTGTATCATTTATTTCTCTTATTGCTGTGACTAAACTCCTGACAAGAAACAACTTAAGAGAGGGCAGATATATTACGCTTTACAGCTTGAGACAATACTGTTGATGGCAGTGAAGACATGTTGGCAGTAGCATAAGATGGATGGTCATATTGTATCAGTACTCAGGAAGCAGAGGGTGGAGAGAAAGTGGTCACAAACTGCTAAAGCCTGCTCCTCAGTGACCCACTTCCTCCAGTGAAGCTCCAGCCCCTCAAGGTTTCACGCCCTTCAACGTAACACCATCATCTAAGGATCAAATATTCAAACATGTGAGCCTACTGGGGACATTTTATATTCAAACCATGATATTATTAAGTGTAATTACCTAAACTAAGACAAGTACATCACTAGACAGTACAATCAAGGAGATTATCATCTTATATATAGGTCATAGTTAACTACATTATTGGTGCCTACCTGTGTCTGAAGAGGAAAAGGGTTTGAGATACAGGCAAAAACCCAAACCAATGAGTCCTCATGACAGATCAAAAAATGGAGTCTCCAAAACACAAAGCAAACCAAACAAACAAATGGATGTGGTCAATAGTTTGGGTTTACCACAAGAGTTAAAATTTAGAGAAAAATGAAAATTGGGAATTAATTATCCAGTTCCCACTTTACTCCTCAAAAACAAGGCAGGATCATTGGACTAAACCATTGAACATTTGAGAGAAGCTTGGATTCATGCTATATAAAATGTCAAATATAGTCAGAGGTTAGGAGCCTAAGTGAGAGCCCACTGGTTTTAAGAATGAGTGAGGATGGAGATTGCAGGACAGAGAGCATCTTCAGTGCTTTTTCAGGATTGATCCAGTGTTTTGACTTTATAATCGCCAGTACTGAAACTTAGATTTGCAAAAACGCAAAAATGGGAGAGGTATGTTTGAGTCTCTTTCAGTAATTGTTGGAATTTTTGTCTTAGCCCCAAGCCAACGTTCTTTTTTTACGTCAGGTCAGCAACTCAAACAGAAATTCTTAAGGTCAAATATTCTAACACAATCCAATCCAAGATCTGGTGACTTGACTCATGCTAAGGAATGATGGTAGGGAAATGTTCAGATCTGTTTTCAGTAATGAAAACATTAAGAGTAGGGAATTTTTTATATGCAGCAAAACACCTGACTTCCTAACAGGGCCAGGACTTGCTTCTGAGTCATGGGTTTCATGTCATGTTCTCTGACATTGAATTCTGCAATGGCATGCTTTGTGTAAAGTCTGCTTGTTATATATCTGAAACCAAGGTTGTAGTAGAGTCACATGATGCAACATAGGCAAGAACACAAGAAACACTGTGGGTTTGTACTATGTTTGATTTTGAGTTACATTTTGGTCACTGAACCCTAAAAAAAAACCCTTCACTGATGCCAAATTGCTTACAGTCCCTTCATTCTCTCCACAACACACAGTTTCCTTGCTCCCCCTTTGTGTACTCCCCTCCCTTGCTGAATATAGAACAAGTACATCATATAGAGACCAAGGCAGAGGAAGAAAGATAATGGCATAAAGCTAGCTTATGACACATTTTTGAGATAACACAATGGTACCATGTGCAAGTGAGATAAGTAAAATGTGTTTCCATTTAACATCAGGATCACAGAAACTGTGGAACTAGAACCGTCATGATACATCCTTAGTAAACTGCAGTGGTTCTCTCTACCCTTCACCAAGATTTCTGCTTTGAGCACTGAATTCTCCAAGTTCACTGCTCTGACTTCAAGTTCCTTTTGCAGGTGGTTCCAGTAGCTTCCAGGCAACACTTTGTTTGATAGCAGCTCTTGCACTTATTTGTAAGTTAGCAAGGCACTGGTACACATTGGGAGCAATAGAGAACAAATGTGATGGGTAATCAGAAACATCCTTCTGGGTACATTCTCCCAGGCAGAAAGACACACCTTGTGAGAGATACATCTACCTTCAGCTTTGAGTCAAGTAAACTAGAAATTAAATGCCAAGAATAGGGTATATTGTGTGTAAGATCCCTAGAAATGTAATGTGTATCCAGACCAGCACTTACACATCCAAATAGCACAACCCAAAGTTGCCTCCGAAGAAGACAGTCTCTGTAGGGTGGTTCTTCCATCCCCTGTAGCTGCGATGGAGCTCAGACATTGGCACAGATCCCCACCCTTGCATACAAGCTTATTTGATAGCTTCTATATTTCAAGAATTTTGAGGGCCTATCTTTTCCTATGTAACTTAGCCACTCATGAATATCTCTGCGACTTTATCAACCAAGATCTTACTCTAGAGCAAGGGAAGTGGCCTAGAGTCTTCTGCTCGCTCCTTGAGCTTCCCTAGGTGTAACCAAGCATCTTCTCAGCTGTCATTTCAGAGCCTAGAAATAGAAGAAAATGGAGACTGCACCTCTGACTATGTGACTGTACATAGCGATGCCGAGAGGGAGAAGGAAATAGGTTTGTATTCCCCTTGAGCCCTGACTTCCGCTGGTTTGCGCTTGGACCTGATCTTGAGATGAGAAATAAAAAGATATATCTTCATTTTCCTTTGTTCCCTGCACATCCTCCATCTTTCCCTGTGGTCTCACCACCACTCCTTCTGCTTTTATGTAGGGAACAAAAAACAAGGTCCAGAAAATTATTTGAACCCAATGTGAAAGGTCAATGAAGAGGAGTCAGATAGAGATAAGCCTCATGGGCTATGGAAGCAGCTTACCTATGGAGTGCTTACCTAGCATTCATAAGGCCCTTGGTTTAATCCCTAGCCCTGCCACATCAAAAAAAAATTATTTAGTATATCTTGTGTCTAGAGGCAATTCTTTTAGCATAGTGGTTGTCAGTCTTCCTAATGTCAAGACCCTTTAATATGGTACCTCATGCTGTGGTGACACCCCCAACTATAAAATTATTTCATTGCTACTTTATAGCTGTAGTTTTGCTACTATTATGAATCATAATGTAAATCTCTGATATGCCACCCCCATAAAGGTTGTGCCCCACAGATTGAGATCCACTGCTTTAGCAGTACTTCAGGAGTATTTGGTGGATGAAACAACCCTGAAATGCTGGTCGGGTCAAATACACATTTTGAAGAGGCAGATCTCTTTATTTTGAAGATGCACTGTGGTATTTGTCCAAAAGCTTATCAATAGCTACCTAAAGCATACTTGTTGTTTTCTTTATCTGATGCCATATCTATTCACTTGACATCACTTAACCTGTCTGGGACCTTGCAGCTCGGTTCTGTGGCTATGTGGTACCCAGTCCTATGCTGAGCTCCTCCAGTGTGATGCTCATCAGCTTCCAGTCAGATGAAAATGGCACCTCCAGGGGCTTCCAGGCTGACGTTTCCTTCATTTCTAGAGCAGGTAAGAAGTTAGAGGTATCAGTTCTCAGGTTCCCAACTCTAATCCTCACATCATAGTAGCAATAAGTCTAGATACCACTGAAGCTCTTAATTGGTAGTTGCATCCTATAAAATCACCAATTACAGATACTAAACCATATGATGTTCCTAGGAATAGATGTGGTTAGGTTTTACAAACCTCTGGTGTATGTCTATCAACCAGTCAGTATACTATATATATATATATATATATATCATTAAATTCATAGACCACAGCATTACAATAGATATCTAAAACAAAGCTTATCTGACACATAATTTGTTTTATTTTGTTTTGTTTTGAGACTGGCCTGAAACTCAATATAACCTCAGACTATCTTCCTGTCTATACCTTTTAAATGGTGGGATTACAAGTTTGTGCTGACAAGACTGTGTCATGATTATTTTTTCTTTTGGTGTGTGTGTGTGTGTGTGTGTGTGTGTGTGTGTGTGTGTGTGTGTACATGTGTGTGTGGGGGGGATCCAAAGAGCCAATTATCTACTTCCCAAGCTTTCTATTTTGGTTAGATCTTAAACAGCTGCTGAAGGGGAACCAGGTTGAAGTTAAAATATTCTACCTTTCTGTTAAGAGACCCATGTAGGCCTGTTTACTGAAGTGTCTCCACAATTCTGACAGTATTACCATAAATCATTTTCTGATGTCCCAAACTTGACAGCCTGTAAGCCAAGCAATCACATTATGTTTATGCTCAGATTTAAATATCTCCATATCAGAGGATGAATCAGTGTCTCTGGAGACTTGGGACGTGCCACCTGGAGCAATGGAAATTTCTGGTAAGCTACTTTGAGGAATGTGACAATCCACTAGGGATTCAGTAAAAGTGGGATAAATTGTCTTCTAATATGTGCTGGAATCCTAAACTGAAGTACCCCAGAAGGTGACCCTTCTATCTGGAAATATGCTCTTTATAGAAGTAATTGACTTAAAATGAGATCATTAGAGCATGCCAATCCTATATAACTCATGTCCTCAAAAAATGGGGAAATTTGGATGCAGAGAGAATCACACATACAAGAACACCATATGAAGAAGGCATCGGGGAGATGCCAGCAATTGACAGTAGCCTTCTGAAGCAAGGGGAGAGGTATGGAAAGCAGTGAGAAGCATTGCAACCCTCAGAATTAACCTGCTGATACACTGACCTTCAACCTCTGGCCTCCAGAAACATGAAACAATAAATCTCTGCTATTCTAGCCACTGGTGCAGTTTGCTGTAATCTCTTAACAGTAGCTTTAACAAACGAATTCCTCAGAAATGGCTAACACATTTGTCAGGGCTGACTAAACATCCACAGCACTGGCAATCTGGAAGGAAAATTCAAGGGATCACCAGAGTCCAGAGCTGAAGTTGTTCTCCACAGGAAGCCTCTCTTTCTGTCTCTCTCTGCATGTGTCTCTCTGTATTTCTTTCCCTCTTTGAGAGAAAGTAATATCAGACCTTTGAGACAAGGTCTGATATAACTCAAGGATGAGGTAAGCAAAGATGACCTTGAGTGACTGATGCTCCTGCCTCCATCTCCAGAGTACTGGGATTACTGGTGGGTACCAGCATGCTTGGTTTGTGTGGTACTGGATCGCAAACCCAATACTTCAAGCTTACAGGACAAACACTCTATCAATATAGCTTCATACCTACCTCTATTCTCTTTTGTAGAGAAACCACAGCCCTTCCTTTGAAGATTTTTAATGAATCAATCCAGGCCAATGCAGAGAGTCCAGGGTGGTCTGTACCTGAAGGTGACAGGTTAGGGATTTATGGGTGTCTGGTTGAAAAATTGCAGGTGGCAGCCTAGCCAAATTGATACATCAAAAAGCTATCACAGAGCAGTGTGGGATATGGTCATTGTCCTATCTTCTCAGAACAGCACAAAAATTTCCAGACACAAAAAGAAAAATGTCTTTCCCATGTTTGGTGAGGAGAGTTCACTCTGGTCAAGTAGCAACCTGACTCCTAAGCCCTCTGCACTGAATACTGTTAGCCGCTCTGCCATGTTTTTGTGCCGGTGAGCCCTGAGGGCGGCTCCTTTCTTTTATACGGTTTCTCCGTGACATCCATAAACACACATGTAATGTGTATATCATATAGAAGATACACTAGTAAAGTAGGAGAGGGGAGCTTTTATAATTGACATTCTGATAGCTTGGGTAGATAGAGAGGTGGGAAGGAAGAGGGGCAGAAAGAAAGAAAGAAAGAAAGAAAGAAAGAAAGAAAGAAAGAAAGAAAGAAAGAAAGAAAGGAGGGAGGGAGGGAGGGAGGGAGGGAGGGAGGGAGGGAGGGAGGGAGGGAGGGAGGGAGGGAGGGAGGGAGGGAGGGAGGGAAGAAGAGAGAGAGAGAGAGAGAGAGAGAGAGAAGAAAGAGCAACATAGTTTTATTTTACTTACTTGTTGATATTTCTAGATATTCTGTAATACATAGAGCCACAGGGTAATTTGTGGAGGGAAAGGGCTGCATAAAATGAGAAGGGATTTGAGTAATTTGAACCTTTTTGCTGTCTTCTTTGACATTTGACCTCACTTAGAGAAGATGCCCCAGGTAAATGTGAATGCAATGCTTTCTTTTATTGGCCACCAGAGGGCGGATTTAGCAAACCGATTTTAGCATCCTAAACCAAGACCAGTATTTTCTAAAGTCACAATACAACAATGAGCAATACATTCATGATTTTATTCCAACGGACTACTGGGGTGCCCAGAGAAAGGCAAGCATCAAATAATAATTTGGTAAATAAAAATTAAATAATCCAAAAATTTGACTCCTGAAGTCAAATTTCAATGAGGGACTTTCCTGACTTTTCTCTCATGGAGTTCAAACCTTCTTCACAAGTTTCTTGCTTTACACAAGCATTACAAAAACTTAAAAAGAATAAGAAAAAATTTACATGTGTCCTATTTAAGTTCCATACATGAAAGAGGTAAGGACCACAGCAAGGGAATGTGACTGGACCCTTCATCATCTGTTACCCACTGAAAGCATGTTTCTGACAGCTTCGCCATAAACTCCAGATTAGGCCACAGCATCAGAGCACTGACAGGCTAGGCCATCTGTATAACTAGACTGAGATAAACAAAACACAAAGAACAGAGAGGAGGAGTTGTGACTGAGGGAAATTTCCCATAATATAACATAACAACATAACCCTAATAGCAGGCTCTTAGAATCAACTCAGACATCAAGCAGTCAATCAAACCAAAATTACAACTCCTTTGTGGTGGTTTGTATATGCTTGGCCCAGGGAATGACATGATTAGATGATGTGGCCTTGTTGGATTAGATGTGTCACTGTGGGTGTGGGCTTTAATACCCTCATCCTGCCTGCCTGGAAGCCTGTCTTCTCCTAGCTGCCTTCAGAAAAAGAGGTGGAATTCTCAGTTCCTCCAGCCCCATGTCTGCTTAGACGCTGCCATGCTCCCACCTTAATGATAATGGCCTGAACCTCTGAACCTGTAAGCCAGCCCCAATTAAATGTTTTTGTTTATAAAAGTTGCTTTGGTCACGGTCTGTTCACAGCAGTAAAACCCTAACTAAGAAGCCCTTCATAATGAGTCTCTCTCTTGGTGTTACTAGAAACCCTCCAGCTTCATTACATTCTTAGGTAACTTAAAAACCACTAAGGTCACCTAGCTGAGCAATACAATAGCTTCCCACTAACTTCCCTATAAGGAACACCTTTAACATGTAGATATGGTAACAGTTCTCTAGGTTACTTTGCAGATACTTGAAGGCTACTTTTGTCCATAACAGTAACACTTTATTGGAGCCTAAGATACTCAATAAATGACTAAATTGGAATAAATGACTAAAGCTATGCATCTATATGTTCACATTCTGTTAGCTCATTGCTGTCTTGACCGTTGGGTCAGACTCTTCTCCATTCTGCATACAGACATTGAACATTTAAATTGGTTTTATCAAGACTACAATAATTCAGGACTAAGTAGACCTATTACTTTCCGGAACTGGTATGTTTCTCCTACATTACCCCTATGCCTTCTCCACAGCTCAAGTACCTAATGTGCCTCAACCTTGTAAACTCTGGAACCTTGCCCAGAGCGATCCATGAGGTCAGGCTATTTATGCAAAATAATGAGTCATTCAACAGTTATTGGATTAAATTACCACATGTTAACCTGCAAACCCTAAGGCCGGAATGCTAGCTCAAAAGACATAAACATCTTTTGAAATTGTGTACACTACCTGTAGATAACTCTACCAAACTTTAGCCCACTGAGAGAATCAACAAAAGATTGCTCCTTCTATTGCTTAGCATGCAGCTGTTTGACACCTCCTCACACACCCCTATGTCCCTGTCCATCACAGCACCTCTTCACATCACTCCATGCCCTAACATCCATCCTGGGGTAAGTTATAATGATAAGACCCAACAATTGTCCCTGTGCTTTGCATATAACTTATAGCGCAAAACAAGCAAACCATGCACTATGCTATTAACATATATGAGAGAATAATATACAAATAATAATGATGTCATGCAAGCACACGGACAAAACATCTATTCCTTGAAAGCTTAAAGATAATTGCCTCAATTTCCTTCACACTGATTTTTTTCATTAATTTATTTATTTATTCACTTTACAATCTGACACACTGATTTTTTTACTTAAAATTTTCTTCAGACAATTTGGGATAGTTTTACATCTCCTAGAGAGAACTCCTCTGTTCAGATTTTCCTATTCATTGCCTTGAGCTGAACAAAACATTCCCTGTTGGTCAATCCCTCCTACTTTAGAGCTAGTTTCTACTTTATATTCCCAATTATATTTTAAATGCTTTTTGAAAAGTAGATTTACTAGTGTTTTTATCACTAATAAAGTTTGTTTAGTTTTCTTTTAAAATGTTTTTGAGTTTTTAATAACACATATAAACTTCTGTTGTCTATAAATTACCAAGAAACTAGCCTGTGGCATCATTATAAGAGTAAAAACCAAATGAAAACCCACAGAGAAGACAATCAATGCTTATAGCCTGGCTGGGCCGCTGGAAGGAGTGGTTTGTACTTTCACTGTGGACATCACCCTGGTGGGTGGCTTTCTTTCCTGACAATGCTATAAGTTTTGAGAGTTATCTTGCCTGTATATTTTTTTTTAATTTAATTTAATTTTATTTTTTTAATTTACATTCCAAATCACTTCCCCTTTCCCGTTTCCTCCCTCCCCGAAAGTCCCATAAGCCCCCTTCCCTCCCTCTTTTCTCCGTTCAACCCCCTCTCATTACTCTGTCCTGGCGTTCCCCTACATCCAGTCTTTCCAGGACCAGGGGTCTCTCCTTCCATCTTTTTAGAAATCTATTGATATGCTGATTGTGTCTAGGGTATTCTGAGATTCTGGGTCAATATCCCCTTATCAGTGACTTCATACCATGTGTGATCTTTTGTGATTGGGTTACCTCACTAAGGATGATATTTTCAAGTTCTGACCATTTGCCTAGGAATTTCGTGAATTCATTGTTTTTAATTGCAGAGTAGTATTCCATTGTGTAAATATACCACATCTTCTGAATCCATTCCTCCGTTGAGGGACATCTGGGTTCTTTCCAGCTTCTGGCTATTATAAATAAGGCTGCTATGAATATAGTGGAGCATGTGTCCTTATTGCATGCAGGTAAAGTCTCTGGGTATATGCCCAGGAGTGGTATAGCCGGATCCTCCGGAAGTGTCATGCCCAGTTTTCTGAGGAGCCGCCAGACTGCTTTCCAGAGTGGTTGTACCAGCCTGCAATTCCACCAGCAGTGGAGGAGTGTTCCTCTTTCTCCACATCCTCGCCAACAACTGCTGTCTCCTGTGTTTTTGATCTTAGCCATCCTGACTGGTGTGAGATGGAATCTCAGGGTTGTTTTGATTTGCATTTCCCTAATGACTAAGGATGATGAACATCTCTTTAGGTGCTTCTCAGCCATTAGATATTCTTCAGGTGAGAACTCAATGCAATCCCCATCAAAATCCCAACTCAATTCTTCATAGAGTTAGAAAGAGCAATTCAAAAATTCATCTGGAATAACAGAAAACCCAGAATAGCTAAAACTATTCTCAAGAGTAAAAGAACCTCTGGGGGAATCAGTATCCCGGACCTCAAGCTGTACTACAGAGCAATAGTGTTAAAAACTGCATGGTATTGGTACAGTAACAGACATGTAGATCAATGGAACAGAATTGAAGACCCAGAAATGAATCCACACTCCTATGGTCACTTGATCTTTGACAAAGGAGCTAAAACCATCCAGTGGAAAAAAGATAGCCTTTTCAACAAATGGTGCTGGCTCAGCTGGAGGTCAACACGCAGAAGAATGCAAATTGACCCATCCTTATCTCCTTGCACTAAGCTCAATTCTAAGTGGATCAAAGATCTCCACATAAAACCAGACACACTGAAACTAATAGAAGGGAAACTAGGGAAGAACCTTGAACATATGGGCACAGGGGAGAATTTCCTGAACAGAACTCCAATAGCTTATACTCTAAGATCAAGAATTGACAAATGGGACCTCATTAAATTACAAAGTTTTTGCAAGGCAAAAGACACCGTCAAAAAGACAAAGCGGCAACCAACTAACTGGGAAATGATCTTTACCAACCTTACATCCGACAGAGGGCTAATATCCAAGATATACAAAGAACTCAAGAAGTTAAACTCCAGAGAGGCAAGTAACCCTATTAAAAAATGGGGTACAGAGCTCCACAAAGAGTTCTCACCTGAAGAATATCTAATTGCCTGTATATTTTAATCAAGACTTATCTAAAATTCTTTGTCCTCCCACTTTCTTGGGGCAGATTGCAGCCACCTAGGATTTAACTAAAGTTCTCCAAGTCAGAGGACTCAAAGCCCTCCACCTATCCAGCTGCCTTGGCTGCTAGCTTTTTTCTGCAACTGCTGAAGTTTCACTGGCTTCTATATCCTATATTCACCAAGTTGAGTATTAGGTGTCTTGGGAGTAGAATACAGGACTTTGACAGTTTTCTTTTCTTTCTCTTTCTTTTTCTGTTTCCTTATTTCATTTTTTTTGCATAGTTAGAATTTGAATGCCAAATCTAAGTTTGTTGATCACCTTATGCTGAAATACAAAGACCCTCTTCCCTCCACTAGATGAGCCTCCCTTATGTTTCCTTGTAAGTCCACAGGACCAGCAACACTCACTTAGGAAACCCTCCCCAGCCTCACCTTCTGCCTGGAGCTGGGTGGGGCATTTGAACCTGAAGGAGGTGGCAGGCACCACCCCACAGAGTGACACCAGGTACAGAAGCTGCAAGTTGGTTCATCATCAGAAGAAGTCAATCAGCCCAAGTCTTAATTCCTCTGCCAATCAAGGAGTATACTTAACACATCTTTATCTTATCATAAAAGGCCCATCAAGCGTGTAATTATCCACCCTTCCCCTGAAGCATGACTTGAACTATGACTTGGTGCCACAAATCTAGCTGATCTGTGCCAGTGCAATCAACATACTCACCCACACTCATCTGGCCTGTCTATCTGGGAGAGGCCCAGGGATGACTGTTTTCTCGGTATGTAGGGTCACTGGATGGCTGACCTCCAAGTCTGAGATAAGCTTTCTCACCATGTCCTTGGTACCTGAGTTCTCAGCATTTCAAAAATTCCCAATGTTTTAGTATAATTGTTCTTTGGTTCCTTCTAAAATATCTTTCACTGGTGAGAAAGGTGAAGATAATTGTCTTGTTGTCTAAGAAAAGTGGGTGGGCTGGTGAGATGCTTAGTAGGTAAGAGCACATCCATCAAGCATGATGACCTGAATTCAGTCCCTCAGGCACACATGGCAGAAGAAGAAAAACAACTCCTGAAAGTTGATATCTAAGAGAGAGAGAGAGAGAGAGAGAGAGAGAGAGAGAGAGAGAGAGAGAGAGAGAGGATAAATAAATGAAATATTAAAATTGAAAACAGAACCAAAGATTTTGTTATGGTTCAAATGAGAAAACCTTCAAAAACTCATGTGTTGTGTCTGGAGAAACAGCCCAGTGGTTAGAGAACTTATTGCTCTTGCAGAGGACCTGAATTTAGTTCCCAGCACCCACATGGTGACTCACAACTGCCTATAATTCCAATGCCTAAGGATCCAAAGACCTCTTCTTCCTTCCAAGGACACTGAATAAATACAATGCACAAACATACATACAGGCAAAACACCTATACATAAAAAAAAATAGATAATTTTTTTAACTTCACATATCAAAGGCTAGTTCCCAGCTGGTAGATGATAGGTCAAAATAATTCTTCCTCCCTTGAGCTATTTTCTTAGATTTGTCATACTGATGAGAAGTGGCAAGCTAGGCTTGTGCACTTACAGGGAGACACAGAGTCACACAACTGATGGAAGCCAGTTTTCACTGGATAATTCAACTGAAGCTCAGTGGTCTTTCCTCTGCCCATAAGCTGCATGTCCTAGGCTCCACACCATCCCAATTCCTACACCACCCTCTCCTGCCCCACCTGCATTCCAAGCATGGCTCACGTGGTTTATCCATCCTTTCACTAACTCCTGTGGAAATTTTCACTGCATGTTATCTTCCTGACAAGGATCCCTCTTAGTCCTGGAGACACAAAGACTAACTTGACCTCTGGTTTCAAACATCCAATTTGAAAACTGAGTACAACTGCACCCCTACTTTGAGATGATGAACCCATAGTCTCGGAGTGTTAAGGAAGGCTTCAGCAGGGCTTTGACCAGGCTAACAAAAAGGAAAAGCATGCAGAAGAACTGGCATGGGTTAAAGATGGAAAATACTTTATTTTATTTTGTTCTACTTTATATTTATTTATTTATTTATTTACATTCCAGCCATTGCCCCCCTCCCAGGTCTACCCTCCCACAGTTTCTTTCTCATCCAATTCCTCCTCCCCCTTGCCTCTGAGAGAGTGCTCCCCTGCACCAGACCTCCCTCTGCCCTGGGGCCTCAAGTCTCTCAAGGATTTAAGCGCATCTTCTCCCATTGAGGCATAGACCAGGCATTCCTCTGCTATATATATGTCAGGGGCATTGGACAGCCCTTGTATGTTGCCTGGTTGGTGACTCAATCTCTGGCAACTCCCTGGGGTCTGGGTGAGTTGAGACTGCTGGTCTTCCTATGGGGTCACCCTCCCCTTAAGCTTCTTCAATCCTTTCCCTTATTCAACCATAGGGGTTCCTGACTTCAGTCCAATGGTTGGGTGTAGGTATCTGCATCTGTCTCTGTCAGCTGCTGGTAGGGGAGGTTCCCTTCTGTAAGTACCTCATAGCATCAGTAACAGTGTTAGCCTTGGTGCACGCCCCCCCCATGGGATGGATCCCAAGTTGGGCTGGTCATTGGACCACTTTTCCTTCAGTCTTTTCTCCATTTGTGTCCCTGCAGCTCTTTTAGACAGGAAAAATTCTGGGTCAGAAATTTTGACTGTAAATTGGTAATCCCATCCCTCCACTTGAGGGCCTGGCTATCTACTGGAGGTGGACTCTTCAAGTTGCCTTTCCCCATTATTGGACGTTTTGGCTAAAGTTACTCCCATTGAGTCTTGAGAGTCTCTCATCTACTAGGTCTCTAGTTCATTTATGGGGTCTCCCCATCTTCCTTTCCTCAGGTCTTCATATTTCCATTCATTCTCCTTGCTCCCTGGGGCTTCTCTCCTGTTCTCCAGCATACTGGATCCTGTTCCACTTTTCCCCTCCCCCTCCTTCTCCCACCCAGATTCTTCCTTCCCTCTGCCTCCCATGATTATTTTCTACCCCCTTCTAAGTGGGATTGAAGCATCCTCACTTGGACCTTTCTGCTTGTTATACTTCTTACAGTCTGTGGGCTATATCCTACATATTCTGTACTTTTTGGCTAATATACACTTATCAGTGAGTTCATACCATGCATGTCCTTCTGGGTCTGGGTTACCTCATTCAGGATGATATTTTCTAGTTCCACCCATTTGCCGCAAAATTCATAATGTCCTCATTTTTAATAGTTGAATAGTATTCCATTGTGTAAATGAACCATGTTTTCTGTATCCGTTCTTTGGTTCAGGAATATCTGTGTTGTTTTCAGCTTCTAGCTTTTACAAATAAGGCTGGTATGAACATAGTGGAGCACATGTTCTCATGGTATGTTGGGGCATCTTTTGGGTATATGCCCAAGAGTGGTATAGCTGCGTCTTCAGGTAGATCTATTTCCAGTTCTCTGAGGAACCACCAGATTGACTTACAGAGTGATTGTACCAGTTTGTAATCCCACCAGCAATGGAAGAGTCTTCCTATTCTCCACATCCTCACCAGCATGTGTTATCACTTGAGTTTTTTATCTTAGCCATTCTGATTGGTGTAAGGTGGAATCTCAAGGTTGTTTTGATTTGCATTTATCTGATGACTAAACTTTGAACACTTCTTTAAGTGTTTCTTGGCCATTCAAGATTCTTCTGTTGTGAATTCTCTGTCTAGCTCTGTATCCCATTTTTAATTGGGTTTTTTGGTTATTTGGAGGTTAATTCCTTGAGTTCTTTATATATTTTGGATATTAGCCCTCGATCTGATGTAGGCTTAGTGAAGATTTTTTTTCCAATCTATAGATTGCCTATTTGGCCTATCGACTGTGTCTTTTGCCTTACAGAATCTTTTCAGTTTCATGAGGTCTCATTTATCAATCATTGATCTTATAGCCTACACCATTAGTGTTCTGTTCAGGAAATTTCCACATGCCAATGAGTTTGAGGCTCTTTCCAACTTTCTCTTCTATTAGATTCAGAGTATCTGGTTTTATGTTGAGGTTCTTGATCCACTTGGACTAGAGCTTTGTGCAAGGTAATAATTCTGCTGGCTTAGAACTCACTATGTAGACCAGGCTGGCCTTAAATTTTAGAAAAGAGCTACTTTTACTTTAATAACAGGGATTCTTTGCTTTTAAGTGGATAAGAAGTCCAGCAAGCTATAATGACTCAAAAATCCCATTTTACCTCTAAAGCATCCTGGGGTATTGTGTTCCCTTCACCACAGGGATAGTGAAGAGAGCAACAGGTGATGGCTTCACTTTTGAAGGAAGCAAGTATCTGCTAGATAGCCTGGTCTTTAACAGTCTTTCTGTTCTCTCACAATGCTTCTGGAGGCAAGGAACAGTCACCTGGTAGCTTGAAAAGGGCTTCTCCGGATAGACTGCCTGGGATGACTAAGAATCATCTTGCCAATTGTGGTGTTCCTTTGATTCCATCATTTGGATGGAAGATGCAGGTGGTTCAGGCTAGCCATCACTACACATAGAGACCCCTATCTCAAAAAAAATGTTCTGTATATGTAGAGAACATTCTAAGTAATTTAAGAAACTGCTCTTAAGAAGTAAATGAATGTTACTGTGTAAAACCTTTGTCTTGAAATTTAGAAACACTGCTTCTGGTGTGAAATAAGGGGAAAGTCCTACATTTCTAATTTCAGGACTTTGGTTTCCTTCTTGGTTCTGCATTACTATTGGCCATGTATAGAACAAGGACCAAGGTGGACAACCTGACAGTCTCTGAGGATCTTATCCTACTTGGGAAAGTGGGGTCTAATCAATCACCCTAAAATATTTATCCCGCCTCAGTCCTTATCACAATAATTATTGACATGCAGATTAAGGAGCTAAGTTAACAGATAAAATATATCACAATATTCAATCTGTAGGTTATATACCAAGGTTGAAGACCCACAAACCCCAGACACATTAGAAAAGCTTGCCTGGTCCTGTTTGCAATCAGGAAGCTCTGACATAATTATTTCTGTCAAGTGTCCAACCCCCTCAGTCTCCTAGATATATCTTATCATATCATCTTCAGCTTTGATTTTAATTTTTGTTTAATTTTTACTAATTTGTTTATCGAGTTTGTGTGTCTGGGTGCATGCACATGCATGCTCATGAAAGAGAGAGAACGAGACAGAGACAGAGGATAAGAGAGAAAAACATGTGTGCCAGGGCATATATCACCATCAGAGAAAAACTTGTAGGATTCAATTCTCTTCTTCTACCATTTGGATCTCAGGGATCACACTCAGATTACCAGGCCTGGTAGCCGACACTTTTAGCCACTGAGCCATCTTGCCCACCCTTGTTTTAGTATTCTTGAAGCAGGGTCTCATTATATAACATAGGCTGGCATAAAACTCACTACGTGCTCCAACCTGGCCTTGTCTTGAAATTCTTCTGCCTCCACCTAATAAATGTTGGTATTACATGTATTTGCTACCATACCTGGCTTGCTGCACCTCTTAAGAGACAATCATCTCAGTTGGGACCTGCAGGCCCAGGGATAACCGAGCATAACATCGTGTGGTACTCAGCCAGCTTGTGTGCTCCCTGAACCCAAGAGCTAGGCAGTTGTGTGGTCATCTACACACCAGCTCTGCTGTGGGACATCAGCCCTGCAGAAGGACCTGCACTGGGAGAGAGCGCACCCACACAGGGAGAGACCGCACCAGCCTCCCCTTGGCGACCTCTGCTCCGGGGATTGACTACTCTGAGCCTTCAGGTGTGCAGGGATTCCCCAATATAACATCGCTTGGGACACAGCCTGCTGGGCTTCCATCTGCGCCCAAGAGCGGGGCAGCTCTGTGGTCGTCTGGACGCCAGCTCTGCTGTGGGCCATCTGACCTGCAGAGTGATCTGCACAGAGAGGGTGCACAGTGCACTTGGCCATCTTTGTTCCGGAAACAGAGCAGTTGGGACCTCCAGGCGCAGGGATAACCGAACATAACATCACTTGAGACTCAGCCAGCTTGTGTGCTCCCTGCACCCAAGAGCTGGGCAGTTCTATGGTCACCTACATGCCAGCTCGGCTGTGGGACATCTGCCCTGCAGAGGGACCTGCACCTGGAGAAAGCGCACCAGGAGAAAATGGACAAGCCTCCCCTTAGCCACCTCTGCTCCTGGGATTGACTACTCTGAATCTCCAGGTACTCAGGGATTCCCCAAGTATAACATCACTTGGGACAAGGCACATCAGGGCTCCAAAGTCACTCAGGAGCAGGGCAGCCCCTCAGCAATCAGTGCCAGGGGAATCCTGGTCATCCAGGGAGGGCAGAAATAGCCTTGCAGGCTCACAGGAGGTCCAACCAACAGCCAGTGACAGCAGGACCAACTAACACCAGAGATAACCAGAAGGCAAAAGGCAAACATAGGAACGTTACTAACAGAAATCAAGGCAATATGGCACCATCCAAACCCAACTCTCCGACAGCAGCAAGTCCTGGATACCCCATCACACCCAAAAGGCAAGAACTGGATTTAAAATCACTTCTCATGATGCTATTAGAGGATTTCAAGAAGAATGTAAATAAATCTCATAAAGAATACAGGAGAACATGAATCAATGGGTAGAAACCCTTACAAAGGAAACACAAAAATTGCTTAAAGAAATGCAGGAGAATATGGGTCAACAGATGGAGGCCCATAAAGAGGCAACACAAAAAAGCCTTAAAGAAAGGAATCAACGGGTAGATGCCCTTACAAAGGAAACACAAAAATCGCTTAAAGAAATGCAGGAGAATATGGATCAACAGATGGAAGTCCATAAGGAAGAAACACAAAAATCGCTTAAGAAATACAAGAGAACTTGGGTCAACAGGCAGAAATCCTGAAAGAAGAAACGCAAAAATATCTTAAACAAAAACAAACAAGTGAAGGATATGAGGAAATCCATCCAGGATCTAAAAAAGGAAGTAGAAACATCTAAAATCAAAAAGGGGGACAACTTGGAGATAGAAAACCTTGGGAAGAAATCAGGAGTCATAGATGCAAACATCAACAATAGAATACAAGAAATGGAAGAAAGAATCTCAAGGACTGAAGATACCATAGAAAACATCAACTCAACAGTCAAAGAAAATGCAAAATGCAAAAAAAAACGTGTAACCCAAAACATCCAGGAAATCCAGGACACAATGAGAAGACCAAAACTAAGGATTATAGGTATAGATGAGACTGAAGATTTGCAACTTAAAGGGCCAGTAAATATCTTCAACAAAAGTATGGAGGAAAACTTCCCGAACCTAAAGAGAGAGATGCCGATGAACGTACAAGAAGCCTACAGAACTCCAAACAGACTGGACCAGAACAGAAATACCTCGCATCACATAATAATCAAAACACCAAATGTACTAAACAAAGAAAGAATATTAAAAGCAGTAAGAGAAAAAGGCCAAATAACATATAAAGGAAGACCTATCCAAATCACATCAGATTTCTCACCAGAGACTATGAAAGGCAGAAGATCCTGGGCAGATCTCATACAGACTCTAAGAGAACATAAATGCCAACCTAGAATACTATATGCAGCAAAACTCTCAATCACCATAGATGGAGAGACCAAGATATTCCATGATAAAACCAAATTTACACAATATCTTTCCACAAACCCAGCCCTGCAAAGGTTAATAGGTGGAACTTGCCAATACAAGGAGAGAAACTACACCCTGGAAAAACTGAGATAGTAACCTTCTTGCATTAAACCCAAAAGTAGATAACCACTCAAACATAAAGAAAGCGTCAAGAATAGCAGGTGGCAATAATCGCTATTCCTTAATCTCTCTTAATATCAATGGTCTCAATTCCCCAATAAAAAGACATAGACTAACAGACTGGATATGTAAACAGGACTCAGCATTTTGCTGCGTGCAGGAAACGCACCTCAGTGTCAAAGAAAAACACTACCTCAGAGTAAAAGACTGGAAAACAATCTTACAAGCAAATGGTCCCAGGAAACTAGATGGAGTAGCCATCCTAATATCAGATAAAATTGACTTTCAACCTAAAGTCATCAAAAAAGACACAGAAGGATACTACATACTGGTCAAAGGAAAAATCCACCATGAAGAATTCTCAACTCTGAACATCTATGCTCCAAATGCAAGGTCACCCTCATTTGGAAAAGAAACTTTACTAAAGCTCAAAGCACACATCACACCTCATACAATAATAGTCGGTGACTTCAACACCACGCTCTCTGAAATGGATCGTTCAGGAAAGCAGAAACTAAACAGGGACACAGTGAAACTAATTGAAGCCTTGGACCAAATGGAACTAACATATATATATATATATATATATATATATATATATATATATATATATATATATATATAATATTTCATCCTAAAGCAAAAGAATATACCTTCTTCTCATCACCTCATGGTACCTTCTCCAAAATAGACCATATAATTGGTCACAAAACAGAACTCAACAGATATAAGAAGATAGAAATAATCCCATGCCTCCTATCAGATCACTATGGAATAAGGTTGGTCTTCAATAACAACAAAAACAACAGAAAGCCCACATACATGTGGAAGCTGAACAATGCTCTACTCAATGATACCTTGACCAAGGAAGAAATAAAGAAAGAAATCAAAGACTTTTTAAAATTTAATGAAAATGAAGGCACAACATACCCTAATTTATGGGACACAATGAAAGCGGTGCTAAGAGGAAAATTCATAGCCCTGAGTGCCTCCAAAAAGAAATGGGAGAGAGCATGCACTAGCAGCTTAATGGCACACCTGAAAGCCCTGGAACAGAAAGAAGCAAATACACCCAAGAGGAATAGAAGGCAGGAAATCATCAAACTCAGGGCTGAAATCAATCAAGTAGAAACAAATAAAACCATACAAAGAATCAACAAAACTAGGAGTTGGTTCCTTGAGAAAATCAAAAAGATAGATAAGCCCTTAGCCAGACTACCCAGAGGGCACAGAGACAGTATTGAAATTAATAAAATCAGAAACAAAAAGGGAGAGATAACAACAGAAACTGAGGAAACTCAAAAAATCATCAGAACCTACTACAAAAGCCTGTATTCAACACAACTAGAAAATCTGGAAGAAATGGACAATTTCCTTGACAGATACCAAATACCAAAATTAAATCAGGATCAAATAGACCATCTAAACCATCCTATAACCCCTGAAGAAATAGAAGTTGTCATTGGAAGTCTTCCAACCAAAAAAATAGCACAGATCCAGATGGTTTTAGTGCAGAATTCTATCAGACCTTCAAAGAAGACCTAACACCAATACTCTTCAAACTGTTCCACAAAATAGAAACAGAAGGAACAGTACCCAACTCGTTCTATGAAGCCACAATTACGTTGATACCAAAATCACACAAAGATCTGACAAAGTCAGAGAATCTCAGGCCAATTTCTCTTATGAATATCAATGCAAAAATACTCAATAAAATTCTTCCCAACCGAATCCAAGAACACATCAAAACAATCTTTCACCACAATCAAGTCGGTTTCATCCCAGGGATGCAGGGATGGTTCAATATAAGGAAATCCATCGATGTAATCCACTACATAAACAATCTCAAAGAAAAAAACCACATGGTCATTTCATTAAATGCTGAGAAAGCATTTGACAAAATTCAGCATCCTTTCATGTTAAAGGTCTTGGAAAGATCAGGAATTTGAGGCCCATATCTAAACATAGTAAAAGCAATTTACAGCAAACCGGCAGCCAACATCAATCTAAATGGAGAGAAACTTGAAGCAATCCCACTAAAATCAGGGACTAGACAAGGCTGCCCTCTCTCTCCATATCTTTTCAATATAGTACTTGAAGTTCTAGCTAGAGCAATTAGACAACAAAAGGAGGTCAAAGGGATACAAATTGGAAAGGAAGAAGTCAAACGATCACTATTTGCAGACGATATGATAGTATACTTAAGCGACCCAAAGAACTCCACCAGAGAACTCCTACAGCTGATAAACAACTTCAGCAAAGTGGCTGGATATAAAATCAACTTAAGCAAATCAGTAGCCTTCCTATACTCAAAGGATAAGCAGGCTGAGAAAGAAATAAGAGAAACGATACCCTTCACGATAGCTACAAACAATATAAAGTATCTAGGTGTTACTCCAACCAAACAAGTGAAAGATCTGTATGACAAGAACTTCAAGTCTCTGAAGAAATTGAAGAATACCTCAGAAGATGGAAAAATCTTCCATGCTCATGGACTGGCAAGATTAATATAGTAAAAATGACCATCTTGCCAAAAGCAATATACAGATTCAATGCACTCCCCATCAAAATCCCAACTCAATTCTTCATAGAGTTAGAAAGAGCAATTCAAAAATTCATCTGGAATAACAGAAAACCCAGGATAGCAAAAACTATTCTCAAGAGTAAAAGAACTTCTGGGGGAATCAGAATCCCAGACCTCAAGCTGTACTACAGAGCAATGGTTTTTAAAACTGCATGGTATTGGTACAGTGACAGGCATGTAGGCCAATGGAACAGAATTCAAGACTCAGAAATGAATCCACACTGCTATGATCACTTGATCTTTGACAAAGGAGCTAAAACCATCCAGTGGAAAAAAGATAGCCTTTTCAACAAATGGTGTTGGTTCAACTGGAGGTCAACATGCAGAAGAATGCAAATCGATCCATTTTTATCTCCTTGCACTAAGCTCAATTCCAAGTGGATCAAGGACCTCCACAAAAAACCAGACACACTGAAACTAATAGAAAAGAAACTAGGGAAGAACCTTGAACATAAGAACGCAGGGGAAATTTTCCTGAACAGAACACCAATAGCTTATGCTCTGAGATCAAGAAATGACAAATGGGATCCCTTGGGACACGGCCTGTTGGGGCTTCCGCCTGCTCCCAAGAACAGGACAGCGCTGTGGTCGTCTGGGTGCCAGATCTGCAGGCCATCGCCTCTGCAGGGTAACCAGCACCACGGAGAGAGTGCAGAGTGCACTCCGCCATCTTTGCTCCAGTGGACGGGAAGTTGTGACTGCCAGGCTCAGAGACAGACAGGCATAATATGGCTTGGGTCTCGGGCGGCTTGTGTGTACGTGGCTCCCAAGTGCTGGGCAGATCTGCAGTAACCAGCACGCCAGCTCTGCTGTGGGACTTCTGCCTGGAAGAGGGACCCCGCACTGTGCGGGAGCCTACCAGCTTCCCTTCCGTGACCTCTGTTCCAGTAGACTGCACTGAAGACACAGGTACCCAGGTTCTCCCAGTATAACATCTCTTGGGACACGGCCTGTTGGGGCTTCCGCCTGCTCCCAAGAACGGGACAGTGCTGTCGTCGTCTGGGTGCCAGATCTGCTGTAGGCCATCGCCTCTGCAGGGTGACCAGTGCCACGGAGAGAGTGCAGAGTGCACTCCGCCATCTTTGCTCCAGTGGCCTGGAAGTTGGGACTGCCAGGCTCAGAGACAGCCAGGCATAATATCGCTTGGGTCACGGGCAGCTTGTGTGTACGTGGCTCCCAAGAGCTGGGCAGATATTCAGGAACCAGCATGCCAGCTCTGCTCTGGGACTTCTGCCTGGCAGAGGGACACCCCCTCACCCCCCACTCTAGGAGAGATCACACACCCCTGCACAGGGCAGGAGCCTACCAGCCTCTCTTTGGCGACCACTGCTCCAGGAATCCACTACGCTGAGCCTTTGGATGTGCAAGGACTCCCCAATAGAACATCACTTGGGGCAAGGCACATCAGGGCTCCAAAGTCACTCAGGAGCAAGGCAGGCCCCAGAAATCTGTGCCAGGGGAATCCTGGTAAACCAGGGGGGGCAGAAATAGCTTTGCAGGCTCACAGGAGGTCCAACCAACAGCCAGTGACAGCAGGACCAACTAACATCAGAGGTAACCAGATGGCAAAAGGCAAACGTAGGAACGTTACTAACAGAAATCAAAGTAATATGGCACCATCCGAACCCAACTCTCCAACAGCAGCAAGTCCTGGATACCCCACCACACCCGAAAGACAAGATCTGGATTTAAAATCACTTCTCATGATGCTATTAGAGGATCACAAGAAGGACACAAATAAATCTAATAAAGAATTACAGGAGACCATGAATCAACGGTTAGAAGCCCTTACAAAGGAAACACAAAAATCGCTTAGAGAAATGCAGGAGAACATGGATCAAAAGATGGAGGCCCACAAGGAGACAACACAAAAATCGCTTAATGAGATGAATCAACTGGTAGATGCACTCACAAAGGAATCACAAAAATTGCATAAAGAAATGCAAAAGAATATGGGTCAACAGACGGATGCCCATAAAGAGGCAACACAAAAATTGCTTAAAGAAATGAATCAACGTATAGATGCCCTTACAAAGGAAACACGAGAACTGCTTAAAGAAATGCAGGAGACGATGGATCAACAGATGGATTCCCATGAGGAGGAAACACAAAAAGCGCTCAGAGAAATGAAGGAGAACGTGGGTCATCAGGAAGAAATCCTGAAAGAGGTAATGCAAAAATACCTTAAAGAAATACAGGAAAATACAAACAAACAAGTGAAGGATCTCAGCAAATCCATCCAGGAACTAAAAAAGGAAGTAGAAACAACTAAGAAATCACAAAGGGAGACAACTTTGGAGATAGAAAACCTTGGGAAGAAATCAGGAGTCATAGATGCAAACATCAACAATAGAATACAAGAGATGGAAGAAAGAATCTCAGGTGCTGAAGATTCCATAGAAAGCATCGACTCAACAGTCAAAGAAAATGCAAAATGCAAAAAACGTGTAACTCAAAACATCCAGGAAATCCAGGACACAATGAGAAAACCAAACCTAAGGATTATAGGTATAGATGAGAGTGAAGATTTGCAACTTAAAGGGCCAGTAAACATCTTCAACAAAACTATGGAAGAAAACTTCCCGAACCTAAAGAGAGAGATGCCAATGAACGTACAAGAAGCCTACAGAACTCCAAACAGACTGGACCAGAACAGAAATACATACCGTCACGTAATAATCAAAACACCAAATGTTCTAAACAAAGAAAGAATATTAAAAGCAGTAAGAGAAAAGGGCCAAGTAAAATACAAAGGAAGACCTATCCGAATCACATCAGACTTCTCAACAGAGACTATGAAAGCCAGAAGATCCTGGGCAGATCTCATGCAGACACTAAGACAGCACAAATGCCAGCCTAGACTACTATATCCAGCAAAACTCTCAATTACCATAGATGGAGAGACCAAGATATTCCATGATAAAACCAAATTTTCACAATATCTTTCCACAAATCCAGGCGTGCAACGGATAATAGGTGGAAACCGCCAATACAGGGAGAGAAACAACACCCTGGAAAAAATGAGATAATAACCTTCTTGACTCAAACCCAAAAGTAGATAACCACTCAAACATAAAGATAGCGTCAAGAATGGCAGGTGGCAATAATCACTATGCCTTAATCTCTCTTAATATCAATGGTCTCAATTCCCCAATAAAAAGACATAGACTAACAGACTGGATAGGTAAACAGGACCCAGCATTTTGCTGCATGCAGGAAACACATCCTCAGTGTCAAAGACAAACACTACCTCAGAGTAAAAGGCTGGAAAACAATTTTACAAGCAAATGGCCCCAAGAAACGAGCCGGAGTAGCCATCCTAATATCAGATAAAATTGATTTTCAACCTAAAGTCATCAAAAAAGACACAGAAGGACACTACATACTGATCAAGGGAAAAATCCACCATCAAGAACTCTCAATTCTGAATATCTATGCTCCAAATGCAAGAGCACCCTCATTCATAAAAGAAACTTTACTAAAGTTCAAAGCACACATCGCACCGCACACAATACTAGTGGGTGACTTCATCACCCCACTCTCTGTAATTGATCGTTCAGGAAAGCAGAAACTAAACAGGGACACAGTGAACCTAATTGAAGCCTTGGACCAAATAGAACTAACAGATATATATATAGAACATTTCATCCTAGAGTTAAGAATACACCTTCTCAACACCTCATGGTACCTTCTCCAAAATCAACCATATAATTGGTCACAAATCAGACCTCAACAGATATAAGAAGATAGAACTAATCCCATGACACCTATCAGATCACTATGGAATAAGGGTGGTCTTCAATGGCAAAAAAAACAAAAAAAAAAACCCACGTACATATGGAGGCTGAACAATGCTCTACTCAATGATAACTTGTTCAAGGTGGAAATAAAGAAAGGAATCAAAGACTTTTTGAAAGTTAATGAAAATGAAGGCACAACATACCCTAATTTATGGGACACAATGAAAGCAGTGCTAAGAGGAAAATTCATAGCCCTGAGTGCCAACAAAAAGAAACGGGAGACAGCATACACTAACAGCTTAATGGCACACCTGAAAGCCCTGGAACAAAAAGAAGCAAATACACCAAAGAGGAGTAGAAGGCAGGAAATCATCAAACTCAGGGCTGAAATCAGTCAAGTAGAAACAAATAAAACCATACAAAGAATCAACAAAATGAGGAGTTGGTTCTTTGAGAAAATCAGCAAGATAGATAAGCCCTTAGCCAGACTAACCAGAGGGCACAGAGATAGTATCCAAATTAATAAAATCAGAAACGAAAAGGGAGAGATAACAACAGAAACTGAGGAAATTCTAAAAATCATCAGATCCTACTACAAAAACCTGTATTCAACACAAATAGAAAATCTTGAGGAAATGGACAATTTCCTTGACAGATACCAAATACCAAAATTAAATCAGGATCAAATAGACCATCTAAACTGTCCTATAACCCCTGAAGAAATAGAAGTTGTCATTGGAAGTCTTCCAACCAAAAAAAGCACAGGTCCAGATGGTTTTAGTGCAGAATTCTATCAGACCTTCAAAAAAGACCTAACACCAATACTCTTCAAACTCTTCCACAAAATAGAAACAGAAGGAACACTACCCAACTTGTTCTACAAAGCCACAATTACACTAATACCAAAAGCACACAAAGATCCGACAAAGAAAGAGAATCTCAGTCCAATCTCTCTTATGAATATCGATGCAAAAATACTCAATAAAATTCTTGCCAACCGAATCCAAGAACACATCAAAACGATCATTCACTACGATCAAGTAGGCTTCATCCCAGGGATGCAGGGATGGTTCAATATAAGGAAATCCATCAATGTAATCCACTATATAAACAATCTCAAAGAAAAAAAACCACATGGTCATCTCATTAGATGCTGAGAAAGCATTTGACAAAATTCAGCATCCTTTCATGCTAAAGGTCTTGGAAAGATCAGGAATTCAAGGCCCATATCTAAACATAGTAAAAGCAATTTACAGCAAACCGGTAGCCAGCATCAATCTAAATGGAGAGAAACTTGAAGCAATCCCACTAAAATCAGGGACTAGACAAGGCTGCCCTCTCTCTCCATATCTTTTCAATATAGTACTTGAAGTTCTAGCTAGAGCAATTAGACAACAAAAAGAGATCAAAGGGATACAAATTGGAAAAGAAGAAGTCAAACTATCACTATTTGCAGACGATATGATAGTATACTTAAGCGACCCAAAGAACTACACCAGAGACCTCCTACAGCTGATAAACGACTTCAGCAAAGTGGCCGGATATAAAATCAACTCAAGCAAGTCAGTAGTCTTCCTATACTCAAAGGATAAGCAGGCTGAGAAAGAAGTAAGAGAAATGATACCCTTCACGATAACCACAAACCATATAAAGTATCTTGGCGTGACTCTAACCAAACAAGTGAAAGATCTGTATGACAAGAACTTCAAGTCTCTGAACAATGAAATTGAAGAAGACCTCAGAAGATGAAAAAATCTGCCATGCTCATGGATTGGCAGGATTAATATAGTAAAAATGACCATCTTACCAAAAGTAATATACAGATTCAATGCAATCCCCATCAAAATCCCAACTCAATTCTTCATAGAGTTAGAAAGAGCAATTCAAAAATTCATCTGGAATAACAGAAAACCCAGAATAGCTAAAACTATTCTCAAGAGTAAAAGAACCTCTAGGGGAATCATATCCCGGACCTCAAGCTGTACTACAGAGCAATAGTGTTAAAAACTGCATGGTATTGGTACAGTGACAGACATGTAGATCAATGGAACAGAATTGAAGACCCAGAAATGAATCCACACTCCTATGGTCACTTGATCTTTGACAAAGGAGCTAAAACCATCCAGTGGGAAAAAGATAGCCTTTTCAACAAATGGTGCTGGCTCAACTGGAGGTCAGCATGCAGAAGAATGCAAATTGACCCATTTTTACCTCCTTGCACTAAGCTCAATTCCAAGTGGATCAAGGACCTCCACATAAAACCAGACACACTGAAACTAATAGAAAGGAAACTAGGGAAGAACCTTGAACATATGGGCACAGGGGAGAATTTCCTGAACAGAACTCCAATAGCTTATGCTCTAAGATCAAGAATAGACAAATGGGACCTCATTAAATTACAAAGTTTTTGCAAGGCAAAAGACACTGTCAAAAAGACAAAGCGGCAACCAACTAACTGGGAAATGATCTTTACCAACCCTACATTCGACAGAGGGCTAATACCCAATATATACAAAGAACTCAAGAAGTTAAACTCCAGAGAGGCAAGTAACCCTATTAAAAAATGGGGTACAGAGCTAAACAAAGAGTTCTCACCTGAAGAATATCTAATGGCCGAGAAGCACCTAAAGAAACGTTCATCATCCTTAGTCATTAGGGAAATGCAAATCAAAACAACCCTGAGATTCCACCTCACACCAGTCAGAATGGCTAAGATCAAAAACACAGGAGACAGCAGTTGTTGGCGAGGATGTGGAGAAAGAGGAACATTCCTCCACTGCTGGTGGAATTGCAAGCTGGTACAACCACTCTGGAAAGCAGTCTGGCGGTTCCTCAGAAAACTGGGCATGACACTCCCAGAGGATCCAGCTATACCACTCCTGGGCATATACCCAGAGGCTTTACCTGCATGCAATAAGGACACATGCTCCGCTATGTTCGTAGCAGCCTTATTTATAATAGCCAGAAGCTGGAAAGAACCCAGATGTCCCTCAACGGAGGAATGGATTCAGAAGATGTGGTATATCTACACAATGGAATACTACTCTGCAATTAAAAACAATGAATTCACGAAATTCCTAGGCAAATGGTCAGAACTTGAAAATATCATCCTTAGTGAGGTAACCCAATCACAAAAGAACACACATGGTATGCAGTCACTGATAAGGGGATATTAACCCAGAATCTCGGAATACCCTAGACACATTTCACATATCAATAGATTTCTAAGAAATGGAAGGAGAGACCCCTGGTCCTGGAAAGACTGGATGTAGGGGAATGCCAGGACAGAGAAATGAGAGGGGGTTGAATGGAGAAAAGAGGGAGGGAAGGGGGCTTATGGGACTTTCGGAGAGGGAGGAAACGGGAAAGGGGAAATGATTTGGAATGTAAATAAAAAAAAAACTTAGAAAATAAAAAAAAAACAAAAAGAAACCACTATTCACTGTAAATAAAGAACAATCGCAAAAAAAAAAAAAAGAAAGAAAAAAGTCCACTTCATTTACTTCTCCTTGGAAATTTATACATTTTCTCCACTGCAGTTACCATGAGACTGAATTCTCTCTCTCTCTCTCTCTCTCTCTCTCTCTCTCTCTCTCTCTCTCTCTCTCTCTCTCTCTCTCTCTCTCCCCTTGCTGTCTGTCTGTCTGTATCTCTCGCTTAGTGTGTGCATGTCTGTGAGTGTGTCTTCACTAATAGAAACATGTTTGACAAAAGAATATGTATCAATTACAAAAAGAATTTGAGGCTAAAAAACAAACTATAATCAAAATGCACTGTTTAAAGACAATGAACATGCCTACAGTTTTTGTGCAAATCCCTTGAGAAAATGTAGTCCAGTATCGTTGTTTAAGATGTGAGGGTATAAGCGAGCATATTGCAGTGAATATGCAAGAATTAATGCTTGCCAAAGAGAAGAGAAGTCATGCGTAAACTATGAACCTTTAAATATCTGCTGGAACCCCACCATTCTCTAAATATCCCTAGTTTTCTTTTCCACAACAAATATCCATATACAGTCTGACTTCTTATGTCCCACGTTGAAACAGTATGTTCATGAACATAGACAAAATTCTTCATGGCTTCATGATTAACAAACAAATATCATAGTATCCTTTGAAAATGGGCTTAATAAAAGTCTATGGACAACCCCAAAGCTCCAAAGCCTCTAATAAGTAGATGTCAAAAACCCCCATGCGCTTGTGTAGAGCATGACTATGACTGGGTTACTTTAACTCATGTGATCCCTCTCAAGCCAGTAGCAGTAGCTTCAGGTCAACATGAATTAAGTTGTGTACTTACATTACTTGTTGATTAAGCCAAAATCTGAATTTTTCTGCTCAAATAGACTGGAAGTTTTTGAGTAATTGAATAACAGTTTCACAAAATGAAATTCACAACTCGTTACAAGGAAACCTCTAGATTTGTGGATTGTCTATTGATTACTTTCACCTTTCTATTTTTTAAGTGGTACAATTCTTGATTAAGAAAGAGTGAGTAAACGTTTCATTTTATATACATGCAGTTGCTTCAGACATGTATTGATCTACTTCATTGACGGATTCTCTGTGCTGCCCTCCCCATCCTGTTCACCCTGCTCTGATGAAACTGGAGACAGAGTTTCTTATTTCCATTGTACATAGTTATAGAAGTACTCACAAGCGCACATTTTTACATGATAGGTGTTCAAAATTACAAGCAAAAAATGAAATAGAGATTTCTTCCAATGTCTGAAAAACAATCAAATAAACTAAGTGTTCATTTATTTAAAAAAAAAAGAACTGACAAATGGGACCTCATAAAACTACAACGTTTCTGTAAGGCAAAGGACACTGTCAAAAGGACAAAGCGGCAACCAACAAACTGGGAAAAGATATTTACCAACCCTACATCCGACAGTGAGCTAATATCAAATATATACAAAGAACTCAAGAAGTTAGACCCCAGAGAGCCAAATAACCCTATTAAAAATGGGGTACAGAGCTAAACAAAGAGTTCTCACCTGAAGAATATCTAATGGCTGAGAAGCACCTAAAGAGATGTTCATCATCCTTAGTCATTAGGGAAATGCAAATCAAAACAACCCTGAGATTCCATCTCACACCAGTCAGAATGGCTAAGATCAAAAACACAGGAGATAGCAGTTGTTGGTGAGAATGTGGAGAAAGAGGAACACTCCTCCACTGCTGTTGGGATTGCAAGCTGATACAAACCACTCTGGAAAGCAGTCTGGTGGTTCCTCAGAAAACTGGGCATGACACTCCCGGAGGATCCTGTTATACCATTCCTGGGCATACACCCAGAGGCTTCCCCCGCACGCAATAAGGACACATGCTCCACTATGTTCATAGCAGCCTTATTTATAATAGCCAGAATCTGGAAATAACCCAGATGTCTCTCAACGGAGGAATGGATACAGAAGATGTGGTATATTTACACAATGGGATACTACTCTGCAATTGAAAACAATGAATTCACGAAATTCTTAGGCAAATGGTCAGAACTTAAAAATATCATCCTTAGTGAGGTAACCCAATCACAAAAGAACACACATGGTATGCAGTCACTGATAAGGGGATATTAACCCAGAATCTTGGAATACCCTAGACACAATGTGCATATCAATAGATTTCCAAGAAGATGGAAGGAGAGACCCCTGGTCTTGGAAAGACTGGATGTAGGGGAATGCCAAGACGGAGAAGCGAGAGGGGGTTGAATGGGGAAAAGAGGGAGGGAAGGGGGCTTATGGGACTTTTGGGGAGGGAGGAAATGGGAAAGGGGAAATGATTTTGAATGTAAATAAAAAAAACTTAGAAAATAAAAAAAAATAGCTTTTCAAGAAGATGGAAAGAGAGACCCCTGGTCCTGGAAAGACTGGATGTAGGGGAATACCAGGACAGAGAAGCGAGAGGGGGTTGAATGGGGAACAGGGGGAGGGAAGAGTGCTTATGGGACTATCGGGGAGGGAGGAAATGGGAAAGGGTACATCATTTGAAATGTAAATAAAAAGTATAGAATATAAAAAAAGAGAGACAATCACCTGAATCCTAGGATGAGGACAGACTTATGTCCAGATACTTCCATGTGTATCCATGCCCTTGAGAATATATCAGCCTGTATCTCCATGGCAACAAGACTTTAAAAGTATATGTTTGCTGAGTCATTGATCTTCCTTCCTGTAGTGTCCACCAAAGCAATCCTAAACTTTCTCCCCATAGTTCTCAACAGAAATCTTGGAGCCTTGTCTCTGGCCATAGCATAAGTGCATGTGATACTCTACATGTTCATAGTGCATGAGCTCATTAGTGGTTAACATGGTGCTTTTTGTCTGTTGTACTAATAACCTGAAAAGGTTTCAAGTAAGTATTTGGCTAGAAAAGAGCAGAGCAGACGATCCAGTAACAGGAAGAAAAACAGAAGAAAGGGGATGCACTTCCTATCGCTTGTGTCTCTTTCACCATGTCAAAACCCCAACTTATTTTTAACAAAGTCTAGGCTGGACAACCCTGAAATCTCAACACACATGATCCAATTATGGTCTTTTTCCCAAAGCATCATTTAGCATTTGTCTCTGGGTACCATTATGTAACTATCCTTTCAGGAACAAAGGTTGGGAAAGAGACATAGTTCTGATAGTTTTGACAACTTGTCACATCACCTTGCAGGAAAAACTGGAGCTAAGACAATGACAAGCCTGTGCCACACCTTGACCAAGTCTGCTTTAGTTATGTATATCTCTAGTCTTCTTTTTGAATGTTAGCCTCATGTCAGGAGCCTAAACCAAAGATGGGCCTCATTGTTTGCCTCCTGGTGTGGCCACATTTATTACTAATAGTTTCTTCAATTGGTCTGTTGAGGGTGGGTGGCTGAGCCTAGGTTATTAAAGCTGCAAAGATCCAGGCTCTGACCCCAACAACTCTGATACAAAGCCATCAGATGAAAAATGAAGTCAACTCCAGCCATGAAAGCAGGTAGGCTAACTTCAGACCTTCACTTCTCCCTCGGCTCCTCCAAATCAAATCCCCCAGTCTCATCCCCAGCTCCACAATGGAACACCTACTGCAGCCTCCTTTCTCCCTCTGCTCCCATATCCAGTGTATCCCATAGATCTTCCCTCCTAACCACTCTCCCCTCCCCCCCACCCCCCGTGCATTGCTTTATTCCAACACCCAACTCCAGTAGGCACTCCTTGCCAACACTGGCCACTCCTGCCAGAGAAACTGTTAGGCTAACTGTAGATCCTCTCATCTCTTTCCATTTCTCCAAGTTCAACTCACCACCTCTACATCAGAACTCCTAAGACATTCTTCCCCCACCTCATCTCTGGTGGATCCCACAGATCTTCCTCTCCTAACCTTTCTGCTGTATTCTTTGCTTTATCCCATCCCACAACTCCAGCAGGTGCTCCCTGAAAACACATTGGCAACTCCTGCAGGTAGAAAAACTGTAGATTCTTGCCTCTCTCTGCATTCCTCCAAATCAATTTCCCTTGTTTCATCCTCAGCTCTGCGACAGAACACCTGCTTCAGCATCCCTTTCCCCTGCCCCATCTCAGCTGGTCCCACAGAGCTTTCCCACTTTTTTTTATTGAATATAATATTCATTTACATTTCGAATGACAAAACCTTTCCCAGTTTTCCCTTTCCCCAAAACCCCCAACACCTCCTCCCACCCCTGCCTCCAATATATGCCCCTCCACCCGACCCACTCCTACCTCCCCCCTCCCCCGACCTCGATTTCCGTTTGTTGGAGCATCTATTGAGCCTCCCCCTGATCAAGGACCACTCCTCCCACTGATGCACGACAAGGCATTCCTCTGCCACATTTTTTGGCTGGAACCATGCGTACCCCTTGGTTGATGGTTTAGTCGCTGGGAGTCCTGGGGCGTCTGTGTGGCCGACATCGTTGTTCTTCCCATAGGGCTATAAACCTCTTCCATTCCTCCAGACCACCCTCCAACTCCTCCGTTTGGCACCCCATGCCTCTATATGTGTAAGGCTCTGACAGGGCGCCTCCAGAGACAACCATGGCATGCTCCTTTTGATATGCACTTCTTGTCGTCCATAGTACTGTCTGTCGGTGTTTGGTGACTGTTTATAGGATGAATCCCCAGATAGGGCAGTTTCTGGGTGGCCTTTACTTCAGTCTCTGTTCCACATTTTGTCTCCTTTATTGCTCCTGTGAATATTTTGTTCCCTTTCTCAGAGGAACCAAAGCACCCTCACTTAAGTCCTCCTTCTTCATGAGCTTCCTGAGCTGGGTGAATTATAACTTGTTTATTTTGAGCTTTTGGACTAACATCCACTTATCACTGAGTGCATACCATGTGCGTTCTTTTGTGACTGGGTTACGTCGCTCAGGATGACACTTTATAGTTCCATCCATTTGCCTAAGAATTTCATGAATTCATTGTTTTTAATAGCTGAATAGTACTCCTTTATGTATATATACCACAGTTTCTGTATCCATTCCTCTGTTGAAGGACATCTGGGTTCTTTCCAGCTTCTGGCTATTATAAATAGGGCTGCTATGAACATAGTGGAGCATGTGTCCTTATTACATGTAGGAGCATCTTCTGGGTATATGCCCAGGAGTGGAATAGCTGGGTCCTCAGGTAGTACTGTCTAATTTTCTGAGGAATCACCAAACTGATTTCCAGAGTGGTTTTACCAGTTTGCAGAGCTTTCCCACTTAATCTCTCACTCACCATGTATTGCTTTATCCCAGCTCCCAAATCCAGCATGTGATTTCTGGGAGCTTACAGGCCCTTCCTGCCTGGAAAGCTGGTAGGATGACCTCAGATCTCCCCTTCCCCCTCCATTCCTCTAAGTCCAATCCCCCAGTGTCATTCCTAGCTCTTTAAAAGACTTTCTGCTGCACACTTTCAGCATTTCCTGCACACACACACACACACACACACACACACACACCATTCCCAGAATACCAACTAAGCAAATCCTGGTGAAACAACAGATACCTCCCTGTTGAAAAGCCCCTTAACCATGCTCAGGCTATCCCCATTTCTAAGTCTCAGATCCCAATACCAATAAATTCATTTTACCTGGAACTCCCAGTGGCCACAACTATCAAGAGAAGATATCCCTATGGGCAACACACAGACATCATTTTCTTCTAAACTCCAGAGAAGAAACAGAAATCAAGGAACAAAAGACCCACCTAACAAGGAAAAAGCCAAATATCAGCACCAAGAATTACAAGATTCCCAATCCCAGATCCCTAGACACCGGCATAAAAACATAATCAATTTACCCAGGACAACATGCCTAAACTAGAGCCCAGCAAGTCTACCACAGCAAGCCCTGAATATTCTAACATGTTCAAAGCACAAATAAAAGGTCTTAAACAGCCTTTATGAGTACATTAGAGATTGTAAAAGAGGAAACAAATGAATTTCTTGAAGAAAATTATGAAAACACAAACCATGAGCAAGCTATGTTCAGTATGACACACAATCCCCTTCTGTTGCCTATAGATCGAGATCTAGAACTCTCAGCTCTTTCTCCAGCACTGTCTCTTTCTCCTGGACACTGCCATGCTCCCCACTATGATGACAATGGACTAAACATCTGAAACGGTAAGCCAGCCCCAATTAAATGTCTTCCTTTATAAGAGTTGCTTTGCCATTGAACTGAGCACAGGGTCCCCAATGGAGGAGCTAGAGAAAAGACCCAAGGAGCTGAAGGGGTTTTCAGGGCGATAGGAGGAGCAATAATATGAGCCACCCAATACTCCCAGAGCTCCCAGGGACAAAACCATCAACCAAAGAGTACACATGGAGTTACCCATGGCTCCAGACGCATAGGCAGCAGAGGATGGCCCTGTTGGACATCAAAGGGAGGAGAAGCGCTTGGTCCTGGGAAGGCTCAATGCTGCAGTGTAGGGGAATACCAGGACAGGGAAGCAGAAGAAGGTTGATTGGGGAACAGGGGGAGGGGAGATTGGTTATGGGATTTTGGCGGGGGGGGGACCAGGAAAGGGGACAACATTTGAAATGTAAATAAAGAAAGAATATATCTAATTTTAAAAAAAGAGTTGCTTTGGTCATGGTGTCTCGTCATAGCAAAAAAAAAAAAACATAATTAAGACAAAATCCTGAACAGCCAGTGACAGCAGGACCAAATAACAACAGAGGTAACCAGATGGCAAAAGGCAAACGTAGGAACATTACTAACAGAAATCAAAGTAATATGGCACCATCCAAACCCAACTCTCCAACAGCAGCAAGTCCTGGATACCCCACCACAACCGACAGACAAGATCTGAATTTAAAATCACTTCTCATGATGCTATTAGAGGATCACAAGAAGGACACAAATAAATCTAATAAAGAATTACAGAAGACCATGAATCAACGGTTAGAAGCCCTTACAAAGGAAACACAAAAATCGCTTAGAGAAATGCAGGAGAACATGGATCAAAAGATGGAGGCCCACAAGGAGACAACACAAAAATCGCTTAAAGAAATAAATCAAAGGGTAGATGCACTCACAAAGGAATCACAAAAATTGCATAAAGAAATGCAGAAGAATATGGGTCATCAGATGGATGCCCATAGGGAGGCAACACAAAAATTGCTTAAAGAAATGAATCAACGGATAGATGCCCTTACAAAGGAAACACGAGAACTGCTTAAAGAAATGCAGGAGACAATGGATCAACAGATGGAATCCCATGAGGAGGAAACACAAAAATCGCTCAGAGAAATGCAGGAGAACGTGGGTCAACAGGCAGAAATCCTGAAAGAGGTAATGCAAAAATACCTTAAAGAAATACAGGAAAATAAAAAACAAACAAGTGAAGGATCTCAGCAAATCCATCCAGGAACTAAACAAGGAAGTAGAAACAACTAAGAAATCACAAAGGGAGACAACTTTGGAGATAGAAAACCTTGGGAAGAAATCAGGAGTCATAGATGCAAACATCAACAATAGAATGCAAGAGATGGAAAAAGAATCTCAGGTGCTGAAGATTCCGTAGAAAGCATCGACTCAACAGTCAAAGAAAATGCAAAATGCAAAAAACGTGTAACCCAAAACATCCAGGAAATCCAGGACACAATGAGAAGACCAAACCTAAGGATTATAGGTATAGATGAGAGTGAAGATTTGCAACTTAAAGGGCCAGTAAACATCTTCAACAAAACTATGGAGGAAAACTTCCCTAATCTAAAAAGAGAGATGCAGATGAACATACAAGAAGCCTACAGAACTCCAAACAGACTGGACCAGAACAGAAATACCTCCCGTCACATAATAATCAAAACACCAAATGTACTAAACAAAGAAAGAATATTAAAAGCAGTAAGAGAAAAGGGCCAAGTAACATACAAAAGAAGACCTATCCGAATCACATCAGACTTCTCAACAGAGACTATGAAAGCCAGAAGATCCTGGGCAGATCTCATGCAGACACTAAGAGAGCACAAATGCCAACCTAGACTACTATACCCAGCAAAACTCTCAATCACCATAGATGGAGAGACCAAGATATTCCATGATAAAACCAAATTTTCACAATATCTATCCACAAATCCAGCCCTGCAAAGGATAATAGGTGGAAACCACCAATACAAGGAGAGAAACAACACCCTGGAAAAAATGAGATAATAACCTTCTTGACTCAAACCCAAAAGTAGATAACCACTCAAACATAAAGATAGTGTCAAGAATGGCAGGTGGCAATAATCACTATTCCTTAATCTCTCTTAATATCAATGGTCTCAATTCCCCAATAAAAAGACATAGACTAGCAGACTGGATACGTAAACAGGACCCAGCATTTTGCTGCATTCAGGAAACGCACCTCACTGTAAAAGACAAACACTACCTCAGAGTAAAAGGCTGGAAAACAATTTTACAAGAAAATGGCCGCAAGAAACGAGCCGGAGTAGCCATCCTAATATCAGATAAAATTGATTTTCAACCTAAAGTCATTAAAAAAGACACAGAAGGACACTACATACTGATCAAGGGAAAAATCCACCATCAAGAACTCTCAATTCTGAATATCTACGCTCCAAATGCAAGGGCACTCTTATTCGTAAAAGAAACTTTACTAAAGCTCAAAGCACACATCACACCTCACACAATAATAGTGGGTGACTTCAGCACCCTGCTCTCTGAAATGGATCGTTCAGGAAAGCAGAAACTAAACAGGGACACAGTGAATCTAATTGAAGCCTTGGACCAAATGGAACTAACAGATATATATAGAACATTTCATCCTAGAGCTAAAGAATACACCTTCTACTGAGCACCTCATGGTGCCTTCTCCAAAATTGACTATATAATTGATCACAAATCAGAACTCAACAGATATAAGAAGATAGAACTAATCCCATGCCTCCTATCAGATCACTATGGAATAAGGGTGGTCTTCAATGGCAACAAAAACAAAAGAAAACCCACATACACATGTAGGCTGAGCAATGCTCTACTCAGTGATAACTTGGTCAAGGTGTAAATAAAGAAAGAAATCAAAGACTTTTTGAAAGTTAATGAAAATGAAGGCACAACATACCCTAATTTATGGGACACAATGAAAGCAGTGCTAAGAGGAAAATTCATAGCCCTGAGTGCCTCCAAAAAGAAACGGGAGACAGCATACACTAACAGCTTAATGGCACACCTGAAAGCCCTGGAACAAAAAGAAGCAAATACACCAAAGAGGAGTAGAAGGCAGGAAATCATCAAACTCAGGGCTGAAATCAATCAAGTAGAAACAAATAAAACCATACAAAGAATCAACAAAACGAGGAGTTGGTTCTTTGAGAAAAATCAACAAGATAGATAAGCCCTTAGCCAGACTAACCAGAGGGCACAGAGATAGTATCCAAATTAATAAAATCAGAAACGAAAAGGGAGAGATAACAACAGAAACTGAGGAAATTCTAAAAATCATCAGATCCTACTACAAAAACCTGTATTCAACACAACTAGAAAATCTTGAGGAAATGGACAATTTCCTTGACAGATACCAAGTACCAAAATTAAATCAGGATCAAATAGACCATCTAAACCGTCCTATAACCCCTGAAGAAATAGAAGTTGTCATTGGAAGTCTTCCAACCAAAAAAAGCATAGGTCCAGATGGTTTTAGTGCAGAATTCTATCAGACCTTCAAAGAAGACCTAACACCAATACTCTTCAAACTCTTCCACAAAATAGAAACAGAGGGAACACTACCCAACTCGTTCTATGAAGCCACAATTACACTAATACCAAAAGCACACAAAGATCCGACAAAGAAAGAGAATCTCAGGCCAATCTCTCTTATGAATATCGATGCAAAAATACTCAATAAAATTCTTACCAACTGAATCCAAGAACACATCAAAACGATCATTCACCACGATCAAGTAGACTTCATCCCCGGGATGCAGGGATGGTTCAATATAAGGAAATCCATCAATGTAATCCACTACATAAACAATCTCAAAGAAAAAAAACCACATGGTCATCTCATTAGATGCTGAGAAAGCATTTGACAAAATTCAGCATCCTTTCATGCTAAAGGTCTTGGAAAGATCAGGAATTCAAGGCCCATATCTAAACATAGTAAAAGCAATTTACAGCAAACCGGTAGCCAGCATCAATCTAAATGGAGAGAAACTTGAAGCAATCCCACTAAAATCAGGGACTAGACAAGGCTGCCCTCTCTCTCCATATCTTTTCAATATAGTACTTGAAGTTCTAGCTAGAGCAATTAGACAACAAAAAGAGGTCAAAGGGATACAAATTGGAAAGGAAGAAGTCAAACTATCACTATTTGCAGACGATATGATAGTATACTTAAGCGACCCAAAGAACTCCACCAGAGAACTCCTACAGCTGATAAACGACTTCAGCAAAGTGGCCGGATATAAAATCAACTCAAGCAAGTCAGAAGCCTTTCTATACTCAAAGGATAAGCAGGCTGAGAAAGAAGTAAGAGAAATAATACCCTTCACGATAGCCACAAACCATATAAAGTATCTTGGCGTGACTCTAACCAAACAAGTGAAAGATCTGTATGACAAGAACTTCAAGTCTCTGAAGAAAGAAATTGAAGAAGACCTCAGAAGATGGAAAAATCTGCCATGCTCATGGATTGGCAGGATTAATATAGTAAAAATGAGCATCTTACCAAAAGTAATACACAGATTCAATGCAATCCCCATCAAAATCCCAACTCAATTCTTCATAGAGTTAGAAAGAGCAATTCAAAAATTCATCTGGAATAACAGAAAACCCAGAATAGCTAAAACTATTCTCAAGAGTAAAAGAACCTCTGGGGGAATCAGTATCCCAGACCTCAAGCTGTACTACAGAGCAATAGTGTTAAAAACCGCATGGTATTGGTACAGTAACAGACATGTAGATCAATGGAACAGAATTGAAGACCCAGAAATGAATCCACACTCCTATGGTCACTTGATCTTTGACAAAGGAGCTAAAACCATCCAGTGGAAAAAAGATAGCCTTTTCAACAAATGGTGCTGGCTCAGCTGGAGGTCAACATGCAGAAGAATGCAAATTGACCCATTCTTATCTACTTGCACAAAGCTCAATTCTAAGTGGATCAAAGATCTCCACATAAAACCAGACACACTGAAACTAATAGAAGGGAAACTAGGGAAGAACCTTGAACATATGGGCACAGGGGAGAATTTCCTGAACAGAACTCCAATAGCTTATACTCTAAGATCAAGAATTGACAAATGGGACCTCATTAAATTACAAAGTTTTTGCAAGGCAAAAGACACTGTCAAAAAGACAAAGCTGCAACCAACTAACTGGGAAATGATCTTTACCAACCTTACATCCGACAGAGGGCTAATATCCAATATATATAAAGAACTCAAGAAGTTAAACTCCAGAGAGGCAAATAACCCTATTAAAAAATGGGGTACAGAGCTAAACAAAGAGTTCTCACCTGAAGAATATCTAATGGCTGAGAAGCACCTAAAGAGATGTTCATCATCCTTAGTCATTAGGGAAATGCAAATCAAAACAACCCTGAGATTCCATCTCACACCAGTGAGGATGGCTAAGGTCAAAAACACAGGAGACAGCAGGTGTTGGCGAGGATGTGGAGAAAGAGGAACACTCCTCCACTGCTGGTGGAATTGCAAGCTGGTACAACCACTCTGGAAAGCAGTCTGGCGGTTCCTCAGAAAACTGGGCATGACACTCCCGGAGGATCCGGCTATACCACTCCTGGGCATATACCCAGAGGCTTTACCTGCATGCAATAAGGACACATGCTCCACTATGTTCATAGCAGCCTTATTTATAATAGCCAGAATCTGGAAATAACCCAGATGTCTCTCAACGGAGGAATGGATACAGAAGATGTGGTATATTTACACAATGGGATACTACTCTGCAATTGAAAACAATGAATTCACGAAATTCTTAGGCAAATGGTCAGAACTTAAAAATATCATCCTTAGTGAGGTAACCCAATCACAAAAGAACACACATGGTATGCAGTCACTGATAAGAGGATATTGACCCAGAATCTCGGAATACCCTAGACACAATCCACATATCAATAGATTTCTAAGAAGATGGAAGGAGAGACCCCTGGTCCTGGAAAGACTGGATGTAGGGGAACACCAGGACAGAGTAACTAGAGGGGGTTGAATGGAGAAAAGATTGAGGGAAGGGGGCTTATGGTACTTTCAGGGAGGGAGGAAACGGGAAAGGGGAAATGATTTGGAATGTAAATTTAAAAAAAAAAAGAAAGACCCTTGGCTTCTGGAAAAAAAATAAATAAAATAAAATAAAATAAAATCAACTCAAGCAAGTCAGTAGCCTTCCTATACTCAAAGGATAAGTAGGCTGAGAAAGAAGTAAGAGAAATGATACCCTTCACGATAGCCACAAACCATATAAAGTATCTTGGCGTGACTCTGACCAAACAAGTGAAAGATCTGTATGAGAAGAACTTCAAGTCTCTGAAGAAAGAAATTGAAGAAGACCTCAGAAGATTGAAAAATCTGCCATGCTCATGGATTGGCAGGATTAATATAGTAAAAATGACCATCTTACCAAAAGTAATATACAGATTCAATGCAATCCCCCATCAAAATCCCAACTCAATTCTTCATAGAGTTAGAAGAGCAATTCAAAAATTCATCTGGAGTAACAGAAAACCCAGGATAGCTAAAACTATTCTCAAGAGTAAAAGAACTTCTGGGGGAATCAGTATCCCGAACCTCAAGTTGTACTACAGAGCAATAGTGTTAAAAACTGCACGGTATTGGTACAGTGACAGGCATGTAGATCAATGGAACAGAATTGAAGATCCAGAAATGAATCCACACTCCTATGGTCACTTGATCTTTGACAAAGGAGCTAAAACCATCCAGTGGAAAAAAAATAGCCTTTTCAACAAATGGTGCTGGCTCAACTGGAGGTCAACATGCAGAAGAATGCAAATTGACCCATTCTTATCTCCTTGAACTAAGCTCAATTCCAAGTGGATGTTCACTTATATGAGGATATTAGCTTTTATGAAAATGATAAACAAAGCTGCAATCTACAGAACCACAGAGGATAGGAATAGAGTAAGGAACTAGAGGAAACAAATATCATCAAGGAAGGGAAGAAAGTAAAACAGATATTTATGGATGGATTGGGGGTTCTGGAATGATGTGATCAAGTGGGATGGGAAGGGGCTAGGAAGAAATGAGAGGAGATAGGGAGACATACAGCTAAAATTAAGGAGTATTAGGGGAGTAGTGTAGAAACCTAATGTAATAGAAACCTCCTAAAATAAATAATATATGAAGGCAATCTAAACGAAGTTGCCAAATAATGGGAGAGACAGAGACCCATCTCTTATTACCAAATGAAGCTTCCAGTACCAGGTTTGGGTTACATCTAATTGAATTGTTGATCAAGAGGCCCCTAAGGAATCCCCAAACAACCCAAGCTGTTGCCAAGGCTATAGGATGCTCTCCACAAACTGACCGCAAGGCCCTATTGCTGAAGTCAACACCCACACAAATCAATGAACATGGAAAAATTGAGCTAGTGCCTACATAGAACCTACACCTCTACATTCCAGCATCTTTGTTTTAGGAAGGTACTCTGTATGCTATCAAAAGAGAAATGTAAATACCAAGCTGGTCATAAACCCTTTATTTACAATGATGTACTATCTGCAGGATGTGCCAGGGAAATTTTGGCACAAAAAATGGGGGAGTAATTACCTGCAATTGATTTGATTTAAGGCTCACTGCACAAGATGGAACCCATACACAACATTTTCAGTAGCCAAGAACTTGAGACACGATAGTGCAGGGGCTTAAGGCCAAAAACCAAATAATACTAATCTTTTAAAAAGAAAACGAAAAAAAAGCAATGATAAATGACTCCTGACAATATTCTTCTATACTCATTGGCTAGTGCCTTGTCCAACCATCATCAGAGAATCTTCCTCCTGTAGCACATGAGAAAAATTATAGCGACCCAAAGCCAGACATTACTCAGAGTGAGAGATCTTGGAACACTCAACCTTTAATAGAATTTCTCCATCAAAACTCTCCACTTACAGCTCAGGAAAGAGAATGTAAGAGCTAATGAGGATGGAGGACACCAAGAAAGCAAGGTTCTCTAAATCAACATAAGCAAAGCTCATAAGAACTGAAAGACTGAAACAGCATTTACAGGGCCTGCATAGGTCTGCACCAGGTCTTCTACATATATATTATGGCTTCCAGTTTAATGATTTAATGGACTCCTGAGTATGTGATTGGAGGGTCTCCAACTCTTGTGTTCTCTCTGTCTCTATCTCTGTTTGTCTATCTGTTTTTCTATGTGTGTGCGTATGTGCATATGCATGTGCATGGGTGCATGTGTGTGTGTGCGTGTGTTTGTCCTTTTGTTTATCTGTCTTGTCTGATTCTATGTGATAGTTTTTATCTTGTTATATTTCATTTTGTTATAGTTTAAAAATGAATGAATGAATGAATGAGTGAGTGAGTGAGTGAATGAGTGAATGAATGAAATCCTAGCCACAAGAATAAAGGTTAACAATGGAACTGTCATTTATATAGATTAAATCAATTTTCTAGATTGGGGTAACATTGGGTATGTCAACTTCTCCAGGGCAGATCTCCTATTCAGGAGTACTTGAGCAACAAATAGTGGATTCCACAGTCTTCTTTGTGGTGTTTTTATTAGGTTACAGCATGGTTGGTTGGTTGGTGGCTGGTTGGTTGGTTGGTTGGTTGTTGGATGGTTTTGTTATGTTTTGTTTTTTTGGGTGGTGCTGTTTTCTAGGTTTGGAATATTTTGTTGCATTAAGTTTTTTGTTTGTTTTTGAGAAATAACTTAATGTTGGTTGCTTAGTCAGGAGAAGAGGATCTAAACAAACTTGGGGGAAAGGAAGAATATAATCAAAATATATTTAAATTTGAAATAATAAAAATTTTAAATGTAAAATAAATTTTAAAAAGTGATGAAGTTTTTTAAAACTAGAAAACAAGACTCTAGATTCCGATTTCACCAGAAACAGTTTTCTTTGTATATTTACTGCTTGACCGGATGATGTGATGTGGGGATACCATGATATATGGATACTGTAATAGAGGAAAGTTGCCATATAGGGATGCTGTGGTAGTGGGAAGTTGTCATACAGGATGCTATTGAATAGGAGTGCTATAGTATAAGGATTTTATGGTATAGGGATGCCAGGATGTATGAATGTTGTGATGTAGGGGTTCTGTGATATAGGGGTGCTTTGATATAAAGATGCGGTGGTATAGGGATGTTGTTGTATAGGGATGTCATGATGTAGGGATGCTGGGGTATAGAGATACTGTGGTATAGGGATGTTGTGATGTAGGGATGCTGCAGTATAGGGATACTGTGGTATAGGGATGTTGAGATGTAAGAATGCTGTGGTATAGGGGTTCTGTAGTATGGGGATGCTGTAGCACAGAGAGATACAAGATTGGATTCAGAAACATGGGTATGCACCCTAACTTTGCTATCTGATCTGGAGGAATGTATAGGATCTCTGAAAAATAGATCTTAAACTCAAGTGGCAGCAGGAAGGTTACAGTTTCAGAGTGAGGCTTCACTGTGAAACCTGTGACTCTACATTAATAATGTGAGGACTTGAGAATGCCTCTTAGAATTGTCTGTAGTCCAGTTTGTTCTGTCTTTACTTGATTTGTCTTTTAAACTCACTTCTGAGACAGATATTTTCTCAATGAAACCCTTTTCTGAAAATCTCCCACTTCTATGCTTTTAAGAGATACAATAAACACTGGGCCAAAAGCTGTGAACATCACAAGTGCAAGGCAGTACAACATCCTGTTCTAAACATATTTCCTTGGCATATGATATCTGCAGATGGAAATAGTTCTGAAAATAAGCCTTTTTATGAAAGCAATTTACATTTATCTACATCAGCAGAGAAAGTGGAGAATGAAGGCAAAGACATGTTCTCTGATGCATGTACCTCTCTATCTCAGAAAGATCTTTACACAGGAAGAACAGGTGGGGGAGGGTCCTAACACCTGCGTGGCAGAGATCCCACAGGCTTTCCTTTGAGAGTTGCTATGTGGATAACTGTGCTTTATAAGACAATCTTTGGTGCCTTGTGTTTCTGGAAATTTAGGGTAGAGAGACCTAAAAACCATAGCAAACTAGACTTAAATACTGATCTTCATCATGCCAATAAAAGCAGACAAGATGGTGAAAAGCAGAAAGAAGTGATTCTGTGCAGCCAAACTGGAAAGAGGAACAAGTATGAAGATCCAATAACCACCCAAGTCCATCTTCAGGGCCCTGACATGAGGGTTAGGTTTACAGTGAGTGCACAAGGTATATATAACCACACAGTCCTAGTCAACATGTAGCCACCCATCATTGACCTATAACTGTTTCCTAGCTCCTACCCATCATGCAAATTGTCATAACTGAGTAAATTATCTTCAAGACAAGCTTCCCCTCCCACTTTTCTTTCTCCAGCATGACACTTCTGAAGATGTTCCATTTCCTTGAGGCCCACTGTATCAGTAGCCTGAGAAGCAAAGTAGAGGTGTCTCTTTCCAGAAAGTTTGTCCTTCCTTCCAGGGCATTTACAAGCACATTTTCTCACTCTTCTTTTTTAAAAAGCTTTTAACTGTTTTAATTTTTATTGTATGTGTATGGGTGGATTTTGCCTGCATATATGTCATTTGCATGCCTTGATGCCTAAAGAAGCCAAAAGAGGGCATTGGATCCTTCAGGACTGGAGTTACAAATGGGTGCAAGGAATCACACCTGGGTCTTGTGGAAGTTCAACTGGTGCTCTTAATCACTGAACAATCCCTCCATCCCTACAGTCCCTCCCTTGACCTCATGGCTTGTATTGTCACCTTACCACCTCAAATAACCAGGCTCCCTTTTCCCCTCTTCCTTTGTGTAACATATAAGTGACAACCATCTGGCCCTTTCCATGAGTCTCAGATGCTGTTGATAGCTTCTCTACCTGTATGCTTTCCATTAACCTATCTAATGTCTGTTTAATCTCTCAGAGTAAAATGCCAACATTTTGGAGGAAGAAGAGGTGAAGGTTAAAGCTTTCCTACACCAGTCCCAGCTGTACTAAAGAAGTGGAGGTGGGGATGTTTGCCTTCATTTCTCTTTATGAGCCATTCATTCCCACTCTCCACCCGCCCCCATAGTCCCACCTTTCTCTGATTGGAGGTCTGAGGCTCTCAGCCCCAGATCCCCAGATGGTACAACCCTGTGCAGGTGGCAAGTTTCCCCGGGGAACAGCATTTGCTTTCCCATTGACTTCCTGTTGCTCCAAGCTGTGAACTCACAGTCACTACCTTCTGGAGGCTGGAGCTCAGTCTCTGCCACAACAGATGCTGTTTGAGAAGAGTTGAAGCAACTGCTGTAAATATTGGTGGATAGCTGACTAGCATCGTCGGCATAGCTCAGCAGACATAGCTGTTAAGGAAGGAGATCCCTGGGAGTGGGAAGGACAACAGGAATAGGATTCTCCAAGCTGTTCTTTTCACTCTTCCTGATCTCAGTCTCAAGCCAACTCTATCAGTCAGGAGTCTTGATCCCTTTTTGCTTTTCTACAGTCGTGCTTAAGAAGATCCCTGACATCCCTCAAAAATGTGCAAAGGTTTCCATAGCCTCCTTCTTTTTGTTTTGAGATAGAGTCTCCTGTAGCCCAGACTGGACTCAAAGTCATTATAGAACATAAGATGACCTTGAACTTCTGATTCTTCTGCATTTACTTGCTGCCACCATGGGTATACATCATCATATCTGGTTTGTGTAATGCTGGAGACTGAACTGAGAGCTTCATTCACACTAGGCCATCACTCTGCCAACTGAGCTACATCCCCATCCTACCAGAGTCACATTTCTGTTATGAGTGTCTAGATTGAGGACATTTCAAAGATTCAAGTACAGCCACTGCAGGTGGAGACCTGCAGTGTTCAGTGGGGAATTCTGGCCAGGTAGCACCAATATTCTCTGTTTTCAAATTCCTAAAGAGAAAACAAGGGGTAAATCCAGCTCTGTATTGGTCATTGTCAGTACCTAGAGTAGTCTACAATATCCATGTGTGCCTTAAAGCTCATTCCAGTCAAACAAATGTGACTGCTGTGATACTTTGTCCTGGATGACATTTTAGCAAAATACACAAAGGATAGATCAGCACCAGAGAAGAAAGGAAAGCGGCTGTGTGGCCTGGTGGAGACAATGAGCTGGAGTTGTGACCACTGGAGGCAGCTCTTAGAAAAGAGGTTGAGAACAAAAGCAATCAGGACATTAGAAAAGGGAGGGAAACTTCTGAGCCAAAATACAGGAGAAATACCTTTTTAAATAGTCTAAAGACTGCAAACAAAGAAACCCATAGAGATTAAAAATAGTTCATTTAATGTATTGCTGTCATAACTAATTATTATAAACTCAATGGCTTAAAACAACTTTATTCTCTGTAGGACACAGAGAGGAATGGGGCAGAATGGCCATGACTCAGTGACTCAAGGAAGAAGAATGGGATGCCATAGCAGCAGGAGATAAAGCCAACCAGCCATGTGAGATTTCAGATAGATGGCCACTGGCCACTTCTTCAGTTGGGCCTGGGGTAGGAGAGGAAGGTTTAGGAGTGCCCAGGCTTTGAGGCAGCCAAGGCATTTTAAAAATAAGCCAGTGTGTGTGTGTGGGGGGGGGTGTAGGTGTGTGTGTGTCTTTCATTCGAGGGTCCAAAAATTGCTCCTGGGCAGGTGCGAGCATGCAATTCACCAGGAGCAAAATCTCTCTGCTACACACTCCCCTTCTACTCAGAGAGGGGGAAGCTCCCCTTGGGTACCACCCCAGCCTGGGACATCCAGTCACAGGAGGATTAAATACATCCTCCCCCACTAAAACCCAACCAGTCAGTCCAGTTAAGGGAAAGAGATTCAATGACAGGCAACAGTATCAGAGATAGTCCCTGTTCCAATTGTTAAGGAACCCGGAAGAAAACCAAGCTTCCCACCTGCTACAAATGTGTAGGAGGCCTAGGTCCAGTCCCTGGATATTTTTTGTTTGGTGGTTTAGTCTCTGTAAGTGTCCTAAAATTCTTAATCATTGTCTGAGACATGGCGGAGGAGCAGGCAAAATTATTCTTACTATTCCCCACTCAACAACATTTCATGCCAATATGGGAATGTAATGTTTGCTGGCAAAATTCATGATGCTCTTGCTTTTAATAGCTAAGTCGTATTCCATTGTGTGAATAAACCACATTTTCTTTATCCAGTAGTTGAGAAACATCTGGGTTGTTTCCAGTTTCTGACTATTACCAATAAAGCTTCTATGAACATAGTTGAGCAAGTGTCCTTGTGATATAATAGAGCATCTTCGGGTATATACCCAGGAGTAGTATAGCTGAGTCCTGAGGTAGAACTATTCCCAGTTTTCTGAGAAACTGCCAAATTGATTTCTAGAGTAGTTGTACAAGTTTGCACTCCCACCAGCAATGGAGGAGTGTTCCCATTGCTCCACATCCTCAACAGCATGTGTTGTCCCTTGAGTTTTTTATCTTAGCCTTTTTTATGGGTGTAAGGTGGAATCTCAGAGTCATTTTGGTTTCCATTTCCCAGATCACTAAGGACACTGAACATTTCTTTAAGTGTTTCTCGGCCATTAGAGATTCCTCTGTTGAGAATTCTTCGTTTAGCTCTGTACCCATTTTTTAATTGGGTTATTTGGGTTGTTGGTGTCTAACTTCTTATGCAAATGGATGTAACTCAGACCCTAAAGGACATGCATGTTATATACTCACTTATAAGTGGATATTAACCATAGAGGATAACCACACTACAGTCCACAGATCCAAAGAAGCCAAATAACAAGGATGGCCCAAGAGAGGATGCTTGGAATTTTCTCAGAAGGGGAAATAAAATAGATATAGGAAGTGAACGGAGGAAGGGAATGGGTAGAAGAGGGGAAGAGGAAGGGAATGGGGTCAGGGGGATCAGATGTAGGGAAAGTAAGGCAGAGTAAAGCAGGAAGGGGGGCATCTCTAGGGCATGTCAAAGACCTGGGATGAGGGAAGGCCCTAGGGAATCTATAGCTGAGAGTCCTAGCAATGTTGGACATGGAGCCTCCTGTAGCCAGGCAGGACTCCAGTGGAGGGATAAGGACAGCAACCTATCCACAGAACCTTTGACCCAAATTGTGTCGTGTTTACAAGATGTGCGGGGACAAAGATGGAGCAGAGACAAAGGGAATTGCCAACCAATAAATGGCCCAAATTGAGACCCATCTCATGGGCAACAAACAATCCCTGACACTATTAATGGTAGTCTGTTATCCTGACAGACTGGAGTCTAACATAACTGTCCTCTGAAAGACTCCACCTAGCAGCCAGTGGAAACAGATGCAGAACCCTACAGCAAACCATTACATGGAATTCAAGCATACTAATGGGAGAGTTGGGAGGAGGATTGAGGGATCCAAAGAAGACAGGGACTCCACAAAAAGACTAAAGGGATCAATTAACCTATACTCTTGGGGGCTCCCAGACACTAAACCACCAACCAAAGAGTGAGCATGGGCTAGTCCTAGGCCCCCAGCACATATGTAGTAGATGTATAGCTTGGTTTTCATGCAGGTCCCCCAACAACTGGAGCAAGCACTGTCCCTGAACCTGTCACCAGTCTATGAATCCTGTCCTCCTAACTGGGTTGCTTTGTCTGGCCCCAGTGGGAGAGGATGTGCCTGCCTAGTCCTGTTGTGACTTGATGTGCCAGGGTTGGGTGATACTGGGGGGGAGGGGGGGCGGATCCTCTACCTTCTTGGAAGAGAAGGGGAGGGGAAAATGCTGCAAGGAGTTGTGAGAGGGAGATTAGGAAGAGGGGGCCGATATTGAGATGTAAAGTGAATAAATAAATTGTTGAAAAATGTATACTACTTAATGATAAAAACAAAGACTTATTTCTCTGCCAACATTCTTTAGCACATAAGTATCACATTGAGTATTTCTTCTGGAGTGGATTGTGTTACAGGGTTTGTTTTTTAAAACTGCTGTTTGAGTTGCCAATTTGAATTTCATAATATATATGAAATTTTACTTGAGATTGGGACAGAATTTCAAGCAACTTCTGACAAGCTCTAAACATACCTCTGTTTTATTTCCTGTGTATGTACAAAATTGACTTTCAGCATCAATATTTATTAAAAACAAAATCTATGAACTCTGAAAAACGTTGAAGATGCCTCAACTGCCTTGTGTGGAATCTAATATTCAGCCAAGATTTAGTTCTTCCTGTAAAAGTAAGTACATCCATTTCATTACTATGTGGACTGACTTCATCTCTAATAATAAGAAATTATTTATTTACTGAAGATTATTTTAAGGCTTGGAAAAATGACTCACTCTTAGAGAAGAGTAGAGTTTTGCTTCCAGCATCCATACTGGGTAGTTGACAACTGTCTGTAACTTCAGTTCTGGGGAACCTGAGGCTTCTAGTCCTTCTGTTGGGTGTATATGTCCCTCGTTGGAGCTTATGATGTGATGCAAATACGTCCATGAAATACCATTTTACAATTTGGGCTTTATTCCCGCTGCATACCTGAGACTTAAACTCAGGGCCTCACACATGCTAAGCTAATCATGCCCTGTATCTCAGCCCTTTCTTTTTGTTGTGGTTTGGCTGGTGTTTGTTTGTTTGTTTGATTTTCAACTTTAAAAAAAGTCTTACTAAGTTGCCAAAGTTGACCTTCAACTCACTCTGAAATGAGAGTTTTCCTTTTGCCACTTGCAAGCATGGAAGAGGAAAACAAGGTTCTGAAATGCGTTGTGAAGAACCCTCATAATCCGGACTTCTCATCCTGCCTCCGAGAGTCCGGTCCTGTCTCCCACTAGAGAATGTATGACAGGCTGCAGTCAGCCCCATCCTGCAAACTCTTGGTCCTGGAAAGCTCAGGTAGCAGCTCAAGAAGCATGTTAAATAAGATATGCAGTCATCTTCTAGGCTGCAACTCCCATTTCTTCAGTTTGCATTGTAAAGTTTACAACAACCCCGTCCTTTGTCCTTCGTCTTGCCGTGATGTTAACATGCTGGGGAGGCTGAATTTTCCTCAAGGCTGCTGGCATGCACAGGCAGAATCAAGATGCAAGAGGGACCCTGCATAGGGATCTTGGAGATGAGCCCCATTCCCGCAGGGCCAGCTGAGGAAGCGTAGGGCTGGACCTGTGCCAGAGTCATGTGACACAAAAGCTCGAATCCGTCCCTATGGGGCAGGAGTCAGCTCCTCAGTGGCCACTGTCAGCCATCCCCACCATCAAAGGCACTGTTCTTCTCGAGGACAAGTTGGGCATCTCGCTCTGGGTGAGTTCTGCCAGGAAAGCGCTGGGCAGGAAGGAACCCAGGAGGGGAGCAGGGGTGGGGTGGGGGGTGGGGGGATGGGCGAACAGCCGCAGGCGGTGGCCTGGGCAGGATTCATGGGCGGTTTCCCGGCTGGTTGGAACAGTGGGCCTCTGGGACAGAGGACTACGCAGCAGACTTTTCTGGAACAGGTTGGGATGAGAACAGACTGGCCTAGTGAGGGAGCTGGGCAGAGTTGAGGGCGGTTGTGGGGAGACCGGCCACGCCTCTTACAGGTGGATGTTTGCCTCAGTTACCTGCATCGGAAGGTGCTAGTGAGTGCCCAAGCCACTCACTGCTCCACTGCTCCAGCGAATCCGAAGTGAATGTGGAAAGTCTCTAGAGAGGTGAGCTCAGTCCCCAGCCTTGCAGTTAACTGGTAAGGATACCACAGTCATCCCCCTGTGGCTTGTTAAAACGATGTGATCACTCCTGCCCAGTCATAGCACCATTGGCTGAAGCCAGAATGGAGACAGATGGGCAAGGAAGGCCTGGGGACACTGGCACTCTGGGATAGGTGTCAAGCCTGGTCCAGGGGGCTTCTTGGACCTGCAGCTAACCTCTCTGTCCTCTGGTCCCAGAGAGAGCCTTCTGTGTTAATACTTTTCTCTTTGCTAGTCCTTTGAAACATAAGATCAGCCATGCTTAGAGCTGCCTAGCCCAGCGTGGGTGAGATCTGAGGTCTGTATTCACACTGTTTCTGCTGCCAGGACCAGACCTGTCACTGGGGCCACTGTGATTCCCATAGCCCTGAAGAAAATGAGCATCAAGAAGAAAGATCTTATTACCTTGCAGGACCCTGAAGCCAAGTACCCACTGCCCTTGATTGAGAAAGAGGTAGAGAGTCACCTAAACCTTCCTCTGGTTAGCTGAAAGAGGAGGGTTGGGGGAGGGGGGAAATGCTAGCTGGGAAGGTGGGGTGAGAAGTCACCTCAGGATCAAATGGAGCATCTTTCTAAAGATCTGGGCCACAAAGCAAAACTCCTAGAGAGCCAACAGAACCTTCCCACCTTTCTTCTTTTTTCTTTTTCTCACCAGCAAATCAACCACAATACCAGAAGGTTCCGCTTTGGACTGCCCTCACCAGACCATGTCCTAGGGCTTCCTGTAGGTGAGCAGTACTTGGTGACATCTCCAACTCTGGGTGTATGAGTACTCAGCTCCTATTAGCAATGGATTCCCATTCTCGTGGGATATGGAGGGTACATTGATATAACCCTGGACCACATGAATGAAGGGAATAGACAGGTGGACTTGAAGATAGTGTCCCCATTGTTCCACTTGGACTGTCACAATAGTAATAGCTTGAGGAGCACTGATAAGACGAAAGCCTAGAGTCAGGAGGTCTAAGATCTCATTAAATGCTCCTATCCAAGCAGTTTAAGGCCAGTCCCTCACCGTCTCTGACCCTCCATCTATAAAATAGTATTTCCCAGGCATGTCTGCCTACTTTGGGTATAGTGAGGGTAAAATTCAGAAACTTCATTGTGTTGTTCAGGGATGACAAGAGCAGATGTTCCCTTGCAGTCAAAGCCCAATATGCATGAGAAGTCACTAGCAATGCAAATGCACTTATTGGATGGATTATCTGAGGGGTCCTGAAACCCACTTAAGGAGGGACTCACTGTGGAAACCAGCCCCACCTTACCTCTTGAACTGTCCCACTTCCAGTTTCATCAGTAACATCTCTAGACAGCTCCTGAGATGAAAAACCTAAGGGGCAAGGTTGGGACGGAGAAGCCTTGCCCTTTGTCTCCTAGAGGACAGTCTTATTGATGGTCTACTTTCAAAGAAAACTCTCACTTCAACTCTGCCAAGTGATGAAATTGTAGTATGAGGAATCCTGCTGGGTCCCTGAGCCTGCTTGCATCCCTCACTCCTCTGTCACTGGGCATTCCATTCCTCTACTTAGCCTGTCTGTCACCATCCTGTTTGGAGGCAGCATGAAAGCACAAGCCACTTAAGAAATAGAATTTGTAGAGACTTCCTTGACCTGCTCTTTCTTCAGCCCCGGTGGAAGTTGTGTGGTCAGTGGGACAAGGCAATGCAGAGCCCTCTAAGAGTCTTGATAGGAAAACTGGGTGCCTCACAGCTCAGCTGACACAAAGATGGGAAGAGGTGGGACCCCAGGACCCAGGATGCAGCTTCGTTCTGTGTGGGGATGCAGTGACTGACTTTCTAGGTCCTCAGTTTCAGGTGAGCTCTCAATGGAAGCTGCTGCTTCAGGCCTGTGTTCTCAAGTGACCCTGGTACCCAATCAGGCCATGGCTATAAGTTTGCCCCTTAGCCTCAAGGGACTCCTCCAAGACCCAGATTTACACTGCTTAACATTATGAACTAGCCCCTATGTCCTCAAGCCTCCCACTCCCCTTCTTCCTTTTTGCCCTCTTCATCCTTTTGTCTCTGCCCCTCTCTCTCTCTCTCTCTCTCTCTCTCTCTCTCTCTCTCTCTCTCTCTCTCTCTCTCTCTCTCTCTCCCATCTGTATTTCTAATTTCCCAGGCACACTTAGTTTCTACTTCATCTGACCCTGTCCTGGAACCGTCTTTTGCTTCTAGCTTTTAGCATTCTTTGATGCAGCTCCTCCCCTCAATCCCCTCAATATTAATTGCCTTGGTCTCTGAAGTCTGCACTTCAATCTGACCCATTATCTGCCATCGGGCTATAGTCTAAACTCATATGTCTTTGTCACCGCCCCCCAAGTCTATAGAATTCTACTCTGGACAGGCAAAGACAGTGTAAATGTCCCCATTGCCTCTCAGTAGAGCCAATGGCCAGATTGCACACATCCAGGTCCTGGGACCCTGCAGTATCCATGAGGCTAAGCCCTGTTCTATCCTGGGACATAGATGGGTTCCTGGTCCCTCCCAGACTCCAGGTTAGGAAGAAAAACTTTCATGAAGACAATAGTTTCTTTAAATGGAAAAAACTTTTCTGATTTCTTTTTTGAGACCAGATCCCACTCTTAGCCCAGATTGTACTGTGATTTATAGCTCAGATTAGCTTTGAACTCAAGTCAGTCTCTGATGTCCAAGTGCTAGGATTACAGGTATGTGCCTTTCTGACGTTTTTAGTGTCCATTCCCTCCTTTAATTCAGTCTTACTCTTTAAGAGTTATAGTGTGATCATGGCTGGGTAGATGTAATCAAAGTGAATCTTTGGGGAATTCCTGGGTCCTGTTTACTATCCTCAGGCTTAACATTTGTTACATTTGTGCAGGTAACTATGTCCATCTCTTGGCACAAATTAACAATGAATTGGTGATCAGGGCTTACACTCCTGTCTCCAGTGACGATGATCAAGGCTTTGTGGACTTAATTATAAAGGTAAATAATGCCCATTTTGCTCAGCTGTCTGGAACCCCCAGGTATCCTAAGTGTGGTAGAGTGGAGAGCAGTGCTTTTTTTTGGGAGGGACTTATGGCCTGGACAGTGCTTGTCAATAGTTTCATTTATCAGTGATGCTACACTTTTATCCTGTTGTGCCTCAAAGGATTGCTGTGGTTAGTTTGTCAACTTCACATAATCTAGAAATCACCTGAATAGAGTCTCAATAAGGGACTATCTATATATCCTAGGTTGGTTGAGGAACTGTGTATGGCGGATTGCCTTGATTATATTAATTGATGTAGAAAGATCCAGCCCACTGTGGGCAACACCATTCCCTAGGCAGAGGACACTGGACTGTTTAAAGTGCAGAGAATGGGCTGAGCACTGCCAGGCATGCATGTGTATATTCGTTTCTCTCTGTTGGACGTGATGTGGTGAGCTGCTTCAAGGTCCTGCCTGGACTTCCCTGCAAAGATAGACTTTAACCTGCAATTATAAGCTAAAATAAACCCTTTCTCCCCTAAATTGTTTTGATGGGATATTTTATTGTGGAAAAAAGAAATAAAATGTTAAATTGTTCACAGTGAGTGTGAAAGTATTTACTTGCATGATTTCTGATTGCAAGTGTACTTTCCAGCTGTGTGTAACTGTAGCCAAAGACATGGAAATGTAAAGGACCCATACTTACTTTTCAGATCTACTTCAAAAATGAGCACCCCAAGTATCCCAAAGGAGGGAAGATGACTCAGTACTTAGAGAACATGAAAATTGGGGACACCATCCTTTTTCGGGGGCCAACAGGGCGTCTGTTCTACAATGAGCCAGGTACCAGGTGCTGCTCAGTGAGGCCTCACAGCTGTAAGATTCCTCCTGTGGTCATACTGTGGTCTTCTTCAGCCCTAGGGCACATGGGTCTTCATTCATTCACACGAATGCATTTATAGTGGCTTCTGTCACTGCTCAAACTTAATTCACATGTGTGTATGTCCTCATGACTGTCTCTGCACAGATATATGAACGGTGCCTGCTGATGAGCACAATGGAGGGAATCCACACTAATCGGTCACCCAGTTTCTCCATTTACTCACTCATCCACCATTGGCATGGAGGGGGCTCTAAGTGACTCCAAGTTCATTTCAGCTTCTCTAAGAAAAGGCCCAGCTACCCCCTGGGATGCCCAGCCTTGATTTCCACTCTGCATACTGGTATACCAGAGGTGGCCTGCAAAGTTACTGTGTCAGAATGGCTTGGGATGCTACAACCTTTCCCTTAGCTGAACCAGCCTTCTAAGAGTCAGACATCTTTTGTAGTCTGCCAGACAAGGGCTGCCGAAGTCAAAAACATGCTTTGTATTTCTAGGGACCCTTTTAATCAAAGCAGACAAAACAAGTGAGCCTGAAAAGAAGCTGGTTCATCACCTGGGGATGATTGCTGGAGGCACAGGTAAGAGTCTCGGGGTTTCTCTAAGACCTTTCTAACGTGGGAGTTCTTTGACCCTATGAGAAGTGATGCGAGAGATTCCTCCCCAGCTGTGGTAGTGGGAATGTGGAGTCAAATACTGAATCTGACCCCATTCCTCTGCTCCCTCTCAAGTCAGGGCTGTGTGGCCAGGCTAGGCAGGCTTTGCTCACTGGTTCCTAAATAATGGAAGCTCAGTTCCAGCCTGACTTTCCAAATGCTTTGAGAATGAACTCTCAGGGAGACATATCACACCATCACAGACAGCTTTAATATTATCATGTTCACTTGCCCTGAACTCTGTGTCTGTGTGTGTGTGCGTGTGTGTACATATACACACATATATACATAATGTATGCCACTTGAACACCCAGGTTCAGAACCATGACTATTATTATACTATGAATTTGCTTTTTTCTAACTAGCTCACAGAATGTTCTTTTCCTCTTGTCACAGGAAAATTTAAAAGGAGGGCTGAGCATGTGGCTCAGTTGGTAGAGTATTTGCCTAGCACAGGAGGCCCTGGGTTCAATCCACAGTACCACATAAAACCAGGCATGGTGACATATTGTAACTCCAGTATTTGACATGATCAGAAGCTCAAGGGCATTCCTTCCTTGGCTACACAGTGAGTCGAGGCCACCCTGAGATACATGAAACCCTGTCTCGAAAAAGAAAAAGGGGCCTTTGACCTTCTGTTGCATTAGAAAGGAACACCAAAACCAAGGGTGTTCTTCCCCACTTTGGGTTTTAGGGGACAAAAGAGAAAATGATAAGAGAATCAGTGAACATGTTAATCCACTAAAGGCCAGAAACTGGAGCATTGGAGATGGCAGCAAACTGGCCTGCCCACTGTTTTGCAGGCATTACGCCCATGCTACAGCTGATTCGCCACATCACCAAGGACAACAGGGATGGGACCAGGATGTCCCTCCTCTTTGCCAACCAGGTCAGTTCTGCAGAGTCAGCCCAGAGTTTGCCACAGTAGCATGGAATGTCTGAGTAGGGCCTCTGTAGGAATTCCTCCTCCCCCATTGCCTGAGGACATGCTGCTTGGCTGCCTGCAGCTGGCCGTGGGAGGCTTAGTGGGCTCAGCAAGTCTGCTGTCAGCTGAAGGAACCAAGGCCAGGCCCGATCTGTTTGTTTCTGCTTAACTCCTATCTTCCCCACAGTCCTACTCCATGCACTGAACTTTCTCCTTAATTCCCAGTTCTCTGTTTTTACTGAGTATTAAATAATGGATGCTCCTGCTGGAAATTCTAAGTTCTGAAGAATATACATGCTTTCATTTGTCTTTTTCCCTATATGTACTATATGTATCTATACATGATATCTCATCATACACACACAATTTTTTTTCACTTAGTAGTATCACATAGGCATTTTCCTCTTGCTAACTTTAAATATTCACACCAGAGTCAAAGTAATGTTTTACTAAATATTCATTCAGGTTCTTTCCAGATTTTGGTCATAAACAATTAGTAATTATAAACAACTGTTAACTTATTTTCTGAAACAACGCCAGAAATAGAATTACTGGACAAGAGCTATGGAGGGTCTGAGGACGCAAGCCTGGCCCACTTTTCCCATAAGCAAATGTAGACACCTTCCTCTTCTACATATCACTAGCACTGCCTTCCCCTGGCTCCTCAGAGAAGGCCAGCCTGCATTAAGCCTGTGTCCTTTGGTCTGTTAGGCCTGATCCTGAATGCAGGGAAATGAGTGGGGGCTTTTGCATGTAGTCGGTGGTCTGTGCAGCCAGTCCTTGCAACCAGAGGGCAGCTTAGCTGTTGGTACCCCAAGCCCCCCCTCAGCCCCTTCAGCTCTTAATGAGAGACACAGGGAGTAGCAGGACCTTGTCTGCCCCTGTAGTCTGGCAAGCTCTTGAAACCCATGCATTCAATCTTGAGGGACCTACTGGCTATTCCTAGAGGGGCCTTTGTAATGTTGCTTCTTTTCTAGACAGAAGAGGATATCTTGCTGAGAAAGGAGCTAGAAGAAGTCGCCATGATTCACTGTAACCAGTTCAACCTGTGGTATACACTGGACAGGCCTCCCAGCGGTATGACCCATGTAGCTCTCCTTTCTTCTGGGCCAGCTCCATCCTTTGACACACCTACAGACTAGTCTCTACATTTTGTCAGCTTTGTCTTTAAGGTTTACTGCATAGGAGATCATGCCTGGGGACTCTTGGTCTGTATAGGGCCTGCAAGAATCTGAGTGAGAGGACACTGGGAGCAGCAGTTTGTAATGGGAGCCAAGGGCGGGCGCTAAATAAATACCTCTTCTCCATGCCACACACTGCACTAAGGATAGACTCTGAGCCACCAGGCTATTTGAACATGTACTCTTCAGTCAGCACATTGCACCTAATATGACCACTGGCCCCTTAACCTTGTATGCTTCTCCCCCCCACTGCCAACCTCTTCTGGACAGCAGACTTCAGATGCTGAGCTTCAGCCAGCTCCCACAGCCTCAGCTAGCATCCCAGGAACCACCATGCACCTTGCATCATACATGACATCTCCTGCTTCCCTGATCTATACCTGTCTATAAACTATCCAGCAGAGACTGCTGCCCAATTCCATAAACACCAGTGTGGCCTCCTCACCCCTACCTAACAGCCCCACTTTCTACTCAATGCATAGAGCAGAGACACCATCCCATGTCTCCGAATCCAAGGCTTGAGCCTGGAATTTGGGGAAAATGTTATGGATGGCAGGGAACCCATATGTCTGCTTCTTGAGTCAACTATGACGACCAGCAGTACAGACTTCTAAGCTTTTTTATATGGCAGCCTGGTCTCCAGCATCAGGGACAAATGCAGAACCATGCTTCCTCCCCTTTCTGCTTCCTTTCAGGCTGGAAGTACAGCTCAGGCTTTGTTACTGCTAACATGATCAAGGAGCACCTCCCTCCTCCTGGGGAGGCCACACTCATCCTGGTATGTGGCCCACCACCTCTGATCCAGGAGGCAGCTCACCCCAGCCTGGAGCAGCTCGGCTATACCAAGGACATGATTTTTACCTACTAACACCTCCCATGCTACTTAGCAGGTTCTTCTCTGGTTTAGAGTGTGTTTGAATTTGCCCTGTTCAAGTAGGGTATTTGCAAGGTGTCTCTCCATGCACTCTTGGGCATGATGTTCTTTTGGTTATGGCCCTAAGAAGAGTTCACAGGCTAAAGACAAAAGTGATTTTTGAGCTTCCAGGCTTGGAAGCTGGGAAGGAAGCCACTTTCTCCATGACGTTCTCCACGGTTTAGTGGAATAAACTGGACTACTTTGCGTTTAGCTCACAATGTGTGGATCTGTAGAAAATACACTGGGCAAACCAAGACTTGCTGATGTGGGGTGGGGGTGAAAAAGAGTAGGGGTGTGACCAGAACTGGCAATATAATAATGGTTGTGGGATAGAATTCCAGCAAGATCCAAACAGGTCTCCATCAACCTAACTACTTATGAACCTTCTTTACATTTCTCTGCTTTGAAGGCCAAACTCACAAGAGGGCAAAGGCCTTGTGTGTTTGTTCTTCCTTGCCCTGTGGGACACTTTTTTAAAAAGCTGTATGTCAGGGCAGTAAATCCACAGTAGGTGGGCTCCAGGAACCCCTTTCTTACAGCAGATGGAGACATTTGGGGATATTTATATTTTCGCATCCTCCATCTTGGCATTGTGCTAAAGTTGGCATGGTTAAGTTTCTTCATTTACCATTTCCAGAAGCTATGCTTCAAATCCCATCATTCAAACCAGATGACACAGGGACCGCTAGTGCCACCTGCAGTTCGAAGTGAGAATAGCATACTGTGGCTCTGTTCCCCCCCCCCCCCCCCCCCGTAAGCTCACCCCAACTCCATTCCTTAGAATCTTCCTAATGGGCCAGAGGTTCTGTGGAGCATTTGTTCTCTAAGTTACATAGGAGGAAACAAGTGTTAGTCATGCACTTCCCCAGTCATTTAGACAGTGGGTGGCAGAGTTGCCTTTAAACCTGGATCTGTTTAAGTCTATTGTCTGTTCTCCTTTCAGAAGAACTGGCAAAGTAGCAGCAGCATTAGCACTTGCAGCTGGATTTGCTACTCAATGTGCACATGTGTGCATGCGGGAGGGTGAGGAGGGTGGGGAATACAAGAAAGAGAAGAGAGGAATGTGGTTCCATGGAGCTCTGCTATACCCTTGAATCTCACCCACTGGGGGCCAAACACCATCTCAAATAGGCCTTCTGAGGGACACTCCCACATTCATCCACCCACTTGTGCTCAGTGTATTCTTGCATAATGCCCTCCTCAGGGAAAGACACAACTGCTCACTCTCTGCTACATTGCCCATCTTGGCCTTGAACTCAACTCTGTAGCCCCACAATCCTCCTGCCTCAGCTTCCAAACTAATAATAACTAGGATTCCAAGCATGTACCACCAGGTTCAGCTGTAAAGCCTTCCACATTGGACTAATCCCACATCACTGGATTTTTCATTCCCTAGGCCTTCTGGTTGATTTCATTGGTCATTTGACAAAGCCTGGAGATGTTTTTGGCTTTCCTAGCTAGAGGAGGTGCCAATGACATCTGCAGAGAAGACCAAGGATAGTGGTCATTGGCAACTTGATTAAAAGACCTGGGACTTCCTTAGCCCACACAGACTACAGCAGCTCAGATGGTTTATGCAGCAGGTACACGTGCATATAACCTTAAAGGGAACTGTGAACATCTCAGAGGCGCACGATGCTGAAGGGCAGAGTTGATTTGGAACTAGGAGAAAGAATAAGAGAAGTGAAGCAAAGACAAATTGGCGGACTCACAAAGGCTGACAAGATGGTGGAAAGGTGGCACAAAGGTGGCAAGATGGCATGCCCATCTGCAACTAAGGAATTCAAAGCAGAAATGTGATAAGGCGACAGAAGTGGAGAATGTTTGGCAGGTAGTAGAAAACCATGGGCAGCAATCAGATAGCAAGGCTGGAACTAAAACAGTCATGGCCTGGGAGAGTAGGGTTAGGCTGGCTTGCATGAGACAGAACAGAAAAAAGCCAATAAAGTTCAAGTTTGAAGACTGTCCACTAGGGGGAGGTGCTTGACCAGACACTGTACTTGAGGCAGGTGAGGGAGAAAAGTGCATCAAGTCACCATGGGTGTCTTGGAATTCAGGTAGATGAAAGCTGCTGGGGGATCAAGAGAGGAGTCCTGGTTCTCATGCCCAGGCTTCTCTTAGTGGACATTCGTACTTCTATGAAGTTGTCTCAGAGGATCCCCTGCACTCCCCCCCAAATCATTTCACTCAGCCACTGCAGAACACACAGAACAGCTTATACAACCTTCCCCCAATCCCCTCCAATCAGAGGCTTTTATGAACAGCTCATTGACTTTGTTCTGCATTTAACACCTCGCTTTCATCTCTGCAGGAGTGGTCTGCAGTTTGCATATAAAAGTACAAAAAAAGGTAGAAAAGTCGTAGTGGAAAGCAACCACTGACGACACAGAAACATGGGGACACATCTGGACACCTGTCCTACCCCTCTGCTTTTGCTCCTATCAGCACCTACATCCAAGGTGGCCCACAAGCCCCATCTAGGTGGCTCTGTGCCAACTCCCCATTGAGGCAAACATTCAGGCTCCACGTGTGCCTCTCTAGGCTCTCAGCCATGAAGAGTGTCATCCGCAGTCACCAGCATCAGGGACAGCCAGGCGGGTCATTCAGTAGTTGGTCCTGGCTCAGTAGAGTCTGTAAGAACACAGTCAAAGGGACAGTTTAACAGTCCATAGCCAAGGCTACCCTCCAGTATCTTCATAAGAAAGAGACCAGGAGTGGCCCATATTCAACATCACTAACCTAACAAAGTTATGGTATCCCAAGGAGCCTGAGCACTGCATGTTGGACAGTAATGTTAAGATAAAAATGGGCTGAGGGCAAAGCTGGTATACACAGTGGAAGAGTTCTTTGGGCTGCTGTGTGCCTCAGGACTGGCTCAGGGTTTGATTCATTATCAAGCAGCATCCATCATTTCCTCTACTGTGGCCATGAACATCATACTGCACCAAGTTCACTGGGCTTTAACTAGCCATGCCCAGTAACAAGGAAGGGACTCGGAATCCTACCGTGAGGCGGTGGATGTCTTGGGAGAGGAGCCCTATCTGTGTCACGGTGCCTTCAGAAGGTGCCATCTGTAAAATGGGCAGCAGCCTAGTCAGCACACAGGAGTGAAGTCCATGCTTTACAGACAGTGACATGCAAAATCCCCCCTCTACTCAGGTGCATCCTCTCCAGGACATTCTTCCCTGGAGGGTGGGCGCAGTGTGTTCTAGGCCCTGCGAAGTGTCAGCTGGTGAGACCCATGCAGTGTCAGTTCCTGCACTGCATACACACACACTCTGCCGAAGTCACACTCAGCACCAGCACGCAGCGTAGAGACGCAGGCCACAGGCAGAGCCTGTCAAGCCGCCTCTTGCACATGTCCAGTGGTCCAGCTATTTCCAGAAGCATGGAGCAGCAGAAATGAAAGCCTCCAGATTACTGGACAGGAGGATGATTTCCAAGCACAGGACCCAGGATAACATTGCTGTGGTGTAAGAGGACATCTTCAGGAGACTGCAGCCTCTTCACGGCACAGAGTCTCCTTCTCCTGCCTTTCTCCTCCCCTTCTCCTTGGGTACTGCTGGCCCACTCCATCTTCCTTATCTGGAAGCTGCAGACGTGGAGGCACCAAGGGCAACCCCTTGTAGGAGGAAAAACTCAGATCCACTAAGGGAATGGGAGTCGCATGAGGTCACACAGATTTAGCAGCAATACAAGCCCATGCAAGGTCTGAAAACAGGTACATGCAGTCCCTCACTGGGACATAACCAACAGGACACAAAACCTGACCTGACCTGTTCTACACGGCATTGGCCATTGGGTACCAGATTTAAACACTAGTGTTGCCCAACCTGGCAAGCTTGTGCCCACTTCTCCTACTAGCTGGACTTCAGGGGAGGTAGCAGCCTTAGGTAACAGACCATGGCTGAGTCTTTGTGTATATTAAAAACCAAAATGTTAAGCATCACCTGCATCTGAGGTAGTGTCAGAATACCATAATGGGGCCATCAGTCCTGCCCTTCCTGCCAGATGGATAAAACACTGCTGTTATTCTGTAGACGAAGTCCACTGAACCCTGAAGGAGTCAAAAGTTGGCCAGTCCCAAACTGGAATTTCCTGAGCAGAAGCTCAGATGGGCAGAGTACACATCTCTTCCTGGTCAGTCTCTGGCCAGACACAGGCCATCTGGTGAGCCCATTACCAGTTAGTTTGTGTCAAAAGCAAGAGACCAGCTCTGTTTCTACTTTTCCAGGAAACAGAAGTAGGCAAGATGTGAAAAGCAGAGGCTTGCCAAAAAGGCTGCCTGTTCATCTCCCCACCCTTCACTCTGCGGCTCATGCTGCTGAAATGGAAAACTAAATAGGGTCTGTGTGACAGATGTAACCCCTAGCCAGGGTGTGCGTGGTGCCCTGGCTGCTTCTATGCTTCACAGAGGGAGATGAGGCCCAAGGCAACAGGGCCACAGGCATCCTCTGACAGATCTTCCATCCCCTTGGTTGAATTCTAAATTATAGGCCCTTAAGCAGTCTAGTGGGTATCACCCTACCTCCAGCCCCCAACAAAATTAAAAATGTTTCGTACTTTCTACATAAATATTGTTTTTATTATCAGAAACAAGTGGCCACCCTATAGTAAGGTACAATCAAGTTACATTGTCACTATGGCCTAAACATCCGCTGTTGGCACTTTGATCTCAGCCAAGACTTTGTGGCTCACAGGCCTAAGGCACTTGAATCCTTCCCTCGACTAGAGTATAGGGGCAGTGTCTGAGAACTGAGCCTTTTGGGATTGCCCAGGGCCTGCCCCTGCTCATGTGTTTCCAGCTGAAATATGGATATTGTGAATTACTAAATATCTGCAAATGTCTCCAAGTGATTTCCCCTGAGTCCACATTTGGCTATAGTTCCCCAAAGTCTGTCCCCTCTGTGGCTATATAACTGCATATCCTGACCATCCAGAAGATGTGTAGTGAGACCAGCCCAAAGACACACAATTGTTTTCTGCAGGTCATGCACAAGGACGAGGGTGAAGTGCAGTTATATGGTGACACGTGGTGTTATTGTGAGCTCTCCATGCACAGAGAAGGCAGATGACAGGGGCGTCAGCTTATCTGTCCCACCTGGTCCAGACCATCTAGTTCATGGTTATCAAGGGGACTGAGACCACGGTAGACACCGTAGACCCTGTGGCTGTCACTGACACCATCTCCGGGCTCCATGGGGCAAATGTAGTCTGTAGATTCATCAAACTTCTTTTTTCTCATGTTTCCAAAATGTGAAAATCCAAGTTTCCTAGGCTGAAACAGCAAATGTAAGATGATGAGAAGGAGTCCAGGGTCAATGTGCAGATGTGACTTATAGTATATCTGGGAGCTAGCTCAGGAGGAAAGAAATGAAAGTGCTGTGGGAAGCAGGACTCCCAATGACGTGTTCTATGCTGAAGCAAGGCCGGCAGATGAGTAACCTTGAACACAGAGCTGTTCATCTGAGGCTGTGCCTAAAACTCAGCCCCACCCCCTTCCCACTCAGCAACTTCCTTTTTCCCAAGGTAGACTGAGAGGTGCCCTGGAATGCTACTGTCTGTTCTTGAGGTCAAGCAGGGGGCCTGTCTCACTCACCACAGCTGCTGACACATGCGTGAGTGAGGAGCCATAAGGATATCCAGACCCTGGAAGAACCTGGGCTGGCCTTCATTTTGGCCTGAGCTTCACCCACATTGCTCGGCTGAACTCCCCAAGACGTATGACCTGCCCTGCAGCTTTAGGGAAGGGAATGTGAGCAGGAGGTCTCACTGAACCCAATGATTGCTTGGGGAGAGTTCAGCATAGCTTCTGGAGGTTACCTGTGGCCTGCAAGGATGGTGTGGTGTGGGCTAGACTTTGTAGGGTTCAGAGAGGCCAGAGAATGAGAGGTACCTGGATGATACTAAGGACAGCTGTGTGCTAGCTCTATCACAGAACATAGGCAGGATGAACCACAAGGAGAACATTCTTAGTGCTAGCAAGATGACTGTGACTAAGATCCCAGGGCATTATGGCACACAGATGGGCCTGACTGAAGGAACCCAGAACTCATCTGCTTGACAGAACTGGAGTAGAGAACAGCTTCCCAAGAAGAGCTACTTCCTGTACATGTTTCTAGTATACAGAAACCTGGGCTGTTTTCCTGGGGCTTCGGCCAAGTAGGGAATGGATCTAATAAAGAGGAACAGACCTCAGGAGCAGACTTATATGGCATAAGCCAAGCATGGCCCTCATGTAGGGCTGGACTCATTGGTTTGGCCCAGGTATCGAACTAACAAATGTTTAGCATAAGGATCAGAAGATAGGCTGCTGGGACCCACACACAGACTCTGACAACTCACCCGAACTTTGGCCGTGGTGGTCAGAGGTGTGTAAGCTGGTGAGGCCATTTTGTCTCGCTTTTCCTGTTCAGCCTCGGGACCAATCAGGGCATTGAACTTGGTGGTCAGATGGCGCCTGAGGAGCGTCTTCTGTGGGGGGATGTTAAGAAGCATAGCCAGGGTGTCCCCAGTAAAGCGAGGCTCCAGGATCTAAGAAGAAAATACAAACAAACCTAGCCAGTGGTTACTGTAGAGGGCACTGGGGAGTAGTGGGGGAGGGGGGGAGGGTAAAAACTTGTTCCTCTGGGTATTGGGTGCCTCCAGAACAGAGGCTGTGTTCTACACCTACCCATGCCATCTCCCCAGCATAAGGCCTAGCTTTGATCAAACTAGCATGTTTGTTGACTGCATATTCACAGGCTAGCAGAGAACTAGAGCCTCTCTGATAAGGCTGTTTTTGAGTCTTCTCTGATGACATCTAGGCCACCACCTCCACATTTCCCTTCTGGCTTTGACACTTGACAGAGCTAAGTGGTGATAAAGATCATATCATAGCAATCAGGAAATTGCATTTGGTGACCTCCCCCACTTCCCCAGCCCCCGTGTTCCTCTGGGAACAGGTGGAACTGCCTTGTTCAGAGTTGATCTCATGCCAGCACCCAGCTGACGGGAATCCTCCATCTGGACTGTAGCTGAGGGAGTCCTCACAGAAGGAATCCTAGCTCTTTCTGTAAGGCACAGTAATGCTCAGCCAGAGATCTCAGAAATACTCTTGAGATTTCAAATTCTGTAAAATGATTCAGATGAAGTACCTCATTTTTTTTTTTCACTAGAATGCCTGGCCCTTACAAAGTACGAGGCTTAGCTTTAATCATCAAGTTGGCCCAGTAGAATCATCTAGGAAGAGTTTCAGGGAGGGGTTGTCTAGATGAGGGTGGTCTGCAGGCATGAGTCTGAGGGATTTTTCTTAATAGGGTTAACTGAGATGAGCTGTCCTGAATATGGCTGGCATCATTTTCATGGGATGGCTTCTGGATGGTGTAAAAGTTAAGAAGAACTAAGCAGTATGCATGCATTCATCGTCTCCTCTCAACTGCAGGTGTCATGTGACCAGGCACCTCAAGCTCTTGCCCTATATTCTGACTGCCCTGTAGCAATAGACTAAAGCCTGTAACTGTGCCAAAACCCTTTCTCCCTTATGTTTCATTTTTTTCAGGGATTTTTGTTTTTTTAAATCACGGCAACATGAACAAAACTAGAAGAGAACGGTAGTTTGGGAATAACCCAGTCTGGGCCAAGGCATGTGAGCTAGCCCAGAGGGCTACTCACAATGAGGCCGCCATGGACGCCACTCCCTCGAAGGTTGGGTGCATACTCTGCCAGGTCCACAGATCGCAGCCACTCCATTACCCTGTGGTTGGACCACTGCACAACTTCTGAAGGAGAAAGGTTACTCTGTGATGGAAGAGAGTAAAAAAGTTAGACTCTGTGTGGTCCTCTGTGGGGTCAGCACCTCTGGGAAGCCTTGCTTCAGTTGCATCACAAGAACAGCAGACTCTTAGGCCTTATAACCCAAGCTATCTGGGTCACTTACCTAAGAGTGTGCCTAGTCCTGAAAAATCAGTATCTTATTGAATTCTGCCGAAATATCTATGCTTAACTATCTGAATCTACCATCCTAAATTCTGGCACAAACCAATAGACATACAGGTTTTTATTACGTAATCCAACAGAATTTTAAAGATCCAATTATGAGCCAAGTGTTTTCTGGGTGAAAATACTCTCTGTCATGGGCAAATGTTTTAAGAGAACCCACAGTAAAACATTTTGAGAGAGGGTTCAGCAGTATAATGCTCAATGCCATTCTAGAGGATCCAGGTTCAGTTCCTAGCACCCATGCCAGGTAGCTCACAACCAGTCCCAAGATATCTGATGAACTCTTCAGACCTCTGCAGGCACCTATACATATGTGACAGATGGACACACAAATAAAAAGTAAATATTTGTATAAAATATAGCAATGTCTACATACTTCCACACAGCCTTGTGGGTTTCAAAATGCTCAGCACTCACACAGAAAACATGCAAGATATATTTGTTGAAGAGCAAGAAAATAAAGACTAGACATCAAAGGCAGGTATTTAAAACCCTTAAAGAACCAGAAGTAGATCAGTTCTCCATAACAGAGGAGGTGGGACATGATCCATAGGCTCTCAGTTTGGGGCTCACCAGGAAGTCCTAAAGTTTATAGAACAGTATTATGTATATCAGCCATGTGGTCCTTTGCATTTGTCTACACTAGTCCCCCTCTAGTAAGGTCCTGTCATCTAGGCTGAAGGCTACTTAATTTTATTCCAGCAAGGAGAGTAATCCACTCTGAACTGTCCAGTCTTTTGGAACTCTGTCCCCTCTGAACCCCTGGACCTTGCCTCCTCTGCCTACTTTGATACCATACTATCTTTCCTTTTCTCTCTCTTTGATGCTGCATCAAATCCTTAGTTCATGATGACTTAGAAAACCACCATCAGAGGCAACAGAGTTACAAGAACCAGAATCTTAAGCATCATGATTTACTTTGTGATGAAAGCATCCTCATTTTCTCACGATATCCCAGGTGTCCTAACTCACGGCCACCTGGACAGCTAGAATACTCCCTCACCTCATCAGCAGGCCTTCTGTGCAGGCAGTTGGTGTTGAACTTGTTGACATGGAGCACGTGAATAGCACATTTGATGCTGAGATGATGTAGTTGGCTGGTGACTTTTAAGAAGAGTAGATCATTCTGGAAAAGAAAAGTTCTGGTTGACAAGTCAGTTTCTAACATAACCAAAGACCCCAGCAGTTCTTTCCTGAGCAAACACAGATGTGCCTTCCACATCTCACAAAGGTTCTCACAGACAGTTTTGCTTACGAACATGGTTTGTTTGTACATTGGCACCTGATGTGCCTTAGGTGGTAACAATATTATTTCAGGGCCTTAACAATACAAGGAAAGGTGGGATTGGAGAGATGGCTCAGTGGTTAAGATCCATTAACTGCTCTTCTAGAGATCCTGAGTTCAATCCCAGCAACCACATGGTGGCTCACAGTCATCTGTAATAGGATCTGATTTCTTCTGGTGTTTATGAAGGCAAAGCACTCATATGCATAAAGTACATGAATAAATAAAGCTTTAAAAAAAATAACTCTAAGAAAGGAGAGAATCACATTTAAAATGACAAGCATGGGAAAACCTGAGTTGAGTGCTCACTGGAAAATATTTAAGGAAAAATCCTCACCACAGTTAGGTATTGCAGCATTCGCCCATCAACTCTTGATTCATGAAACTGGTCTTTGTATTGGGGTAAGCCAATATCATCAAGCCACCCTACAAAAACAGATGCATTAGGATTCATGAGAAAAAAAATGATATCGGTGCCAAGAGGGAAAGGCAACAAATGATCATCTTGAGGCTCTTGATTTCCTTCCCCCAAAGCATTAATAATCTGTCTGTCTTTCACAAGTAAGCTGCTGTCTTTCAGGCACACATTCAATGGGAAATTCCTTTGCCCTTCAGAACAAAAAATATATGCCTCTTCTTACGTGTCACCCAAATGTGGTCAAGCAGTGCAGACTTTTCTTCTTGCTTGGTGTTGATAGCTTTCACTGCTAAAACCAGCTTCTTCCTATGGAGCGGGTGTTTAATCCCTAGCTCCTGAAAGCAAAAGATAAAGACCACATGTGAAGTTTTGACAAACAACTTGGTCCTTAGAGGATGTCATGTCAGGATAGAAATGCTCTTGAGGGTGGTGGTAGAGCCTGGGGTAGGTGCACAGTGCTCTAGGATGTTAGCCTGTAGCAAAAGGCAACCTCAGCCTTCCCTGTGCATCCTCCATGTATACGGGATAGATGGAGGCCCCCACCTACCCATGCACTAGTCCCCAAGCACTGTTCTGGGGGGAAAACAGGGGCATCTGCTCCTCATACTAAGCCCTTACCTTTTCCATGTCCTGAGGGGTAGCTGTCAGTAGTGTGTGGCCAGATGTCACCCACTGTCTGGCAAAGATCACATACTGAGCCAGGCCAAAATCCTCCAGCCATGTACATACACGTTCTGTGTTCCACTGGGCAAACGGGGCATTGGCATCACTGGAAGCAAAGGAAGAGCATGCTTCTGTTATAAGGTACCCAGAGCTTTGCATAGCACAAAGCCTCAGTTAAAGAAAAAAAAAACCTATCTTTTAAAAGAACCAATAAGGTGAATGGCATTGTAGTACAACCCACTGATGTTTGTGCGGCTCTAAAGCAACCTTAATAGCAGGTTTTATGTTTCAGCTGCAGCTTTTCTGAGCATAGGGCAGCAACCATGATCCTCAGGGGACTATTGAGTGCACATAGGTCTAGAAACACAGTATGAACACCTATTATCAAGCCATTTTGTCCATAAGACTCAGCAGTCTTTTAGAAATGCTTGGGAAACTAGGAAAAGACAGTCAGTCCCTGCTCTAACAGGAAAAGACAGTCCATTCTCTATTAGAAAAAGAGGAAAGATAGAAGCCAAAGCTCTTCTAATTTATAACAAATTATTTATTTATTAATGAAATACTAGGGGGCATTTCCATTATAATCAGCAGAAAGGTACATGTGTCTATGTCCATGCTCTGTGTGTGCGTGTGTATATCTGTGTATGTGTGTGACACTATCAGTACTTATTATTAATAAGCCTGGTAGAAAGATCTACCCAGTATGGACAGATAAAATAGTAGAGCCTTTTAAAAGTAGAAATAAAGAACCCAATTCTTTACAGATGATTTCCTACCTATAAACCCACAAGAGCTAAATTACTGGAAGAGGGAGAATGACTGTATACATAGGAAAACAAAAGCATATGTTTATATATATGAAATGAACATTATATGTAAATGTCAATTTTCTACATATTATCCATGCAGATCAATGGCTTTTATTAAAACAATAAAAAACATCCCCACCATACCAACTAGAATTATAGCCTCTCTAGGAGCTGCCTTAATAAGGCACATAAACGTTCTCTAGCTGTGTATGAGGGCAGGGTGGAGGTGCACCAAGGGTGACTTGATGTAGCTGCAACACTCAACTGAGCACATGAAAAAGAAGACATGAATAAATGAAGAGCTAGGTCATGTTCCTAGGCAGGACACCAAGGTATTAAAAGTCATTCATTCTTAAGTACATAAATTTTTTATTTGAAGTGTGAATGTAATGGTACATCTGAGATTCCAACCAAGTCATGGGGGGAAGGTGGACAAAACAACTTCATACTCAGTTTTAAGTATAATTAGGGATTTCGAGATCTACAAGACAAGCTAACTTGTCTGAGAGATTCCCTTCTAGCAAAGTACGGTTCTCCCCTGGTATTCCTGGAGGATGGATTCCAGGAGGATGTTCCAGCCCCAGATATAAAATCTAGTGTTTACATAGAGCCTACACACATCCTCTCAAACACTTTAAATCATGCCCAGATTACTTAACACAGCTAATGCAACACAAATAGCACATGTGGATGTGACATTTTATCGTTAGGGAGTGACAAGAGAGAAAACCATGCAGATGCAGTACCGTTTATGTAACCATTGAAGACTATCTACGTTGTCCAGCCAGAAATCCTAGGCCTTCTACACCCCTAGGGCCAGCTGCACCCCTAACATGCAGAAATGATTTTTAAGAACTCGCTGAATACCCGGTTAAACAGGGAAACCTGGTCCAGAAAGAAGCCAGCACTCTAGAATAAATATTGGGAGAGGTACTGAACTCCTAGCCTAGAGCTTGGGTTTCAGCAAGGCTCAAAAAGGGCGATTCAGATGTTATAAGACTAGAATTTATACAGTTGGGGCACCCTCTGTATAGAAAATATAAAATTTCAATACAGAACTGGAAAATATTTGGAATGAGAAAACACTATAAAAATTACAATTTTGACATGAATTCCCACACAAAACTCCAAGTTTTTTATCTCAATTCTTAGATATAGCTCTGTAGCAGTTTTTACCCTCACATTTTAGGTGTATGCTCTGACCATAGCTCTGTAATTCTTTCTACGAAAACAGAACTTTACTAAGACTAGTTTCTAGCTTGATTGATAATACGTATTTTTAGTATTATTTTTGAGACAGGGCCTAATGTATCTTCAGACTCAAGAGGTAGCTAAGAGTGACCTTGAACTTTTGAACCTTCTGCCTCCTCCAACTCAGGCATGCTAGGCTTATAGATGTGTACTACCATGGCCACTTCGTCAGTGCTGGGGATGAAGTTTACCTCCTGCCTTTACTGCTTTTGATGTGATCTGGCATTAATAGAATAAGGAAAATATTCAGAATATATATCAGGAGGACAGTTTTGTTCTGAAGAAGGGAAGTAGATGCTTCTGAGGTCATAATTTGAAAACTCCTGTCCTATAGACGGTTGAAGACAACCCAGATACAGCTGTGTCTTTATCTTTAGATCTTCCCACTCACATCGTTGTCCATCTCCTGCCCACCCACCCCTTCTTGCTCCTACAGTACCAGAGCCAGCACCTCTGCATCTACCTAAATCCTGTTCCCCATAAAGAAACAATAAAGCCAGTGAGCTTCGTTATCTACAAATATAAAAACTTCACTTGTCCAAAGCATCACTAAAACAGTAAAATTCTGGTATGAGCCCCAAACTGTCTTATCATAATTACCAAACACGGCTTAACCTTAATATGTAGAAAGTGGACAGAAATCTATAACAGATGTATTAATTGAAACTGACCCACATACAGAAAACCCACAAGTTAAATTGATAAACGTGAAACTTGAACTGACAAAAACTGTAAACTTGCAGAAGTCTGTGAGAATAGAGAAAATTAAGCAGAGGAGAAACTTGAATACACATGATTTGATAAGAGTGTGGTAGCAACAGACTTTCTCTGTACAGTGTGCTCTGATATATGAATCAGTAAGACTTTACCTGGGGGAATGAAACAATAAGCTTTGTTTCTCCATGATCTGAATTTATCTATGAAACATTTTTAAAATGCAAAATACCTAATTTTTACTGGAAAGAGAATTGGGGCTGGTAGCTCTCAGGAACCAGGCACTTTCCCCACAAGAATATTAGTGACAAGCTTTTATAGAAGGTCATGTATTAAATATCTATGAATTACATGCCAGAGGCCATTGGCATGTCATTATATTCTCCTTAAAGGTAACACCAGTCTTTTTGACCCGGGGAAGTTTCATGTTTGTTAGCACAGGCATTAAAGATAAACAAAGCAAGCTCATCAGGACCCTCTCATTCTTCATCAACTGGTGTGTTGGTCAAGAAAGCACAAAGACATTCCAGCAACCCAGCCTCTGTGCTGCAGCAGAGCCTTCCTTTGGCAGAGGGAGTGTCTGACATCACTGCCCGAGGCCCTGCAGTGGCAGGAGCTCAGTGAACTGGCTGGGGACATGCCTGCTGGTCTTGGAAATGCTCTTTTCTCCTCTCAAGCCCTAAAGACACAGTCAAATATGGACCAAAGACCGATCACTGGAGTTTACTGTACCTTTTACATTCTCATCTCTGAGAACCCAGAAACAAAATGTCTAAATTAGAAAAATTGCTGGGTAAATGACAGTATCTAACTATGGAATATACAGGTAAGCTTTCTTTGACTCCAAATTGATTGACACCTTTTTAGTTATGTTCTTAGATTCCCCACCCACCACCCCAAAGCTGGTATTTACTGAGGATATACATCCAGGATTAGAAGGATCAACCCACCCTCCTCCTTTCATCACGGATTATAATATAATACAGGTGTGAGGCTATCAAACAGTGCAGAGGTAGGTATGGGAGGGTCCTGTCTCAAACTAAAAGGATCTGACAAAGTCTTGAAATCTGGGGGTGGCAGTAAGTTAAGGATCCCTTCCTCAGGGGGTGGGAGAGAAAAGGGCACAGCAAGTCTATGACAGAGCACGGTTCAGGAAGTGCTCTTTGCTCTCAGGTGGAAAACTGTGTTTCGTCGGACAACTAGTATTTACATTGTGAGTATAAGGGCAAACAAGAGAACTCATTTCACTTTGGTTAAATTTTTAAGTAGCACATTCCAACCAAAGCTGGCTCTGCACATCAGGCTTTCAGAGATTGGGCTGAAGGTACCATGTCACGGGGGGCTGCTAATATGGAAAGGGGTTTCACCACACATGAGCAAGGATCCACAAGAACAGGTTGGTGGGAGACAGTCTCCAGAACAGGGAAAGGAACGGGGGTAAGAAGAGACATGGGAGAATGTCCACTAGGGATACCTCTAAACAGACTTGCTGTTTTGTGTATTTTTATTGAAGCATGATGGAACAGTCATGTGAAACTCAGTACTCTGATGTCCTTGCCACTCACACGTTAGCAGCCCCCTTCAGTGCACCTTTCAGTGCATGTTGCTACAGTACAAATATGAGGGATCCTGGAAGATGGAGGCTGTCTCAAGACCTTCTATGGAGCCTGTAGGACACTGGCCCAAAGGCAGGTAAGGCAGCACAATCTCTTTCAAAAAGACAAGAGGATCTTGATCCTTGAGTAGCACGAGGCTGATGCCTAGATGAGATGTGTAGAAGCTCACAGAATTCTAATTAAACTTTAACAAAATACTTATTTTCAACCCCCACTTTGCCCATGCAAATGAGAAGTGGAGGGGTAGAGGCCATGCGACAGCATGCAGCTTCCAGTTAGGATGTGGCTGAACAGAGATACCAACAATTGTTCTGATAGGCTTCACAATCCTGTGTAAAAGGCCATCACTGAGAATGAAAGACAACAGGACAGAGCCATTCACAGCCTTCTGGTGGTTAATACTGTCAACCAGTCAGGACCTGTCATCACCTAAAAGACACATCTCTGGGTACTTCTCTGAGACAGTTTCTAGATTAGGTTAATCGAAGTAGTAAGCTATACCCTAACTTTAGGCAGCATTGTCCCATCAGTTGGGGACCCTGGCTGGATAAAAAAGAGGGAGGGAACTGAGCACCAGCATTCATCTCTTCTTTTCACTTCCTGACTGAAAATGCGCATATAGCCATCTTAAGCTGCCACCATGCCTTCCCCATTGTGATGGGCTGACAGATAGTTCTTGTTTTTCTCAAGTTGATTTTGTCAGGTTTGGTATTTTGCTGTTTGTTTGCAAAAACTAGAAAAGTAACTAACATAGCCTTCCTACCCCAACCATGGCTGCAGGGAGTCTCATGCTTTTACCTCAGCACCTGTGAGTGTGGGCATATCCACTCATGGCAAGCAGACAAGTTCTGTGTCAAAGACTCCTGCCTTTAGCCTCTGAGGCTGTGGAGCATCCAGCCCCTGCTTGCACTGCACCCTGGCCAGGATTTCGAAAAGCTTTTCCCAGATGGCCTGGATAAATCCTTACCATTTCTGTCCCTTGGTGTCCCTGGTCCTAGAAAGTCTTGGCCCTGCAGTCGCTCGGAGCCCACCTCGTCGAAACTCCGCCATACCTGGTGCATCAGTGTTGAAGTTTCCTGACTGAGTTCTTCGGATTCTGCATGGAGAGGAATCCACAGAGACTGTGAGGGGCTAGATATGGCAGGCTCAGGGCTCTGGGCACTACCCTTCCCAGTCCCTATCCTAAAGCCAGGGAAGATGACCTATGCCGGTGCTTCCAACAGACTCTAGATTCAATACTAAGCCTAACCCTGGGATCTGAGCCACTCCTCTCAGGATCAAAGTGAAGGCTGGTGCCTTTGAGGAGACTCCAGTTTCTGCCTCTGTTCAGAATTAATCAGTTGGACTAGAAAGTACTTGGCTTTTGCTCTTTAAAATATTTTATGAGACACAGAAAAACGAACACACTCTCGTCTGTGCCTTATCATGGGAGCATGGAGGCAGAGGGATGCCTAGGATAAAAGACATGGTATTTGATGAGTGCCTGTTACACTTCTTCCGAGTCCTGAAAAGGAATAACTCACAGTCTTCTCTAAGAATGTGACTATTCTACTTTTGCAGCTATGCGAATGTGGGATAAATCAGGGACTCATACAGCATCTCCCTAGTCTAAACACATGATTACAACCATTACTACCAACTTACTTTCCCCAGAATTTCTTAATGCCTTTGGGGCTCCGTTTGCCATCTGGTGTCAAGGGAGACTGGGGGCTTGACTCAGTACCAGATGAAGTAGATGAGAGTTCATTGGCCATGACTATATCTTCCCAGCCACCTTCTGTGTCTCCTAAGGTGGACAGAATGAAAAGGCATGTGAATGAATGGGAGGGGGAACCTTCAGAACCCACCCCTACACCAGAGCTATCCTTCTGTGGGAGTCCAGACTACTCTTCCCAATGCTGCCTTTAGGATTGAGCTCCATACCAAGATACTGGGAACCAAAAGAGTTTGAGAACACCTCCAAGGGCTTTCACTAAGAACTAGGGAGGCTAGTATTCAGAATCTGAAGGATTTAATGTCTTCAAATTCTAGGACTTTGGGGTCCAAGTAATTGCAGACTATTCCAATAAGGAGCTTGCTATTTAGTCAGAGGGAGATTCTGGAATGTGGGTAGGGCATGAGAAATGGAAAACAAAGGTATTCTCACATTCTACCTCACCTGGAACAGTCACAGTACCTAATACAGGAGCACTGACACTCCAGCCGCGATCTTCAGCAACCCAGAAGCAGAGAAGCCACATGAAGAAGCAAGAGAGGCCAAAGTCCAGCCCAACAGTAACGGGGAAGCAAAGAAATAAAAAGAGTATCATCCAGCAAAAGATAAAAACTCAAACAGAAAGGAAAACAATCCCACGAAGGATAAGTTAAAGGGTGACCAAGCTTGGCCCACAGGTTCAGCATGCTGAGAGGAGGCATCAGGCCAAAGGATCCTGGTGCCACTGTCTCACAAGCTGAGGTAACCACTGGCAGAGAAGGAGGATCAGCAATGGGAGTGGGGAGCACTCTAAATCATAGGCAGTCCCTGTGCAGATATCAGGACTACAATGACCCAAAGCAGTCTGAGTATAACTGAACACAGTTATTTAAGGATTTATCTAGAGCTATAAAAGCCTAGGGCAGTGCTGAGTTTCAAGAAATAAGGCATGTCCCAGGGAATAGCCAGGTAGAGGAGTTAGGGGTAGTTAGAAGAACTCTGTGAACACCAAAGCAGGAACTTCTGAACCACATCAAAACATCTGCTGCTGACCACATTTGCCTAGGAAAATACTCTCAACTTTGGAGTGTGTATACTGTCAGCTTAGTGGTAACAGGGGCTGCCTTAAAGACAGATGCAGAAGAGAGAAGACCAGGATGTCAGAGAAAGAAGCGGGACATTAAGAGTAAATGTAGATGTCTGGGGTGGGGGCAGGAAGGTAAAAAGGACAGGCAGGAATTCGAGGAGGAATGGCGAGCAGGGAGAATGGAGGTACAGTAACTTGGGAAGCAGCTTATCCAGACAGGGAATCTTTAAAAGCAGGGTCACTCTGGGGCACAACTTGCCAAGAAACAATCCCCACTATTCTTAATTGTGGGCTGCAGTGACTGTGAATGTTAAGGACACTGTTCCTGAGGCCACCAACCCAGGGACTGGACACTCACTCAGCTTTGGCTGGCTGCTCCCAGAAGAGTCAGGCTGGAGGGAGGCAGTGGGAGGAGATTTGGCAGCTTCTCCATTGGGTGTGGATCCTGAAAGCTTCCCAGGTAATGTGGGGTATTTCTGCTCCGCTAGGAAAGAGCTGTCCTGTTGGAAAGAGAGAGAGGGAGAGATGTCAAATTAACCCTCAGACTTTAGATCAAACAAGTTAGGAAATCCTTTTGTGCATAAACCCTTTCTTCAAGAGTCACTTTGCACTTAGGTCGACTCAATGATCCTTTCTCCTGGTCTAGGAGAAAGGTAAAGATTTATCCACACAGTGACAGAGAAATGGCATCAAGCCCAAATCCAGAGATATCTGTAACTACTCTCAAAAAAGGAACCCTATGCCCTTTGTCCCATGTTAGTTAGAGGTTCAGTGAATTCACAGTCATAAATTTTCCCCAGGCTCTTCAAAAAAAACCAAACAAACAAAAAAACAAGCCACAGTTTACTGGCTAGAATTTCGGTTGATCCCAAGGGAAAGGAAAGCAAGAGGAGTATGGTCCAAGTTTCTCTGATCTCCCCATATTTACTTTCCTGTAGTTTCAAAAGAGGCTTTTTTGCTAAGTAAGACCCTTTCAGACCAGACCAAGGCAGATCTCTGCAAGGGTTTAGCTATGAGCACAGCCATGCTACAGCAGTGATATTAGAGTCCATGGGAACTTAGAACCATCCTCTTTGAGGTATCACTTAGATGCATCAAGCATGGTGGCTAGATCCCAGCTAAAAAGAAATCCCAATAAAGTCAGCTGATTTTAAGGAGAAAGACTAGCTAGCACTTATTTTGCTAAGAAGTATATGAAGATCACTAACACTACAGACCTGAGAAAAACATGTAGAACACATTGCAAGTGTGAGCATAAAAAGAAAATAAGACATCACCAAGAGACTCAACTGTGGACCACTTGATTGGAACCAGAAGAAGAGTAATAAGAGAGGCAGAACCAATTTGAAAAATGGAAAGTCAGAATGAGGCTGGATGTCTGCCAAGACCAAGACACCTTTTGAAGCTTCATTCACTGAAAGTCAAGTGTGCAGTGCATTTCTGAATTCTGTATGCTTCCAGGTCCTAGGAGCTGTTTGAAATTCAGTTAATTCACTCACTACACATTGACAAGAGCCTCCACATATGAACTTAGAAATGAGAAATCTAACAAATGAGAGTGTTAAAGAAGTCTGCTCCATGAGTAGACATGTCAGAAGGTCCAGAGATGAAGATCATGACATCTTCAAGCTTGTGATGGCCCGCAGGGCAGAGAGGTCAGACATGATCAGGCATGTGAACCCACCCAGCAGCTTCCCAGTGATAGTTCATCCACTGGCAGTTGCTTCACACGCACCCGGGGCCCTATGAAAACACCACCAGCTCATGGGCTCCTGCCTGGCTCTGTGAATCAGCCCCTCTGAAAATGAACCCATTTCAGGTATTTTTAACAAGCATTTTGGATTATTCTAGTACTCAGTCAGACTCAGACCATGGGAAAAGAGTAGTCAAAACAGTTAAGAGATTTGTGGGCTGGAGAGATGGCTCTGCAGATAAAGGTGCTAGCTACCCAAGCCTAATGACCCAAGTTCAATTCCTGGGACCCACTGAAAAGCCAGATGTGATGGCATAGATCTATAATCCCAGCACTCCTATGATGAGACAAGGAAGAGAGAGACAGAAGAATCACCCAGAAGCTTGAAAGTCATCTAGCCCACAGTGACATCAGCAAGCCCACAGTAAGTTCAGCTAGCCTACAGTGAGGTCAGCTAGCCCATAGTAAGCTCAGCTGGCCCACAGTGAGGTCAAGTAGCCTGAAGTGAAGTTAGTTAGCCTGCAGTGAGGTAGTCTAGCCCATATTGACATCAGCTAGCCCACGATGAGGTCAACTAGCTATAGTGAGGTCACCAAGCCTGCAATGAGGTCAGCTAGCCCACAGTGAGGTCATCTATCCCACAGTGAGGTCATCTAGCCTGCAGTGAGGTCAGCTAGCCTGCAGTGAGGTCAGCTAGCCTGTAGTAAGGTCAGCTAGCCTATGGTGAGGTCACCTAGCCTGTGTGAAGTCAACTACCTGCAGTGAGATGAGCTAGCCTACAGTAAGGTCACCTAGCCTGCAGTGAGGAGTGCAGCTGCAGAGGCAACAACGGAGGTCCTGCTTCAGTGAGGGATAAGGTGAAAAATGAGCTCCTTAAGTAGATCTGACACATGTGCTCACACAAACACAATTAAATAGTTGATTTTTGTTTTAAGTTTAGAGAACCAAAGAACCAGACACCAAGTTCCATCTTCCATAAGAAATACAAAGTGGAGAAGGATTCTCCTTACGAGTTTTTTGTTGAGGCATCACATAAGATTCCCTCAGCATAAGGCCAGGACAACAGAAAGACTCTGACCATGACCACCAAGAGAGGTCTCTGAAGAGCTTAGGTACAGACTGAATAAGCCTTAACCCAAGGATGAGTGAAGACCCAGACCAATAAGGAACAGAGGGCAACAGAGTGGGCTCTCTGAGCTCTGCTTCAGTCAAGGAGCTGTGGAGAAAGACGCAGGATGTCAAGGCAGGACAAGAGGGAGACAGGAATATCTGACCCCAATTGTTGCCTAGCCTCAAGAATAACCCCATCTGTGGGGAGCCAAAGAGCAGGGCAGAATCTATCACCCAGCTACTCTAAATCAGAACAAAAGGGTGGCCTAAAAAAACAAAACAAAAAAAAAAAAAAAGCCGGGCGGTGGTGGCGCACGCCTTTAATCCCAGCGCTTGGAAGGCAGAGGCAGGCGGATTTCTGAGTTCGAGGCTAACCTGGTCTACAGAGTGAGTTCCAGGATAGCCAGGGCTACACAGAGAAACCCTGCCTCGAAAAACCAAAAAAATAAAAAAATAAAAAAGGGTGGCCTAAGAGAGAGCTAAGCTTCAGGCCAGAATGACTCAGGGAAAGCCCTTTCTGTGTAACCTCTCAAACCCTCCATTTGGTCATTTCTAAGAGGCGAATAATAATTCCTCCCCTGGGCTAGCTGAAAGATAATATGCACAGAGCCTAGCAAACAGCTTTCAGCAGACAAACAGAAGCATGGGAAACATAACAGGCCAGGTCCAAGGGGGACAGCAATCAAGAAGAACAGACCATAGACAGCACAGCATACTACAGGCTGAACCTAGAATATCATGCCCATCTGTCCTGGGGCACAATTTAAAGAATTCACTGAGAAATGAGTAGTGTAAAGGTGGTCATGTTGAGCTAAGCCAAGTTTCATAAGATTGTAACTATGATCAAAGGTGTGGGAGAACTCATTTCAACTAGAATGTGCGCTATGTAAGCCGGTCTGCATCACTCACCTTCCATGGTAGCAACAGAGTGTCTTAAAGCATGGAAGAACCAGTGGCATGCCCAAGGGAGTAGGTGACCACTTCCATGTTACTTAGAGATACGTGTGAATGGCTTCTCTGAAACTGAGGCTGGAAGGGTGATGGCTGGGCCCCAGAGCTCTCCCGGGGGGGGCCACAAAACACAACTGACAGAAGAGCGGGCAGAAGATGTTTTCTTAGCAAGCCTCGTGGCCTGAGGAATGTCTGGCTAGCCACAGCAGATGATCATAAACACACAAGTGAAGAGAAGCCTTTTCCTGATATGAGAATACTCATGGGTTCTTTCTTCCACAGAGACAGGAGAGCAGAAATGTCCCATCCTGCCATATTGGTATGAAAATACAACTGCTCTTCTCAGGCCACATGGAGTGAAGCTCCATTTCTCCTCTGGAAGGCAGAGGAGACAGAAGAGCCATGCACAGTGCATTCCCCTTACAATGGTAGCTGGGTGGGGCTGACACTAATTATACAAATCTTCAGGTTACCGTGAGCTCAATATTGGTCTACAAACCTAGGACTGTAATTTGCTGCCACTGCAGGATTCCAGGAGAAAATGAGTTCTGATGGAGTTTTTATAACATGATTTGTTCACTGAAGATAGACTGAGTGTACACCTGTGTTTTTAACCATGGCATCTCAGCACAGAAGAGGAGTGCTGCTGTGTAGAAGTTACCATACCTTCTACCCTGTAACTAAGCCCAGCCCTCTTCGTTAGAGATTAGTTTCTCTGAGTCTACAGAACAGGGTGATAATGATAATGGTATACCACAGATAATGGCAGAGAAAGTGCATCACGCATGTGGACCACACAAAAATGACATTTCCCCTTTCCTCATTCCTTAACTCTTACACTTAACATATTTTAAAGCTACAAAAGCTATACCTTGCTAAAATACTCTAGTAAACATCATAATCAAGGACATGTGATAAGGACATAAATGAATGTACCTTGGACTCTCCCACTGGGGACAGCTGGTTCCCATCGACACACTATGGAGTGACAAGAAGGATTCAAACAAGGGGAGAAAAGAAGAGCTGTGTTAGTCATAATCAGCAGCTCAGAACCACCTTCCTGCTTACATCTGATACACTGAGATGTAAGAACTCTGCCTTGCTCCTTTATGTCAGATAATCATCACCCACAGTAAGAAAGAGGCCACTGTCTAGCCATGAACAATATCCTGGGCAGTTTCCAGCACTCTGACCAATAGAGCAAGAGGCACGTGCCTGGGCATTGCGTCCTGTCAACTCCCAACTTCTGTGGATCTCTGCCATGTCACTCTGATGGAAGCCAGGGGACAGTATGAAGCAAGGCTCACCAGAGGCTCCATCAGTGCAACCCTGGGCTTAGTCATTGCTAAACTCAAAGCCATCCATTGTCCCCTCCAACCCTGCCCTGGGTCCAGTCACATGGTCAAGCCCATCCTCACACAAGGGGACACAAAGCCCTCCTTAGATCTTTCCAGACTTTTGTTTTAAACTGCCTCTCTAATCTTCTAGATTATTCCAGGCTGTACTCCTGACATCACCCCCTTTACCTACATTACTCCTTCATTCAGAGTCCCTGCCGAGATCCCAGGTACACTAGGGAGATGAGGTCACAATCCATGATTTTCTTGGCTTGTGTGGCATATGGCTCTGACCTTGCTGTTCCTACTCCTATGATTTCCTAAAACCTGCATGCACCCATCAGCCCATTCCAGCACTGTGCTGGGCCTAAAGGAGTAACTCAGTAACTGGTACAGCTGGTTGATGAGCTGACCTTATCCCCAGATTCACGTCTCAAGTCTTCTAGACTACAGGAGAGTTTCTTCTGAGCCCTGGATAAACACAGAAAGGAATATTAGTGACCATGAGAAGGGTTCCTTGGTGTCATTCATGAACAGGGCATGTTAGATGCTTAACCAACAGACTGCCTCCAGCCTGGAGTAAAGGTCAGAGAGAAATCACTGTATAGGAGGAAAGCCATGTATAAGGTAAGACCTTGGGGCAAGCCTGGCCCCAACAGTGGTACCAATAAGAAATGATTACTGGGTCTCCCTGAGGAAGCCCAGAGTCCAGAGTCCAGAGTCCAGAGTCCAGGAGGAGGAAAAGTGCTTGGGCTACCTAGCCTTTAAATCCAAAAGTAATCTAGGTAGGAAGCTTCCGGCCCCTTCTTTGGAGGAGGCAAGCACACCCACCTGCTATAACTTCAAGCATGGCCTAGGATCCTCCAACCCTTCATTCTGGCTCTACTTATCCTGAGCAGTCAGCTCAGGGGACCTGTGTCTGCACAGGGGTTATTCTAAGGACATCAAATGCACAGAAAGGGGGCAATGCTACCAGTGACCACAGAGGAAATGAAGGGATTATAGCCCTGGGTAAGTCTTTTCTCAATGTCAGTGACTCTCAGCCTATGGGAGAGGAAATCCCTCAGTAGCCTAGAGGGGTTAGCCTAACACTAGGCCCAGAGCCCTGTGGCTATACACACAACACCTGCCCAGTTGCCATTTACCTTGTGAGCCCCAGAGAGAGTTCAATTCTCCTACCTGGTCTCCAGCGATTTCTGTGGCAAAGGAGGTGGTCCTGGGGTGGGAGAGCTGCATCGTGGAGATATCTGTTTCACAAACAGAAGAGCAGCCATGGAGGACTTTCCCTTGATAACCTTCCCCTTGATGACTCCTCTAAGAACATTTCTGCCCTTGGCTACAGCCATGGTGGGTGTATTCATAGGAATGCTTTGTTCTTTCAAGAAATGTTCATCAAGTTCTGAGAGACAATGGGCATATAAGCCTCCAGGATCAAACTGCCCTTTGTTCCTGAGCCTCAGATCTTAGACATAAGTCCAGGCTGGGAGGATGGCATGGCCTCTGTTTTTTCTATAGCTTGTCTCACCTTCTCTCATTCAGAGGGTCACTATCCCACACTATCCAAAACATTTCCTTTCGGCTTAAATGAATCAGAGTCAAAAATCTGTGACTCACTGAGAGGACCCTAGAAATATAGTCACTCAGCAAGCATCCATCTATTACCTGCCAACCTTATATTAAGAATTAAGCATACCCACACCAGGAGGCAGGGGTAGAGGAGTTATGCCACATGCCTGCCTGAGACAATGAGGATGACAGGACAGAGTTGTCTTCACGGCTGCACTCACTGTAAAGCCCTGTCTAGTCCCCAGGCCTTTCTGGTTTGCTCTAGGAAAATCTCTAGCCTCATAGCACAGGTATTAAGAACCTGAGCTTGCTGGTCCAACAAACTTGAGTTCAAGTCCTGTTCTGCTATCTATATGTCATCTACCTGCTGAGCAACTTAGACAAACTGTGCAAGTCCTGATTACTGCTCAAATATAACTACCAGCAATCTAATGGACTTTCCTTGAGTCAATAATGGTGGATGAGGAGTATGTTACTAGATGCCATTTGCTCTTTGGTTAAAGATTAAGTCCTTCACTGAAGGAGCTGAAGGGGTCTGCAACCCCATAGGAAGAACAATATCAACTAACCGAATCCCTCAGAGCTCCCAGGGGCTAAACTACCAACCAAAGAGTATACATGGATGGATCCATAGCTCCCACTACATATGTAGCAGAGAACTGCCTCATCTGACATCAGTGGGAGGGGGGATGCTTGGTCCTGTGGAGGCTTGTTGCCCCAACTAAGGGGGATGCTAGAGGGGTGAGGCAGGAGTGGGTGAGTGGGTGGGGGAGCAGCCTCCTAGAGACAAAGGGGAAGGGGGATGTGATGGAGGGGTTTACAGAGGGGAAACTGGGAAGGGGGACAATATTTGACATGTAAATAAAATAAAATAAAAAGATTAAGTTCTTCAAAATGATTAAATAATCAGTTTTAGTTTGATCTGTCTAGATCTTATGAATCTTTTGGTCCTGCTGCAGCCTCCACCCCCTCAAGGCCTCTGTCTGTGAACGTGTTTATTCATCTCGGTTTAACCACATTCCAGAGATACAGTGGAGTCAGATTTTAGAGCAAAGAGAAGAAAATTCATGTGCTGGTTAGAGGGGCTGGCAGAGGCTTGTGTGAGTCAGGAATGTACTGCTGTGGAAGATGCCTGTGTCTCCACATGGACAAGACGAACTCACTAACTTATCAAATATGTGCAAGTCCACTGGGTATAAGTTATGACTGCAGACCCTGGAGAAGCCTTGGTAAATAAAACAAACACCATTCTTGTTCTGTGCTACATGGTAGAGAGGAAAGATAAACAGAAAGCCAATTAAAGAGGAAAATTCCTGCCCTTCAAAGTTCCAGTGGCCACCATGCAGTCCCTAGTCAGAGCTCAGGCCTGAGCCTAGGTACTTGCTCCCTAGCTCTTCTTGCCAAAGCTTAAAGGCTATTCCCTGGACTGAACTATTTATCAGTTAAGATGTATAATGGATAGATGTCTGCTAGATGGATGCCTCTCTACATCAAGGCAAGCTGTCCAATGGCAACTGAACCCTACACTATGGGAAGTACAGTACCTCTTGCTTCAGTACTTCCTCTGGGCTTTTATTTGTGGTATTCCATTTTCGGAAGCTTCCCTCTATTTCATCTTCATTGATGGAGAGTGTTCTTTCTGAAGGCCCTGGAAATATGAAAGCATTGGTGAGATTATTAAATCACTACTATGAGACTTGCTCAAAATCTCATACCATGGACCCTAATGGTGTTTGTTCTTTATTAACAAATACCAAGAAGGACTGTTTCAGCTTAGGGGTTTGACTCTACCCTGTCTCAAAAACAAGAAAGACTAAGACATATTTACATTGTTATGGTTTGAGTATATAATGTTTGTCATAGGCTCACATGTTTGGTTCTCAGCCAGTACTGCCACTTTGGGAACCTGGGAGACTTTTCATAGGTGGAGCCTCACTGGAGGAGGTGGGCTACTGGGCTAAGAGGTGATCCATAGGGGTTACTGTTGGGCCTATTTCTGATCAGTCTTTCCACTTCCTGGCCAACCAGAACGCATGGAGTCCTTGCTACACACTCCCGCTGCCAAGGCACATGTGCTTCACACTGTGAGCCAAAGTCATTTTTTCTCCATTATGTTGCTTCTTTGTCATGTATCTCATGAGAGCACCAAGAAAAGTAATTACTACATAAGGAGACATTAATAGTGGGAATGGGGAAATTCTTCAGGGCATCCAATCAAGGGTTGCCACCAGGGTCACTTTAAGGTCACAGTTTATCCCTAAAACAGAGAGGTAAGGCACTTCTTGCTTCCAAGTTCTTATTTATTGGCCAAAGGCAATCAGGTCCCATGAGGGATTTGGCCCAGCATCACAAAGAATTAGAGAGAAGAGGCTGCATCACAAGGCCTGGCAGGTGCCTTGGGCAGGGAACAGTCAGTTCCTATCCCAGCGGAGGCAGGGTTTGTTTCCAGAGTCAGTAGCTCAGCCAGAAGCAATTATCCTTCAAACAACCCTCCTGTGAAAACGTAACTGCTCTTATAGGATCAGCAATGGGAGCCAGGTCTGGTGCCTGAGCTACATGAACCACTGTGCTCATATAAACATAAGGTGCTTGCATACTGCACTGGTCTGGACGGTAAACACAAACATTGACTTTCTATGGCAACCTGGCCACCTGGTGACTCATGGAAGTCCCCTACATGTCATCTGCATCTGCGGGGAACTACAAATCTTGTGAGAAGCTGACAAGCTCTGAGGCCCATGAGGGCTCTGACTGACCCAGTCTGACTCCTCTCACTGCGTGAAGGGGGATCCTAAGAAGACAGATTGGAGATCCTCTAATGAGGATTCCCAAGAGCTAAAAACCAAATGGGCAGTCTCTAGAAGTTCTGACCTAACTACCATAATGATGAAATTTCTAGAAGTCACCATCTGTATCATCCAAGAGTCTACATCTAGATCTGTTCTCTAATGCATCTCCAACCAGGGGGCATAGGCCCTGACAGCAGAATCCTCCTTCTCTTACCCTGAGTTGCCATCACAATCTCCTTTACCCTTAGGTACTGGTTCAACAGCCCTGTCAGCTCCTCTATCCGACGGTCCTGCCATGGTACAAGAACAGAACAAGATTAACACTACCTCCAGCCTCTAGTCAACTTTATCTGGAGCACAGTGGAAAAAAAAAATCCCATATAAGACTGCTAAAGACCCCAAAGAGGGAAAGTTAGGATCCACTAGGCCCCGGCAGTCTGCCTCACAGGCAGCCTATGGCCCTCTGGCCCTGTCTGAAGGTGTGGGTCAACAATCACTGATACCCGTGAAGAGGTCCATGTGCTGGCAGAACTATACATCTCTGCCTCATATTTTCTGGAAACAGCATTGATGCAGTATGCCACTCACTGTTGTGTCACCCTCTGGCGCTACACAGATAGACATTTCCCAATCTCTTTACCCATCCCCAGGGAATCTGAAGTACTTTATATAACAGAGAATGTCCTAGAAAGGATACATTCTTTCAAGGCTACAGTCTGGGACCTTAGGTCATATAGATCCTGAAACACACGGATTCAAAATCTTAGCTCTACTATATACACTGGTTACCTGACTCTATGCAAAGCTATTCAAGCATTTTTAAGTCTTTTTCTTCTGCTGAAAATGTGGGGCTGTGATTTTCAGAGACACTGTTTATACTAGTTAGGTATTCATACATTGTGTATGAATGTAGCTATTTTATGATTACGCAGGAATCAGGGTAAACTGAGGCACTGCATACTGCTTAAAGTGTCCCTATGATAGTTCTACCATGAGAGGCAAACTGCATACACGGGGGTTGTTGCTGAGCTTGCTAAGAGTTGTGACCTGAGCAAGCACACCACCATGAATAGACAGGACTCTAAGCCGCTTTTGAGAGATTCAGTTTAGGTGAAATTCTCAGGCATCATAAACAAGTGCTGAAGTTGAGTCTCTAGTGACAAAAGCTGTTGTCTTAACATATCTTGCCAGTGACAGCATAGCACTGTTCAGCAGAGCAGAGACCAGAAGGGACCAAAGAGTTAGAGGTGCCTGCAAAGAAAGGACAAGGTGCCATAGCAACGGTCTCACCTTATCCTCATTGGCAACCAGTAGTGTTTCCATCCCCATTTTCAGACGGTGGATTTCTTGATCTAAAAGAGTTGAGGTATAAAAGGAATTACTTGTACCAATACTGACAGCTATTCACATATGCTGATGGTCTTTGACATGTGAATATGGCTCCTTTTTATTTATCCAAAGAGCCCAGGATAGTGTCTGCACAGTGGGTCTTCATTAGACATTTGTTGGGTTCATTATGAATAACCTAGTGTTTTGTCTTTTTTTTTTACCTAGAGGCAAAATAAAAATACCATTTACTCAAAACTGACAAAGAGGAATAAAAAAATCTTTTATAAACAGCATTTCCTAAGAACATAAATATTCATATGCTATGTATGAATATCATATATATCATAATCAGATGCCTTGGCTTCTGATTAGTTTGAGGGAAGACCATGCAGTCAGAAAAACTAGAGGCAGAGGAAAATTTTAGAAAAGAAAACCCAAAACAATTTATGGATGATAAATGGAGACTGGGAATCATACAAAGGTTTGGTAGTTGGTTTAATTTCAAACTGTATAATCTGACTAAATAAATGTTTATATATGAGCATGAAGCTATAAGCCTATAATGCTAGCTCTTCCTAGGCTGAGGAAAGAGATACAAGGTGCAAGCCCTGCCTGGGCAATTTAGTATCTTAAAATAAAAGAAAAAATTTAAAGGCTACAGATATAGTTTAGTAGCAGAGTAAATATATCTAAGGACAAGGCCTTGAGCTCAATCCAAAAACCAAAAGAAAAGAAAATTAAGGTGAGAAGGGACAGCAAGATGGCGCCATGAGGAAAGGCAATGGCTGTCAAATCTGATAACTTGAGAATGTGCTCACTCCCACTAGAGAACCAAGCCAGGGAGTGCGGCGACCAGGATAAGGCTACACACTGGCAGCAACCCAGAGGACTGACATTGCTCAATATCCCGGTGGCAAGTAGAGGAGCTTGGACATGTGTGATCTTTCAATATCCTTGGAGAATTGCCACAAACATACTATGCATGTTAAGAAGAACTTGAGGGTTTCTTCTGTTTTTAATCGGCAAGACTTGAACTCTCCAGGGAGCATCCAGTATCACTTCATTTATTTAATGACTCAGTTTTAGGGTGAGCCAAATATTGTGCTAGGCTCTGAGACGCTTTTAAACAAAGATAAAATCCTTGACTCGGAGTCAGGTGACCTTGAGACCTCCCAAAATACAGCACTACTAAGTGACAGTATGCGCTATGCTGGGAACAAGAGGCTGCTGAGTTCAAGAATAACAGGAGCAGAGTCAGCTACTTGAGGTCAAGTAGTCAGGAAGAGCTTCCTGAGAAATGACATTTAAGTGGCGCTCTAAGGATGACAAAGAATTGGTTTGCTTCTGTAACCTCAGGGCCTTGTACAAATATCAGGCAGGATGAACAGCTAAGCCTCCTCTTTGGTGGTAACACAAAAGCAAGGCCTTTCAATTCAATGAAGTCAGGTTGTTTTTAGGGGGAAAAAGCTCCAGAGGGGGCTGCACAGAGCTTCAATCAATGCTGTGAGAAAAGCCTTCAGAGCTGGGTGCTCTAGGTAAGGGAGGGGAATGACAAAGATCCCACAACAGAACTCAGCTTCATAGGCAAGCACACTGCATGCCAAAGTGCATACTCACACATACCGATACATGTGTGTCAACATTATTCACACCCAGACATGCAAGGGCACACATACTAATTCACAGATAAAAGAGTGGGCCCTGGGCCTGAGACAATATGCTCTATCACAGTCCATCTAGTTACCTCGCTCTGCATGGTCACTGTGGAGAGCTGCACTCCGGGAGAGTTGGCTGTGAAGACGTTCAATTTCGGCATCTTTTAGGGCCACCTGTTCTTGCAGCTGGGCTACCTCAGCCTGAAGAAGCAACAGAGAAGCCCCTCCGGGTCAGAGAGACTTCCAGCTCAACACAAAGCACCTCATGTCATAATCCAGAGCCCATTGGATCCCAAGGGGCAGGAGGAGTGAAGGACACCAGCAAGGCCAGTGGATAACTGCCCTCCCCACTGGGCAGAACCCTGAGAAGGAACTCACTGGCCTGCCATCACCTTGTTCCTGCATCCCCTTATCTGACCAAGCTCTTTCTCTTCCCTATTCTGTAAAGACTGGGTAAAACTGAGGCCAGAGGAGCGGGGACTGTATACAGTGGGAAGGCTCTGTCCCTGCTGCACAAGCTGGACTATTGATTTTGCACGTGGTCTTTCCTCTCCCAAGATACACACACTCATTAGATATTCTCCTTTTGTGCAGTTAATGCTCTTGCCCAACCTCCAGGCATAGCTGCATACTTGCCTATGTACATACATTTAAGATTTAGAATGTGTAAAAGAACATACACTTTTCTTAAAGGAAAGCATGTAAGCACACTGCACACACATTCATACATGCACACACACTGGCATTGGCACTGGGTAGTTCCCACATCTCCACTATGTATAACAGGTTACATTTCCTCACAGCATTATGCATGGTTGTCCATGCTTTCCAGACTCGTTAGAAAATCAGAGCTCCTTCTATTTCACTCCAAGAGGCCTTTTGTGGCCAAACAAATCTAGAATCTCTCATGTCCCAGTTACATGACCTTGGACAAGTAATTGAGCTTTTCTGAGTCTGGGCTCATTAGCTTCTACTTCATGGTCTGTGGGAAGACTATGTAATATAACCATTAAGAGTGACTCTCATATCATACATGTGAGGCCCAGTAAATACTGTAATCATAATAACAGTTCATTCCACCCTATTCCTTACCTTAGGAAAAAGCTCCATTCTGAACGTCAAACCAAAAAAAGGTTTAGAACTAAGCTCTGAGCAGTAAAACACAGCAAAGGCATCTACCCTGCCCATTGCTCGCCATGTAAGAACCTAGTCATATTCTAACTCTGGCCGTCAGAGTATAATGTGGGGCCCAAGTCAATCATTGAACTGCAGCAAGAAACCAAATGAGTACTGGTCCTATTTGTGACTCTTCTGCCTATCAGGTTTTGCTTAGTGTTATCACAGCTGTAGCCACTATTCCCACTATCTTAAAAAATGCTGTCTAAGTTACTGTTTTATTACAAGGAAGAGACATCGTGACCAAGGCAAGTCTTATAAAAGAAAGCATTTAATTGGGGGCATGCTTATAGTTCGAGAAGGTTAATCCATTATCATCATGGCAGGTGTTGGAGCAGTAGCCAAGAGCTTTACATCCTGATCCACAGGCAACAGGCAGAGCAAGAGAGAGACTGGGCCTGGCATGGGCTATTGAAAATGTAAAGCCCATCCTGGGTGACACGCCTCCTCCAACAAGACCATGCTTCCTAATCCTTTTCTAAATGCTACCAGGTTAATAGGAGGAATGAAGGCCACTCTTAAAAGACTTGGTATTTCTCAGTCTTCTCAATGGTTCTGAATAAACCTTTCCTTACATTCTCCAAATGGGACAGAGATATAAAGGAAAACAGGAGATGCAAAGTCAGATTTCTTTACTGCAAAGCTCACTATGAAGCCCGTCCCTTCACTCTGGGCTACACCCAGAATCAAGAGAGCCAAGCCTGGCTATTCCATCCGGCTTACTGAGATGGGCACCCATGACTACATATCATTTGGGGCCTGTGTGTCCACTGGCTTATGGATAATGGTGCCAATGGCTTCTAACAACTCTAGCCTTAGGATTCTCAACCCAAATACACCTCATTTCCACCAGGGTCAGGATATTCTTTGTAGAAAAATCTCTCAACTTTTCCTGCATGGCTCCTGGCCTGTGGTTCTTTAGTGTGGACAGGATGGCCTCTGTTAGAAATCCAATGCTATGCTTGTCTGCCAGCCTCACAGACAGACTTCAGTGAAGTGGGCCTACTGAGTCAGAGCATAGCACCTGGCACTCAGGGCTCTCTTCTCCTTGAGGCTGGCCTCTATATGAGGCCACTGATGTATTATGGATCCTGTCTTAATTACTTTTCTATTGCTGTGATAAGACACCATGACCAAGGTAACTTATAGAACAAAGTTTATTGGGGGCTTAGTTTCAGAGGCTGAGTTCATGACCATGATGTCAGAGAGCATCATAGCAGCCAGGCGGTCAGGGGTGGCACTGAGGCAGTAGCTGAGAGTGTATATAGTAAGAATGAGGCATAGAGAGCCAACTAGGAATAGCATGGGCTTTCGAAACCTTAAAACCCACTGCCGGATGACACATATCTTCTAAAAAGGCAGCACCTAATTCTTTCCAAACAGTTCCAACAACTGGAGACCAAGTATCCAAAATATGAGCCTTTGCCACAGTTCTTTTAGTCCAAGTGGTTTGACTCAACCTTTACGCTGAAATATCCACAGAACAAGGAAAATCTACAGGTTCTCTGCTATCCACAGAAAGCTGCCTATCCCACAGGTGGGTGGATGGATGGATGGATGGATGGATGGTCCCATCCAGAACCATGGAAGCAATGGCTTTCTCAGCCATAAAACACTCTGCTGTCAGAGATCCACAACAATCAGAAGCTGGCAGTGTGGCAGACATGGGTGCTCTGGGTCCCTGCAGGGCAGGAAAACATCTGCATTCCCACAGGACTGTGTCTTACTAAGCTCAGGGCACAAACCCGACTATTGCTTGCAGTGAGAATGAGCCAGCCACCATTAGGGACTGAGGAGGCTTGCACTGAAAACTGAACAGCTTACAAACACAGAGAGGATTTCAGTTTGGGAAGCTGCCACTTCAGGAAGGAACAGGACAGCACAGGAAGGGGAGACCCAGGTCCAAACCTCACCTTAGCCACTAGAAGTCTCTTGCTCCTTAATGGCAAATTGGCATCAAATGCACCCACTACACTATTTTCTGACTTAAAAAAGAAAAGTGTGCAAAGAGTTGGGTGGGTTCCTGCAGGAGGTGTTTCACACCTGGTAAGTATTAAAGACACCTCAGCATCTCACAGGTCCACATGCCAAGGCAGAGAGCTTGGGTGGATTAAAAAGAGTTTCTTGGTTTTATAACAAAGGGTGATGTGTGCAACTTCAAAGGTTTCACCGGGCCGGACTGGCAAGAGTGAGTGCCGTAGTGGAAAGTTTTGAGCTACTGGAAAAAGCAAGGCTCTTAAATCGGTGACAACAAAGCCCAGCACACACAAGGCTCTGTGCTCAGACAATAGTCCATGTCAGATGTGAGGCTGGGCCTGCCTGGTGGTAAGAGTGTGGGAGAGTTACTCGCTCTCTCTAGGCCTCCATTTTGTCTGTAAAATGGTTAAGCATGTTACGTTTATACATGGGAATATGATTATATAAATGCTAACATCATGTGCAGCACTTCTCTTATTAAGAAACCATCAATTTTCTAACGGAAAAAAAAGCACAATATATACTTTTGTATAAATCAACCAGTAACTGAGGAATAAATGGAGAGAGAGAGAGAGAGAGAGAGAGAGAAGAGAAAAGAGGAGGGAGGGCCTGTAAATAAAAACTCCTGGTAAGGAGGAAATATTAACAATGGTGGTAGTGGTTGGGTGATCTGGGTGATTTTTATTTCTTTCTTTAAAATTTTTTTTAAATTATTTTATATGTTCATACATAAATAAACATACATGTTGTGCCTACATGTGTAATTATGCACCACAGGCAGGCAGTGATGGCAGAAGCCAGTAGGGCTTGTCAGGCCCCTAGAATTACAATTACAAAAGGGGGTTGGAGAAAGGATTGGGGGAGGGGGCCAGTGAGCAGGATGTAAAGTAAGTAAAAAACTAAAGTAAAACAAAACAAACAAAAGTGAACACACACTGAACACTGAAATGCCCACAAGTATCACCAGCTGTCACCTATGAATGGCTCTACACGGCCTTAAGGACAGGCAGAAGTGTTTTCTCTTAAGTGGCAGTGGCCCAGGCTTCCTCCAGGAGAAACTGAACCTAGAGTCTTTGAAGAGTTTCCTTCCTCCTCCTAATGCCCAAGTGAAGCCCTTTGTTATTGAATCCTACCATCTGTCCCTCCCCAGAAGGCACAGTACAGTAATGTGTCAGAGCCACACAATGCTAGTGGGCAGATCAGAGTGACCAGCGCTTTCTTCTTCTCCAACAGTCTCTTCTGTGTTGGGAGATTCTGTGATCTTTTACTCATTTTGAAATTTATTATATATTTTTCAAACAACAGACTCCTGAGTTGGCAAGATGGCTCAACAGATAAAAGTTCCTGTCACCCAAACTTGACAACCCAAGAGAAACCACTCGCTAAGTCACCTTGACCTTCACAGGCAGCCAGAGCATGTGTATACCCAAACACCCTTGCTCCACTCCCACCCCAACACACACAATAAAAATAGCGTAACTATGTTTCCTAACGTTAACCTGACAACTAGTTTAAAATGTTTAAAAATATAATATGCAAGACAAAAATAATTAAATCAGGGGGCAGGAGAGATGGCTCAGTGGTTAAGAACACGAACTGCTCTTCCTGAGGTCCTGAGTTAAATTCCCAGCCACCACATGGCAGGGCTCACAACCATCTGTAATGGAATCTGATGCCCTCTTCTGGTATGTCTGAAGACAGTCAGTGTATTTGTATACATAAGAAAAATAAATTGTAAAAAGATTAAACCAAAATTTTTTTTTTGCTGTTTTTGTTTGTTTTGCTTTGCTGTTGTTTTCTGAGACAGAAGCATACTAGCTCAGGCTGGCCCGGAACCCACTATGTAGTCTAGGATAGCCTCCAAATCCAAGTGACCCTCCTGATTCAATATGCTGTGGATATGTTGGGACAACAAGTACCCCACAATACCTACCCACTTATCAATACTTTTAACCCCTGCAGTTCAATGAGGAAAAACTTACAAGTAAGAAGAAAATAATCTCACTAAAGAATTTCTTTTTGGTGTCCTTTATACAGCAAGCTCCCCAATACAGTAAAAAAGTATTTGGTTGAAAAAAACAAAGCGGGCTTTATTGTTTGAGAAATGCACGATTATTATTTCTAGAAAACTGACAATGATAGGAACTACAGAGTTTAAGCCAGTTTCCCCAGCAAACCAGACCCTCACCCTCCCGTGTTCTGCTGTCACTCATCTGTCAGCCATCCACCCACTCTCCCAAGAACCTCCTTGGCTAAGTCAACAGGGACAGAAGGATGCTGCCAGAGGAAGAAGGCAGGGCTGGGCAACCTCAGCAGCTCTCACGCCAGTTTCCCAGGCTCTCAAGAGGAACCTTTTTACAGCAAAGCAGCCCACTACAGTCTAGGCACCACTGTGTGGGGCTGGTTTGCATTTTGACACTTCTGTGGTAGGGAAGCCTGAGAGCGAAGCCCGGGCCCAGCAGAACCCCACTCCTCCCCTCCTCGGGTGCCTCATACTTCCGGTTACCTTAGTGGCCTTCAGCTCCCACTCATACTGGTTCCGTTCGTTCTCCAGCTCCTCCACTTTGATTTTGAGGTGCTTGAGCTCTTGCAGTAACTCCTGGAGAGAGGAGGGAGCACATCAGAGCTGTGATAGATAAAGAGCAAGCACAGAGTCGTCGCCAAACTTGGTAAAGCTCATGCAGAGGGGGCTGGAGCAGTGGCAACCATCTACAGCTCTCTGGAGTAGGTAGGCTCCATGCCTGCAGCTCTGAACTTTAAACATGGTCTGTGATCCAGAAAAGGCTGTGTGCCCATTTTAAAACAAAGGCCAGGGACATCCAGACATCAGAGAGAAGAAACTGCAGCGTACATATATATGCATCTGCACGTGTAGGTCAAAGGACAACCTTGGGTATATTCCTCAGTCGATGTTTTTTATTTATTTATTTTTCCTCTAGGTCTCTTGTTGGTTGGCCAGCAAGCCCCAGGCATCTACCCGCCTCTACCTCACACTGCTAGGGCTACATGTGGGCTGGCTGGGGCATGGGGGTGGGGGATACTTCATTGTCAGTTGTCGGTGGCTTTGTTTGTTTTAAACATTTGTTGTGGTGATGAAACTCAGGTCCTCATGCTCATCACTGCCAAGCAGGCTACCTTCCCAGGCTAAAACTCAATATGACCCTTTTATTCTTATATGCTGTCAGCCCCTTCCTCTGACATCTGAACCTCCATGAGACATGCCCAGCTCATGCACGGGTGTCACAAGCTGCCAGGTCAAGCTCGGAGTGGGAGGTGCAGAGATGCTGAAGTGGAGGCAACTTCCCTGTAGTGGAGAGGGAGGAGCAGGAAGCGAGGAGTATCTCTCTCTCTCCGAGATGAAGGTGGGGAACCTAGGAGGAAGTGGCAAGCCTCTGAGGCCTCCCAAGCAGTAAGAATCAGAGAACAAATCCCAATGCGAGTGCCAACGCAGATGCCAGTGTGAGTGTCCTGCTCAGACGAGGAGGTTAAGCAAGAGAAACAGGGAAGGCATGAGGAGAGGAAAGCAAGACTGCCCATTGAGGTGGAGCAGAGATTAGATGTCGCATGCACTGGAGATGAGACTGGGGAGCTGGGGGTAGGGGTGGGGCGGGAAGCTCTACAGAAGAGTGTTCACTATGACACTGTGGAAGGGAACTCAGTGACGCTTCCTGACTGGAGAAGGGATGTTAGTTAACACCACTTCCACATACACATTTGCGCAGGTGGTAAGCGGGGCAGAAATTTAAGGTCATGTCTTCTGACTGTGGGACCCCTGGTTGAAAACTCCCTCAATAAAGGGGGACATACTCGGCAATGTTATCTTTGTTGGTTTGTTCTGTTCTTCTGAGGCAGAATCTCAAAGGCTAGGCTGGCCTGTAAACTTACTACACAGCACAAATTGGCCTCAAGCTTTCAAACCTGCTCTTACCTTCCAAACACGGAGGATTACAACATGTACTACCTATGTGACCTGCCAACATTATTGTCTTGAACCAAACTTCACTTTGGTTCAGGTAACAACTACTTCCTATCAGAAGAACTGTCATAAAGGTCGTTAATTCTATTTGGGTCCAAGCTTTATCTATGTCACGTCCAGGAATGTTATGCCTCATTTCCCTCCAAAAGTATTACCATGAGTGCAGTATTAGTAGCCTGAGTAGCTTCAAATGGTTGATCCTTTATGACCTTGGCCCTACAGAAAACCGGATTGCTAAACTTCCAGAGAAGCAATGGCTTTAGCACACCCATCTGATTATGGCACTCCCTTACTTTTTGAAGCTTCTAAACTTTAACTCATGACCAGCCTGGTCTGCCCTGCCCCATCTAAGCTCTAATATGTCACACTGGAGAATTTTCAACTCTGCTTCCCAGCTTAAGCCCCTATATATACCCCATTATCTTCCTAGCTGCCCACCATGTTAACTCCTGCCTACCCTTCAGCCTACTCAAGCCAAACCTCCCCCATCACATTAGACCCCTCTGAGGGACTCTCCAGGTGTTTCCCACAGATGTCCTATAAGGTCTATCCGTAGGATTGCTAATTGATAGTTCTGTTCCCTTCTGTGAAGTCTGGGGAGCCTTTGTAAACCTCTTACCCAGCAGGTCCTAGCACATAGCTGTTGATAAAGGAATACCTGATACTCAAGTCATTACTTAACTAGCTCAGGTGTCTTTGCATTCTGAAATAATCTACCATGAAGTAACACTGCTTCCACATGAATCTTATAAGATAATTTATTAAAGATGACGTACAGCTGAGGTAAGTATTTCTTGATACTTATTTCAAAAAGGTCCTCTAAGCTAAGGTAACTGTGCCCTTGATCTTCATTACTGGGCTACAAGACTTTTGGTTGCCTATTTGGACTTTCCAGAGATTCCGAATCCTTTTCTAGTAATATTGTTGGTCCCGCCTGAGTGTTCCAATGCCCAGCAGGTAGGAAGAGTCTGTCTGTTTTGTTCTGTCTTGGGAGGGTAGCATGCTACTCAGTTTGCTCTGGGAGGGCACCATGCCAGCTGGGGACAGAATCAAGAAAGCACAGGCTACTACTGTCTGGGTTCTTGTGACTTCTTTGGCATATGGCCCAAAAGGTCATGAACTCACTATACTGTGATTATTATGTAGCTATTGTTTTCCTGGAAATTCAGGTGGTGACAATTATTCATAATAAACAAAAACCCTGATGTGTGTACTCCCTGGGGTAGGGAGCTAAACTTCTCTAAACATAGATTTGAAAGGATCTTTTTTCCCATGATGCTGGAGTTTTTTCCCCTTAAAGAGAATCATACAATGAGGCTTCATTTAAACATCCACTCCAGGGGGAGGGATAAGTGTCTGTATCATAGCCTGGGAGAAAGAATCGTGAATCTTCCTTTGACCCAAATCTCCCACCACTCAGAGCCTGCGACAAGCCTTGATCCGATTCCTAAAGATGGGGAATGTGGCCTTCAGAGGGCTATCCTCACTAGCTCAAACCCTGCCTGATGAGGGTCCCAGAGCCCACCTCACATCAACAGAGGCCTGTGTGAGACCAAGTTCTGCCCTGAGGTAACAGCAGATCCATGCGAAGCCACCGCACACAATTCTGGTTAGGAGAAGCCCCAGCCTTCTTCCACTGAGACATCACACACACATGCGCTGATATACTTAAGTGTGGTTCCTACAGGTGACCCCTCCCAAGGGGCACAGTCCTGGATGCAGGGCTGGGGCTTGGCCTCATAGTCACCGGTCACCACCTCCTCAGGGTGGTCCCTATCAAGTAACAGACGCTCTTGAATCTGCCTGTGGATGTCCAGCTGCAGCCTACACATCTGTTCCTGCAGCTCACTGATCACATTCAGAACTGACTGTGGGAAGGAAGAGAAAGTAGAGAAAAGCACCCAATGTCAGTCACCAGCATGATGAGACCACTTTTGGAGAGCAGCTGTGAAGACAGGCAGGTACACAGAGGGTGAACATGACTCGGGAGGGGACGATGGCCCCCAGTCCATGGCCAGGTCCCTCTTTGGCAGAACAAAAGTACCTGCCATGGTTTGGCCTAAGGTCTGCTCAGACCTGTCTTCAAGTTTGACATCTACTTTGTGCCACACTGTATGGCCATTCTTCTAAGTGAACAGCTGAGGTACAGAGTCCGGCAGATCCCCCCATCTAAGCAGAAGCAGCGGTGGTAGACAGACAGACAGACACACACACACACACACATACACACTCCCTCCTACCTACATCCATGCTACACTTGCCAACACCCACCCACACATCTAAACATGTCAACACCCGCTTACAGGTAAGCTCTAAAACACATACCATCCTTATGCATGATAATGTACCCCAACTCTAATGCCATTCAGATACTAATAGGATGTTACAACAATTTAACATCCAGCCTATATTCTTTGTCAAAATATATCCCAAGCAGTGATTCTGTAGCACCCACTGAAGTGTAACTGTTTCTGTTCTATCAGGATAGACACATTTCCAGCTGAACCAATGAGCTAGTAAGTCTGATGAATCTTCTACCTTAATCTGTTTGAATGCCCAGAGAGAGAGAGAGAGAGAGAGAGAGAGAGAGAGAGAGAGAGAGAATGAGAGAGAGTATGTGTCAAGATCAAAGGACAACCTAAGGTTGTCACTGCCCCCTATTTTTTTGAAGCTTAGTTTCTCGCTGGTCTGAAGCTCACTAATTAAGCAAGGCTGTCTGGCCAGAGAGCTCCAGGGAACCTCCTATCTGTCTCCCCTTGGAATTACACCAGTATGCCGCCACACCCACACTGTTTTGTTTGTAATTTCTGAGAATCAAACCTGGGCCCTCCAGAAGGAGCTATTTCCCCAGGCCCAGATGTGACTCAATCTTTTTTTAAATATATATATATATATATATATATTTTAGTCACTGTGTGTCTGTGTATGTATAGGAGTGAGTGCACCAAAGATGCTTGTATCAAAGCTGGCAGGCACTGGTTCTCTCCTTCCACCCAGTGGCTGGGTGCCAGGGTTCACAGGCAGGTTGGCATGCTTGTAGTGAGGAGCACCCTTCTCCACTGATACACCTCCCTGGCCTTGACGCCATACTTTGTTTTCCAGCCTCTCGGACCCCTCAGACTCTAATTTTACATACACTCCCTGATAACAGCACTTTCCTAGCATGCACAAGGTCCGGGTTAGTGCCCTAGCACTGAAGACAGAAGAAACAAAATAAGCAACAGAAACCTTACCAGCAGTATGCAGCATGGGGACTGCTGTCCCAATTCTCGCACCTGTGAGAGGCATGGCAAACATAAAGTCCACTTTTTCTTTAACTAAGAATATGCCTTTCTTTTAAACAGCTATTGTTCTCAGCACCCTTTGTATCGGGTGTGTCCTTCCTTATATGGTTCATACAGGTGACCTTGTGTCCTTAGTAAATGTCCTTCCACCTTCTGTGCTATCCCCTAGGAAATCCAGTTTCCCTCAGGGCAGGCTACACTAAGCCCTTCTTGCTGATACTGCTTGGGAAATGCTGCAGTCAGAGCTTCCTTATTTCCCAGCAGCTCTGGATGACTGAGTTGTCTTCTCTATAGAGTTCCCAGCCTTTCTGTATCGTTCAACTTTTCCGAGTACCCTGCTAATGCCTACCTTTGTCCTTGATCAGTTTCATGATTTTGTGGGTAACAGTGACCACTAGCCCTCATACCCCCCCATCACATTACTGCATTAGTCTTCCCTTTGCTTCAAACCTGAAAACAAGTTGCAGTTTCCCTAGATTTTGTTCCCTAGGGTCTGGGAAAGAAAAGTGAGAAAAATAATCAAACATATTTAATTCATAATGGCATTGACTGAGGACTCTTAAGATCCAGACAGCTGTCACTCCCTTCCCTCCACTTCCGTTCTTGTCTGTATCAGGGAGTTCAGAGATGTAGGTCATAGGTTAGGTGCACACCTGTTTTCCTCCCTCTGCCTCAGCAGGATAAACCATGTGATAAACCCCAGGTCTGCTGGGTCACTTCCCTAATCTCCTGTTGTTTTGTGAGTCTCAGTCCTCAGACCTGAAACTTAACACTCCAACTCCAGGGCTGGTCATCTCCTCTAGTCTCTCCTACCGGGCAGAGCCTCTGGCAGCACTGCCGCCTCCTTGGGCTACCAATCATGAAGTACAGGCGACATTTATGAGTTCGTAATTGCTGCTGTGTGCTGTAATCTCAGCTGACTTCGTATATTCACCCTGCTTTGCCAAACATCCACTCCCCTTCTCAGGGTTCTCTGTGCGGCTCTCCAGCCCCTCCCATAATCATAGGCTGCTCCACCTCTTCTTCCCTGCTAAACCTGTTGACAATTATCCTCCCCTTTTCTCCCTCTCTTCCTTCATGCTCAGCTTACCAGTGGCCCGGCCCTGTCCTAGCATGCACTGCTGATGGGTGTCTAACCTCGACAGTCTATAGAGGAAGACTTGGAAATATGTCAGAATTTCAAGTACAGATGCTCCTGACTCATGTGTTCCACTGTGGGAGCCTCTCACATGTATATGATTACTTACTACAGCATCGTACAGCAAAGCCTGGAAACAATCTAAATGTCCATCAAAAGAGATCTCTGTCAACTACAGGAGGATCTAGAGAGATATTAGAAAATAGGCAGTCATAAATATAAATCAGGAATGTTTGTTGTTTACTATTCTTGCCACAAAAAGAAGAGCAAGATTATTCCTTTTTTAAAAAGAAAAGTATGAAAATAAAGGAAGCAAGTATGTCTTTGTTCGTGTATGTTGTTTGTATGCATGTGGTGTGTCTGTCTTCATACACGTATGTGGTGTGTGTGCATGAGGTATGTCTGTCTTCATGCACATATGTGGTATGTGTGCATGTGGTATGTGTGCATGGAGTGTGTGTGAATATGGTATTCTGTATGCAAGCACAATGTAATGTGTGTGTATGGGGTATGTGTGCAGTGTATGCATGTGGTGTGTATATGTATGGTGTATATATGTGTGATGTGTATACATGTGGTGTCTCTGGGTTTGTGCACATGATGTATGTGCATGTGGTGTGTTTGTATGCATGCACACATATAGTATGTATGCTTTGGGGGATGTGAAGTACACACATGTGTGCGCACATACATGCACATGTGTGCCTGGAATTTGGATGTGTGTTTCTGTGTCCATCTGTCCACATGAATTAGCTTGTCCTTGCATAGGATAACTCTGAAAGAATACAACAAATAGCACTGGGTCCTGTCAGCTGGAGGACACATGCATGAGATCTTTTGTTAAACATCCTTATGAACTTTTAATTTTTTTAAGTTTCTTTCATATATATGAAAAGATAAATTAATAAAACAAAACAAATATTCAACCTCTTCTCAGCAGGCAAGTTCAGCACTGAGCAAATGCACTCTTGCCTGTATTTGCTCTATGGTCCAAGCTGTTCTCATTCAGAAATCATAATTTACCCCTTCCCAGGTATGAAACACAGGAAGAAAACAGTGTGGTTTAAGTCACTGTGTGTTCTGCAAGAAAGTCCTGAAAATTATTTCTAGTTCTCAATTAACTGAGATAACCCTACATTCTGGAATTCACAGTCTGGTTCTCTGCTCTCCTCTAACCAGACTCTGACAAGTGCTCAACCCCTCTGGGTCCCATAAAGAGATCCAGCTGTGTCCCCCTAGAATTCTAGTGCAGAGAGAACCAAACTAACACAGAGGGAATCTTTCTAGAGGATCCTTCTGACCAGCATGCTCTGAAGTACCACAAAGAGATTTTTTTTTCGGTCTCTGGAACTTTCTTTTGTGTAGCATTATCTCAATTCTGGTATTTACTTCTCATGTCAGTCCCTCTGCTACAATCCTTCCTTTTAGAAGTAAACCTAATAGTCAATCTTAGGTAGCTTGAAATGACCCAGGTATACTGTAAAAGGCTAATGAGGAAAACTAAAACAAACATCTGTATTTACCCACATCTCATGTGTCACTACCGACCTTGTCCTTGGAAAGGCTGGTCATCAGGAAGCCTGTATCTCCAAACCCCTGGATCTCACAGACTGACAGCTAGTAATCATCTGTATAACTCAAGGACAAGCAGCAGGTTGCTGAATGAAGCCAGAATGACTTAGGGTCTGATCAGAACAGTATGTAATGATCTTGTCAAAAACTGACCCTGTTTTCATTGAAACAAACATTAAGAATCTGAGGCAATGGCTGAGCTGCACAGAGGAAGTATCACAGCTTCAATTTGAAATGGCAAAGGAAGGCTCATGTGTTAAAAGCTTGCTGATAGGACTTTGGAGGAAGTGACTTGATCGTGAGGGCTATGATTTCATTAATGGATTAATCCATTGATAGGTTCATAATTTCATGGTAAGACTGGAACATCATAGGAGGTAGATCCAGGTTAGACAAAGTGTCTCAATGGAGGCATGACTTTAGAGGTGTATCATGCTCCAACCCCTTCTTGTTTTTCTCTACTTCTTAGCTGCCATGACTTCAACAGCCTTCTCTGTCACATGTCCCAACTGTCACAGTATTCTGCCCCTTCACAGTGAAGCCAGTCTGGAACACCCCTGTAACCCTGAACTAACAAATCAGTATTCTTCAAATTTATTTGCATGCTTATTTCGCCATGGTGACTGATAGAATTTGCATGTGAAAGGTCTCTCCTAGACTCATGTGTTTAAATACCTGGTGTCTTTCTGGTGGCACTGTCTCAGGAGCTCTGGAACATTTAGGAGAAGTCTAGCAGGAAGAAGCAGGTCACTTAGGACTGAACCCAGCCTTTGTTCAGAGCTTTCTCTTTTTCTTGATCTGATGATTATAACAAGCCATGCCTTGAGCTCCTACTGCTATGGGTAAAGTCCCAGTCGCCATGCCTTCCTTACTGTAACACACTGTATTGCTTAAACATGAGTCAAAGATAAATAATAAGTCAGGTGTAGTGGTGCACACCTTTAATACCAGTGCTGGGGGGGGGGCAGAAGCAGGCAGATTTCTCAGTTCTAGGTTAGCCTGATCTACAGAGTGAGTTCCAGAATAGCCAGGGCTATACAGAGAAACCTTGTCTCAAAAAACAAATGATGATGATGATGATTGATGATGATGATGATGATGATGATGATGATGAAGAAGAAGAACAACAACAACAACAACAACTTTTCTTTCCTTTTTGCTTCTATTGGGGATTTTGTCACAGCAACAAGAAAAGTGTCTAACACAGTGACAAAAAGCTAATTATCAGGAGTATTTCCATCTGCCTATCTCAGGAAGGGAAACAAAGTCTTGCCTTTTCTAACCACACTCAGCCTTAGGCACAAACATTTACTGGTAAAAACAGTGCAGTATAGGGGTGGAGGATAATTTCTTTTTACTCATACAATTTCAATCATGAGTGTCCTGAGCTAGCAAATGCTCTCACTTCCATCAGATGATAGCAGTAAGGCTTAGGCAACACTTGTGGTATTCAGCCACTGGTGCTGCAGATAGCTACCAATAGAGGCTGAGGTCCTGGGCAGACCAGCAAAGTATACTCAATTACAAGAAGGAGGAATGTGTTTCAGGTCACATGGCTGCTCAAGGCCTCTCACAGGTTTGAACAGCCTACAAAATTCCTCTACATGGAAACCTAATATTTGTTCTGGCCGCTGGGCAGGGCAGTGATTCGGTAGGATGGAGCTTGGGAGCCGTGCTGCCTCATGCATCAACAGCCTGATGGAAAAGGATTTGAAAACAATCTGGCAGAGAAGACAGCAGGCCATCAGGAAAGTGACTGCTCTCCTGTGTATATCACAGACAGGGGAGTTCACCTCCTTCCTGAATCCCCAAAAGGAACGAGTTACCCAGCTCCACACAATTTTTCTGCCTTTTCTTCACAAATGGACTGACTCTCACACTCATATACACCCAAGTGCTGTCATCCCCAGAGAGCCAGCGCAGTCAGGTATGTGGCCCACCATGACCCTTCAGCTTTTGCTGAAACCTTTAAAGAAAGAAAAAGATCTCAGCAGACGTCATTCTAGAGCTACAGATGACCATCTTTGTCATAAAGGGGTCAGCCTTCCTGAGAATAAGGCACAGAAAATCAAGGACGGCCCTAAAACGGGCTTTCAGAGGCACAGTGAGATTGTCTGTACTTTAACCCTAGACTTCCATTAACTTATCAGCTCCTCTCTCTCCTCTTCCCTCACCCCTCTTCTGCCCTTATGGTTTTAAACTGACTCTCTGATAATTTACTTCCTTCCCAGAGCTCACTGAATTCTGCCTCTGAGCCCCTAATGTATGCCCGCACACATATATTATACGCCCTAGAGCACGGATAAAATGCCTGATCTGGGAGATCTGTTTCCCTATAAACAATGAAGACAGTCCACAGAGATCAACTTTCAGTCTGGGTGAGCTCTTCACATGTGAATAATGTGTCACAATCTACCTTTGCACTGTCAGCGTGAACAACACTGTCAGTAAACAATCAATAAAATCTAGCTACTGTTACATGGTCCACACTAACCTAAGGGCTACATATACAAGTTCTCCAGCAGACCTCAGAATGACCCGGGAAACAGCAAGCATTACTACCATCTTATAGAAATAAATAAGCAAAAAAAAAAAAAACCAAAAAAACAAAACTAGAGATTTGGGACTTAAATTAACAACCAGGAGCTCAAAGCTAAGGAATATCTGAGCATGGCTCAAAGCCAGATATGAAATCCAATAACCTGTACTCTCAATAGGAGCTCCTGTACACAGCTTACTACAGCTCTCTTCCTGTAACCACTACACATCTCTCACTTTGAAACGTTCTCAAAATCAATGCAAGGAACACCCCCTGGGCATGTTAGTAGTTCAAGCTCTATTATAAACTCAGAAAATCATGGCAGATGTCAGTGCAAATGATGTTATTAGCACTTATCAGAAAAAAACACTTTCTATCTTTTGATTTTTGAGATACAGAGAACTGAATGTAATCCAAGTGTTTACAAAATATCAAATACTATAGTACTTAACATCTATGATTTAATTGTCTTTAATACATTAACTATTTTAATAGATAAACAAGTTGATGTTCATACAAATTATGTAACTAATTTGTTTAGGTCCAGAGAGCTATTGGGTAGTATATCAGTCAGTAAACAAGCCAAAGGTTCCTGAAATGTAAAACTACCTTCTCCTATGGGTCACAATGCCAGGTATGAACACAGAACAGGATGGAAATTATCAAAGTGAAAACATGCTGATGCTTGGAAAGAAGGTGTTGTGGGCCTAAAACTCTAAACTCTACCCAATAGACTCTGGCATGCTCTACTCAATGATATCTGGGCTACAAAAAACAATACAAGCAAACATTCTTTCAGAGATGGCCTGAATGTGGGCTCACCCACAGCCCAGAGGAAAGGAAAAAAAGCACACAGACTTGGGGGGCTGGGGGGATGAAACATGTATCGAAAACAGTCCAGGCCTGATGGGAGGCTGGCTTCCTTCCTGTTGTTGTCATTACCTTAGTTTTCACAAAAGGCATCTTGTGTCCCTCCACATGTGTCTGATCCTTCCTCTCAACTGTTTCCCTTTCCATCCCTGTCAGCAGTTTGAGGATAGAGCACTAAAGCCAAAACTGAGCGGTTTGGGCACTGCAGAAATGTGCAGCAACAGCAAAACCTGATAACTTGGTATTAACCAGATCATTGTATCTTTAGTGCATGAATATTCCTTGGTACCCAGTGGCTGTTGGGACTGCAGTTGGCCAGATGGCCTAGGAGTCCAGTACATATGACTGGGACCCCACCCCCACCCCACATGGTGCATTACACTCACCTCTGCTTTCCTCTGTTTTTCTTCTTGCTCTTTCTGTTCTTTCTCCATACCAACCAGCTTGAGCTTCAGCTCAGACACCTCAGTCATCAGATCCAACTTCTGGGTCTCCAGAGATGTGCGACTTAGCAGCTCCTGTAAGCAACAATGCATCTCAGCACCATAAGCCCCCATGGTCACAAGGCCAGCAGCTGTTCCATCCATAGCACATAAGGCAATATCCACATTGTCTTCTACAGCCTAGCAGCCCGGGTCTGCTAGGGAGAAGTTTAATTGAGCCTAGGTCACTTGGGGACAGCACAACCCCTGACATCACCCATGCTCTGAAAGGCATTTCTCAAGACACATATTTCTCCATAGTAACCATTATTAATTATTTTCAGAGAAAATGAATGGGCACTTTCAAAGAATGAACATTCCCCATCCCTGTTTTCAAGGCGGAGCAGCAATCCCTCTCAATCAGAACAAATATGCATTCATATTGACAACACAGTTTTTGAAAATAGAAATTTCTAGACCAGCTCCTGGGTACAATCAAGGATCAGTCTATCTTCTACAAATCTCAACATAAGTCATCATTTGCAATAAGTCCGGAGAGAAGTCAGAATATAAGGTGACTCCTGAAGATGGTCCTGTGAGATGGTTCTTTCCTGAACTATACCAAAATTACAACTAGGCTACTATGAGATAAGGTTATTCTCTGCTTATAGTAGAAAGACCGAGGTCATTATTTCTATTCCAGCAGTCACTAGAATAGGGGCTGACAACCAAATACCCCAGCTCCTAAACACCAAGCCTGCCATTAACACATACACCTGTTAAACACACACAAGAAGAAACTACAAAGGATATAGGCAAGACAGCTGATGAGGCATTATAAAGGTCCAGAAGTATTTCCAGATTGCAGTACATTTTTCATCAGCAAATGGTGGTCACCTGATGGCTAAGATCCTTGAGAATAGTAGACCTTTGTCCATATAGGTCCAAGCACTGAAGACATACACAGTAACAAGAGCAACTGGAAAAGAAACAACCTCCTGCATCGTCTGAACATCGTGTATCATCTCAGGCAACCTAACCCTGGCACACAGAATGATGATCTCTGATCTCATAGATCTCAAACTGCCCAGCCATCATGAATCAAACCATAGAGGAAAAGGCAGTTGGCCTAGGAGCAGATGCTCCATTAACCTAATCCTAAAGACCACCAGTCCCTGATGAGCTACAAACTAACTGAACTAACTTGGGTCATGGAAACAGGTTCTTTTTGTTCAGTCAGACAAGAGGCTGGATAACAGGGCAAAATTAGGAACACTACAGCACTAGAACCACAGGCTGCTTGGCCACAAGGAAGCAGTCAGATGAGATGTCCAAGGCAATGACAAACTCGACTTTGTTGAGTGCCTTCTTTGCATCAGAGTTCACTGGCTGGTTTCACACACACTTTCTTAACACACCTCCCCAGGGGTTTGGCAGCAAACATTGGTATCCCAACTCTACAGATGAGAAAACAGACCCAGGGAGAGTAAGCAAATCTGCCGGCCAAGAACATAATGCCAGTCATAAGCAGAATTAGTTTGCCAACTACCACTTATTTGACCTCAGAATTCATTTCTGTTGGACATATCATCCAGTTTTTCAAGCTGGAGTGGGAAAGGTATGTTGTGAATAAAAGAATTTAAAGAGAAATAACAAAATGTTGAAAAGGGCAGTCAACAAATATTTACTAAGCCCAGGAAATGTCCACTTAGATTGCCATGGTTTCACTAAACACATACTATCTGGAAAACTCTGTTGCTGAGGCTGAGCAAGTTGGAAAATACCTTAAGAAGTTCTTCCCCAAGTGGGAGGGCACACCAAAATAATGAGTTCTCTTGGCCTTGAGTATGTGATGTTCATAAGATGTTAATAACCTTCCTTATCATTTATTCTCTCCTACATCCCCTCCCCATATCCCTCTTTTTCTACACCTAGTTCTTTGAGTCATCCTTGCATCCACATGTCTTGTTCTAAAACTAATTTAAGGCAGTTTACAAAATGGATGTTCCTAGTTAAAAATATATCTAAGTCTAGGGAAACGGCTCAGTGGTTAAAGAGCTTGCCATGCAAGTGTGGGGACCTGAGTTCGAATCCCTAGAACCTATGTAGTAGGTACCTGGGCATATAGCAAATGTCTATAATCCTGATGCTACTACAGCAAAATGGGATGCAGACACTGAAGAGTAAGTACATGAACGCTGGCACAGTACCTAGTCTCATGTACACAAGGCCATGTCTCAAGGTGGAAGGCAAGAAATAACACCATAGGCTCTTCTATGTCCTCCACATACATGTCATTGTGTGTGTGTGTGTGTGTGTGTGCACATACGCACACACACACACACACACACACACACACCATACACACAAAAGAAATCATAAAAGTTAAAGCAGGTAAGAGGCGACATTGAAAGCAGAGTTATCGTTAGTAGGAAACTAATAAATTACTTCAAACAACTAGGAATGAACCACAACATATAGATATACAAACTTCCAAGCCTACACACAGGGACAAAAGAACAATCCCACAAGGTGAAATTCATATGGATAATTACTTTCGAGTGCTGAGATCTAAGAGGTAAAAAAATCTTCTGTAAGACTTTATCTGTTTTTAAACACCTACCAGAAGCCCACACTTAGGAACATGACAATTAAAAGCACAATCCCTGGGCAGCGGAATGATCTTAAGATGATATCCACGCATTCTGTCCAGGGATCAGCATTGCAGATAGTGTTTTGGTGAACCTTTGAACAGCCTTACAATCTATCTAAGTCTCCTCCGCTCTCAGCACGATCAGATCCCCCTAGTCTTTTAAACTCCCAGGTTGTAATTAGTCACACCAATGTTACAGCTGATGAGGACAGTGCTGTAATTAGTTCCAATAGCCATTCTAATTAGTCACGCCGGTGTCTGGATTGGTCATGCTCACATTCTAAGTGGACATGCTCACATTCATGTTGGACATGCTCAAGTTTTAACTGGAAATCTGAGGTTGTTTAATTGATGACAGTTCACTGATATTAAAGCTTTTACAGGTTCTCTAGTGTTTTCTTACCTCTTTCAAGTCTTTTGTTGATATCCCTGCCTTATCCTCATCATGAACAATTACTGTTGAACTCAAAAAGCCAGGCTTTGTGTCCACACATAACAGAGAATCACTGCACTGCCAGGTTCACTGCAGCACTGTTCACAACAGCTATATCACAGAACCAACCTGGGTGTCCGTTGACTGACAAAGAGATTCAAAAAAATGTGTACACGTAATGCAAGGGAAATGTTTTCATCCATAAAGAAGAAAAACTGGAAATAATCATATTAAACAATTAGGTCAGTCTCAGAAACATACATGTTGTCTCTCAGTTTGGGACCTAGATAGTATATAGCTACAGAAAGTCATGTGCACATGCTGTGAAGCAAGCCGAAGCTGTGAGGAGGGAAGAGGGAGTTTACAGGAGGAGCAGGAAGAGGGAAAAAAGTACACCAGGTATGAGGAAGATCTGCTGGACTACACTAGGAAAAGATTTTGAAACACTCATTGGATCATAAAAAGAGAAACATTAAAGTGCAAGTTGGTAGGAAAGGGGTCAGAAGTGGGACAGGAGAGGTTAACGGGGAAATAAGATTAAATTACATTATGTGTGTGTGTGTGAGTGTGTGTGTGTGTGATGTCATAATGAGATCCATTACATACAATTAATGATTAATTAATTTAGACTACTAAAAAGTCTAAAAAATAAAAAAAATGATTCTAATGCTAATTGTTGTTGGGAAAAAAAAGTCAGTCTTCAAAAAGTTTAAACCAACCCAGCTCAGTTCTCTATCTCATGACCCAGCAAGGCCCCTGGCCACTTAGGAATCAGATTCTCCAAAGTGCACAACAGGCGTCAGCTGTCCTGCAGCATCAATGCTGCCTCCTACGTCCAACATGAGGATTTGACATGGTATGTTCCCCTCTCCCCAGTCATCTCAGATGAAGACCACTCTGCACCCACCAACACAACTTAGAGAGCAACCATCTCTCCATCTTGGGACTGCCTCCATCCCAGCTCACAGGGAATGCCTGCCTCCCATATCAGGCCTGCCTCAAGATCTGTTCCCATCAATCGTTCACATGTATGCTAAGGGAGCGCTGCTCAGGTCTAGCACATTTTCCCAAATATCCAGAAGCAAGGCAGCTCCCACTCCCCACAGGCATTGTCCTCTGATGGATGACCTTTCTACCTACGTTAGGTGGTCTGCGTCTCCTCAGCAGCTTCAGCATCCTTGCGAATGGCCGCTCTTGCCCTGTATCTGCTCGCAGACCTTCTGTTCAGCTTCACACCGACCTCAGCTCCTGAAGGCTTTGCTTCTCAGCGTCAGGATCACAACTAGGTCCTCATCTGTGCCCAGAATGTGTTTGCTTTGTCTCCTAACTCTTTAGCTCTTGGGTTCTCTCGTCTGACCTTTTCAACTATCCCTCTTGCTCCCTCAACCTAGAATTTCTTCTTCTGTGTCCACTGGTTACTTAGTAACTCCCTGTTTTCCTGGTCTATCAACTTTCTTAAGCAATATTTGTCTCCCTGGCCACTCTGTACTTCGAGGTTTGTCATTTCATTTGTATTCATATCTACACCAGAACAATCCTTCCCCCAATTCCCCCAGGCCCCAGACCTGATGGCCTTTATTTACGAGGGCCCAGGTGGAGCCAAATCTCAGTCTTTGTTTCCACTCCCGATGACCTGAGCTTTGCTACTGATCATACCATCAGTTTCAATACAAACTCACCACATCTAATTACAGCTTATCTGCTAATACTGTCTGGTAAAACGTCTACTCATTCCTGGCTAGTTCTCCTCAGTTCCAAATCTCTCCTATGCCTCTAAGCCTTAGACCCCACAATGTGTTCTTGTCAAATAACTTCCTATCTACAAACACAAAAGCCTAGCACCATTTACTAAACTTATATTCTTTTTATTTCAGAATTTTCCACTGTTAGCTCATTCATCTTTCTTAAATCTCTTGGTGTACACACACACACACACATACACACACACACCCCATTCTAAAGCTAGTCTGACAGACTGCATGCTGTCATTGTCTCTGTCAAATTCCCTCATTTTCATGATCTATTTTCTATCCCACAAAGCTGAATGTGTTGACACACATCTGTAACCCTATCACTCAGAGTCTGAAGCCAGATTGCGCTATACTGACCCTGCAGCCCTCCCCTCCCCCTCTGTGAGAGAGAGGAGAGAAAGAGAGAAGAAAGAGAAAGGGGGAGGAGAGAGAGAGAGAGAGAGAGAGAGAGAAGGAAGGAAAGGGAGAGAGAGAGGAGAGAGAGAAGAGAGGAGAGGGAGAAGAGAAGAGAGAGAGAAGAGAAGGAGAAAGAGAACAAGAACATAATGCTTCTAGATTTTGTTTCTGAAATGTACCATTTTGACTGACCTTTGCATCTCTGCTCATCCTGACACAACTTGGTGAATATCAGTTACCTTTGCAGGTAACCAGTAGTCTGTGGTGGTATCCCCTTGATCTTCCTCGTGCTTGTAACTCAGAGAGACTCCCATTCCCTGGGACCTAGCCACTCCCTCACCTTTGTGCTGCCTTGGAAGGAGTTCCCACCATGCTCTGTGCTAGTCTGGGATAGGACCATCAATCATGCACTCTGGCCGGCATTTAATCTTGTCCTCACCATCAGCTCTCATTCCTTGGGCTATAAACATGATCGCATTTCTGACATTCTAAAGAAGCCTCTGGACACCCCGCCCTTAAAGTTACCACTACCAATGTCCTGTCTTTGTATAAGTAAATGTATGCGCTGTGTGTGTGTGTGTGCGCGCACGCGTGTGCATGCATGTATCATGGAAAGAAAAAGAACACTGAATACTCTCTACTACTCCTTCCCCCTTTCACTCCTCAACAAGCTGTCTGTCTGCCTGTAGCCTGCCTTCTGCCTTCACCTAAGAAGGGAGCAAAAATAGTTTTTCTTCTGGAATTTGATGTCTAAACTTTAGCCATGGCTTATTGTTCTGGCCTTTTATAGATTCCACAGCATCAATTCAGCAGACGTGGCTATCTGCCACTTCATCTTCCCTGTACCAGGTGTCCCTGACCGTTCATTCTGCTCTCCCATCTCCTCTGCTGCCTTTACCTTTATTTTGTCTACTATAAGGAAAATGTCCTTGTGTCCCTGCTAGCTTGTCACTCCAGCACTGGTGTCAGCTCTGAATACAACCTGACTGTCTGAAGCAACAAATGTGCCCAGGCTTCCCAACCAACACTGGGCACTGCTTGTTATCCTGCAGCTACCATGATGGATGGGGAGAGGCAGCAGCTGACGGGAGAGGGAGCAAGTTTCCCAAGCAGCTCTGTGCTTCCTGCTCAGGACTGTTTCAAGGTTGCCTGAAATCTAAAGGAAGGAGGGCGAGGAGGAGGAGGGAGGGGTATAAGATGGCTTACTTCACTGACTGTGAGAACTGCAAAACTGGGTAAGGATGCTTTAGAAAAAGAAAAGAATGAACAAAATTCCCACTCGCACTTCTCTTTTCCCCAACACCACTAACTTCTTCCAGAAGCTCATGGGCGTCTCCCCTCTCAGAGATGAAAGACTTTACGTCTGGAGTAATCAGCCATTTCCTTCTTCCCAAGGCTCAGGTCCTGACTGGAGCTGACAAAAAAGAGATCTGCCTTTCAACTCATTCTCTCCATAAAGGGCCACATCTTGAAGCAATTACCTCCATCTTTAAGAGTGGAACATGACCCGGGGAATTACTGACCAATGGCAGGGGATTGCAGCCCCCCCAGGCAACCTGAAACCAGAAGGAAAGAACAAGCTGTAGAGAGACAAGAAAGCAAAACCCTGTCCCTTTGCCCTTTGAAGTCAAAGGCTCTGGCCTTGCCAGGAAGCCAGGCTCATGAGGATCACTGCAGAAAATGGGTCTCCAACCTACTCCGGCCATTTAAGCCTCATTTCCTACTGACTGAGTCTCTTTGAAACCACAGCCTCACCTGCAACATGGGATGATGTACCATCTGTACTAATGTCTAGACAAACAACATCAAGTAAGATAAACTTGAAGAAACAAGGTGTTCATGTCTTAAAATCTCTCAGAGGGGTTTTAGAGAATTGATGAACATTTTTCTCACTCATAATTTGCTGCCTTGTCTCACTTGCTCAGACAGATATTTGTGCCTGCCAGATCATGTGTGGAGTTCTGTTTAATATTCTTTTATTTAAAAAACAAAATGAAACATCGTTTCTTGGCATATTACAGGGCCTGTGCCTAGGCCTTAAAACCCTTGCACAGTGTCCTCAGGTACACTGGTCATTTGCATGACAATCTGTTTTTAACAAAGCTGGGATAATTGTACAAAACTTCCATAACTGCTAAGGCATCTCCATGGGTAGCCTTTGGCTTTGACTTGAGGCCTGGGTACTTCCTGTTTCTCTCTAGAACTTTCTAACTCAACAGGGCTTCCTTTCACTGGCACAGCCCTCTCCATCACGTCCATGCTGCCTTGGAAGAAGTTTCCAAAGAGCTCTGTGCTTGCTGAGGGTAGGACCCGCAATCATGTGTGCTGATTGGAAATTACCCTGCCCCTCACCATCAGGTTATTCTCCTAGGAGGAAGCATCAGAGATGTACGATTTAGAATCCAGACTTCATCCCTATTCTTGTCAAGAAAGAAAAGTAGAGAGCCAGAGCTCAGTGGCAGTAGTGTTTACCTAGCATGCACGGGGCCTAGCATCACTCATAATAACAATAATAATAACAAATCAAAAGAAATAAAAACATACTTATTGACCTTCCCAATTCAACATCTAGGCTTACTGACTCCCAGTCACTCACTCCACACCTCAGTCAGCTTCACATATAACCTGGGGCTAAAGGCTTGAAACACACAGATGTTGTCCCCTATCTCTAAGAGCAGGATGATGGCTTCACAAAGTCAGGTCAGTCTGCATTCTTCCTTCCTTTCCAAGGTATCTTCAAGTATACTTGCAGTCTAGGTGAACCTGGCCCCACGTCAGTTCTATCTACTTCTGGTTTATCTAATACCAAAAGAGGTCTCTGTGTTTTCTCCTGGAGACTGGATGAGATCATGTTTAGTTATGCCACCTGGCAGGTGGGCAGTCACAGAGAGCAGGGGCCAGTCTCAGGACATCTGAGGAGGCCTGCCCATGAGCTGGGTGAGTGGATAACCTCTTCCTCCTGGGCTCCTTCCTGGAAGAAGTCTGACACTGGAACACCAGCTTCAGGAAAGGACAGCTCAGTGGAATTGCTGGAACTGAACAAGACACAGGGTTTGGACTATGCATATTGATTGTATCAAGGTTTTCTTAAGTCCCTTTGGTGCTTTAAATGAATGACCCCCACCTCCACCCCCACGGGCATGGTCTCCAGGTATCTGAACTGTCTCAGAAGAATTAGGAGATATGATCTTGCTGGAGGAGGTGTGCCACTTGGGAGTTGGTTTTAAGGTTTCAAAACCCCACACCATTCCTAGTTAGCGCTCTCTGCCTAAAACCTGTGGATTGGGATGTAAGCACTCAGGCTACAGTTCTAGCACTATGCCTGCCGCCTGCCTGCTGCCATGTTCCCAGCCATGATGATCTTAGATTCCAACCCTCTGGAAATATGACCTCCAATAAACTCTTTTATAAATGTCCTTGGTTGTGTTGTCTTATCAGAGCAACAGAAGAGTAACTAAGATAGTCTTTCCCAGTGCTATTGTAGCCAGTGGGTGAGGGAAGTCTAGAGCATTCATTGTAGACTAGAGGTCTCCCAGCCAGTTACTTACTCTGAGGTTCACACAGGACATTTCAAAATTGAAATGAGTTGAAAACTTTTTAAGATATCTTTAAATCTTTAATGTTTACCTCTGTGTAAAATAACAAAACTAGACTATCTTGCACTACTGGGTTCACAAAGGCACTGAACTAGCACTGAAAACAGTTGTTACCTTTAGACAGGATGCATTAGTGTGTAGTGTTATCTGGACCAGCAACTTCCCCAGGAAGTGCTCGGTTCTAGGCAAACAGAAGGCCCTGCTGGAGACAGACATGGAAAGACCTCATTCAGAGAAATGGGCCAGGTCTGGTAGGACAGGCAGAAAGAAGCAATTGTGTCCATTCTCTGCCTCTAAGTCATGAGTCATTCTCGTTCCAACCACCAGAAGCCAAGAGCCCTGCAGCCAAGGATATCTCAGCCAGACAGAGCAAGTCTGTACCTGCCCCCAGCTCACAGGACATATACATACTCCAGGCTGTAAACAACACTGCACCAGCACTGTGGTGTAAGATCCAAGGGTCTTTACAAACAGTGTCAAGCAGATTCCAGGACAGCTGTAGCACTGAACTTGAGATCCAGTGCTGGAACCACCAAGAGTCCAACAAACACCTAGTGCAAGCTGAGGCTTAAACGCATCCTACAGTTTGAATGTGTAATCTTTATGAAATGCTACTCTTATAAGACTGAAAGTCATAGACACAGAACTTAGTCCAGTTCTAGAAGGGACAAATGCTGAGTTACCCCCTTTCTTCAAATTATAGCAGATGATGAATGACAATATTGTGCAGCAAGCCAATGTCTGATACCTTTACTCATATATGGGAAGAGCAATGGGAATTAGAAGATACAAAAAATGGGAATTAGGATACAAAAGCTAATCGACCTAAAGCTTTCAAAGCCCAACTGCTTTCTGTATGACACTGCTGACAGGATAAGCCAGCCTCTGCCCAGGAGTGCTGGCCACCTCCCTCCATTGAGCTCCTGGAGAGACAGGAGCACTGCCACAGCAGGAAGTAGAGTAGTCAGAAAGAGTCAGCACAGTGAGGCACACAGCTCCAGTACTACAATGCAGCTATTCTCTAGCCTCCCAGTGTGGCTTCTAGCCAGTACCACCTTCCTGAAACATCGGCCCTCTGATGTTTTCTCACACGGTCACTTTCATGGTCTCTTTCTGAACTGTTTACTATGTAGTCTATCATCTTCTTTACCCTCCCCCACACACCTCAGGCAGACCTGAAAACTCAATCCACATGAGCTTCATGCAAGATTGTTTCCCAATCGGACTACTGTCTTGTCCAAATATTCAAAAGACAAGATTTGTTTTTTTCTTCCATAAAACATCTTCTGTTACTAGTCATGATTTCTCAGGAAAAAAATCTAAGTAAGAAAAATGATATATAATCTAAACAAAATCAAAGTGAGACGGAATGGTGTAATTTATTAATCAGGAGTGAAAAGACAGAAAATTAATAACAACATCCAAGCTGCTGCAACTAAATTTTATAAAAACATGTCCACTGAGACACGCATTTACCTTTTCTCCCCCTAAATTCTTCAAATGCACCCACACAAAACTAACACACCCAGAAACTATGCCACTTAGCAGGCCAGCAGTAGAATGCGAAGCCTGTGCTAGGCTGATCTTGAGAGTTAGAAAAACAAAACAAAACAGTGGCACTTTGAGGAAAGGATTATGATCAGTCATCTAGGTCAATGCAACCATCTTGAGGAATGGTTTTCCTTCTTGGAGCAGAAGGTGAGACTCTTCCCCATGTCAGGAATCATCCTGTCAACGTCCACAGAGCACATACAGGTAAATGTCCAGTGTGTGTAATTTTCAAAATAGCCAAGAACACGAGGATGACTGAAGCAAAGGAAACCTATAATAAACAGACTGAATCGAAAGTCTAATGATGTGCTCAGCAGACCTTGAGGACTCTCCACGACAACTCAGCGCCCCTCTGAAATAGCCACAGCTCACTTTTTACAATGAAACAACTATCTGGAGAATAGTTAGGTCAATTTTGATATCACTACTTAAAATAATTGTAAGTGGTAGTAGAGATAGCTACACGGCTACATTTTTCAAATGGAAAAGAGTTGCCGCATCTTATTTAATTTTAGTCTAAGGACTAGGATAACCCTCCATAGGACTACAGCTTTGTAAATCAAAGTATGAAAGCAGCTAACTATTGCTTTCTTTTTTGATGTCTACTAAATTACAGTAAATGGTATTTGCGTGATAGTTTTTAATTGGACGAAACTACAGAGGGAGGAATACAGTAAGGGGGGGTGCAAAAAAATACACTGACAAGTTGACTTTCTACAACCCCAGATGCCACCCTAGCAGATGGCAGCTTCTATGATAAGACGAGGTGACATGGCCTGCAGAAAGTGCTCCTGGGACTCTTGTCTAACCAGCTCAACAAGTTCTTTCCCCAATGGGCTGCCCCGCCCCACTCCGCCCCGCCCTCAGTGTTCAGGTTGGTTTCACCTGCTGTCTAAACATTGCACAGTGCACAGCCAACCCCACCTCCGGGCATCATGGGAGAGTAAGAAGGAATCCATAAAGGGGCATTTAACTCCGGAGCTGCTTCAGGCCCAAGCCCACCACTCCACCTGCCCGTACCTGCTGAAGCATCTCTTCTGCTGCATTGAGCTTCACCTGGTGACCTTCCAGACACACTTCAAGGTCCCGAATCTTCTCTCCTTGGGCTTCCACTTGATCTGTGAGGACGCTCACCTGTTATAAAACATAAACAATAGTGGAGGATCTGGACTGGTGGGGTGGGGTGGGGGGCAGGGAAGTCGTCACTGTTTGGTGAGTAAGCTGGGAAAACAACCTACGCAGACTCACCTGACAGAAGGCCTCTCTTTTAGGTGAGTAGGGTTGAGGAAGTGTCCCAGAGGAAGGCAACTGCAGTTAGAGTTTCACCTTACCAGGGAATCTTAGCCACTGTCTAAATGGCCATGGTTACCTTTCCTGCTCTTGACAGACTCAAGAGGAAAGCAGCTACCCAAGAGACAAGAGGGCTGCCTCTGGGCTGGACTCCTGCTCCTTGTTCCTCTAACAAGGCAGGCTGCCTTCAAGGCATATCTCAGCTCTTGGCAGGGCTCTGCCACCTCATGGGGAAAAGCGATTCAAACCTTTATGGAAACCAACCAATGACCTTACCTCTCTCATACGGGTGTGGGGACTGCTCACCTATCAAGCCAGTGTTTGGAAGCAATTAAGGAATGTAGGACGTAAAGGGCATGTATTAGCACTGACAAAACTTGGCTCCAGAAAAGTTTCTGTGCTTTACAGGTCAAAACATGACTCTAAGTCATACAAGCACCAAAACCACACTGCACACATGTGGCAGAAGGCGGCACTTTTCTGAGGAACCCTAAGATTGTCTATGGAAATACTAAGAAACATACATTTTAAACAAAGGCATTTAGATTATTCCCTATATACATACTATAACTGATTTTTGGTAGCCTTTTCTATTAGCCAAATGAGCCCTAGGATCCTTTCTATGTTTTATTTATTATGAGATGGTTCCACACAGGAAGATGAAAAATCATCAGTGACCTTCCAGAAAGGAATAAATCAATGAAGACATGATCCTTTATATATAGGTTGTTCTAGTTAATTTCCCATTCTGTAATGGTTAATGAAACATGAAGTTCATTTAAATTCATTTATGAGTGTTTAAATGAATTTTATGAATTAGAAAGTTCCCATTCTGGAAGATACAGAAAAGTATGCTGACTATATACACAGTACTTCTAGACCCAAATAATGAGTGAATTATTGAGACACTTGTACCTGATGCAGAGTGTGCTGACATTCCAATGATCCAAAAATAGGCTCCTTCCACCAACCAGGCCCACTTAAACAACACACCGGTGTATGGTTTATTTTACTGTTAATATTTCTTAATTTTATGTATATGGTTGTTCTGTTTGCATATATGCCTGCATGTATCTGTGTACAGTATCTTCAAAGACAGAAGAGGGCATCAGATACCCTGGAATTTGGGCTATTGTGGTTGCTAGTAATAGAACCCAGGACCTCTGGAAGAACCATTGGTGTTCCTAAATGCTGAGTCATGTCTCTAGTTGTGTTATTTTGTTTGGTTTTGGTCCTTGTTGCTGAATACTATCAGCAGTACTGGTCTTTTCTACTAGTAACTCCTTTTCAAAAGAGTGGGATTCGGGAAAGTGATTGTGCTTCCTGGAATTCAGGGTTTCTATTTGGGAAAGTGTTTTGTGGTTGGTCCTACTACAAAGATTAAAATTTATAAAGCTGCACCATACTTAGGGACCAGCTGGTGTAGGGTTGTGGAACAGTAAAGGCCACACAGGTCAGCTCTACAGAAGACCAAAGACACAGGACGGCCGCAGGGGGGCTTCTGGCCCTCAAGTCAACTCTACTGTTGAGTTGGGAAGTAGGAAACTGGCACTCAAGATTTTAGAATTTTATCTTCGTTCTATGAGAACAAATACTTTTGAGCCCTATAGTAAACATAATTTTAGGTACTGGGAGGGGACAGAAATAAATCTTGTTCTTCTGCAAATAAACTCAGGAAAACTTATTCTGAGCCAAGGATTCCTCCAACTCATTCATTTGTCTCCACTGTAATGTGGATTATGCAAGAGGCCATGCCCTGCTGAGAATCCCCAAACCAGCTCCACAGGCCACTACTGAACAGCACAGAAGTGAGAATGGAAGAGTTGCTGATGCTCTGCCCATGGCTCCTGGCAGAACAGAAACCATGAGGGCCAACTTTCACCTTTAGTAGTCAACAGCTCCTCAACTGTGTTCAGATTACTTAAAGAGGGATTAGTCAAGAATTTGGTAAGAACAGAAATGGCTGTGAAAGGGAACACTATTACATGAGACTTCTTCACTAATTGTAATCCCCTCTAAATAGCAATGTGGTGTTTCAATCAAGGAGGGTCCTACTTCAAAAGTTTGCAATTTCGTACTCCTTGCTACATAATTCTAAATTGAATGGTCTTTGGTGAATGTCTTGGGGATGAAGCTTCAAATTGCATATACCTCAAGGGGCCTGAGCTATAAAAGCAGGCCCCTGCTACCCACCAAGGGGGTTCCCACCCCTTCTTTTCAGGGATTCTAGCCAAAATAGCCCCTCACTGTCTGACCACACCACAAAGGACATGCCACCTCTGTGTGTGGGCTGGAATGACCAGCTCCTTTGCCTGGAATGCACTCCTCCAGGTATCTCTGGCTCCCTCCCTACTTCCTCCTGCCAGGGAGCTCCTGACTGCACACTGCTTATCTCCATTTATTTTTCTCCATGGTACTTATCACCTGAAATATTTAGGTATTGGCTCAGGTTTGTACGCTCTCGTGCTCGCTCTCTCTCTCTCTCTCTCTCTCTCTCTCTCTCTCTCTCTCTCTCTCTCTCTCTCACACACACACACACACACACACACACCATTTTATTCACTGATACACCCACAGGATCCTAAGCCAGTGTCTGATAAATCCAGATATTCAATTACTTTTTAATGACTTAATTATTTTAAAAGTCAATGAAGCAAATAAAAGAATAAAACTAGGCTACAAAATGTATATTTGATATAAGTTCAATCATTTTAGAGGAGGTAAGAGGAGCATGACTAAAGAACAGATGTTAACCTCATCTGCTTCTTGATATTCTCAGAATTTCCAGTTTCTACAAGAACTGATTAATCTTATGTTTATAAAGTAAAATGAAAGCATAAAATAAAATGAGAAAGAAATAAGCATACTGCCATCTCACTTACCATCCCTAATGCTCCAAACTAATGGCCACACCCTGGAGCCAACAGCAGACCCCAACTGCCCCCCATTCCTCCATTTCACCGCAAGTCATTTGTATTAGATGTGTGTGTATATGAGATGAGGGTGTCCTCACATCCCTCAAACCTTCTATGCAGCTTAGGATGACCCTGAATTTCTGGACCTCCTGCTTCTACATCCCAAATGCTGGGAATACAGGTATGTAGCATCCCAGTGCACTAGTGAGAAAATCCAGGGGATGCATGCATATTAGACGAGCACTCTACCAACTGCATCCCCAGCCTCCATCACTAGTCTTATTCATCATCCTTCAAGCTTTGTAAGAAGCTGAAATTAATTAATCTCTAATTCTCCAAACTGTTTACTCATATGTGATGCAGAGCCCACCCTTAATGCCCACTTGCTAAATGTTTTTGTGCATTTGAGAAATAACACAACAGAGTTCCTGATGCAGTATAAGCTCTCTAGAAGAACATCCAATGTTATATCCTACCAAGGAACATGGGCTTTTGAAAGCCAGAGGCTGTTTTGGTGCCCTCTCTCTACAAGAAGTTTTAAAGCTCTGCTCCTCTTATAGAGGCAAGAGAGCCTGCAAAGGCCTAGCTCATGCTACCAGAGCAGGGGTCTGCATCCAAGTGACATGTCTGGATCCAGCTTCAGACTCACGGACCTAATTCCATTAGCCTGCTCCCTGGGGCCTGTAGCACTCAAGGCTCAGTTTTATTAGTGACACAAGATGTACTCATCTCCCTTAGCAGACTTACAGGCTCCTGGATGACTGGGCCCATTTTGCTCATTGCTGGCACCCAGTTTCAGCCTGCCCACAGGACTTGAAGTGTGCAGAGGTAGATGCTCGGCAGCACAGGATAAATAAATGGATTCACAACACTTTCCAACAGAGGACTCCCACTATGCGTCCCTTTCCTAGGGAAGCTATGGAAGAAGAGGACTCACCTGTAGTATGAGGGACTCTTTATCTCCTTCTAGCCGTGCCAGGCGTTCCTGGTAGGTTTCATTACTAGCAGCACCGTGGTGATTTACCTGGGACTGAAGAGGGGGAAAATAACACACTTAAAAGGCTAAAAAACACTGTCCACTTCCAAATGTAGTACACAATGTGTGCGATTTATAAGGACAGTTTCTGTGATGCTGTGTGCAAAACCAATCCCAGAACAGGAAACCTGATTTCAAGACAGCTCAGAGGACCAAACCACATGCCACTTAAAGGTGTGTCCTAGAAGATGGTGAAACCACCCCTGATGACCTCACATTTGGCTGCAAGGGACTCTGGAGAGCTTCCAACCAACTAGCAGGGCTTGACCTGATAGGCTGGGGCATGCTGGGTCTGGTTCAGCCAGAGGCACAACCTATGAAGGGTCTGCTCTGGGTGGAGACTAGAGACAGCACCACTTGCCAAGGACATATGTGGGGAAAAGTGGGGCAACGATCTTGGACTCCTCAACTTTTCCTGCCAGGGTTCTGCAGATCCACTACACCTTAAACATGACAGTCATACAGAGAGCCAAGGAAGCCAAGGTCCACTCCAAACAGAGCCATGATGAGAGCATTGCCATATGGCATGTCTCAGCAGTGCTTAAGCTGACAGCAAAAAGCTGCAATGACATAGTTTTGAGAGGAATCTAAATAACACCCAGAGTATTTCAAAGAGTGAATGTGAAACAGAGGGAAAATAATAAACATAAGGTAACTAGAAACTAGAAAGAAAAGGAAAGGGAAAGGGTACAAAGTGGTAGAGGAGAGAAGCTCCTACAAAGTGTAGAGCCAGCTGTCACTTTGTAGGGTTTGACAGGTAGTGGGGGAGGAGCTCCTAATGGCATCCGGCTGGCCCCCAACACCAGTGCTTACTGCCTCCATGCTGAATAAAAGGCTGAAACCAAAGGTCCACAGCCAGCTAGGGGGTTGCCTGTCTGAAAAAGTAAATCTCCTTGCTCAGTGAGAAAGCTGTTATCCTGATAATCTGGGCTGGTCTAGTGTCAGGGATCAATTCCTGACGGAGGTGTTTATCACCAGAGAAAAGCACAATTGTGCAAAAGGGCAGGTCAGAGAGGCCCAGGGTTGGCCCACCTTATCATGAAGCTTATCTCCTCCTACATTGGGCTCTCCAGCCTTGCTCTGTGAGGAGAAGCACCTCCTCAGCCCTTCATTCCAAGTGACAGACAAGTGAGAGAGCCACTCCCAACCTAGACTAGCATGTGGACTAAGCATTGTGCAAAATGAAGCCCCACTAAGAGAGAAGCACTGGGTTTCTGTTGAAGGGACAGTAGTGGCCTGAGCCTGGGGCACAGTTAAGATGGCACATGACACTTGATGATACCACTCTCCTTCCTTCCAGTCCAGCTCAAACCTGCACCATCTCATCCACTGTTCAAAAATCTCTTTTACGCCATAGACAAAGGGCCTTCATTATCACAATGGCTTCTTTGTGAATGGTAGGTCACTGCTGCTTAAGTAGCGGACACTTTAGGTACTCCCACATGGCAGACTCTCCCCAGCATCCAGAGGTGGGTCACAATCAGCACTGTTCTTTTTCCTGAACTGGATAAGAAGACAACTCTTAGCAGCAGGACACGTTCTCTTGATAAAAGGCTCATAATGGGGCTTTTCAGAAGACAGAGGGGAAAGTTACTAGTCACCCAAATGATGATACATGTTTGTTTCCAAGGTCCAAACCACATTTATAAATGACACTGTCCATCCGGAGAGTCACAACTTGTCCAACAGGAAGTAGATAAGAGAAGACCAAGGGCTAAAGGAGACTCTAGCAAATCCCCATGACCACTGTGCTGTATTCAGTTATTTATAGTCTGCCCCCCATAGTAACTGCTACAATTTCATGTTCCCTTTGTTTCTTGCCCAGGACTAGGTAGACTTCTCCTAGGTGGTCAGTTTGATTTTCTAGAACTGACCCCCACCCCCAACCCCCCCCCAAAAAAGACACCATTTTTGTTTTGTTTTGTGTGAGACAGGGTTTCACCATATATCTCAGTCTGGCCTTTACCTCACATGTACGCCAAGCTGGTCCTGAACTCACTGCAATCCTTCCTTAGCCTCCTGAATCCTGGGATCACAAGCATGTACCACCAGGCCCAGCTGTTAGCATCTATTTTTAAATACAAGCCTAACTTTCCCATACCATCAGTAAGGTTCAGTCACCACTGACAGCTTGCAATACTCTACAAAACCAGAATGGCTCTGACTAGAGACCAGAGATAACTCAGAAGTCTCTCTTTTCCCACCACTTCTTGCAGAGGCACTATTTAGACACTTGCCAGCAAACTGAAGGTGGATGTTATCTCTTTGGCTGGATCTTACATCTGCTCCCTTTAAACCCACCAATTAAGGCTTCCCATGAGAAACCAGTTTGCATGATGCCCAGATTCTACCTCATTCTCTCCGCCTTTGGTCTTCGATCTTTCTGTGATTCCCACGTGTGTGCCACATATCCCCATGTCCATAAATAGTAAAGGCTCTTACTCTCCCACACTGTGTACCACTGACACCATGCCTGGACTCTGACCCCAATAGTGAGAGACCTAGGAAAGCTAGGCAGGTGGCACTCACAGAACTCAGGTGGCTCTTGCATAGATACTCTCCTGTCTGGGCCAATGGTGGTTTCTGGGAACAGTGCCTACCAGCTGAATTAACAACAAAAGTCATTCAAACCAGTCCCTCATTATGATACGAGGCATGTACAGGCACCCACTGCAGCAGTCATTTGTACTAACTAACCCAAAAGTTATGGTCAGAAAATAAGACTTCTAAGTTCAGTTAGTACAAAAAATGCCTGCCACAGAGTTTGCAGCACACAGTAGAGATCACTGCAGGTGTAGGTCCAGTCTATCAGCCAGCAGAAGCAGAAGGAATGCAAAAAAAAAAACCAAAAATGGTGTCTCTTTTGGGGGGGGAGCGGGGGGGGTCAGTTCTAGAAAAATCAAACCGACCACCTAGGAAAGGTCTACCTAGTCCTGGGCAAGAAACAAAGAGAACACAAAATTGTAGCAGTTACTATGGGGCAGATCTCACGATCTAGAAATCAAACTGACCACCTAGGGGAGGTCTACCTAATCTTGGGCAAGAAAGGAATTGCTCATGTTTTCACAGAGAGACTTTGTGTAATGGGATAAACTATGTCTAGGATGAAACTGTAAACAGAGCTCAGTAATAAAACTCAATGCTTTTCTGGGAAGTTTACAAATTAGATGGAAGGAAAACACACACAGCAAAGGTCACAGTAGCTCTGGCAAACCAACACAGTATTGTCCAAGCACAGAACCCTCAGTATGCAACAGGCCTTTGCATAGCAGAAGCCAAGCATTGCTCAGAATACTTCACACACCATCTTTCATGTATTTCTTCCTATGAACTCAAGAAATGAGTGTTATTTTTATACTCATTTAACAGATAAAGAGCTATGGAACAGGTAGATCATATGCTCAAGTTACTATTCGTCAATTAGTATGCATTCTGTTATATGGGCTTAATTTGGGGATAGCCCAACTATAAAATTTGATTGGGTATTGTTTTACTGACTGTGTGACTACTCTCACAGTTGGAAAATGTCTCTAGAGGAGTAAACAAAAGATGTCTTGTCCATAATATGAACCACTTACTTGCAGCATTTAAAACATGAGGCTCATATTTATGCCTAACATAGACATAAAGGATGGGTAATGAGCAAAGCGAAATACAAAAGTGGCCCCGTGGCATGAGGATGAAATGCAGCACAACTCCACAGCTACTGGCATGTGTGAGGAAAGACAGAAATGCCTCCAGGCTGCCTCACAGCTTTTCAGCAGTATTTTCTTCTGGGGGAAACAGTGAAGCTATAGAAGGGCAGGGATGAGATAAAGCCTGATGAGACTTTGAGTTTCTTAATACTTCTTAGAATGACAAAGTTGCTCAGGGGGTAAAAGTACTTGCTGCCAAGCCTGATGACCTGAGTTTGATCCCCAAGATCCACATGGTAAAAAGCAAAAACCCTGACTCTTGAAAGTTGTCCTTTGCTATCTATATGTATACCATGTTGTATGATTGATTGATTCATACATACATATATACATAGATGGTAGACAGAGTGATAGATATAAATGGTCAAAAACTGTTTTAATACTGTAAGTTGAGGTAATTACCTAAAAATATTGGGGGGGGGACGTCTGTATGAAACTTAAGACTGTGGAAGAACATTGCTAAATTCTTGCATTTTAACTAAGAAATGCTGTATATAGTAAAACACATCTCCCACCTCACGTCACTGAATTAAATCAGAACAAGGAGTGAAGGGTCTCTAAAGATTGCTTGTATGCTTGTCATCAAGAACTTGTAAAGTTTCACTATCATCGTTAAAGACAAACCACATCTGTCCCTTTCAAAAACCAGGTAAAGACTGGTACTCAGAGACTCCATCCCTTAAAATTCAGTCTCAGAAGTGGAAGAAATGGCTCAATGGTTAAGTGCACTTTCTCCTTTGCAGAGGATCCAGGTTCATTTCCCAACACCAACATTTAAAAGTTTACCTCTTGTAACTGCAGATCCAAAAAATCTGATGCCCTCTTCTGGCCTCCATGACCACATTAACCAGAAACCTCAGATGTCTTAGAGTTAAGTTCCAAGACAAGGAGAGCCATCATCTCAGCACCTCCCCTAAGCCTTGGGAGTCATGTGCCAAAGTCCTTGGGGACAGGAAAAACATGATTCTTCTCTTAAAGGTCATCTCATTTTCTGTAGGCTTGGCTATGACCACTGGAGCTGAACAAGGCTAACAAACACATACCTTGAGCCTAAGGGTAGGCTGTTTCTAAACACAAGTATGATAGGTTTCATGAAGATGCGGTGCCATAGATGGTGTTTTTTTGGCTGGAGATCTTGAGATGTATGTATCCTGACAGTTGATCAGACTCAGCTATTAGAACAGTTGAGGAATGGAGCAAAGCTTATGTGTGTCCAAAAGGGAAATAACTGGCTATTAAGATTCCAGCAGAAGTAGTATCTGCATAAAGAGAAGTTTGGGTCTAAACAAGAACATTGATCAGACAGGTTACTGTTAAACCCCTCATATCTGTCTTTCTTTCTTTTTTTTTTTTTTAAGGAATTGCTTAACTTATTTACTTTTTATGTGTATGAATGTTCTTTCTGCACATATGTCTGTGCACCACATGTGTGTCTGGTGCCCTTACAGGTTAGAATATGGTGTCCAGATCCCCAGGAACTGGCGTTACAGACAGTTGTGAGCTGCTATGCAGGTTCTGAAAACCTTACTCTTCTGCAAGAGTAAGTGTTCTTAACCACTGAACCACTTCTCCAGCTCCAAGTGTTTACTCTGGATAAGTTCCTCCTGCACAGAAAGCTTGAAATTGAAGGCAAACTCAAAAACTAAAATGGCTTTTTACATCTTCTAGGACACTGCATTTTTAGTTAGCAATAAGTCTATCAGGGGTACTTAGGCCTCCAAAACGAAACCTTCCGTATTTGTGAGAAGTGCAGACTATGCAACTTCCCCTTGTTGTTTTGCTAAGGAAAAGAAATGAAGAAAGCTTGGATTAATTACTCTTGGCTGAGGATCCTTCTCAACTCTGCTTTAATGGAGTCACCACTTGTCCAGTGTGGGCCAAGAGCATCACCTCTATGTAGCCAGGAGTCATGAGTTATAAAGGAACATGCATAACAGAGAAGGAAGGGGTAAACACACAAACCAGGAAAGAAGAAAGAAAGCAATGAAAAGAAAGAGAGGAGAGAGGGAGGGAAGGAGGGAGGGAGGAAGGGAGGGAAGAAGGGGATGGGGGAGAGGGAGGGAAAGAGAGGTAGGGATAGAGGGAGAGGAGAGAAAATGAATCATCCAAACAATCAGGATGGTGTTCTCCCTGTCTATGTCTAAAAGCAGAGATATGTCCTGAGCCTTCCTGTTAGTCCTTGCACTAGTTCAAACTGAGTTTCTGTTATTTGTAACCAAAAGCCTTGCTAATGCATCTGTCTGAGCATGATCACTAAAGTTTATTCCTCTAAAAACAGACTTATAGGAAGGAATTCCTTTAATTTGCATATAATACTGAATTACAAAGGAATTCTGACTTCCCTTGCTAGATTTGCTTGGGCTGGTAATTTTTAAAACCAGGCAGTCAGTTCAAAAACCACTGTAGTTAAAACCTGGATTATCATATCAAGGGCTAATGTGAGGCTCTGGGCGTGTAGATGTGAGGTGTACTGGGATTAAAGGGGCAGTGAGTCTCCTTTGTGTGTAGAAAGGCTGGCTTTCTACCCACCACCTGTCTGCCTCCAGGAAAGTGAAGACAGAGATGAATACAAGAATAAACTGACCCAGAGGCATGTACTAGGGTGGGATGGGATAAGATAAAAAGGTAGAAGAGAACAAAAAAAAAAAATCAGAAACTAAAGACCAAAAGATATAGGTGAAATGGGAGATGTATAGAGATAGGTAAACAAGAACATAAACCTACTTATTAAAAAGGCTATGTTGAAAGAGCATGCATGTTCTGCACAGCTGAACACATGGGCAGGTCCGAGATTCAAAAGCTGCAGGCTCTCTGGGCCCCACCCATCCACTGTCCAACTGAACTCCAAGGCAGAGGAGCCCTAATATGTTACTGGGGGCTTCTACATTCATTCTCAGAATTCCTATTGCCCCCTCCTCAGCTGTCAGAGGACAGACCAGGACATTTTAGGAGCCCCGGTTGCCATCTCAAGCAAGTCACCTCATCTCAGATACCAGTTCATTCAGTAAAAAAATGTGATTGTCCACAGAGCTGTGAGGGCCACCTAGGTAGTCAGCATACATAAAAACATGTGGGAATAAAAGTATAGAATACTTTTTAAAGCAGGAAACTTTCCTAATTCCTCAGCATTATAAATAGCCCTTGAGTGCTCAGAAGAATATGGAAATCATTTAAATGGCTTTGTCTAACTAAGCCCAGAGACCAAGGTTCAGTTAGAGGCTGTTAATTCCCAATCCTGAGAGTTTTAATTAACTCCCTCACTTTGTTCAAGAGAACAAGAGGCAGTATTTCTGATCAGGACATCTAAGAAGTATCTGTAAAGATCCGTACAAACAGCCCACAAGAACAATAACCAAATGTCTTCAGACTGGAAAGGAAAATAAGAAAGGCCTGAATGACCACACAGAAGGCACTGCTGGTCAAGGACTGAAGCCATGCCTCTGGCACACACAGCTGAAGACAAGTTCACTTTTCCACTGCCCCCAGAAGGTGCCTGTGGTTTGAGTCAGATCTTCATGGCCACAATTTTTTCCTCTTTACAAACATTTTGCTGTGCACTCTAAGTGTTCTATGCTTACATCCATGTTTAAGAATTTAAATAAGAATTTCAAGGGGCTGGAGAGATGGCTCAGTGGTTAAGAGCACTGACTGCTGTTCTGAAGGTCCTGAATTCAAATCCCAGCAACCACATGGTGGCTCACAACCATCTGTTGCCCTGATCTGATGCCCTCTTCTGCTTTGTCTAACATATAATAAATACATCTTTAAAAAAAAAAGTGGACTGGAGAGATGGCTCAGCAGTTACGAGTGCTGACTGCTCTTCCAAAGGTCCTGAGTTCAAATCCCAGCAACCATGTGGTGGCTCACAACCATCCGTAATGAGATCTGATGCCCTTTTCTGGGGTGTCTGAAGACAGCTACAGTGTACTTAAATAAATAAATAAATAAATCTTTAAAAAAAAAAAGAATTTCAGTAGTCATAAATTTGAGCTGAAATTTGAGGGGCCAGAGGATGGCTCGGTAGGTAAACTGAACTTTTCATGAAAGCATGATGACCTCGGTTCAAATCCCTAGGACTCATCTAAAAAGCCAAGCAAGGCTGAACACATGCCTACAACTCAAAGTCTGGGAAGCAGGAATGAAGTGGAGACAGGAGAATTGTTGGACCTTGCTGGCCACCAGCCTAGCCAAAATCCCATGAGCTCCAGGTTCAGTGAGGAATATTACCTCAAAGGAATAAGGTGGAGGATTGAGAAGACAGCATGATATCTAACAATATCATCTTCCGTCCTCTAGGTGCACAGACATACACACTTCAAAAATAAAAAATCAGAGTTTTACTTCTGTTCCAGTTTAGACTTTAGGCCAGTTAAATCATGCCACCACCACTACTCACTCACCCCCCACCCCCACCCACCCCCACCCCCACCCACCCCCACCCCCACCCAGGAGCCTCTTCAAAGCCTTCACTAACTATAGTGGGTTATTGATATTTGCTTGTCCCTAGCCTGTCTCCTCTACTGAGTCTTGACCAAGGGATCCAGCTAGCTATGCACAGCTCTTTATAGAATTTTGATGGCATTTGAGGGTTTGATGCCATGGCTGGGGAGAAACAGAATTCCAAAGACGTGACTGTTACAGCTTGTCCAGTATCTATCTACTGAGAGAGCACAGCCTTCATTTAATACATACTCTTGTATATTCTCAGGGATCCTGGGTAAGAACAGTTCTGCATCATTCCTTGATTGGCACATCCAAGAGACCACCATCAGTGTTGTACTTGACTAAATTCAGTGACAGAGTTGGTTCTAGATCAAATGGAGCAAGGCAGATGCCATCTGAGGCATCACTGGTATGTAGGAAAACACTAAGAAATACGGGAAAACCCTAAGGCAAATCAGACCCTCAACAGCTCCGGCCATCACATCACTTTCAGAGTCAAGAGCTGTTTTCGAAAGCTACTACTTTAAGGTTGTCAGAGTACATCTGTCCTCCTGTATTGATATCAAGTATCGAGGTCTTCAGGCTTAGCAAGTTAGAGCCCCATTTCCTTCAGCACTTCCTGTAAGTATAAGCCCTGGACTATAGTTCCAAGATCCTTGTTATAGAGCACACATTGCTCCGACTGGTCAGGCTAGTTTACTTATATCAAAGCACTTTACCTGTAAATATACTGAGATTTTGAGTACATCACATTAGAAAGTTTCTTGGAAAAAAATTATTTATTGTGACTTGCTGTATAGTCCTAGGCTAGCCTTGAACTTATTTTCTTCCCACCTCATCATCCTGAGTGCTCAAATTAGAAGCAGGTACTACTATATGCCTGGTTCTTTCTTCATTAGCCATTTAGATAATATGTGCTTTAAGATGAATGTAAAAGTAAAAGAAAAAAGCTATTGCTTCCAAGCTGCCTAGACAGAAGAGCATGCTAAATCACGATGCCTCAGGGTTTCAGGAGAAATGCCAGAGCCACTAAAACTACAGCTGACTCTCAAAGCTATACTGTGATGGTTAATGCCATCAACTTGACAGAGTCTAGAATCACTTTGGAGACAGATTTCTGACATGTCAGTGAGGGAGTTTCTAGATTGTATTAACTGAGGGAGGAAACCCACCCTAACCATGGGAGCACCACTCCTTGGGCTGGGGTCCAAGAACAAATAGAAAGGAGAAAGTAGCTTTTCCTTAGTTCTTAGAACTTGAACTCAGGTCCTTGAACTTTTACTGAAAGGCCGATTTCCTCCTGAACCATCTCCCCAGCCCCCCCAAATTCAGTCTTTCATGGCTACTCATTGAAAGTTATTGAAATTCTTATTGTAATCAGTATAAACTGTATTCGTCTCTCTCTGCTTCCTGACTTCGGATGCAATGTGATCAGCTACACCTCATTCTCCTACTGACATATCTTCCCTGACACAGTGGACAGCACCAGAAAACTGTGAGCCAACAGAAATCCTCCCATCCTTAAATTGCTTAGAACAGGTAATTTCTCATAAAGCAAAGAAAGGTACCAAACACAACCATTCCATGCAAGCCTTTAAAAACAGCCAACACAGACCTTAGGGAATTTCTGCCTGGTACTGTAAACCTGGCCAACTCCCTGTTGCTGCTGAGGTCATGGAACTGAAAGGAAAGCCTACTACTGTCAATTTCCTAAACTAATACAATTCCCAACTATACTCTAAATACCTATCCTTTCATCCACAGATAAAAGACTAGCTTCTCAGACTTTATCAAAGAAGTTTCTTTGCACAGCAACCACAACTTGAACAGTTGTGGTTGAACAGCAAAAGAACAACTGACCATGAGGTGCCCATCCCCAGTTGATATATTTACAATACAACCCACTATATTACCAAGGTAACCAAACAATATGAGTACAGCCCTACACATAGGAAAGCATCTGCCACATTCTTTGGTTTAGGTCATAAACCTCATTTACTCCCAAGAAAACTTCTACTTTCTCTACTATCTACTATCTTATCTTTGGTACAGAGGTAAACTGCAATTCAAACATAAAAAGGAAGTAGACTCTAGCTACCATCAGTCCAGCAAAGACATTCCAAGCCTAACTTTAACCCTTTTGCCCTCCTCTATTTGGTTGGGATTCTCATCATCCAGGGATGTAAATACCCACCTTTAGGAAAGCTAGCAGATCCTCAAGTAATGGATTAAATAGCTTCTTGGTTAACTAACATCTGTGTCATCATCCTTCACTCATGCACTTATTCAATGACTAAGGTATTACTGAGCATCTTAACAGGTACAATAAAGACTATCAGAGAAAGTTTTGTGTGTACAGCAACAGCAAGGACATAGGAAGAGATGAATAAATTTCTACCTTCAAAAGGCAAAATAGACTTTGTAGAGGAGGCCCCACTTATAGGATTAAGTCTGAGGCAATAAAAGACTTCTGGGAGAACAGCAGCACCCTTAAAAATTGCCTTCCCAAGGCAAACAGGCTTTCTTTGAGGCCATCATAATCACTATCCTTCTGATATTATGAATTCTACAAGCTTTCCAAGCAAAGGGTGGAATGAAGCTCGGAGCTCATCTTTCCGGTAACATGCATTTGTCGAGAAACACACGTGATTTACCACGATCTCTTCCCAAAGTTAAAACAAGGCTCAACTCTGGCTACTGCTGAACATCCTTTATAGGTAGCTGGATATATAAGGAACTCAAAGCATGAAGCTGGAGAAGTGGTGTGTGTACATGTGTGCAAATACCATGTGAGAAAGGCTGACTCTAAAAACAGAAGAAGAAGAAGAAGAAGAAGAAGAAGAGGAGGAGGAGGAGGAGGAGGAGGAGGAGGAGGAGGAGGAGGAGGAGGAGGAGGAGGAGGAGGAGGAGGACGAGGAGAACGAGGAGGACGAGGAGGAGGAGGAGACAACTCTGAAGGCTTTCTTCATCTTGCCAGTTCTGGTAGTCATGGTTACTCATTACTGAAAACTCCATCAGAGACAGGGCAGCATCACTAAGTGCTGGAGTCGGGGGTAGAATGAACACTATGTTTTAGCTATCTGAAGGCACCATAGTTAATTGCTTGGTGCCTCTTAGACAGCTAAACCTTTATAGGAAAGATAGCAGCCCTCTAAGACCCTCAAGTGGGTAAAGGTAGGGACTGGAGTGGTAGGTTATTTGGTAGTGTGCTCACCCAGCATGTACAAGGGCCCCAGGACTGCATAAACAGGGTGTGGTGGCACATACCTGTTATCTCAGCACTTGGGAAGTAGAGGCAGGATGATCAGAAGTTCAAAGTCATCAATCAGTGGTTAGTTTAAGACCAGGTTGGGCTACATGAGATTTTAAGGTGAGAATAAATTCAGAAGGAAATGGATGGAAAAGGTTGCTTTAAAAGTACATATAGCAGAGGAGTTGCAGAGGGGAATTTTAAAGGTGACAGTAGGAACAAGGGCAGTGTACTCATAAGTGGAGGGAAGGAGGAATAGAGACAAGGCCAGCCTGGTCTACAGGACAGCTAAGGCTACACAAAGAAACCATGGAGAGAGAGAGAGAGAGAGAGAGAGGAAGAAGGAGGAGGAGGAGGAAGAAAGAAAGAAAGAAAGAAAGAAAGAAAGAAAGAAAGAAAGAAAGAAAGAAAGAAAGAAAGAGAGAGGAGGAGAAAGAAGAGAAAAGAAAACAAAAGAGAAGAGAAAAGAAAAGAAGAAAGAAACAGAAAACCTGTTTCTTTCAAGTATAATGGAGCAAGCAGGGAGCCACTGAGAGAAGAAACAGAAGACTAGAAAGAGCTGGAGCAGAGCAAGGTCCGAAAGACACTGGGATAGCCTTGGCTAAGAAAAAAGACCCTAGCCCTAGAAACAGAAGGAAGTTCAGAAGTAATGGCAGTTGAGCATGGTTATACTTTGAGAAGGGAAGGAAGGTGAAAGATTCATCTCAATTTGTCCCTCACCCTGTCCCCATGAAGTCAGTAATGACATCAGTTGAGAATAGACACAAAGGAGCTGCCAGAGAAGATGGGACAGGAGTACAAAGCTGTCACGGAATGCCTAAGGGGCGCTGCCAGCCCATCAAACTACCAATCCCTATGTGCTATCAGGGACCTACTAGGCACTCAACCAAAGACCCTGGCAAGACACCACTTCACATGATTCCACTAGTGACAGTGTCTCTCAGTAAGGAACAAGCAGATAGAAGTCATGGGTACAGGTAGTCAGAGATGGCCAAATTCTAGTTCCTAAGCTAGACTGGGGAGCTTGGTAAATAGGTTTACTGAGTATGTTAACTATAAACTGTCAGCACCTGTAAAAGACTGTAAACAGCAGGAGCCCCTAAGGAACTACACATTATTGTCTGCTGCAAGGGTTTGGAAAACCTACGCAGAATCAAGGCTGGGCAAGTGGCTCTGCAGTAACCAGGGGTTGTCAAATGATGACATTGATCATCTCCCACCTAGCATCTGTGACATGCATTCTCAGTACTTTACATGTGCTGAATTATTCATTTCTATTTTACAGTCAGGGAAGTGAAGTTCTGGGGAAGTTATATACATTGTCCAATGTCCCCAAAGGTGAGATATGAATGCAGGGAGTCTGGATCCATGGTCTGTGCTGTTAACCAGTAGATGTGGCCTATCACAGGATCTTTAAGGACAACAGCAGTCTAAATGGATGAAAGATAAGTTAGACCTGCGTGTCTGTCTGTCTTTGCAGCTCTTCTGATCCAAGTGACCACGCTACTGGATCAACCATTCGAGTTTGCAATGGCATCGCATAAGGTTTCATGTTGATGGCTTAAATGTGTTCACATTTTACTAGAACTAAGGTAAATTGTGTGGTGCACTCAGGCAGTTCTGTTTTGTGACCAACTGTAGGGTGATTTTCCTACACACTCCAGGTGCTGAAGTCAGGTAGCAGTAAGTGTGAAGGGACTCACACCACAGTTTCTCTTCCTGAGAAAATGAACTCCTGCTCAGAGGGCAGTGGGACAGTCCCACAGACGCTGCTGGGAGCAATCTTCAGAGACTCCTTCATAGTTATGTGGGTTGAATCTACTGATCTCAGTGCAGAACACATGGGAACTGTTGATGAGTCAGGGAGCAGACAGCTAAGGGGGCTGAGGGCCTCTGGGTACTTGGTAGCAGGAATTACCTCGTACTTAGGCTTTGTTCAAAGAATGAAGTGGAGGAGGAGCTCCCAGTAGCTCCTACTTAGCAAACCTGCTCCTTTTCTACTTTCTCCTTCCTGCTAACAGCATCTCAACCCAGTGCATTTTGATTTTGTTCTGCCTTCTCTTGGGCTTGGTAAATGAGGGACTGGTACTAGTTTGACCTCTTGTCTGAGGTCAAAGGGCAAGGCTCCTACAATGTACACTAGCTCACAGTTCAAACAGGTATCTCTTCTTCTGGAACCTAGCTCTTATGCAAGGAAGAATCAAAGAGAAAGAATTCAAAATCATAAGGGAGAAAGCTGTCCTCTGCTCAAGCACATGAAAAGGTGGTGGGAGCTGGACACCTGGTCAGGAGGGTCCCTGGCGGGACTAGATCAGTAAAGGAATGGTTGCAAACAAAGGGCTGAATGGAATCAGATAAAGAAGGTGGGGATTACAGAGGAAGACAGCTAAGAGAAAGCTTCAAAAATAAAAAGTAAAACTGTAAAAAATAAAAACAGAAAATATATACTTATGGGGTTACTGAAGCATGAAATGAAAAAGGCAGGTTGAAAATGGACTGGGTGAAAGCCTGAAGAACAGAGACGCTCAAGAGGCTGCACTTCCTCCTCCAGACTGAGGCTCATCCGAGGCTCGTCTGAGGCTCCTGCCCAAGTTCACACATAGTAGGAGCATCTTCTGGTTTGGGGAGATAAAAAATGTTGCACAAGGATTTCGGATAAAGAAGGGAACCAATCTACCACAGAATACATCCAATACTCAATGTTTGATCACCTGTTGTTAATGACTCTTTGAATCCTAAAAGCAAAGGAAATGTATTCGCTATGGGTCCTGTGAGGGGTTTCTGGAGTTGTCACCTGGGTCAGAGGCCACCAGCAAACTTTGCGGGCACCAGGACTCATATCCTGTGTCTTGGAGCAGACAGAATCATCTCATTATACTTTGTGGGGAAGAACTGGTTCCTAAAGACAGAACCTCTGACAAAGGACCAGTCACAGCATCCATACAGGGGTACATATGTGGCCCCCACTTTCCCAGGAACACAGTGACCTATAGACTCTCTAAGTTAAAAGCTTCATTTTAGAAATGAGGAAACAAAGACTAAATGGTACGTATGCTTCCTAGCTTTCTCCAGGAGCGTGGCTTTTTAAAAGTTTAGGATGTTTGTCAAATGTCTGGTTGTCTCGGCATGTTCTCTGGTGGCTGGGATGCCCTACTCCCTGCAAAGCAGTGGCTGAGCACAGACAGGATTTTGTTGCATTCTGAACCAACCATTCTCTGCATATTTGGCAGAACTGATGAAGGGACAGGACCAAGAAACAGAGAAAATGGTTCAAAACCAGGCTGCCCTACCACTAAGATACCAGCAATCACCATGCTCTCAGCCTTTCTTGGACTTAGCTAAATGAAGGCTGTCACTAGCTGACTCCTAATAGCCATCCAACTCTCTAATCATGTCTCGGCTGCCTCGCTTTCCCAACACAACTTACCATACGCCACATCACAGTTACAACAATCTTCTCAAAACACAAGTTAAACCTCATGCTGGATCCCATGTTGCCTCCTCACTACAAACCCCGTCATTACAAACCGCTGTCACCCATGGCCCCTACATGGTCATCACTATTCCGTGTAATCTGGCATCTGCCTGTGTTGCCACCAGGACTGAGTCTGGCAACAATGGTTTTCTCTGTGTTGAAACCCTCCAGACTCTCTTGCCTTGGGACCTTTGCACATGCGCCGCCCACCTTTGCTTTGGCCGGGAATGTTTCTCGTGCCATTTTCCAACTGACTCGATACTATTGCTCTTTTGGGTTTCTGTAAAGTGCTATTTCCCCAAAGAGGGCTCCTGACCCTCTTTTTCAATCACCGACAGTCCTCCTGAGTCTTCCTTACTGCACCCTTGTAATCCAATGTTTATGTCCTGGGTCTGGGTGACCTCCATTTCCCAATAAGGTGGAGGAGATTTGTTCAGCATTGCTCACTGCTGTACACACAGTACCAGGAGCTCAGTATTTGCTAAGGAAACACTGCGGCTGCAAAGAATACATACAAAAAGCCTGCAAGTCAGCCCAGTGCCTGGGAGCTGGGCAGTGAAGATCTGTGTGTCCCTTCCAAGCAGGACACTTCCTGTCCTTCCTTCTACAGTTACAATGTCAAGCCTCTTATCTGTCAGGTGCTCTTACCCTTCCTCCCTCTCAGACAAACATATTCAGCCTAGAATCCCTCACTGTGAAATGAGTGTGAATCCATCTTAAAAGAGGACCCTGGAGCTCTGAGGACAGTGCCATCCAGCCCCCAGGCTCCATTCATCCCTCACTCACATGCCACACGAATGTCTATGCCTTAAAGAACTGGCACCAACAACTTGCAAACAAAATCCTGGGCTTCAGAACACTGGAGAGAACTGCCCTGGAGCCTTCCTCCGGAAACACAGAGGCTCACCGGGCTGGCAACCAATACACCCTCTGCTCCGATAGCATCAGGACTGAGAATGAGTTAAATGACTTCCGAACTCAGGCATTTAAGACAGCAGCAGCTTCCTCTCTGTGTCCTGGAACCCAAAGGCTGTGGACAGGATTTTCTAGTCACAGCGTGTGGAGATCCTGAGCGCATAAGAGCCCAAGTTAAAATACCCTAACTCTGCTCTCTCTGCCCTAGTCGTTCAGTACAGAAGCTCATTCACCAGGCTGTCAGGGCAGAAACAAAGGCAGCCGCCTGTTTTCTCCCTTGGTGTCTATAATTAGATTCTCATGAAGAACTTGGCCACAATAGGGTTCGCTGGACAAATACCTCCCCCTATTACACACACACACACACACACACACACACACACACACACACACACAGTCAAAACACCCCCAAAGTGTCTCTCCCCTTACTCATCTCCAGAGAGACCCAGACAAAGCAGCTAGTCACTTACCCTCTTCAGCCACGGGAAATGCTTGTAAACATCAATGTCCCCATCCATGCTGGGTACCCATGTCAGCAGTTAGTCCTTGGTTGAGAAAAAGCCCTCTTTTCTGGCTGGAGCTCAAGCCCTCTCCTCCTCCCTGCCTCTGCCCCCTCCCCCGTAGGAACAGCAAGCTGTGTTCCAGTTCCCCCACTTCCCTGGCCTGTGTCCTGGTAGCCTTTCTTTCCCTAAACAGGCTCAGATACACAAGACTCAGACTTGACGGTGCTGCTCCAGGGTCCTCCCCCACCACCCCCACAGGCAAGCAGGCAGGCAGGCAGGCACACAGACACATGGACACGCACACAGACCAGGACCGACTTCAGTCCTTCAGAGCAATAAAAGCTCATCAAAAGGGGGAGGCAGAAGTTGTAAACACACATACACTTGAACGCATACACTCACTCACACACAGGCAATGGGAACCTTCTCAGTGATAATACCAGAGCCTGTCAGAGGGAAAGAGTCCGGAAGAAAATGCCGTGTCTGGCTTCCCCTTTCTGGAGTGGCTGGAACTCATTACAGAGAGCCCCCGATTTCCTGTCTCTGCTTCACTCTGCATTTACCCATAGGCTCCCAGCTGCTCTCAGTTTATTTGGGACTTGGGAGACAACTAAAAATAAGCACCACTCCCTGAGGAGTTTGCTGGTTCCCACACACAGACACACACAAACACAGAGAGAGACAGAGAGACAGACAGATAGAGACAGATAGACAGAGACAGACAGACAAGGATAGAGAGAGACAGATAGAGACAGAAGGAAAGGGACCCCTTCCTTGAAGCCCATACCTACCCTTCTTAGAGATTGGCTATAGGTTGTACCCCAGTGAAAGTCTGGGTTTCCAAAAAGGACAAATTTAAAACCAGTTCCTGTCCTATCTCAGAGATGTGCCAGGCCTAGGTAGGGTGACTGCTGTCCTTTGTGCTGGCACTCTCTACCAGAGACCAACTGCTACAACCTCAAGACCTTTACTACTGGCTCCAGCAGGGAGTGCAGCTCTGGGCTGTGAGCCACCACTGCCAGGGTCCTCCAGGTCACATGCCACACCAGGGATTACTGCTTCAGTAAAGTCCCCAGACTACCTCCGGGCTATCTTCACTTCTGTAGGACCTGCTTCACAGAGCAGGGAGAGAGAAAGGGTGAGTTTCCATGAGACTTGGGGAGTGGCTCCAGCTGAGGAGCAGCCCAGGAAAGCTTGGAGTGGGTCACATGCTGGTTCTCCAGGGTGCCCCTTTAAGACTCCTCAGATGCCACACCTCCTCTCCTCATGCTCTGACATCTTCTTTGAGAGCTCCCCCTAACACAGCTTTTCTCCCTTGCCCAACCCTTAATGTGTGGCCTTTGGCTATGACTGATTATGAAAGTGATCTTTGATGTGGGTGTAGTGGGAATGGTGGTTACATGCAAAGGCTCTGCTCAGCTGTCTGTCGTGAATGACTTGCAGGCGCATATCATGTGACTGCTGAGGCCTTCCTGTATCTTTCCTGGAAATCCCAGCATAAATCGAGGACTCCACTGGGTGTCAACAGCCCCCCCAAGATGACATCAATATTCACTACAGCCCACAAGCCAAGCCAGAAAAATGGCACAAATAAAGCTAGCAGCAAAGCCACAGATCAGAGGCAGGGGAGGAAGGCTCTAGCCGGCAGCTGGCATGAAGGGAGGAGTAAATTCCTGCAGACACACCCAGATCAGAGGGCAGAAGGAAAAAGCAGGCTTACTGCCCTGCCATGATCTCTGGATCCCTTCCCTTACCCTGGCCTGGTTCCAGTGTGGTCTAAGTGCCATCACCTCCACCCAATGTTGTTTCCCTGACTAGACCTCAGTACAATGTGTGAAGAATACAAGGATAAGGAGGGAGATAGATAGAGATAGATAGATAGATAGAGAGAGAGAGAGAGAGAGAGAGAGAGAGAGAGAGAGAGAGAGAGAGAGAGAGAGAGAGAGAGACAGTCAGTCTAGGAACCTGGGAAAGTCAAATGAAGAAATGCATTAGGTAAGCAAGCACTTGCTCTGCACCAAGACAAATGAAACATACTTCCTGCCCGGAGTAAATAAAGAATTATCTTGCACGGTAAGTAATAAAGGTGTACAGAGGCTGGGGAGCTGATCTGGAGTGATTCCCACTCCCTGAGTATAAGGGAAACTTGTGCTTTCCACAGAGGGACTTAATTCCTGCCTTTACTTTTGCGAGGAGAAACAATGAGTCAGGAATGAAGCTATAAGAAGTTACTGCTCATTAGCCACTAACTTACCTCCTGGGAGAGGTGGCTCAGATGCAGCAGGGCAGCGAGCATCCCCTGACTACTCTTCCTCAGCTCCTTCCTGATACATCCCAACCCTCCCATTGCTGGCTAGAGTGTTCCTCCCTAGACCCTTAGGACTCCCAGCCCATGGCAAACCACAGCTGATAGTATACATTCAAGGCTCAACTGCACTAGACTGTGAAGTGCATCTTATTTCTGACTAATTTCTTTTAACTTCCATGCCAAGTACAATTCTTGTTACACAGAAAGGATTTAAGCATTCTCAGAATGAAAAAACAAAGCTTAGAGAGACTATCAAAAACTTATATTCTATTTAGAAAAAAAAAGGTGTAATGGCCTCTTTGCCTAGTAACTCAACTGGTGTCTGATGGACTAGGAGCGGGTGGAGAGGAAAGGAGAGGGGGAAAGCAGGGGAGCTCAGCTAAACTCTTGGCACTTTTATATGTCTGAAAACAGCAGCTCTTCCCTGAGTCTGTTTTGCTAAAAACACCAAAGTATGTTTTACTTATTTCACTTCAATCCCCAAATCCACAAAAACCACACTCCAAAGGATCTGGAGCAGAGCATGCACACACGTGGCTGGCAGGAAGGACAGGGTTGGGGATACGTGAGCTAGATGAACAGGAACTTTAGGTACCTACAACTCCAGGCATCCCCAGGTGCTCAGTCAGAGCCCCCTCACAATATTACAGGCGAACCCAGTGACACTACAGCCACCTCAAAGGCCATCCTGGTCAGGGGGGGCGCCTTTTTGGTAGTCCAAAGATTTCAATAAATCAGATAAGCCCATAAATGCATTTATAATACACACACACACACACACACACACACACACACACAAAGCATCAACTCTCTATGGCTCTCTCCGAGTCTAAAGCTGGTTTTCATCTTAGTATCAAAACAGTCCATGGCAGACAGACACACACACACAGACAGACACACCCCATAAGGGGCACAGCCTGGCTTCACCTGGCCTGAGCTTGGGAATGGTTGTCCTTGATACTTCAGTGGGGCGGGGGTTGCACTCATGTCTCCACAGTGCTGCTCCTTCAGGGGGATGCAGGAGGCATCAGGACAAGAGACAAATTCTATCATACTTGACTGCTATCTGTAGCATGAAAGTAGTTATAGCCAATGCTAAACTAACCTCTGACTGACCTTCGGTAAAACCTCATTTACAAATACAGAAAATTGATTTTTTTTTATCATTTCCACATCATAAAATGTTCTTGTGATTTTCATCAGTTATTAAAATGTGAAAATCATTCTTAGCTGATCCAAGGGCATAATAAGCAGGCAACAGGCCAAGTTCACAAGCCTCATCCCCATCTATAATGAGTTGCCTGGGTTGGAGGGCTGCTAGTGAAAATGCCCAGTTAACCCAATGGGGTAGAGGTGGAGCCTGGATTTAATTGCCCGTTGCTAAGAAGCTTCCAAGGAGACACGCACAGGGCTGGTCCCAGGACCACACCTGAAGTAAGTAGTACAGAATAAGAAACCCACTTCCAGAAGTTCCTCAAAGAAGTCAGAACTGGGAGAATGCATCCTGTGGCTGGCCACAGCCGTGCTGAAGGGGCAGAAGGCTCTGGGCAGTCTCTCTCACAAGCCCTCTTTGCGGGTTGAGGGTAAGCGGGTGTCTACATGCTTAGAGCTCTTCTTCTGGCGACACCCCCTACCACGTCCCCTGGGCCTGAAGCAGGAAATTCGGAGGGAAAGATTTATTTGCCATTTCACCAGTGTTTGTACATTCTTGGCCATTTATAAACACTGGTTCCCAGGGCTGGAATAGTCTTTTTGGTCAGGTCCTGAAAGGATCCAGATTGCCAGAATTTACTTGCTTAGTTAGGGAGGCGGGGAAAGCAGTAAAAACCCAAGAGGAAAAAAAGTAATACTATTAAATCTGCAGTAACTGCGAGTCCCTCAAGTGTTAGCTGCTATGCCAGGAAAATTGGGTTCAGAAGCCCCCAAGGCACGAGGAATGTTTCTAGGGCAGGGCTGACAGACACCATGTGGCCCAGGAAATGCCTCCTGGGATGTGAAGAACTGTCCTCCTGGACCATGGCTAAAAGGTCAAGGAGCCTGGAGAGGGTTTCTTGCCACTAACAAAGGAAAGGTCAAATCTATGCTCCCAGGCTCAGGCCACTAAGGCCCTTCTCTCCTTCCCAGCTCCACAGTGGACCCTTCCCTGCCAGCTATTTGTCCGCTGTTTCCTAAAGAAAATGAGAAAAGACTCTTGGTTTTGACAGATCCAGATGCACTGATCATCAGCCTCACAGGAAGAAGAAAAGAAAAAAAAAATTCAAACTATTTTCTCTTATAAAATCTATTACCTGATTCCTAGTCCTTGGCCTTTAGACATTCTAGCTTTTGTCCCTGCCTGCCACCTACTGGCTTCTTGAAGTACTGCACATGGATAAAGTAAGGTCACTGAGCACTGTACACTAGGGCCTGCCCAGCAATTGGGGGGGTGGGGGGGACACTGATCCCTACTTATTTCTGAGAGCTCACTGAATCGCAAACTATACCTGCCAGTGGAGAGGTAGGAAGCACATACTAGGAATTAGCTCACATACGCTGCACCTTTTTTGTTCTACAAAAGTAAGTATCCTCCAACATGTGTGTGTGAGTGCGTGTGTGTGTGTGTGTGTGTGTGTGTACACTAACAATCAAGCTTAAGACCTTCTTCGCATACATACTACTATGAAGCTATAAGCCACCGAATGGCATCCCAGTCGTCTCTTTTTTTAAAACCCAGAGGAAAGGTTTCCCTACAAATCTCCAGTCTGTAGTTTTGTACCATGTACAAAACAAAACAATGCAAAAATGTTCACTATAAACATACCCAGACCTGTGTTTTGGTCCTTCTGGAGAACAGTGACAGAGAAATGAATCCTGTGGCAAGAGAACCCCAAGCTGACAGTTTATAACCCATGAGACAGCTCTCTCTCTTACCTCTCCTGAACCACCTCTAGTCTTCCAATATGGAAAACAGATTGGCTTTTTTGGCCAAGTGAAGAACTGCAAAGTGATTGTTGCAAAGAGAAAAGCTTTCAGCTTTGTGTGGGGAGCTGCAATGGAAGAAGCCACCATCTATGACAAGGCAAAGGCAGGCTGTCCCAAGGCCTTTCTCTCTCTTTGTTGTAAGACTAGCTCAAAGGCTATGTGAGGGGGCCCACATTGACAGGTTTAAGATCTCAGAGGTGCACACATACCCTACATGGGGCCTCCCAGAATGCACAGCTGAGGCAGATCTTTGCACAGTTCTTAAGATGCAAGCCTCAGTTGAGGCTCCCTAAACTGTCTCCACTTGGGAAACTAAGAAGTATGGACTAAGACCAAGGCTGGTATTTTAAGGGAGGCCTGTTGCTTCAGCCCCCAGAATAAAACACTAGACAAAATGCTTATCCACGAGGCTGGAGACACAGCTCATCTGGTAAAGTGTTTGGCATACACAAAACCTGGCATCCCCACCACATAACCCTGGAATGGTGACATGGGCCTATAGCCCTAGCACTAGAAAGGTAGAAGCACGGAGATCAAAACTTTAAGCTAATTCGCAGCTGTGCAGTGAGGTGAAGGTCTGTCTACCCTGGACATGAAACCCTTTTCCATAATACACACACACACACACACACACACACACACACACACACACGTATATATGCATACAGGAAAGGAAAGGAAAGGAAAGGAAAGGAAAGGAAAGGAAAGGAAAGGAAAGGAAAGGAAAGGAAAGGAAAGGAAAGGAAAGGAAAGGAAAGGAAAGGAAAGGAAAGGAAAGGAGAGAGAAAGGGAAGGAAGGAGGGGGAAAGAGCACGAGCTAAGCTAGCTAGGCCAGATCTTGTAGATACCAAAACTAAGTTGGTATTTCCAGTAGGAAACTGAGTCTCAGAGTATAGAAGAGGACCAAACACTGGCCTTTTAAAGTCCTTCTACCTCCCAAGTGGAGACAGTTTAGGGAGCCTCAACTGAGGCCTGCATCTTAAGAACTGTGCAAAGATCTGCCTCAGCTGTGCATTCTGGGAGGCCCTACCTTGCCTTGGTTCAGCTTGCTTTCCTGTGCCTAGGCTAACTGACCTGGACACCCACTGCATTACAAAGGAAAGCTTGGGCTCCCAGGGTGGGGCTTCGGGTGTGCATGTGCCCCAGTTCCAAAGAGAACAGCAGCCTCTTGGAGCAAGCATCTCTGCCAACCACTGGCTCACATCCTACAATCCTGCCTTGACTTGCCCTCGCTTTACTGTTGCTGGACTCCCCTGCCCCTTCTCTGACTTCATCTTGAACTTTCACCAAGGATTTCCTTGGCTCATATCCATAGAATCCAAGAGCAGGCTATACCAGTTGCTGGCAGAAGAGGGGTGTATGTACCAAAATGTTAGAGGAACACCCAGAGCTACTCCATCTGGAGACTGCTGGCTCTGGGGCTCACATCAGCCATACACTAGCAAACATGTCTCCTCTCCTAGTTGAACATTCCATGCTGGATAGCTAATCTCTTTAGAAGGCTCCACACACAGCCAAGCTGACCACATCAAGAAAACTACGCAGCCAACCAAACAGGTATGGAAAAGTAGACACGCCCCTTGCAGACCACATGAAAGCCCTCTTGTGGTGCAGCCAGAAGTCTCAGAAGCATTATCTAGTGGCACCAAGCCCTTCTTGCCTGTGCTACCTGTCAGGCCTCTAAGGAACATCTCTCTTTTCTTGGCTTCAGTACTGTCTGGAGTGGTTCTTATCTCTCTCCCCTCCTGAACAGCATCAACTTGCACCTCACCACAGCACAAAGAAAAGCAAGCTGCCCTATCTGGAAATCAACTCAAATTCAATCACAAGACAGACTGCTCCAGACTTGCAGGGGTTTCTGGCCATGTCCTCTGTGAGCACCTACCCCAGCTTCACACTGTCCACCAAACACAAAGGTCAAAAGTCCTACTCTCCTGAAGGTAGCATTTCTGCCACCTACAGGACAGGAGTGAAGCGCCTCATTGAGTCCCCTTTGCAGGCTGCAGGCAGCCTCAGCATGCCTTGGACTCCAAGAAATTGTACAAAGGCCTTGTCAATCCACCCTCCATCAGTAGGCCCAGAATTCAGACACAGACACCAAGGAAATCCCAACCTCTTGCTCCTTGTTTCGCTGACCCTGGATCAGAGAGCCCTACTTATGCCTTCCAAGCCTGGAGCACACTTCTCATCCCATGCACTGCTAAGGGGCAGGGCAAGGGTCTAGGCGACAGAGCTCTAGAAACTTAGGGCTCAGCAGTGATTAACTGTGGGCAGGTCAGGTAATCCTGGCAGAATATGACCAACAATATTCTTGCTGGCTACGTTGCTACAGCAGTGTCTCAGCCCTGCAGGAACAAGCCCTGTGCTCAAACACACCCAACTATCAACACTGATGTGGCAGTGCCCTCTCCTCTAAGACATAAAGAAAAGGCAGGCCCAGTACTAGTCAATTTGTCCTCTTCTAATCAGCAGTCATGTCCCCACACCCAACGCTACATCTCTACCAAGCCCCTTTATCTTAGGGAGCCTATGGTGTCTGAAGCTTTAGCATCGCTGGAGAACATCAGCAGCAGGAGACCAAACTTCTCATGACGGGACCCTTCCTCTTCTGATCAGAGCTCAGTGATTCTTAGCAGGGGGTCATGTGACACACACAAGGCTAGCTAATCCACAGCTCTGCTGAAAAGTTTTATGTTTGGACTATGGAGATAGCTCAGTGAGTTAAAGCACTTTCTGTGTGTGTAAGACTGATGACCTAAGTTCAGATCACCAGAACCCAGGGATGCATCTATAATCACAGCATGTCTATGGTAAGATGGGGTGGGGAGGGGAGGAGGAAGCAGAAACAGGAGAATCCCTTGTTAGATCATGGGCTGGGAGTTCCTGGGGTATCAGCCGGTGAAAAACAGGAAAGACTGTCTTAGAAACAAGGCAGAAGGTGAAAACCAGCATCCAAGGTTATTCCCTGACCTCCTGCACACACTCACACATAAACAGGCAGGCACACACACACACACAGAAAGAGACACACACACCATACATGCTATGGCATGCACACACTCTCACACATGAACAGACACACACACCATACATGCTGTGGCACACACACACTCTTACACATAAACAGACACACACACACATACACCATACATGCTATGGCATGCACACACTCTCACACCTAAACAGGCACACACACACACACATACACAAAGAAATATAATTGTTTTAAAGTTTCACATTTCTATTTCATTGGTACCTAGTAGTTTTATTTGCCTAGAGGATTTATCTCTAACATCATTTAGCAGGTCAAGGAGACTCTTTGCTTTGAGGACTTGAGGTTTTTTTGTTTGTTTGTTTTAATGGAGGAAAGTGAGGGGGATGTAGCTCAGTTGATAAACTGTTTGCTAGTATGTTCCAGGTTCTCAGTTCAAAACCCAACATCAACTAAAACTAGGTGTACACCTAGGAAGAGCCCGTATCAAAAATAAAATATAAAAAGGAAATGTAATGACTTGAATGTGTGTGTGTGTGTGTGTGTGTGTGTGTGTACATACACACAGATGCATACACACAGACATATTTGTCATAGATATTTTGGAATGTCTTCCTAGGGGCCATTCTTTCCTTCTACTCTTTTCTGACAGAAGCCACCTTCTGAAAGCTAGGCCCCAGCTCACCTTGGACTACTGATGACAAACTGAAGTCAATGTCAGGTAAACTTTGCTTGTCTGAAATGCTTTGGACTAGCAATATTTTAGTTGTTTTTGGTTTTGCTTTTTAAAAAAGATATTATTATCATTATCATTATTTATTATTATTATTATTATTATTTACATAGAATCTACTGGCTAAGCATATCTTATCAAGAAATGTGAAATAAAATTTCAAAGCTCCCCCAAATCTGCAATTGTTGGCTGTCTTGGTGAGGGGCACCCAACTTGTTCTTGGTCTAACGCCCTACTATTCTTCCCCAGTCTCCTCTGATGCTTTAGTAGCATCTTGGCCACCAGACCAATAGCAAGTATGCTGGAGAATTTCAGAAAAACATCTCTCCCCTTAACTAAAAATAAACAAAAACGGACATACTGATCAAACGAAACTGATCGAGTCTGGAGCTGTATAGCTGTGCCTGAGCTTTGTCAGCCATTAAAGGACACACGTGAGGAAAATTTAGCTCCAGCAGATGGTAAGACAGAAAGATGGGTGGAGCCAGAGCCTTTGAAGTTATCTAGAACCTGTGTTTTCACATGGGCATGCCCAGCCCCTCTACAGGTTTCTGGTGATCTAAACCCTGCTGTTGACACTGCTTTGTTGGAGAAAGTGCCCCAGCAGATAGTGATGTTGTGTGGCAGAGCTGGACAGCGTCAGGCTAATGTTCCAACAAAACTTTGAGGCATGTAACAGAGCCTGTCTGTCTGCAGGAGAGAATGGTACAAACACGCATACAATGCACAGTCTGTGTTGAGCAGGAGGCACAGGTCCTTCTTGGTTTGTTCCTCAAACTGCTTCTCTCGTTGCAACGCTAATCCTAATCCACCTCAGAGTCCTTTAAAAAAAAAAAAAGGTTGTGATGACACATGCCTTTAGTCCCAGCTTTCAGGAGGCAGAGGCAGGAAGACTTCTATGAGTTCAAGACTAGCCTGGTCTATTTAGAAAGTTCCAGGCCAGCCAGGAAAACATAGACCCTGTCTAAAACAAAATGGAATTTTACAATAAAATTTAATCAGTGATTAAAGCAAAGCTTTTTAAACTTTGATGAATCACTTCGACATAGTTTAATGTCTGATCTGAAATCTCTTTATTTTTCACAAGTTCCTAGCTGACCGAACAGACCAAAATTTGTGTGACAAGTCTTTCACCAGAAAGACTACTCTAAAGCACCTAGTGACCTGTTCACTGCTCTGAATTTAGTGGCTATACAGAGAAGACCCAGTGTGGAATGTGTGCAGAGCCTGAAGGTAAACTGACTTTAGGTCAGTTAGACCTGAAAAGCAGACAGGCCTTTTCTGCTCAGAATCAAACCCTTAACATGCAGCTCTGGCTTCTTGAAATGTTTATGTGAACTTCTGACCCCCAAAAAGGACACCATTCATGGGTGGTTGATGGGAATAATTACTCTAAAAGATTTATGAAAGCAATAAACTTTTAGGGAAATCTATCTCAAGCAGTGGATTCCTGCAATCACTGTAAATAATCTGCCCCTAAAAACTGTACAAACCTAAACATAAGATGTTTTCCCACGTACCACAATTATTTTTAATATATTTCCCCGAAATATTTTAATGAATTTTTTTCATGCTACACATAAAATTACTAATGAATCTGAGTGAACTGTAGCACAACAGTCAAACCTACTAGAGGGAAAAACAGGCACCTAGTTATTTGCTGTGAGATTAAGTCAGGACTTTGTAGGGCTACAAGGAAGAGACCCAAATAGTTAAGAGTAATAGCGTTAGTTACAATTTTCCAAAATCCCATGCCTTGAAAAGCATAGCACTTAGGAAAATATACACTCAAATAAAATAAAAGGTTATTTCAATATGGCAACACCAAAACACCAAAGAAAAATGAGCACAAGACTTGAACAGAGGGCAGAACAGACCTGCCTAAGAGGTTAAGGGGGCGTCACGGTGGGGGTGGGGGGAGAACACTTTAAATTATTTTTGAACTTATCCTTTCAAATCCTCCATTAGAACATCTTACCTTCATAATTTAACTATATTAGTAAAACAATTGATATGTGACCATGTATATATGTGGAATGTTTTTCACATAGGGTATAAAATTAAAAGCTTAGAAACTATAGAGAATACTAATAAGCTAATTTTAAAAAAGCTTAGCCTTCTCACTAAAGAAAGAAATGTACCAAACAGCAGTGAACCTTTTCCCCTTATGAAACTGCTAAAGCCATTTTTTAATCTTGGTGATTATTTCTGAACTCAGGATAACATGGGCAAGACTTGTTTCAAACTCAGCCAATGAAAATAAAGACAAAGAAATTCTTCTGAAAGGAGATTTGGAAAAATGTGTCAAAGGCTTAAACATATTAACATTTTTGGATTATGGTTGCCAGGTTTAGCCAACTGCTTAGAGCATACCTGATCATTCTTATTTACTACTTATCTAAAATCAAGTTTAACTGGACATTGTACATTTTAAATGATGACCCTAGCTGATCTCTGCAATTATACTTCTAAGAAAATCCTAGAGCCAGAAAAGGGTAGTCACTACAGCCATGCCGCATATGGTGAGACTTCAAATAATCTAAATGTCAGTGTTAGAAAGGCTGTTGCATAAACGGAGGCATAGTCACATTACATGACCAAGGGACACATGTTCACTGTAAACTGTACAGTGAAGAAGACAGACAAGAAACTGCTGAGCTATGGGCAGACAGGACTTCTACTCAGAAAGAACTGACGATGACTCTCCTGGCTATGTGCTGGTACAGTTCTGGACAGAACTGTAAGGGAGCCAGCAAAAATAAGGCTCTGGAGACACATGAAAGAACTCAGAGAACAGAAAGGGATGTGTTTACAAGGGCTCTCATGATTACATGGGGCAGCCTAGACAGTCCAAGCTACATGCCCTATTTTAAGATCAGTTCATTTGAAACTGTTTTCTATCTTCTTACTTCCCTTTCATGTTTAGGGTCATAAACATAAACACAGGCTCTGCCCATTGCTACAAAGGCATCTTTGGGAGACCATTATACTGTGTACTACGCTGACACAGGTGCATGACAAAGGCACCAGGCAGGCAGCCTATGTAATGAAAATACTGAATAACCCATGTAATGAAGAAAATGAGGGACTGTTCATTGTTGAGGAAGGCATGAGATGAGATACACTGACATATCCCTCTAGAACAGAAAGAAGGCTAGGACATCTGGGATGGAAGCTGTCTAATCATAAATGACATGATTTATGGATAAGGATGTCTCAACTTCCAACATCAACCTCTCCCACACTTGTGCACCCCTCTTTCATTCCCCCTCATCCTTTCTCTAGCTTCCCAGCTCTTCTCTCTAACCCTCCAATGGCCATATCCCAGTTTAGCTCCTCATCTCACCCATTCCTAGATAATATGAATTCTCCACCTGTCAACCTGCCCATCTGCTTTGGGAAGGCAGTTGGATAAACTAAAGCTGTAGCACGTTTGCAAATTAATCCCTCATTCCCTTCACCTACAGCCCAGCAAGTCCTCAGGCCTGACCAAGAGAAATCATTTTTAAAAACTAAATAAAAATAAATAAATAAACAAATAAATAAATAAATAAATCTCAATTACACTTAGTGCACAAAAAGTAGTTATAGGGCAAGAATCGTGGGCAGAAACAAAGAAAATAATGAAGCAAACAGTCTTTAGGTTGTGGTTTAAAACTCCACTAAGGGAATCCAGCAAGTTACACATCTAATTCTAGGGGTGTCTATCTGACCCTGGATTCCTCACCTCAGAAGAGAGTTATTGAAGACCACAAGAAGGCAGAATGAATAGCTTAAGTAACATGGCTAGGCTTTTTACTCCTGCTGAGGACCACCCAGTGGGATGCGCCCAAAGCTACATGGGAAGTTAAGATAGGGCTGGGAGATGCAGGGAGACATCCTGGGCTCTGGCCACTGGTGGCATTCCACTGCTGCATAATTATGTGTCCCACAATTCCCTTATCAGGCCATGGTTCAACTCACCAAGCTGTCCTCAAACCACTCCTTTATGTAGGCAGCTGTTGGGCCAGGGATCTGGCTCAGGAGGGCTTCTCTTTCCTGAGGAAGTGCCAGCATCTCCAAGGCCAGTCTCAGGTCCTCAATGAGATGGAGCACAGGCATGGAGTTCAAGCAGGAGGATGGAGGAGACAGCCCTGGCTCACAGGTACCATCACTAAAATCTGTGGCTGTTTTAGTGCCTGGAACAAGAGAGGTGGAGACCCTGGTAAGAAGAGTAGATGTCACAGCAGTGAGCTTCTCAACTGGAGGCTTACTCCTACCTTACCACGTAAACATGGCAGCAGCATCTTTATACTTACCTGCAATAGTGAGAAGAGAGGCCCATCAGAGCCGGGTACAGCCCATTGAGCCTGGCTTACAAAGCTCACACATGAATACAATTGATAAACACAGACAGCCCTCACCAGTGACCAAAGTCAATGAGACCCACTTTCATCTTTTCAAATGTACTTGTTTCCTTTTGAGTCAGTGTTACACTGCACAGATGTAACTCCTCCTGTTCACTTATGGGATTCCGCTCCTCTCCCTGGGCTAGCCTGGTAGTTGCTGTCCCAAGAACACCATGGAAGTGACTGTGCCAATGCTGGATGTGGGGCTTAAGAGGACAGACAACTCCTGCTCTTCCTTGTCAGAGCCAAATCACCTTGTAACAAAGGCCAGCTACCCTGCAGGAGACAGCCCCAACTGTCACTGGCCATCTCACTGCAGTGACAGACTTGTGAGTAAAGCCATCCGGTCCTCCAAATCCAAAGTAACCATCCCAGGTACCATAACAATAGCCATCCCTATGGAACATTACCATAATCATGGAATTATAAAGAAGCAAATGGCAAAGGTTGACCTGAGCTAGCTGGGTTAGTTGGACACAGTGATGGACAACTCTACTATAGAAAAAACAAAAAGGATTGCTAAACTCATTCTGGTGATGGATTAGAGCAGAGCAGGGTCATTCGGAATGCTCCAATAAGGAGACTGCTATATTAAAACTGTAGTGGTTCTATGCATATCCACCACCCACCTCCCCATGACGGGCTGCACAAACTCTGAAAGCAGAGTCTATGCCAGGCATAGCTAAGTTCTCAGCACCCAGTAGATGTTGCAATGCAATTCGTTCAAATGACTATACACATACTCAAGGGAATAGCTACAAAGAAAGTAATAAGTGCCCAGATTTCCTCAGAGATCTGGGATGTGGGGTCAGTTCCTTCTAATTTAGTATGTCTAAAATAGGACTGGTTTTTGTCTTGCTACACCCTATCATTCAACTACAGAAAAGCCTAAACTGACCTCACAAAATCTAACAAAGGATGTCTGTGCTTTCAGCAATTAGAGATAATTTGTAAAATGTAGTTTAAAGGATCGTGTTTTAAGGCATTTGGATTATTAAGGCCAATAGGGTAAAATACCTAAAGTTAGGACTACCCTGAAAAATGAGAGCTGGTAGGCCACTATGCCCATGTGTTTGGCATCTAATTTCTGGTCCCTTTATACTTTTAGAAGCCAACATCATCCTTGCCGAGCAGTTTGGGAAGGAAAAATGCATACAGAAGGAAACAATTATCACAGAATTTGATTGCCAGTTTGCCTTCTGAAAATGTATGGCAGAGGGAATCATGGGTCACAATCTACAAACAAGTCAAGACTCTGGGCAGCTAGGAGACGGAGCAAATATCCACGCCCTGATGTGCTCAGCGCCTTCCTACAGATCCGATTTACAGCTGACCAGGGACTGCACAAGCCAGACCTCAGAGGAGAAAAATGGTTAGAAACTCAGCAAGCCCTCCAATCTCCACACAATTGCTCAGCAATTATTCCCCTACAAATACACACCCTTTCTGTTTTTAAAGTGTGTGTATGCCTGGGTGTGGGGGGAGTTTTGGGGGAAGAAGTGTGTGTGTGTGTGTGCTTGCGTGTGCGTGTGCGTGTGCGTGTGCGTGTGTGTGTGTGTGTGTGTGTGTGTGTTCACTAGCACATGCGCACAAGTCAGTGAGGACGCACGCGTGCCATGGTACAAGTGCAGCAGTCAGGGTAATCTGGGAATGCTGGTGTTCTTCCTTCCACTGCAAGTCCCAGGGATGGAGCTCAGGACGCTGAGACTGCACAGCTAGTGTTTTTCCCTACTGAGCTATCCTGTAGGCCACACAGTCTAACTGTAGAGAGTTTCATACAGTTGAACTGGTTCATACAGGTTGGGCTGAGAGAGACTGAAAATACAGAGGTTTTCATTAACTTTATGTGATGGTGTGGCCTTGGGTATTTTATACCACATACATGCATGAAATTTTAAAGACATGGATTATATATAAATATTAAAGTAAAGAGTATAAAGGTATAAATGAAAATTGGATTAGATTAAGATTTGGTAAGCACAACAATAACTGAGCAAAATAAAACAAAACATTGCACACTTACTATATAAAATAAACTTCTGCTATATTAAAAAAAAACAAGACTGAAAGCACCATAATTATAATAAAACAGAAATCGATCCTTCAAAAAGAAACACCTTATAAATCAGCTTTTAAAGTCTGAATTCACTTCTCCCACACAAAACAGGCATACGGTCTTACATAGATAATTCTGGAACATCTACAAAAACCCAAATAGAAAATTAGAATATAGAATAAAATGTTTTCTGGATAATTCATGGAACATTTAAAAATGGGAAATCAGTTTTCACTAATAGAATTAATGATGTTGAAAATGCAATGATCACTGTTGACAAGCAGATAGTGTGAACACTCAGAACCTGCACAGAGACACAAAAATTAGCCCAATTCTTTGCAGTAAGCAATTTGGCAAGATACTGTATAAATACTCATACCTTTATTTTAGCAACCAATTCCAAGTTTATAAACCTAATCTAAGAAAATATAATCTGATGCTCATCGAAGATTCCTACATAATAATGCTCTCAGTGGTGTGCTAACTCTGAAAAAGTGGGGGTACAAACCACCAACTGAGTATTTAAATTACTTCTAGAATATTCAAAAGTATAATTCATATAGGTATATATAAAAGAAATGACTGTCCAAAGAACCAGAAACATGAAGCCATATACTGATTTATAAATTATTTATTAAGGGGATGAAGACACAGCACTGGTGGCTCTCCCAGTGGACCGGGTTCCATTCTCAACACTCTTCACTAAGCATTTACTAACTCAGGTCCCAAAGGATCTGATGCCCTCTCCTGGCCTCCATGGGCACAGCATACATGTGGTACACAAACATACAAGCAGGCAAAACATCATAACACATAATACATATGGATGTTTAAACATATATATGTTATATGTTATATATATATGTATGTATGTATATATATAGAGAGGGGGATAACATTTTTAATTGGCAATCACTTTCAGAAGTGAGAGTTTTCAACTTGGCTTAGTTTGCACAGGTACTCCAGGTTTGAACATGTTTTGTAAATCCATACTGAATATTAGACAACATCAGCATAAGAGATTTCAAGTGTGTATGTGTGTATTGTATTCATGTATGCATACATGTGTTCAAGTGTGCTGCTATCTATCCTCCTCTATTACTGATCATATCTTTTTTTTTTTGAGCTCATGGTTTCAGCTTGACTCACCAGCCAGTGAGTTCTGGCATCCAACTGTTCCTCCTCCCCCAGCTCTAGCATCTCAGTTACAGGTGCATGCACCTGGCTTCTACATGGTGCGGGAGATCTGAATGAAAGTCTTCATGCTTACCCGGCATGTACTTACTTACTTACTAAGCCATCTCCCCCACCCTCTGGCCCTTCTTCAAACAGGAAAGCAGTGAGTGAATAGACACATTCTTCCCCCCACCCGGGGCCCTGATGAGCTTCATTTCACACAGTAAGTGACAAGTGAAGAACCGGTATATTTTCAAACAAACTCGGAAATCTATGGCTGGGTCACATGATCTGCTGGGAAGCAAGCAAAGCCTGAGGGGATCTCCTGGCAAGCAAGGAGACCAGGCCACCAGGAGTCCCCTTCACTCACAGTGAACAAACAGAAAGGCTCAAACAGGCCCCCGACTCAGAGACATGCTTGAAGGAGAATTAAAATCCTGGGGACTGAAAGCAAAATCCAAAGTGAATGGTGAAACAAGTTACACTGATTCTGGAACAGCTCAGGCACAGATTCTGAGGAAGGACTCCACACTGGAGCTGGGCCTATGTGCCTGGTGAGAGCAGTTACGGTTAGTGGAAGTCTGTAGAAACAGTAACCGTAAGTATTGTCTGTTTCATTCAGGGGGCTCTGAGAATATTCACCCACGGCAGAGAAACTTACAGTCATGTCTGTAAAGCCATGCATACCCACACACTGTGAAAAATGCAAACCGCAGGTCTCTGCATACCACAAGTACAGATCAAATGTCTATTTTGCATTCTTTCCTAAAAATCCCCAAACAGAAATCAGTACACAGCACACACAATGGTCCAGAGTGAACGACAGCTACAGCTAAACATTACGAAGGCACAGTGTCCCGGAGGGCTCAGGTCCACAGGACACTAGTTTCCTGCAGATGACCACCTCCTACACAAAATTACAACCACAAATCAAAATCAAAAAACACGTACAACAAATAAGAGAATGTGTGCCTTAATCATGGGGTCAACAAAACAAAACAACAGATTAACAATGCATGTGCCTGTGTATATGGCAAGGGCTTACCCTAAATTATTTCTCAGAAAAAGGTGATTCAACTTCTATCCAAGTGCTAAAAACAAGTTTCTCTCTCTGGGAACACACTATTACATTATCTCAAATAACAAAGCACTGTTTAGGGAATATAAGTCAGCACAAAGGTTTGTAACTTTCGATGCTTAAAGAAATCACAGGGGAGAGTTTTGCCAATTACAGATGCATAGGTCCCACTTTAGAGAACTGAATTCAATTGGTCTCAGATGTGATCTAAGGTAATGAAAAAGTTTCTAGGCATTCTAAGATGAAGCCAAAGTGGAGACCGTTGCATTAGAAGGTCACTCAACCAATGCTGGTTCTGATGCATACTGAGGCTACCCAGGAAGTTGTATTTTAAGAAGTAAAACCTGAACTTAATATATAGTAATTTTGTTTAATTTATTTAACTTAATGTGTTGAGGATAAGACAAAACAGAAGTACAAGATTTTGTTAATAATGCTTAATGACAAGTTTTTATTAGTATATATTAACTATAAACAATAATGAGTGTCAGGATAGTGTGTACTATACATCAGAATAGGTACTTTGATCAAACTTCTAAAAACAACCAAAGAAAAAATAAAAAATTAGCAATAAATCCAATATGAACCCCAAAATCCTGTAACAAACCAATGATCATCAATAATCCTATAAAAAAACTGTATTACTGTTCTAGTCTGTCTAACAAACTAGTCTAACAGACTATTTATTTTAGCCTAAAAAATAGGAATTCACTTTGAAGGGCAGAGTGCCAGGACAAGTTTTAGAGGAAATGCGGAATGATGCCATCTCACACATCCCAGAACTGTGCAGCCTACTGATTACTACTATAGAAAATCAGCCTGTCTTACTCATCAGCTCAGATATATAAATCCTATGCAAAAAAATATGAAAATCCAATCACATATTGTGTAAAGATAAGAATCAAGCTCATCTCTCTCAGGAAATGATAAACTAAGCAGACACAACCAGACAGAAAGTAAAACAGATCAGTTGATAAAGGATGTGGAGATCAATGTCTCCTTTCACTAGAGAAGGTTTTATTAAAGCATGCACACACAGAACACTTTTCCAAACCTACCGTATATCTCCCAAGCTGTATGGGAGATACCAACAGAAAACCAAGAACTAGAGGGCACGGTTTGAAGGTTATCCTCAATGTTCATCCTCAGGCTAGATGTGGCTCATTTGGTAGTGTGCTACCAAGCCCTAGACTGGATCCCCAGCATTAAACCGGATATGGTAGCGCATGCCTGTAATTCTAGCACTACAGGAGCAGAGGCAAGAGTATCCTCAAACATAATAAGAAGGGTTCAAAGCCAACCTGGGAGATACCTCACTATCTACAAAATAAGCAAGCATGCAGACCTAATCCTAACACACAAATATTGAAATGAGAGATCTTGAGAAGATAATTAGGAGCCAGGTGTGGTGTCATATGCCTGGGATGTCACACTTAGGGAGCTGTGACAAGACAATTATAAACTAGAGTTCAGCCTGGGAAAAATCAGACCTCATCTCCAGAAAAGGTAAGGAGAAAGGGAAGAAAAAAAAAGTGGGGGGGGTAGGGGCAGGGGGAGAGTGACAGAGAAAGGAAGGGAACCTTAAGGGAAGAACAAAGGGGGAAGGGAAAGAATAAAAAGGAAATAAAAGGAGGAAAAGCAAAAGAAAGGGAAGACAAAATGTCAAAGGGAAAGGGGGAAGGGAGAACAGGAGTAGGAAAAGGTAATTAAATGTGCGAGAATTCCGCCTTCATGAATAGACTTGAGGGCTTCCAGGAAAATAGGTCAGTTATGTCGAAGATGAGTTCCAGAAAAAAAGCGAGAGCTCTGTCCTCATTCCTTCCCGCTCTCAGGGAAGTGCTTGTCTTCTGCCTTCTACCATGGGAAGGCACAGATGCTGTCCCTTATCTGATGCTACAGCAGTGGTTCTCAACCTCCCCAATGCTGAGATCCTTTAACAGAGTTCCTCATGGTGTGGTGACTCCCATCATAAAATAATTTTCATTTTTTTCTTCATAACTGTAATTCTGCTACTGTTATGAATTATAACATCAATGCCTGTGTTTCCCTATAATCTTTGGCAACCATGTGAAAGGGTCGTTGGACCCTCCAAATAAAGTCACAGCCCACAAACTAAAAGGCTGCTGCTGTGTTACTTCCTTGATACTGGAATTTTATGATTGTGTTTAGATCAGTGAGAATTTTCTTTTCTTTATAAGTTACCCAGTCTCAAGTGCTCTGTTACAGTAGTACAAGTGTTCTAAAACACCCCTATTTCAGTATTTCCACGGGGGGGGGGGGAGGCAGATTTCACTAGTGCCACATTTACAGTCTCTCCACTCCTGCTTTCAATTGATACTACCCCACCAAAATCTGCCCACCCGCAACCTATCCCAAAAAAACAATATTTCTTCTTACTAGCTAAAGGAATTCACTGTTTCTGTCCACAGCCAGCCATCTCCTGGATGCTGGTACTATCATTTTGGAAAACTGAGGCCAGTCTACCTCAGCAGAGTGAAGTCTACAGCCAGAGGCTAAGTTTGATTTGTGTTTGGGGGAGAGGTGCATGATGGATAATGTTTACAATCCTAACCACGGCATCAGGTCATGCCAACTTCTCAAGTAAGTAACACAGCAGAACTAATGTTCTCATCTCCATCTGTTCACTCCACCTGACCCCATGTCTACATCCTAGTTCCTGATGCCCATCAATATGTCACCTCACATGGACCACGGACTTTACAGGTGCAGTTGAGGTAACCCAGAAGATGCGTAGCGAGTTGTGATTAGCTGTTCCTGGTCTAAAGAAGGAGAGAGAGCCATGCACTAAGTAAAGCCACAGAACTCTGACAGCCATTGGGCAGACATATGAAACAGGTTTTACACAGAGAAAAACTCCTAAGATACCTGTAGATATAAAAGTTCATATACCTTCCAAAGCCATGGAACTGAAGGGAAACTTTGAAGCTCAGAACCTCTGTGGTAAAAGCAACTGAGTTAGTGTTTGGCCTATACGTGACTGCCGAATTCTCTGTGGGTTATAGTCTGAACTTTTTTGTTTTACAACTTTAATGTGTAAATTTAAGTATATGTATGTAGGTATGAATATGTGAGGATTTGGGTATGTGAGTGCAGTGCCTGAAGCAGCCAGAAGAGGGCAGTAGCGGCCTAGAGGCTATATGTGTACCTTGGGTGCTGGGAACTGAGGTCGGGTCCACTGTGAGAGCTCAGCAGCTGAGCCTCTGCTTAGCTTCCGACAGTCTGACCTTCAGTGGGCCACTTGAGGGAAGGGGACATGCCTTTAGGGCTGAGCAAAGGTGAAAATGAATGGAAGATCTCCGTATAAAGCCAGGATGCAGTAGTAAACAACCTCAGCCAATCCATTTTAACGTCAATTTTAAAACTTGGGTTTGGAACCCTAACCCTAACACAGAAATAATTCAGTGTTTGCATAAGATGCTTTTAATCCCAGAGCCCAAAGTCCATCATCAAAGGGCTGAGGCAGCAGCTGAGTTACAGAGGGCTCGACCAGCATGCATGGGGACATGGCTCCAACTCCCAGCACCACTCAAAAACAGATGACTACAAAGGCAACCATCTTAGGGTTGCTGAGATCCAGAGGACAAAGGGAATCACCAAGGACAGAGAAAATGCAAATACAAGTTGATGTAACAGGACGATAGAAATACCTGCATGTAACAACTAGAAAAACGTGTGTGCCCATGAACTCACACGAACAGTAGTGAATGGTAGCAGTGGTCTAGACCATCCATCAAGCATCAGTAGTAAGTGCCACAGGTGATCAGAGTAAGTGCCACTGGTTATTGCAACCAAATGCAAGGTAGAATCAATTTAAAATATATACAATTGTTTCTGTTTTAAGGTGAGATTCTGAAAGAGAAGAGATACATCTAAGAATTTAAGATGAACAGATATCAAAGAAATTAAATACAGATAACAAAGTATAGATATGTGGGGCAGAGATATCAGTACATGCTTACGTAGTTAACTATTCCCAGAAAAGCATACACAACCAAGCACACTCGCACGCACGCTCACACACACACACACACACACACACACATAGGGTAACTGACTGATAAAACCCAAAGCAGCTAGTTCAGAGTGGTGACAAAAAGATCATCTCTAGCGAGACTGATCCAAATGTAAAGAAGGCACAGATTATACAATGAATAAAAATAGAGCCTGGGTCCTGTGAAGGCTCGTTACCCCAGTGTATGGGAATGCCAGGACAGGGAAGCTGGAGTGGGTGGGTTGGTGAGTGGGGGTGGGGGGAGGGGAGAGGAGGTTTTCGGAGGGAAAACCAGGAAAGGGGCTAACATTTGAAATGTAAATAAAGAAAATATCTAATAAAAAAAATCAATGTTAAAAAAAAAAGCAGAGCCTGGAGAGATGGCTCAGTCAAGCGCCTGCTGTGCGAGCATAGGAAGGGCCTGAGTGCCAGCCTCAGCACGCACATGCCCCTGGGAGGCAGAGGCAGCAGGAGCCCTGGGGCTTGCTGGCCAGCCAGCCCTGCCAATCAAAGGACCTCATCTCAGAAAACAAGACGGGGGCTAAGGATATGACTCAATTGGTAAAATGCTGGTCATGCAAGAATGAAGGCCTGAGTTTGGATCCCCAGAAACCACAGAAAGAGACAGACATGGTGGCCACACCTCTAATCCCAGCATTTGGAGGAGGCAAGAAGAACCTAGAGACTTTTCCCAGATAGAATAGTCAGTTCCAGGCTTAGTGAGAGACCCTGTCTCAAAAATTAAGCTTGGGAGCAATAGAAGACAACGATGTCATACTGTTCCTTATATAAATGTAAACATGCAAGTATCTGTACACATACACAACACAAATGACTTTAAAATTTTATGTATGAATGCATGTATATATTTACTTTACTTAGAAACCGTATCTTCTTATGTCTGGCCTCAAACTCACAATCCTCCTGCCTCAACCTGTTGTGTACTAGGGTTAGACATGTGTTGCCATATACCCAGAGTACAAATTTCTTCTGAATAAAGCTGTTACAGGGCTTTCAACCTACATCCTGGATGGGAAAGAGGCAGTAGAGGCGGCAGCGTGCTGTCACTGATGACTGGCTTCACTGATGCCCTGCAAAGGAGCCAACTAGACCAGCTAATGAATACGGGCATGACAGTCACATCCTCAGCCATGACCCCCAGGCTGATATTCAAGGGCAAAGGAACCATCTCAGTCTTGACCAGAAATTTTCCACCCCCACGAAATCTTTATTTCTTCTCTCATTCAAAGCCAGACACTAATCAGGGCTGGCAGAAGGCCCAGAAGATGGGTAACCACTTTCCTAGCTGTCCTAAAGCAGTCTTTATCTCTTATCAATGAGTACAGCTTAGAGAGAGTCGCATGGGTGACTTTCTGCCAAAGCAAAGAGGAATAAGTGGCCCCCTGTGACCTGACCATGGGGCTCTGGTCCTATGCCAGGAGGGGCCTGACAGAACAGCCACTGAACTGTGTATTCACACAGTAAAGTCCTATGTAAACTCAGCATCCATGTCGGTTGCTCCGTGCTGTCCACAGGGATGTAATTAGTCGGCTGCTCCGTGCTGTCCACAGGGATGTAATTAGGCAACACATGGCTGGATGTCCACTGCCAACAACACAATTCAATTACAGTATTATCTGCAGATGGATTCATGGGGACTGAAGAGAAGGAAAATTGGATGGAAGGTTAACATCCTCCTGCAGGCTCCAACAATGGTCTTTGTATTAGAAACAAATCATTACTGACCCAAGTCTCAGGGTCTGTAACAGTTACCTCCTCTCTACTTTCTCTCACAAACATCTGGAACTTCAATCAATATCTTCATACCTATGGTGGACCTACTCAGATTCAAGAACTCATGTTTATGTGATTAACCCTCCTGGTTTTGCTTATGGGCATTTCTTTCTGCATTCACAAAAATCAATTTACATCTTTCAAGGCCCCCACTCCCACTCTAGCCACTGATCACCTGGAGGTGATGGTCATCACACTGAGGCACTGCAGGGGTTGAGGGCATACTTGCCAGCAGGACAGACTTGTCCAGTATGACAGTCCTACTGTCCTCACCACCTATAACAATGGCAATTATCAGTATTATTTCCATTAATTGAACAACACTGTGCCTTTTAATAGTGAAAGTAACAATATTAATATCAATAAAGTAGAGATGTCATAGGCCAACCAAGTACTTAATAAGTACCAGGTACTAAGTACCTGATCAAATTTATTCCTCACAGTAAGAGAAAGACAGCATTGAAGCCACTATCTCATTTACAAGGAAACTAAGCAGAGGAAGGGTCACACAGCTGTCAAAGACAGCACAGAGGAAGTAACTGGCTGACATGGAACTGAAACTCCAAAGCCTGGATCCATCGACCATAGTCATAATTACACAAGTTCTAAGCTCATCGTCCCAAGCAGTCTTAACCTTCTTGAAAATGAGGCTGGTATTAGAAGCCTGGAGGAAAGGTGTCCTAAAGAAAGGCATTGGGTAATTATCATTCTCTTCACTAAGAATATTACAGAGGCCCATGCCCTCTAAACAGTAATAAACTCAAAGCTGAATTGTATCAAAGGCTGATGTCAGCTAAGTACAACTAAGAGACCATTCACAGGACTTAGCAACTGCTGAGTCTTCAAAAATAATGATGTGATATTTTAAAAAATAAACTTATCCAAGCCAGGCAGTAGTGGTGTAAGCCTTTAATCCCAGCACTCCAGAGGCAGAGGCAAGAGGATCTTTGAGTTCGAAGTCAGCCTGGTCTACAGAATGCATTCCAGGACAGCCAGGGTTACAAAGAGAAACCTTATCTTGAAAACCAATAAATATATCCATGCAGACAGACCAACAGACAGACAGACATAAACTCATTCATCTAAATGTCCAAGTAGAGAAAATGAAGAGTGAAAGTCAGTATGATGCCACAGAGAAGACACAAACAGAAACCAGTATCTGACTCCTACCCATTGAAAGGATAACTTAGAGAAGCAAATAAATTACGAACATGACAGATGTTTACTAAATAGCTATTGTGTGTTGCAGACTGATGGAGACATGTGGTGGTACCGCCTTTATCCTCTTAGAACTGACATTCTGTTTCAATAAAAAAAGCAATACAAATGTAACAGGCAATGATCCATGTGCTATAAAGGAACAAAAATAAGGCAGGAGAGATGGCTCAGTCCACGGTGTGCTGGCTTCCTTCTGCCTCCCGATTTCCCATACAGGCATCCCTGAAATAGTCCTCTGTCACTGACAGATTATTTAACTGGCTCCTCAAAAGGCCTTGTCTCAGCTCAGTATCTTCAGGTGAAAATCTGAGACTGGGCTGGGAGGAGTAGCTTAGGTATGGTCTCTACAAAACATGGGAGACTTGGTTCCTCACTTTCCGGGACATCCTACTCCACAGCCCTCTACCTTTGAAGAGTGTATCTAGACAAGCTTTCTCGGTTTCTGTCTGGAACAGCTATAAGAGGTTTGTAGGAAGAATACCCTAAGCCCTTCTTGGGCAGGTGGGTCGGAGGAGGAAACTGTATGCAAACTACTTAATTTGGATCCTGGCTCTACAAGTTGTCTCGATGATTTGAGCATCAGTTTCCTTATACTTCAAAGAGACTAAGAACAGCCCCTACCTAAGGAGAGTGACAGTTCCCACACAAAGTGCTTACACCAGTTCTTGGCATACAGTAAGTGCTATAAAATAAATGCTAACTCTGTTTGTCTTACTACGAAGCCCAAGCTGGCCTGAAACTTGTAGTGATACTCCTGCCTCAGCTTTTCAGCTAAAACGTAAGCTCCTGGTAAATTAAGAGGAACAGAAAAGCTTTACCATGCTGTCTGATGTTCCCAGGCTACATATAGTCAGCTTCTGACTATGGACCATTCCACTCCTTTGGGTTTTATGGTGTCTGTTATATAAGGTGTCTGCTCATCCCTGGATGAGTCCAGGCTCTGTAAGATTGACATACAGTTCTGACTGGTATCTGCTTTTGTGATTCCCCCTTAAAGACTGTCTTACCCACAGAGTGACAGAGTAAGCCAGAGAATGTAACAGAAGTCACATTCCTCCTTGTATACCAATGGCTAAAATTCTCCCCATACCAGCCAATGCCATAATATCATTTGTCTCTTCTGCATCTGGGGCCTTGTCCCTTTTCCTTCCCCAGGCTTGTCAACTTTTAGTTATGTATACTGATTCTCTCCAGCCTCTGGCATGTTCTGTCTCCTGTTCTAGAAAGCTGTTCTCCAGAAGACCTCAGATTTCCAATGAAATGTCTCCAGATCAAAAGGCCTCCCCTGGCTTTCCTTGTAAAGGATTCTCTATCATTCAGTCTTTGTGATCTGCTTATCTTTCTTTTATGAGTGTGTGTATAAATGTGTGTGTTTATGTATGTACTTGTGTGTATGTATATGTGGGTACGTGTGTCTACATTTATGTGTGTGCATATGTGTATGTGTGTGTGAGTACATATGTGTGTATATGTGTGCATAATATATACATTTCTGTACATGTATGTCATTGTGTGTGTGCACAAATGTGTGTGTATCTATGTGTTTCTAGAGAACAATCTTTGTCACTGTTCCTTTGATGCTGTTTCACTGATGTTTTGCGACAAGGCCTCAAAACTTGGCCTGGAAATCACTGATTGGGCTAGAATGCCTGCTAGTAATCCTCCTATCTCTGCTTCTCCAATGCTGGAGTTAATAAGCAAGTTAACACCATGCCTGGCTATTTTACATGGTTCTAGGGATTGAACTTTGGTCTGCATGTTCACCCCACACAAGACTACCTCCTTTAGGAAGCAGTCTATCTGTCCCTCCAAGAGTCAATACCATTAAGATATCAGTTCTTTTTCTTTTGAGCAGAGATGGAGATTGAATGCAGGGCCTTATTATAATGCTAGACAAGTCCTCTGTTTGTCAGCTACATCCCTAGCTCCAATACATTGTGATAATTCAAAAGAAAGAATTCCAACCATAATCCCAACAAGTTTTCTTCTGTATTTGGCAAACTGATTCTGAAGGGGAGAGAGACTGGAGGTTGGGGAAGGAGCCCCAGCTCAACATTCAAGCTGGCCAACAAACACAATGGTAATTAACAAAGTTGCAATACTAACATGAGATCTGACTTTAAGGCTTACTATAGAGCTGCAGTAATTAACATGCTGTGACACTGGCAAAAGAATTAAACAAAAACCTCAAAAATAGACCTACATAATTGCAGTCAATAATCTTGGACAGAGAAACAAAAGCAACACAGTGGAGAAATAGTAATTGTCTCATTCATCCTCACAACTCTCCACGAATCCTACCAGGGAATCAGTCCTCAGGCCAGGGCTCAAATGGACTGACCTGTCAGCCTCAGTCCAGCCCTGTGGCTTTTCTCTCAGTACAGGTGAGAACTTCTAGATCAGGCTTTTTAAGTGCACTCTAGGAAACCCACTCTCCTGATGATGTCTTCTCAATAAGTTATCACAGAACCTAACTTAGAATAAGACATCTCAAACTATGAAGACTTGGAAGAACAGGACATTGCTCACAGCCTTCCAAGAACACCTCTGCTGATGGAGAAATCGAGAGCCTGCCAGATGACAGCTCGGTTGAGTTTCAGTGGAACCTGTAACATGAGGAAGCTTAGCATAGAGCCTCCCTCACCCTAGGCTTCAACTCCCAGGGCCCTCCATGACTCAGAAGTATTTCTGCAATAGGAAGAAGCAAGCAGCCCGAAAGGAGAGGTATCAGATGTACTGAGCGCGTCCTACGAGCCCCACTCAACCATGTACCTTCTTCCTCCTCTCTTCCTGTGACTATAGAGCTCACACAGCGGGGAGCAAAGGCCAGAAGCAGTATATGCTATCTGTAGATGGGAGGACTGGAATGTGTCTGGTAAGGATAGAAAGAAAACCTGGGGCCCTCTTGTAAAATTTGAAATAACAGTGTTGTTACAAGTACAGCTTCCGGATCAATCAGTCAATCAGCCAGAATAGCACACTGGTAGTCTTCCCCAAGTATCTACAATTATACTGTATGTAGCCTTTCTAAAGAAAGTCCCTACTGACTAATGCAAATATTAAAACCAAATACTTGGGGTGAATTTAAAAAATGATAGGAGAAAAAGAATGCTGTAATCATGGTGTGAATCAAAACTGCCTGCCATCTCCTCAGCACAGTGGATGACAGCTAGGGAAATGAGCGGATGCTGATTAGGGAACAAAGTCAGCTCAATTTCAAGCTTCAGTTGCACAGTAATAAGCCACGATGCGCTCTGAAAATTTTACAACAGAATCAATCTCATTGCACCCAAACTGCAGCAAAGCCAGGATCCAAACTCTCTACAGAGCTCTACACAGGCACTGGTACGCCCACCGGGTCAAATTATCATTCCAGTAGAAGAGAGTTCCATGAGAAAGAGAGAAGGGGGCATGTACGGTAAACTACTTAAATTTTAGTCTAACAGAGGGCTTTTCTCTATGCCAACAAAAGGAAATGGGTTCTGAGACATGGGGGATAGGACATTAGTCCTAGGAACTCGAGCTCACCTGCAATGATCCCGTCCATCTGCTCCAGGGCAGCTTCCAGCATATGACTAGCGTCAGAAGTCATGGCTCCTTTTATCTGCTTAGTCTTCTGCTGCTACTGAAAATTCAAAAACAGAACAAAGAAGAAATTACAGAAGTTAGGTGTTATACATGCAAGACCATGAAAGTGCTTTAATCCACCAACATATATTTCCCAATGTTTAAAAAAGTAGCTTTACTAAAATATAATTCATAAATGTATTCTGTCTGCTGAGTTTAAACATATACAAAGACCTCATGACATCATGACTATATTAATGGTAATAAGTATATTAATTTTAAAAGCTCCATTCATTTGTTTTGGTGCTAAGTGCAGTTACCATGAATGAGACAGATACTTTTCCCACAAGTGTTTAAGCTTAGAACACTGTGTTCATTGAACATACAACATACCTTCATTAAGAATCCAGGCCAGGGGCCAGCTAGATACTCAACAGTTAAAAGCACTGCCTGCTCTTCCACAGGAGCTGGGTTTGGTTCCCAGCACCCACACGGCAGATTACAACTATCTGTAACACCAGTTCCAAAGGATCCAATGCCCTTGTTTGGTCTCTGCAGGCACAGCATGCATGTGGTGGACAGACATACATACAAGCAGCATATCCATATATGTGAAATAAAAATAAATAAAATCTTTTTTGTTTGTTTTTAATTCTAGGTAAGGACCAGCAAGGTAGTTTAGCAAAGAAAGAGATTGCTACACGAGTCAAATAACCTTAATTCAATCCCCAGAACAGTATAGCGGTGGAAGGAGAAAATGGAGCCAAAAGTTTTCCTCTGACCTCCACACATATGCTGTGCAACACACACAAAATAATAATAATGGTAAATATGATGATGGGGTGGGGGGAAAGGGAAAATCCTAGAGGCGTGTATTTAGTTTCCATTTTTTCCATAGCCTCACCTTCCTGGTAAGAATTCTCTTAAGCATTCAAGCTCTGTAATAAAGAGCTACCAGTTTACCCAGAATCCCCTGTAGCAGCAAGAGGGTTGTTACACCTCTCTGTGCTGAAAGTCACAACCTCAGAAGTTCTAACAACCACTGGGGAAGACCCCAGTGTCTTGTAGCCATATGCACCTCTTACTTACATACAGTCTTTCCCTTGGATGTGTGTGGTCCTAGATGAAATGCTGCCACTGTCACTTTCCTTTCTCTAAATGACCAGTGTGCCCCACCCAGGAATATCATCACCTATACAAAGACAGGGAGAAGACGCTGTCCCCAAAACACTGAAGGTATCTTACCCGCTTACCCAACAGCAATCTAGGCTAAATCCCAGTCAAGAACACCTCCTAGGATGTACAGTCCAGCCACTTCCTAATGTTCAATCACTTTTCTCCGGACCCATCACTAAGAATGACAGACTTCCTTCCCTTACTCCTATCCTCCCATCCATGACAACTACTTCTATCTCTAGATAATTCTGTCTCTTAGAAAGGTGCTAAGGCTACGCTGCCTTCTTGCTGCCTCCTCTCATGTTTCCTGCTTCTCACCTCCCTGGATGACAGAGGAGGTCTTACAACAGCATTTGTCATCCTAAGAAGATACTGAGCTCATGTCTGCAAGCTGGGAGCAGGAGTCATCGTTTGTTTGCTCATTCAGCAAAGCCTACGCATGTACCTAATGTGCAGCAGTACTTTGAATGACCCGGGCATGGTTCCCACGCCAGAGCAATGAAACAGATGGTTCTGAAGGCCTCCACTTGCTTCCCCTGGGATGTGAAACCCCTGGAGGAAATTAGGCACCACACAGGAGATGGAATAGTTAAGGAATTTAAGACCACAAAGAACTAGGCTGAGACCAAGCCCCAGTTCTACCACTTACTATTTATTTACTATGTGATCACTGAGCCTTAAGAGTTTCCTCAACTGCAAACTGAGGACAACAGCATCTGACCCACATGATTGGTGTCAGGACCAGAGGACTCAGTAAAGTCACACTGAGAGCTCCTTGCATACAGTAAGGTCTGGTTTACTGTTTTTCCTTTAAAATGGGGAAATATCTCTGGACATATCTTTGCTAGACCAATTCACAAGATTTGAAGCTAAACTGCAGGAGGCCATGGAAGAAGAACCCAGCTACACTCAGAGGCTGGTTTCCCTGCAGGACAAGAAGACAAATTAAGAAGGTCATTCTCCACATGGAAGGAAAAACAATATTCCATGACACCAAGGGCCAAGGAAGGTTCAGAAGCAAGGTCACTTACCTAGGAGTTGGGGAGGGGGCAATCTGTCTTGAGTCAAGAACCACCGCACGGCTAGCTTAAGGGACTAAAAAAAGTCACTCATAGCAGGACCAGGGGACCTAACTAGTACTTCAAGGTCCTAATGGGGGCCATATGCTCTGTAACAAGGGCCAGAACTCCCATGAAGCAGGAAAGTAGTCTAGGCTGTCTCCAGGGTGTGGCATTATTGGAGTCTAAAAGGGAAGCAAGCTTGAGTCAGGACAGACAAGGTAGCAGGGAAAGAGGAAGTGGCAGAAGCAGGGCTTGTTCAGCCATAGGGAACCTGAAGTTTGAAATACTTCCCTCCAAAACCATCTCACTGCTCCTATATAGGAAAAAGATTGCAATCTTTCCCATGGCCTATGGCAACAGGGCTGCCAGGACAGCTTGGCACTGCTCTTTCTGCAGCCTTGCTTCCAATCGGCTCCCCAAACCCTCTAAGACCATGTCCTACTCTGTGAGTTGCCACTTGCCATCCTCTTCATCACTGCGTTTGCTCCCTAGCTTTCTACAGGGCTGCTTTACTCTCATCCTTAGGTCTCAGCTTCAAAGTACCTTCCCAGAGGGACCTTCTCTGGACATTGTAAAGAGTGTGTGTGTGTGTGTGTGTGTGTGTGTGTGTGTGTGTGTGTGTGTGTGTGTGTGTACGCGCGTGAATATGTGTATGTGAAGTACATATACATGTAAAGTATACCTGCAATTTCTAAGTATCTTATCTATCTATGCATTCATTTCCCATCATGCCACTTTCCCAGTGAAACAAGGGACTCTGTCAACCCTTATTTCCCCTGCTGTCTCTGTGCCTTGCAGGGTTCAAGCTGTTTGTAAAGAAATACTTGTAGGAAAATAATGAATCCAGATAGTCATCATCCCCTGAACTCTGTCATACTTGGCACTGGAGAGGTACTGATAACTGCTCCCATGGGCCACATGGGAAGAGACAAAACTATGAGCAAATACTTACGGCATACTGTGAGGTGCACAGATAGAGGTGTAGGCAGCGTCACTGGGTCTTGACAGATGAATAGGAGCTTTCTCAGAAGGTAAGGAGAAGAGGCAGAGGGGGCGGTACATGAGGCAGGAGGCATGTAAGGGCAGGACACCAATTGGCTAAGATCAAAATGGTTGATGAGATTATACGGGAGCACCCAGCTACTCTCAATGAGTCAAAGCAGGGTCTGGGCTATTTAATAAGAGGAACCTGGGAATCTCTACTTCACAGCTTTGGATACCAGCATATAGCATAACATATGATCTCAGAGGAAAATGGAGTGCAGACTTTTAAGGAAAGATCTCAAATTTCAGAAGGCAGGCAGGCTCCACTGAACTGATGAGTCGAGGTTGGCCAAGTCTGAGCCTCAGACCAGGGTGAAAATTGATGGGATTGGCTTGGTATGGGGCAACCCCCTAGAGCTCATGATATGTACCTCGCAACAGAGAGGCTTTAGAAGAACAACCTAGAATGTCTGCCCAGTGATGAGCTGGTACTTGGCAAATAAATAGCAAGCAGGTGGACCCTGGGCACCCACAGAAAGAGGAGCATGAGTCAAAGGTGTATCCTCGCCACAGCCCAGGAGCTGCAGCAGGGACACGGGGCAAGCTGCTCCAGGCAGAGCTGATGAGCTCACTTCTAGTCCTGCTGGATTAGAGGCAACAGCAGGACAAGTGAGTAATGATGGGTTCCTGCCAGCTGTCACAGGGCCACTGTGAGACACCATGGTGTCAGGTGTACATAGGAGCCTCCTCCCCACTGTGTGGACACAGGGAACCTTACTAAATCAGAGAAAGCAGGAGTTCTCCAGCCATTCTCCTCCTTCCTAAGATAAATGTCCTTTTAGCAAAGAATACACAATGGGGCAACCTTTGCCTCAAGAATCTTGGACTAAAAAAAAAAACTTCACTTCTTTTGCACTCATGACATTTAATTATATGGTTTTCCTATGTGAAATTTTCAATTTTCTGTGAACTGCAAGGGGTTCTGTTTCAATTTAATCTTAACACTACATACCAGCAGTTTGTCTCAGATCACAAGTTGAAGGCTCAGTCCCACAATCTGTCCCCACCCCAGATGCTAGTGAAAAGTTCAGGTCTCTGGGCTAACTAGCTACAAAACCAGGGGTCCACCACCCCTTCCCCAGGTTTAATAATATGTTAGATTGGCTCACAAAACTAAATATTTCACAAAGGGTTAAGTGTGGGGTTAAGTGTTCTAACCCATGGGGCTGGAGAGATGGCTTGGTAATCTAAGAGCACTTACTGCTCTTTCAGAGACATGAGTTTAGTAACTCCAGTTCCAGATTATCCAATGCCTCTTTTGTAACTGGCAGGCTACTGAATACACATGGTACACATATGCACTCAGACATACACACATATGCATAAAAAATATAACATCCATACACACATACACACACACATACACACACTTAAAGTTATTTTAACCCTTCAATCTCTCCTAGTTGGTCCCCTTGGTCACTAGCCTTCATTCTCTGGGAGTCATATCATAAACCTAAATATGATTGAAAGAGGTTTATTATAAATAATGGAAGCTAGTCTATACATTCCTCTAGCCTTAGCAATATATCTAAGAGTCACTCTAAATCTCAAGAGTTTGGGGAGCCTTGTGCTAGGAACAAGGAAAATGATCACATACATCATTCACCAGACAGCATCAGAGGTAAGTATGTTAGCTCACAAAAGGGAATGATGAACTCGTGTCTTCCTTGTCTGGTCTGTTCTGCCCCAAAGAGAGGTGCTGTGTGACAAAACTTGTCCTGGAGAGATGTAACACAAGCATGCATGCACGCACACACATCTACTCATCCTAGATAGGGAACCCAAGACAGACTAAAATACAGATTATAACCAAAGTCCAACTTGGTGGACCAATGAGTTTTACTGTGGTTACTTACAGGAATATGGGTGAGGGGTTACTCCAGGAGCAGAAATGACTCAAAGACAGTTACATCACCAAGGCCTATACCAGCATGGGTAACAGCTCACAAAAGCTGGGAAGCTGGAATACACTGCAGAATTGCAGGCAGAACAACAGATTGAAGAGTGTCCTTTCTAAGTGACTCTGGTATAAACCTCTTCCAGACAGCTTGGCTTGTTTCTGCTTCTAGTCAACTGATGTGGTCTCAGTCTTCTTTACAGCTAGGCTCTGCTTACTCTGGTAGGGAAGGACCTGGTGAATCTGATCAGTTTCAGGGATTTCCTGAAGCTGTTTTGAGTTGTTTGCCTTCCTGTTTAAGGAGGTCCTTGCAGGATGGAATGTTTTTAATCTCAGAGAAAACTGTTACACAACATTCCATCCCTTCCTCTAGCTCTTATATTTTTTTGCTCCCTCTTCCACAATGGTCCCTGAGCCTTGGAGAGGATCTACCTATGGCTAAGAAATAGGCCACCATGTCACAGTAGCAGCCACTGTTCTCAGCTTTATCAGTGGTTATGAGCTGAGCCTGATAGCAACAGTGACAGGCAACATCATATCCATCTAGAAAAGCCATATAAATTGCTCTCCTATTTGGACCTATAACCTCTCAACTGCAGGTTTTAGCTTACAGTACCAGGCCTGAACTCCCTCTTGTAGAAAAGGCCTTAAATCCAACTGGAAGGCTGTTGGTCTTAACCCACAACAGCCAAGCCACTATTTATAAACAGGCACATCCTGGCTAGCATGTTAGTGTTTTAGCACTTAGGGTCCATGGGCAAGCAGGAATGATGGTGACACTCTCCACCAGCAGCCTGCAAGGCCCTCTATAACAATACAAAAGGCAGCCAGTAGGGTGTGAGTTTCCAGTTCATGCCCAGCTTAATTTGTCCATGTCCTGCAGTCAAAGCATGCACATGTGGTGTCTTCAGCAATAGGATCTTATTGTTTAGTTCTGACAAACCACCAGCAGCAGCAGTATTAGCTTTTATGATTTGTGGGGCCTCAGGGGCTTTCCTGACTAACAACCCACAGCAAAGAAGCCTGTCACTGGGGTTTTGATTCAGTAATCTTATGGCCTCTGGGAGTTTCCTTTTCCCCCCACATAGGGTGCCTTTTGGATTTTAACTCTTTAGCTACTGTTTTTAAAACCCATTTTTCCTTTTAATTAACCCATCTCTGGTAGGATGTAAGAAAGGTGGAAGTACCTTGGTTGTCTCTTCAATGGCTTTCCAAATCTGCAAGGCTAGTACTATGCCTATATAACAAAACCTTTTCCAGAGGATGGGCATGACAAGGTAACATCTGAGCCACCACCTAACAAAGATGACCTTGATGAAGCACTCTGAAAGTCTGCTATTACCTGTTCTCAGCAAGTGTCGGGTCATCCCAAAAGTTCACAACTAAGAAAACCAAGCATAGGCAAGATCTAACACAGCACAGAAAGGTTCCATCTGTTTGAATCAATTGATCCTCCACAGACCAAGGATGGGTACAAAGCATGGATAGGAGATGCTAACTTTTAGCTCCTGTAATCCTCTGCCATTCTCTCTGAGCCATTATGTTTCCATATCCTGGAGCTCCTCCATGAAGCCTCCCTACACTTCTCCATACCCAATAAACTCAGTGGGCCTGACTTAATCTGCTCCTATCTACTACCCAGGGCCAAAGGGACCCATGGTCTTGTTCTCCCTGATGTACCTGCTGGCATGCTGGGTCAGATAGGCCCTAGGTTGGTACTATAGCAGCTGCCTCCCCATTTGCCACACCTAGATGTTAGGAAAGTCCCAAGTAGACAAACCATCTCCACCCCTACCATAACCTTTCTTGGAGGAAGACGTACCCTCCTTAGTCTAGCGAATAAGTATCCACCCCTGGGACAGGCTAATCAGCCTCACTTGTATCGTTCGTTCTCATTCTCTCTCTCTCTCTCTCTCTCTCTCTCTCTCTCTCTCTCTCTCTCTCTCTCTCTCTGTGTGTGCGTGTGTGTGTGTGTGTGTGTGTGTGTGTGTGTGTGTGTGTGTGTTCTGTTAACTGTCCCCCAGGCTTTAAAGTCTTCAAGATGCTCCTTAGCACACAGTTTTCCTTTCTATCCATTCTCCCCTCCCCACAAAGGAGCTCAAGCAAGATCTTTCCCTAATTTGTCTTTGAAGAACCCAAACTCTTCCTCTGTTTTATCTTTTGCTTATCTCCTCTACCTTATTCTTTTACATCATGGACAGTCTTTATATGCTGGTCTAAGTCAATGGGACCTGCCAAAGTCTTTCCTACTTTTTAAATATCTTGCCTCACCAAAGAGTTCACCAAAGCCACTAGAACTCCATGCTAGCCTCAAGGTCCCTTTAACTCCTCTGTAAACATAGTTCTATCTGACAGACTAAACTTGAACTGGATTCAAACACAGCTTCTCTTATTCCTAGTTCCCTCAATAGCATCTGCTCTTCCATGGTCCTCAGTTCCTAACATTTATGAGGACCTGAGATGGTGATAACCAAGTGCTCCTAACCACTTTAATAAGTCAGTCCATCAGGGGCTGATTTCCCTCCTACCTTCTCAAGTTATGCAGCCTTTGCCTTAAAAGAGATAGATAGTTACATGACTCAGTTTCTCTGCTTCCACAGCAGTTAGACTGATCCCATCCACTCCCATGTCCCACAGTCTCAATGGCAGACTCTTCTATGACTTGTTTAAAAGTCTCCCAGATTCTAGAAGTTCCAAGTGCTGAGCATTTTCTGATCACCCTAGTTTGTACCCGACCATTACTAAGACCTCCATTTTTATGTTGTATCATAGGTTTTCACTCTTTTCCTACTAAAGGTCAGACCCTCAGAGCATCTTCTACTCCTTTTACCATGGTCTCCTTCTTCCTCACTCTCTCAGTCTTTCCATGGGTTCCAAGTTGTTGGACCCCAGGAAGAACTTTTGAAAATGGATCTAACTACTACTCTCTTTTCTTTCCAGTCCTCAAAAAAAAAAAAAAAAGAGGTAACATTTCCCTCAACAGTGAGGTTCACTGGAGATGTGTAGATACTGTATAGAAAGCTCCAGAAGCAATATGCTGAGGGGTATCCCAGAGAGAATGAGAGAGAAGAAAGTAGGCAGTCCATCCAAATGAGACACCAACTGACAGAGGCCAGGAAAGAGACAGCCAGAATGCAAGGCCAAAGAGGAAGTTGGGTGGCCTGTAAGCAGACAGTGAGAAATGGAACAAGTCACTTTCCCTACCAATGGGAGAGATGTGTTTGTTTTTATAATTTGGTAGAGTGGCTTACCCACTCTAAAACAGCAACATGTGGATACAGCAGACAGTGGGGATCAAGATGTAGTGTGGGGACTCTAGCTTAGGAAGGAGAATCAGTACAGAAGTGCCTGCTCTCAACATGCCCAAAACAGTGACCTTAGTTATAATGGACACTATAACTATAATGATATAGTTATATCATAACATCTCAACACTTACTTAACATGGCCCCACACTTGGCCCAGATGAGTAGACATGTGTCTGACACCAAGAAATAGGTCTCTTCTTGATCACAAAGATAAGGCAGGGTATTCTGTTCAAGAAAGGGCATGGTCCATGCATCATTTGCCCTTCACTGCACTCATAGTTCTCTATGAATGACATCTTCTCTGTGAAGATGGCTAAGCCTGCAGCTCCTGCTAAGGCAAGACCAGATGAGAAAAAAAATGACCCTTGTATCTATGAAAGCAGTCAATGAGGAAAGAATGGGTATGCTCTAGAAAAGCAACACATGATTAGGACAACACGACCTCCTGAGCTGTACAACAGGAGTCAGTTGGATGGCCTTGAGGCTGTACAGGGTGCAAAACACATTGGGAAGAGGATTAGAATTCTCTGGAACCCTGCTCTGGGAAACAGCTGAATTCATCAACGTTCAGGGTAGGCAAGATCTACATAAGCCCTTATCTAAGGGCCATGCAACTTCCATGATGTGTTGCTGCAGCTTATATACAGTCTCTGCCTACATTGCCAAGAAATGATAAAGGAGTTCTATCATATCCCAAGAAATTGAAATCTTCCTGTAACATACAGGCCTCCCATAAACCACAGTTTGTAAATGGCTATTTTAAGAAATGCATTCTGTTCTTTCTGAGCTTGGGAGACAGCCTCTATAAAGGCTAAAAGAGACATCTCTTTGGGAAAGGAAGAACAAGGAGCTGTTCAAGTGTGAAGCGGGGGGAGGTGGAAGATAGAAGGAAATTCCTGGCAGTGCCTAAATCCTCAACCATATCTGAAAAGACCTTCAAACAGGCTACGTAGCTACACACTTCAGTTAACACCTAAAACCTGAGGCAGGCGAGATGGTAAAGGACTTGCTGCACAAGGATGAGGACCTGAGTTCTGATCCCCAGTGTCCACCAGAAAAGAAAACCTGGGTTCAACAATTCAGGCTTGTAATCCCAGAGATGGATAAGGGAAACAAAAGGATCCAGGGGGCTCACCAGCCAGTCTAGCTAATCAGTGAACTCCAAGTGAGAGCCTCTCTCTAAAACTAGTGGAAGGCAGGTTGTAGTGGTAGACACCTTTAATCTCAGCCATCAGGAGGCAGAGGCAAATGGATCTCTATAAGTTCAAGGCCAGTCTGATCTACATAGTATGTTCCAGTTAAGTCAAGGCTACATAGTGAGTGACTCTATTTAAAATTAATATATATTTCATTTATATATATATATGCAATATATAAAATACACTTACATATGTATATGCAATATATAAAATACACTACATATACATATACATACACATATGTGTATATATATATATATATATATATATATATATATATATATGGAAAGTGACTGAGGAAGATATCTTACATCTATCTCTGATTTCAAGGTACACTCACAGGTACGTGCACCACACACACACACACACACACACACACACACACACGCAAGACAGAGCGATAGAAAGATAGAGAGAGACACAGGGAGAAACCTAGGCTCTGCTGAATTGCCACTGTGGGTCTTTATACAACTTATTTAACTTCTCCAAGGCTCCACTGTGTCTTCTTCAAATCCATATAAAATGAATCTTACTGTTAACGGCAGAGTAAACAAGGCAGACCTCAAGTAAATACAGGCAACTGAACCCAAACATCTCATCTAGCTGCCCACTAAAACAACACATGAGTTTACATAATCCACGAGGACTCAGAGAATGTAATAGGACTCACAGAGGAAATGCCTGAGTACCAGCTATGTACCCACCATGGAAAAAGACAGCCCTAAGCTCTGGGAGAGGTTTCCACAGTAACATGAAGCCGAGAACACCAGAGGCATCTGAACACTGTAGGAGGTTTATATAATTGGAGAAGAATTTACTTAATTCAATGATAAGAAAAGTATAGAAACAAGCAAATAACAAAAGAAATACAACAGAAACAAAAAAAGTCACAGAAATCAGTCCTTGCAGTGAACCCCACATGATGGTCTCCCTAACCCCAAGATTGCACTGGTGACATGGGTGGATGGAAAAGCCGGGTGGGGGTCACAGGGTAGAGCTGGAAGTATGGCAGAATCCTCCTGCTTGGGGTTCCTATAGAACCCATAAATCAGAAGAAAATGATAAACAAGTATATGAGAGGTAACAGAATATGCTATGTTTTAGACATGAAAATGAAAAATATTACAAGATTTTCAATGTCTATTGTGTGACTATAGAGTAGTGATACAAATTTTAACAATTAGGAGGTTGGGGAGATGACTCAGTCAGAAAGTGGTTGTCATACAAGCACGGACACCCGAGTTCCAATTCCTCAAACCCGTGTGAATAAAGAAGCCAAGAGTGGCACATGCCTGAGGTGATGGAGGCAAGATGATCCCTGGGACTCTCTGTCCAGCCCGCTTAGACTAAGGAATGAGCTCCAGGCCAATGAGAGATCTCGTATCAACTTAAGACAAATGGAACCTGAGGCGGCAACACCCAACGCTGTCATTCGGCCTCCACATATACATGCATACATTTGTACACAAACACACACACACACATACACACACACACACACACACACATACACACACACACACATACACACACACACATACACATACACACACACACACACACATATACACACACACACACATACACACACACACATATACACACACACTTAAACCATTTGGGGCTGAGGTGCTGCCTAACAGTTGCCTAGAATGCTCATGGCCCTGGGTTTGAGCTTCAGAACCGAAAATGAAAATTTGGCAGTGAACACCTTTAATCTTCGTACTTGAGAAGCAGAGGCGGTAGATTTCTGAGTTGAAGACCATTCTGATCTACTTAGAGAGTTGCAGGACAGTCAAAGCCACATAGTAAGACCTGTTTCAAAATAAAATAAAAAACTGAGAAAGCTGAGTGGTATGGCTGGCACAGGACCAACACTTAATTGATGTGAGCCCCAATTCTTCTTTATACTCTCTTCCTCTGTATGTAGGAACTTATTAGCTACATGGATCAGGATTTATCCAACTTTATCTCATTTAATCCTCACAAGGCAGTTATGAACTATTCCCTCTCTATTAGATGAGAAAACAAATAAGGTGACCTACCTAAGAATTCACATTCTTTCTCCCAACTCCTGAGACAGGAACCCACTAAGAAGTTCTGAGCACACAGTGACAAGATAGGACTTAGTCAAAGGATTTATTAGAGCTGCTGCTCAGAAAACAGAGGGAAACCACTGTGAACACAGGAAAGCTAAACAAGAGGAGGAGGCAGTACAGGCAGGAATGGTTGTAGGAGATGCCTTATGTCCTGACCAAAGTCAGGGGCGAAGCCAGTGAAATTTACTGACAGACTGCACTCAGGCCTGAGAGAGAAGTAGAGTCTGACTATGAGGCTCCAACCCAAAGTCCTTGGGAGACCAGGAATAGCCAAGAGGTACCTAAGTTGGAATTTAGGAAGGTGTGCTAAGAGGCCACCTGGAGCTCTGAGTCTTGGGTTGATGGAGAAGTCTTGACAGCAGTTTGAGAGTCATCTACAGAGATAGGATTTAAAGTGATCTAAAAAAGGCTTATGAACTGGCACAGAGGAAAAAAGAGGAGTACCTGGGGCACCCCAGAACATTGCAGCACAGACAGAAGATGTGGCCAGGAAGATTCCAGATGAGAAGTGAGGAGAAGTGGGTGTTTCCAGAGGCACCTGAGGAGACAGAACAGAATAACCGAGTATGCCTACACTACTGTGTGAAGCCAGGCAGCATTTTCTCTCCAGGCACTGGCCAGTGGTGAGCTCATCTGCTCCTGCAGCCTTGGCTGGTTCTCCATTACCTCACCCAGAAGATTACAAAAGCTGCCCAACTAGTGGCCTCTGGCAGCCCTTACCACTCCCCCTGCACTAAAGACTCATCCACCTCAGCATGCTCAAACTTTGATGTTTATCATGATCTCTTGGATGCTCACTGAGCAGAGAGAGCTCCAGCTTCCCTAGCATAGATAAGGACCTGGACTCTGCTGGGAACTTCCGGAGCTCAGCAGCAGACATAAGGTGAAATCCATGGCTTCTTATAGTTTGGAATCAACCTACTAGGTAGAATGGTTAACTTCCATCATAACTTTACACAGCCTTCTGCCCATCCCAACCAAATTAGTACTGGTGTGGTCCTGACTGTCTGACATCTCACCGCCCTTTCTCTCTTTCCTGCTCTTATGCCCATAACAAGAGCTTTCCTTGTTGAGCTCCAACCTTCCTCTCAAGCCAATAGTTTCAGGAAACTGAGCTCTATCCTGCACACCTAAACGTGATTTATTTCCCCTGATATCTTTCATCCTGCAGAAAAGAATGATAGCAGCTGCATGCCCAGCCTCCTCCCTCCTATCTTGTGTCTGAACTCTGGAGTATCAACTCTGTAATCTATGGAGAAATGTTTAATAGATTTATTAAAATAAACCAACTCATCGTCAATGTGATAGGTAGTAGGATCTGGTACTCCACCAGCCCATACCTAACATGAACCTCCCTCCCTGTATCTTCACACTGGGGGCTGGTGACGGGGAGGGGGGAACCAACAGATCACACCCTCAGTGCTCCTCACCCTAGCTCAGAGATGCCAGCATTGTTACCAAGCCAGAAACCCAAAATCTTCCCTGGGTTTTCCCTTCTCTCTGTGTCTGGTGGGTCACCAGATCTGGCAAAGTCTACTTGCCTGCCCATCCCCAAACTCTCCCCAACCCCCAACCCCAGCCTCACCCCAACCCCCATCCTGGCCATGTCAGTACCTCCAGAAATGGCACCACCATCTAATTAGCCTTGCAGTCTCAAGCCTATTTTAAAACTCCTTTTACTCCGTATGAAACAGAAAGCCAAGGCATGGAATTAGAAGTCTTCACCCGATAAGTAAGAGGTACTCTCACACCCATAGACCATTTCTCCAGCTGTACTCTAGAGAAAGTGGGCAGACAACATGAGCCTTTTAGAAAGTCCACAGGCCAAGAAGTCAGGCATGCCAGGTCCTTCCGACTGTGTGTGAACCCAGGAGGGAAGACCAACCCACTGTCTTCTTAGGCAAGTCCAAAGGAAAGGAACATTTTTCAGGAGAAGACTGGCAACTGGATTTTACTCATCTCTTATAATGTGTGCTAACAGCTCAGATAGAGAAAAAAAAATCAAAACACTTCAAGAAGTTATTCTCTAAAATCAACCCTGCCTCTTCTGAGTCTCATAGACTCAAGAGCATCCTGAAGACAAGACCTCTCACTCCTGCAGCCTGCCAATTAGACTTATAAGGATAAGTTCCACTTAAAAATCTATACATAATTCTAATCTAATTCTGTGTTTTAATTTGCTTCTCTCGTGCTTCCTTTAATCTCAACCTTCCCGATACCGCAACCCTTTAATATAGTTCCTCATGATCCGTTGACTCCCAACCACAAAATTATTTCATTAACAATTTATAAGTGTAATTTTATTATGGTTATAAATAGTAAATATCTGATATGCAGGAAATCTGATATGCAACCCCTATGAAAGTGAGTAATACAATCCCCAAACGGGTCATGACCCATAGGTTGAGAACTCCGGCTTTAGACACTGTAAATATAGTCATACATTCTCAATGACAATGATTACAACTTAGTATATTTTCCTTCTAAACTATGCCACAACTAAATCCCCCTTTCCTCTCTCTCCCTTCTCCCACTCCTCTGTCGGAAGGGAGGAATGTGTGTATTAGGGAAGTGTGTATGCTTGATTTATGCACATGTCTATGCAAGTAAGGCCACCAACAAGCGGCCAACACACTTCCAATGGTCCAAGGATGGTAGATGTTTCCCACTTCCACTCTCCACCTTATTGAGACATGATTTTTTTCCTGAACCTGAAATTTGCCATTGGGGTTGAGGGGGCTATTCCAGCCAGCCACTGAGCTCTCAGGATCCGTCTATCCCTTTTCACCAGTTCTATGAGGTTAAGTCATGAATAGCCATGTCTAGCTTTGACACAGTACAGCAGATCTGAACTTGGGCCCTCTTGCTTCCACGGAGAGCATTCCTACCGGCTAAGGCTCTCCCCAACCTTCTTCCTTTTAAACTGTTCTTGCTGTATTTTGACACAGTCTGAGAATACAATTGTCAATATGCTTTTTTCCTTTACTTCATGGCTCTCAGATACCTTGTTAAAAAATGTTATTCTATTTTTAGTGAGAACACTAAAATTAGGCATACCAATCTGCTGAATGCTTTATTGTTTATGCAGTTTGATACCTCGGGTAATTAGCATCTTTTCTTCTAAATTTCCAACAAACAACGCTTCTTAGATCCACAAGCTCCAATTCCTTCTACCTCCCTAAGGCAGAGAACAGTTCAGAAAATAAGTGTGGGGTTTTTTTTGTGGGTTTGTTTTGTTTGTTCGTTTGTTTGTTTGTTACCACAATGACACCTTCAGATTAGGGGAACAAAGTCATAGGAGGGAGGTTGAGGCAGGACAAAAAGACAGAGCAACTTAATGAACATGGAACTGTTAAAAAGCCCCTCATGCTGGAACTGTTTGGTCTGAGAGTTCAACAAGGCTGATAAAAGCCAAAATCGCTGGCAGAGACAGTGCACACATTCCTGCTAAAGACATCTCAAACAAAGAAGTTAAAAGCAAGTAACTACGCTCACAGGGGGTCTTGTGTTTAACTGTTAGCATTCCTTTCTTCCCTGAAGTTAAACAACACACCCAATAGAAACCACCTTAAATCTCATTTACAAACAACAACAACAACAAAAAAAAAAAAACTATAAGAGAAATAAGTAAATCAGACCCTATATTTAGGTTTTAAACTTTTCTTAATATAAGCCTTACAAATAGCACATCACTTAAACTAGGTAACTCAGAAAGCCACAGAATCAGGCATAAAACCAGTTGAAAGACGGTCAGACAGTGGTGGTGCACCACTATAATTTCACCAGTCACTCAGAAGGGATTGGCAGAGTCTGAGTTCAAGGCCAGCCTGATCTATAAAGAGAATTCCAGGGCTGTTACACAAAGAAACCCTGTCTTGGAAAACCAAAACCTGAATGAACGAACGAATGAACAAAGACACTTAAAGACATGTGAGAGAAGGACCCATGACTTAAGGTGCATACTTTGTTACACATTTCTCCTGTTCTCGAAATACTTATGCAGAAAGCTTGTGCTATCTCTTATCTCTACATCAGAAACTCTGCTTCACTCTGACTCATCCTGTGGCCTAGGCAAGAGTCTGCTTTTTTATGAGCAGAAGACCCTAAGGGGCAGGGCACCCCTCCTCAGACCACAGACAGCAGTGTCTCCTCATGGAGGACTGGGTCTTCCCTTCTTTCATGCTCTACTGATAGATCACATGATCTAGGGAACATCTCTTCCTTCTACCATCCCTCCAACCTTCTGAGCTGTGTCCCCTGGTCAAAGCACTGCCTTCAAAATGACTACACTGTACTGATCTCTCCATCTCCAGCCCCATCTTCTACTTACCGCGACCTAAAATGCTCCCATAGCTGCCAGGAGGATGTGTCCCTAGAGTTTTTATAATGTTCCATAGCTTCCAGTCATTCAGGACATGAATGAAGCCTGGGCATCCACAGACCCATGGATCATGTACTGGTCAGGCCACATTTGCAGTCCAGGTCTTCCTTTACCAGCTGTGTTTTTGATAATTCTTTAAGATCACTGAGCCTCATCTTTGCTATATATAGAAGATGCAGGGGTCATTGTGGGGGTCATGGGAATTCAAACCTGTGCTTGGAAGTTCACAGTCACAGGAGTTTTTCTCCTAGTCACATTTGGCTTCTGCCCTGAGCAAACAACCAAGCCAAAGACACTAGTCCGTTCCTGCTTTTAGAGGCTCGGTATGGGATGTTTAAGACCCTTGCCCCCTCTCCTCTTCAAACATCCAATTTTTCTCTCTGGGGGCCCTCTCTTACCCTCCATTCCATACTACCACAGACTTCTCCAGGGCATTTGCCACATTATATGTGGGCTTTTGGGGGTTTCAGTCTCTTGCCCTAAAGGGCAGGCCGTATTTCTGACCTAGGATCTCAGCTCACATGGCAGAGGGAGTGGACAGTTCAGAAGCCTGCAGGAAGTAGCCTGAGGCTAGTAGGGAAAAAAAAGCCCTTCCACTTATGAGCCTGTGAAACAAGTTATCTGCTCTCACACCATGATGATGGGGCAGACATAAGACAGATATTTCCATGCCTAAAGGGAAAAACAGAGGGAAGAAGAGGGTCACAGAACTGCCATGGAGAGGCTCCGAAGGGTGACAGGCCAAGTTACCCCTGCCTTCTGCCTGAGTCAAGGCCCTTAAGACCATGCCAAGTCCAAAAAAGTCCTGAGGTCACATATTTCATAGGGTAGAAGCCTGACAGTGGAGAGCAGCATAGTCTATCTACCTGACCTGAGACAGTCCCCCTGAGCTACAGACAAACTGTCATAACCCAAGGACAGAGCCACAGGCACCACCAGGTTCCTGAAGAGAACACAGCAAAGCATTCTCTTGTGACAGAGGAGCAAGGCGGGGCAGAGGTGTGAAGCGGGGAGAGATGTTGTCTTTGGTGGGTGATATCAGGGTCTAGTAAAGAATGAAGAGAGGGTCTTTCTTTCATCAGTGACAGCAACACCTCAGGGAGTCTTAAAAAAAAAGCTGAGGAGGAGAAAATAAAAGAATGCTACTCAAAGTACAGAAGCTTGCTGCACTTGGTCAGACCTAACCACACCTTCAGTAAGTCCTCACAACAAGCACTTGGCCTTTATAGTGTCAAAAACAGTTTTGTTTGTTGTTTCTCTCACACGAGGCTTGGAGTTCTGATGCGGCATTGCTCCAGTAGCATCTTTTCCTGTTGTGCCAGGTTAGCAGGCAGTATAAACTGGACATTCCCAGCCACTCCTTAATGGATGAATTCCAAGCCATGCAAGCCAGCTCTATGGAGCACGCTGGAAGGATTCCTTTGGCTTTCTGGAAGTTCCATTTAAGAGCCAGTCCAGCTCCCATCACATGTCCTTGCCACCCCACCAGCAGCCTTCTCTGGCACAGTCTAACCCAGATGCTTCCATTTAACTCAAGCCCTTCTCTCCAAACCACAGTGCTTTAAACAAAACCATAACCCAACACCATGTAACAACAGCAGGTCAGTCACACAGTTTAGCACCCGCTTCTTCAGGGCACAAAGAGCATCCCAGAGCACTTTGACTTTACCTCCAAGTGCCACAAACTACTTCTGGTGTTGCTGTCCCTCAGTATGGAGAACAGGACTGACGTCTCCCTTCCCATTAAAATGCAAACTACTTAGGAAAGACACTACCCCAAAGAGACACTACCCTGTAGAACTGAGCCAACCCACAAGGAGGACCATTCAGCCAGGAAGCCAGTGAGTGGAGAGGCTTATATCCAGACAGCACATCTGACCCTAGATGGAGGAGCATTAAGAAGGGGGTGACATTCCCCTTCGTTTGGTTATTTAATATCTTCAAATGGCATCTTCACCTTCCTCTGACTATTCACACCTCCAAGTCAGCTCTCCTGGCATTCTGCTCAGCAACCAACCTGGTCATGTCTAACTCAAAGTATAATTTTGTAAAGAGACTACAGAGACACTAGTGACCAAAGTCACAGTCCTTACCCTTGTGCCTTATGACGGGTTGCTTGGGTAGATCTAGGAACAGACTATAAGGGCACTGTGCCAAGGAGAAAGATTCAGGGTGGAAGTGGGAAGTGAGATCCCAACCTATACTTCTGGAAAAAGTAAGATGGGAGGCCAAGCAGTATGTGGGCAGTAGAACACCACAGCCTTCCTTTAATCTGCCCCTTAGTCATACCATAAGACAAGCTGGTCTGTCTCCACTCCGAGGGAGGAGCCACTGCAGCCACTCAGAACTTTGTATGGAGGGTCCCTCCTTCTTTCCAAGAGCCTCAGGAATGAGAAGTAAATGTAAATGTGATGGCTGAGATGAAGAGGCCAGGAACAACTCCAAACTGCAGCCCTTCCCCAGCTAGGTCCCCACCCCAGTACTTCTCACAATGCATCACAATGATGGCAAATGACTTCCTGCCTGGGCAATTTCCACCTGCCTGGAAACACTGCCTTCTGGGAGTTCACAGTAGTTTCCTGCCTCCTAGAAGTGAATAGACTTTGTCTGCATTATCTCATTAGTGAGGGATACATTACAATTATCAGCTCTGTTTTGCAAAGTCTGTGACCAGAGAAAGAGTGACTGCAGTGGAAGCCAAGGCCAGCTTGAGAACAGTCTCACCTCCACTCACCCCGAGCATGTCATCCAGGCAATGGCATCCATGAAAGGTGCACTTGGAGGTCACCGAGAATCAAAACCAGGGAGTGGCTTATGGTAGTACTAAAAAGCTTTAGGTGGAGTTTGACTGCACGGGTGAAAGTCTCAACTTAGACACTCTGTGTCTGCTGGAATCCCTGACACTGAAGCCACAGGAGAGCATCTTCATGCCCATGTCTTTTGCATGCTGTCTCCTCAACTTAATGTTCAAACTGTTCTATGTTCTCCATAACAGCACCCAAATCATCTCTGCTGAGACCCACAATAGGCTCTCTCAGCTGCATTTACTGTCTCATGTTGCCAAGGAAATAGCCAATGGAAGAAGACTGGTATCTTCTCTTGTATGGCAAAGTATCTGACAGGTGAGTATGAGAGAAGGAACAGAGCATGTACAGCTCTGTTCTGTCCTTCCCCTCTCCCTAGAGATATCTGAATGAGGGAGGTGGCCTGACTCTGGAGACTACATTTATATATGCCCATACTAGAGATGGGCATGTTAATTCTACAGAGGAATGCATAAGAACCCTATGGCCACATTCTCTATAAATAACTCCATCAGCTATAAAGCTGATAGCTTAGTTTGCCTCCAGCAAACTATCTGTTTTTCAACTGTTGCCAATTTCAGTATCGTGAACAATTAGCACATCTCAAGTGAAGCCAGGACACTCAGTGAAGGACAAAGCAACAGTGTCCATAGAATTATTAGTCCCCATGTGGCACTGGTAACCAATACACCATCTTCAAGGGTAGAAAGAAGCACTCTCAGTAGCTACCAAGTGGCTCACAGCCAAGGATGACGTACCTGCTTTCCCCATGGGCTCCATCTGGGAGCTTGGCTCCTCAGAAACCTGAAGTTGATGCTATAATTCATTTTCCCACATAGGACAATGCAAAAAAGGTGGTCTGGGAGGAAAGGCATCTGGGTTGTGGTGGATGGACAATGCCTGACAAAGTGGATTATCTCTCAGTGTCTGGAGTTTAGATAAGCTTTGTCAGGTCTGCCAATGTGAATCAGGTCTTCACCAACATGAGCATTCCAGTGGACACTGGGGGTGTCTTACCCTAAAAACTTCCCTCCCAGAGTGCTTATCTCTCTATTCTTTCCCCACCAGTCACCAAGATAGACAAACCTGTATTCCACTGAAAGGCCTCTGAGGGTTATGTATCTCCTCAGGCTTAGAACCCATCCTTCAAAAGAATCACACTCACTTTTCTTCTTGCTGTGGCAAGCATGCACATTTACAAATATACACCTACTGTGATGGTTTATATATGCGTGGCCCAGGGGGTGGCACTGTTGGGAGGTATGGCATTGTTGGGACAGGTGTGTCAGCCTAGCTACCAGTAATTCAGTATTCTACTAGCAACCTTAGATGTAGAACTCTCAGCTCTGCCTGCACCATGCCTGCCTAGATGCTGCCATGCTCCCACCTTGATGATAACGGACTGAACCTCTGAACCTGTAAACCAGCCCCAAATATATGCTGTCCTTTATGAGACTTGCCTTCATCATGGTGTCTGCTCATAGCAGTCAAACCCTAACTAAGACACTTACACAATCAGGGAGGAACACGTGGATATGATGCCATTATACTGATTCCAAGAAAAGCTTCAAATACAACTTCAAAAAGAATACTTCTCCCAAAGGTCCATCTCAAAACCCATCCCTAAAGAATAACACCAGCAAGGGATTGTTGAAGCCAGGTGATGATGGGTGGGCAGATCTGGTAGGCCATTCCCTCAATTCTGTAGATGGTAACTGTTAAGACTGAGTCTAGCATCTAAGGCTCTGAGCTTTTGTCGGGGTTGGGGTGTGAGGTCAGTCTGTAGGATTTTCTACCTTCTCTTGCAGAAAGCAGATCTGTGCCTGAATTCCTAATGACTTAGATGGGCTCTAACAGTACCATTAAGACTGCCCTAAATAAGTTCTAGCATCCAACCAGGTCTCCCTCCCCTTATCATCTCTCTGACGGGTTGTCAAAGCTGCCTTCTCTGGACTTCTGGATCCATCCTTTCCAGGGTGTTAGAACATGGTCCATGGAGCTGTTTCTCAACCTCCTACAGCTGGCCCCTATTTGCCATTTAAAAAAAAAAAAAAGCATTTTGTAGCATAGCAAAGGTCCTGTACCTTCCATGTGCCCTATTACCAAGCTGTGAGTCCCAACCAGAATACTTTTCATCCCAGAATGACATAAATGTTTTCTTGCCAATGGGCATGGAGCTCTGTTGGGAGAGTGCCTGCCTAGTGTGTACTCAACCTAGTGTGAACCTCAATGCAATGATTCAATCCCCAGTACCATTTAAACAAGGAATGGTGGTATATGACTGTAATCCTAGAATTTAGGAGTATCAGAAATCAAGGTCATCCACTCCTATACAGTGAGTCTAAAGCCAGCGTGGGATACATGAGACCCTGGTTGGTTGATTTGTTTGTTGTAAATAAAAATTTGGCCGTACACAGAAAGCCTCTCCTATCTCATTTACTTCAAATGCTTTCTCCATCTTTATTTCAAAAAGCTCACCTAAGGCCTTATACACATGCACCAGGATGCCTTCCTAACACATCCTGGTCCCCAGGGATGCTGGATACCTCCAGTCCTTGCTCCTGCCCCACACTTGGAACCCACATTAATCATCAGAGCTATTTATACTGTTTTTGAGAATGACAATAATTTATGTCTTTATGTATCTGTCTGCATGTCTGAGTTTCGTGACTTAGAGTGAGGATTATATTCTGTTCATCTTTCTCTCTGGTAGCACAGGGAAGAGATGAGACAGACAGACACTCGGTAAATGTCTGTGTATCTTAGAGACAGAAAGCAGTGTTTTGTCAGCATTCTGAAATAAGAGCTGGGGCCCTGACCACAACGGCCTCTCCCACCTAGCTTTCTCCCTTCTGCCTGACTTTCAGACGTTAAGGCTATGCTACTACCCATTGAGGGGAGCCTGCCTATGCTTCCATCTGGCATGAACGAACAACAGGCAAATGATAGATGCAGCTGTATTCCTAAAGGACCAACACGAGCAGAGGATACGGCTTACCCTGGGAGATAATAAAGCCAGGCTTTTCTCCTCGGTCCATTAGCTTAGAATGCGAAACAGGAAGAAAAAGGGAGAAAAAGAAAAAAACGGGTCTGAAAAGCTGGCATGCTCTCTTTATTATCTAGGATAGTCGGGGCCTTGTGTATAACTACAAGCTACAGCAGCTACCTCCTACAAGCCCCTCTGCCCATGGGAGTTTGTGGCCCCAGAACTGGACACGCACAAAGCACATATGAATTAAACCACTCAAAATTTATTTTTTACTTGACCATTCATCTTCACATTTGTTGAAACAACTTAATTCTAACTCAAAGCAATGGTTTTGCTTTTGCATTTAAGAAAGAAAAGGGGTGCTGTGTGATAGGTGCTGTGTGTCGGGTGCTATGTGATGGGTGCTGTGTGCTGTGTGGTGTGTGCTCTGTGGTGGGTGCTGTATGGTGTGTGCTCTGTGGTGGGTGCTGTGTGGCAGATGCTGTGGGGCAGTACTGTGGGGGGGGTGCTGTGTGATGTGCACTGTGTGATGGGTGCTGTGTGGTGGGTGCTGTGTGGTGGGTGCTGTGGGGCAGTACTGTGGGGGGGGTGCTGTGTGATGTGCACTGTGTGATGGGTGCTGTGTGGTGGGTGCTGTGTGATGGGTGCTCTGTGGTGGGTGCTGTGTGATGGGTGCTCTGTGGTGGGTGCTGTGTGGTGGGTGCTGTGTGGCATGTGTTTATAGCTCCAGAAACTGGAACGACAGAGACATAAAGACCACCTGAATGCAGGAGTCTATGGCCACAGTGAGCACATAACAAGACCCTGTTTTTAAAAAGATGCATAAAGTAATGTTGCTATCAGCTTTGATCAGAAAAGCTTCTTTTTGCAGTGGGCAGGGCTAAGTGCAAACTCATATCTGGTCAAAATGATGAGAACAGTGACTTTTAAATGCTTATGATACATCTCTATCACCCTGTCCAAGGCTTAGGGGACAATGCAGAAGTAGGCTTAGAAAACTAGGTGGTCCTGGTGCAAGCCTTTAATCCCCGCCACTCAGGAGGCAGAGGCAGAAGGGTCTCATAAGTTCAAAGCCAGACTGGTCTACAAAACCAGTTCCAGGACAACCAAGGCTATACAGAGAGACTCTGTCTCAAATATAAGAGAAGGAAGGAATGGGACATGAAGAATGTCGTCTTCCAGGTATTAAGTGGCCCTTGCACTGTTGGACTCAGAGCAGTGGTGACCACCTGCACAAGTGTGGCCCTAGCCCCATCCTATCATGAAGGGGAAAGAGAGATCATGACATACAGCCACCCTCACCCTGAGGATTCACCAGCAGTTAATGGTTACTACGGTAGAGAGGCTCACGAGGCCTCACCCTTTCCTAGGAATCTACAGGAAACTAATGGTTGTTGGGAGAAGGCAGAGACCTTTCCTTCAGTGGTGTAGCCAATGGCAAGGTGTCCAGCTCCCATAATTAAACATGTTCCTGTAAGCGGTTCAATGAAATTCATAAGGTCACCAAAGAGGGAAAAGATATAATAAAAGGGTATAGAAATGCTTTTTCTGGAAATGTTCCAAAACATACCTTTACAAATCAAACTTTCTTCCAGGCTGAAATCAAGTTAATAATGTGCTTTGAAATTATTTATAACTATATTCTTATTTTGCTGACATACTATGGACTCAGCTTGTCCAGAATTAGCCTTAAGAAAAGCAATGTAATCAATCTTACTAGGTTTTAGATTCCCAGTGTAACCAACTCCTCCAAGCTAAGCTGAATAGTTTTGATCTAATGCTATGTTCTCTACATGACCCATTCATGCCCTTGATTCAGAATAGTGTACCTGTGGTAGGTAACTAGGTCTGAGAATATTCACTAGAAGCAGTAAGGCATTGAAAACAATATCTCCCCCACAATTTGTTGGCATAGATTGATAACATCTGATTGTGACTGTGTGCCCTTATGAATCAAGAGTCATTTAAACAATATCTTCCTTTATAAGAATCCTGTAAAATATTGATTAAAACAAAAGCTAATCATTCCTCTAGAGACCATAGCTCCTTCACAGTTCAATACAGCGGACAGTCTTTGTTCAGGATCAGAACTCTTCAGAACAATTCAGGCTCAGGCTCAATCATGGGTAAAAGACACCAAGGTTAGCTTCTTTTCTTTTATTCAGCTCTGCCTGAGAGGAAGACTAGATGAGGGGAAGGTCAGTGTGAGCTGAAGAGGGGACAACACAGAGTAACAGGAGATGAATATCAAATATATTGCATAAATGAAAATGTCATAATGAAATTCACTATGTATAACTAATATATGCTAATAAAAAATAAGCATCAGAAGACCAAAAACTATCCTTCCAGATTCAGCCTGCAATCCTCTTGCTTCTGTCTGAGGAATTGGGCTTCCCTGCCATTGGCCTGGGCTTCCTAGGAGCCATGCAGATACTGAAGGACTATTGCCAGACAGTCCGAATGGCATGTGAAAACCTGGGCCCTGAGCACTCCTCAGTGAGTCTTTGAGCAAGGTCAGTCAAGCTTCTGCTCCGGGGTGGCCTTTGTCGACCTCCTTTGTCAGGATCAGCAGTAGCTGCCTCTCTGTCCTTCACCATGACACTGATGCTTGTTTGCTGAGGATTCTAAAAACATCCAATTATGTATGACCTGAGCCGTGTCTCCAAATTTTGCATGTTGAAGTCCTAACTCTCACGTCACTGTATGTAGAGTATGACTGTATTTAGAAATAAGACCATGAAAGAGATAATTACATTATGGTGAGGTCTGATCAGATAAAACAAGGCTAAAATGCTAGGTATATAAGAAAGACCATTTGCAGGTACACCTGAAAACAACTACCCAGAACCCAAGGAGAGAGGGCCCACAAGAACCAACCTTGCCAGCAATGTGCTCTCAAACTTTTAGCATCCAAAATTGTGACATAAACTATCACCTGAAGCCTCTGATTTCCCATACTTAGTTCTGACAGCCAAAGCAACACTCTCTTTTGATCTCAGATACAGAGTGGTTGATTTAATAGGTTTGGCCCTCACAGACTCATGTATTTGAATACTTGGCCATAGGGAATGGCACTATTAGGAGGTATGGCCTTATTGGAGCAGGTGTAGCCTTGTTGAAGGAAGTGTGACACTGTGTAGGTGGGCTTTGAGATCTCCTATGCTATGACAGTTCCCTTCTGCTGCTGCCTGCCCTTTTCCCTGCCTGCATTTTCCCTGCCTGCCTGCAGATCAAGACATAGAACTCTCAGCTCCTCCAGCAACATGTCTGCCTGCACATTGCCATGCTTCTCACCACGGTGGTAATGAACTGAACTTCTGAAATTGTAAGCCAGCCCCAATTAAATGCTTTCCTTTATAAGAGTTGTGGAACTTTAATTTTTTAAAGCCTACTTGTAATGATGGTTCTTAAATGCTTTAACCTCCCTTCTAGCCCATCACCCACCAGAGGTAGTGAAAAAGAAAGGATATGGGAGAAGAGGACCTGTTTAGAAATTGGTTTTTGAAACAGATTCCATCTGCACTGTTAGGAAACCAAGAGTTCAGTTTACAGGTCATCAGTGGTGGCTCGATCCACTCACAAAGACTTCACAAATATATCAGCAGTCCAGTTTGGTAGAATCGGGATAGCAGCACAAATCAGCAGTGGTGGCATCTCCTAGCAGAGACAGCAGGAGGGACCAGGACCAAAAGGAACACCAGGAGAAGTTGCAGCTGTGCCTCTCTCAACTAATGGAATATCAGCGAAGAGGCGAGACCAAGAAGCACTGCACAGCTAACTCTACAAGCAAGCCCCTCTCACAGGCTGCTGAGTCCTATTTATACTCCCTTCAAACATCACGTGTCCTCCACAGGTTTTGCCTTACCACATGTCTTGCCTCAGAATGTGCAACTGTATCAGCTGACCGCACTCTGTCAATCAGCCCGAGTCTGCAGAAGTGTCAAGAAGCCACCAGCACACCACCAGAAGTTTTTAGGTGCATTTCTCTCTATGGAGTCATGACAAATGGAGCTCAACTACTCAACGTATGATGGAGCAATACTTGTATGTGTTGTTGTTAGTGAAGAATCCTTCATCACTTGTCCTTTAACGTGCTTGCTTTAGCAAAACATCCTTTCACCTGTGTCTGCTACAGCGAAACGTTCATGTGTCTGCTTTAGCAAAACATCAACCAACATAACTGACTTTCCAATCAAAACATCATCCGACACACCTGACTTCCAAAGAATCCATAAGTTTCCACTTCAGAGTTGCCTTGGTCATGTTGTCTTTTCACAGCAATGAAACCCAAAGACATAGTGAGGAAAGCCCATGTGAAGAAGGCTAATAGCCTCCCTGAAGCTGGTGACTTTATCATCCTGATCCAAGGTGCTTCCCCCTCTCTCAGTTCAAGGGAGAGCTCTGATTCACACTCACACATTAAATATCCAAGTGCAGGCATTTCTTAACATTTATCTGTATTAATTGTACCTAGGGACTAAGGTCAGGATGTGAGGACAGATCAGGTTGCATCAAGGAGGAAGCCATTAGACCTACAGAAATGGCAACTATCAACAAACTGACAGTCCTGGACCCAACCTTCTTTTCTTCAAAGAAATGCAACAGCTCCTGCATAGGAAATGGGTAGGGAGTGTTGGAGCAGGAACTGTCCTCTAACCTCAGGGAGCCAGTCACAAGATACTTGTCACTTAGACCACTTTCCTGCCTGTGAGTTCTTAGGCCAGAGGGTAATTTAGGGACTTTCCCACAAATAGGGAGCCAGGAATCCCCTACTTGTGCATGTGCTGCTGCAGACCAAAGAAAGGCTGTGCTAGTCAGGTTCCTATTGCTATGATAAGCACATAACCAAAAGCAACTTGGAGGTTGAATCCATCACAGAGAAAAAGCAAGGCAGGAACCTGGAGGCATGAATAGAAGCAGAGTCCATGGAGGAATGCTGCTTACTGGCTTGTTCCCCTGGTTTGTTCAGCTACCTTTCTGACATAACCCAGGCCCACCTGCCTAGGGATGGCACTGCCTCCAGTGGGCCAGGTCCTTCTACATTAATTAACAATTAAGAAAATGACTCACAGGCTAAACTGAGAGGCCAAGGTTCCTCAGCCAAGATTCCCTCTTCCCACATAAGTCTAGTTGATGGAGAGTTGATAAAACTAACCAACACAAGACTGCAGGAGCAAGACACTGCATGGGTATCCCCTCTCTTGTGGGCCCACATAGTCTCATTCTTCGCAGGGAAATAAAAATGTTTGCAACCTCCATTTTTCTTTCCGTCTTCCCTCACATAGCAGGGCTCTTGGTCCAGCGGGGACACACCAACAGTTCTTCAGAGTCAAAGGAAGAAGTAAAAGGTACTGAGGTCCCTATGATTTGATTCAAAAGGGCCACAGTAAAGACATACACATTCCAGGTTCCCATAAACTACTCCACCTGATGCACAGCCTTTGGAAATTCCTTTATTACCAGGTAAAGTTGGGCTTTTCATCCCCCAAAGTCAGAGGGACAGGGTGCAGCTGCAGGAGCCCAACTCTGCCTTGTCTGAGTTGCTATGGCAATGTCACCATATATTGGACAGGTAAAAGACGCAAATTTAAATCTAATAGTCTGAAGATGGGGAGTCCAAGACAAGGAAGATTTGGTGTCTAGTAAAGGCCCATTTCCTGTTTCAGCGTCCTTTCTCAGGCCTTTTTAATAGGGACTAGTTCTAGTCATGAGAGCTCAACTCCAACACCTAATCATCTCTTAGAGCCCTACTTTATACCATTACCTCAAGGGTTAGGATTTCAAGAAATTAATGTGGACAAGAGGAACAAATTCAGGTCATAGCAAAATTGAATGGGTAAGTAATTAAATTCTGTTTCTGCTCAGTTTTGTTTGGTTCTTACCGTAAGTAATATACATTAACCTCTCAGGTTATCGTATTATACCTGCTTCATATAAGGCTGGACAGTGATAAGAAAGAGGACAGAATAAACCGCTCAGACTCAGTGCCTAGCCCAGTAAATCTGCAACGCTGTCTCACTCCACTCAGGGGGCACATCAGAGAGTCAAGGTGTATCCTGACTCCCACCGAGAAGAGGCCAAATACCTCCAGGTCAAACCTAACCTAAGTAGACACTGAGGGTACCAAAGCTCAAACACAGTACATGTGTTCTGAATTATCTGGGTCTCTCTAGCAGTACTGGACAGAAATCCAGCAAGGTCATAGTCTTCCTGAGCTGAAAGTCTCTTATGGATCACATGTCCACCCCTACAGTCCTGGACTCTTTACTCAGCCATTCACCTAGAGATTTAACAGCTAACTCTGCTCAGGGAAAGCAAGCAGGCCAAGTTTATGATGCTCAGGAGCCACTTGGGGACTGACTTGACACAGAAGTCACAACCAGGGAAATTGATCTGGGCAGTACCCATCATGGATGCAAAAGCAGAAGCTGGGCTCTGTGGATTTATGTGGGGAAATGACCAAGTTCTGTTCACATTCACAGCTAGCATTAATCTTGAAGCAGCAGGACCTCTGTCCTTTCCTCTGGTATCAAGACGGCCTGTATCAAGTCCAGTGATGACTTTGAGGGAAGACAGCCAAGTGAAACCAGTATCCTAGAGAAGCCTCATCATGTTCTTAGTAACTGATGCCAGTACCTCCGAGGGAGGAATCCGTCCAGGAGTAGGGAAGACTCGTGGCACATAATAGTGGTATAACAGCATACTTTCTCATGTACCTTAAAAGACTCACTTCACCAACACCATTCCTCATTCAATTGTCACTTCATCTAAAACAGTCTTTCAAATGTAGGTGGCCTGACCCTTGAGTGCTGGATTGTAATAGTAGAGCAACCCTCCAAGTTTAAAGTGCTCCAATTTGGAAGATGAGACATGGAGGTAGAGACTCCCCAAGACATTGCCTGTTAACATGAGATCACAGGACATTGTAGCCTAGATACTCCCAAATCTTCCTGATACGAAGAGTCACTGTTTTTACAGCCTCTGCAGCTGATCTTCTCGAATTTTCTGAGGTGATGGATAGCTTTCCCAGGCCCACAGAGAAGACAGAACAAAGAATGGCCTCTAGGACTCAGACTGGGTCCTGAGCTGCAGGAGGCACATCAAGCCTGAGAGAGGATCGAGACTAGGGTAGACAGACCTACTCAGTGATAATGACCATCTGGCTCTCCAACAAACAGAATGAGAAAGATCCCTGACTTGAACAGACAGCTCCCATCAGCACCCACCTGTTCAGAGCTTGAACATGCCATGCATGGGAACAATGTTGCCCTTTCATGCAGGGATCCTAGCGCCCACTCTAAACCTCTGCTTGGGCAAGCTCTGGGCAAGGGCTTCTCCACCCCCACAGCTTCACCTGGGTTACTGCCCAGGTTGCCCTGACTCTCATCCCTATGCACTTCCAGCCCACTCCAGAGCACCACTCATGCTAAACATCCCAAGGTCCTAAACTGAAGGAGTTGTTGCAACTGACATGACTAATGACAAGTTAGCTAAAGGCTTAGTTAGCTAAAGCGAAGATGCCCTTTGTACTCACTGAGACAATCGGAGTCATCACGCCCTATTTTAACATCCTTTCTTGAATGGGGGAAACTAGAGGAATTTAGCTAAGAATTCAGAAATTACCTATAGTAGTAAGGGATAGATAGTTTCTCTGATACTTTTAAAAACCAACAGTGTAGGGACTGGAGAGATGGCTCAGCAGTTAAGAGTACCTGCTACTCTTGCATATACCTAGTTTTGGCTCAAAGCACCTACATGGTAGCTTACAACCATCCCCACCCCTAATAACTCTAATTCCAGGAGATCTGAAACCCTCTTCTGGGCTCAGAAGGCACGAGCCAGGCACACGTGGTGTACATACATATATACATACATACATGCAAGCACTTATCCATATACAAGTATGTGCACATACATAGATAGACAGACACACACACACTTTAAAAAAAAAAAGAAAAGAAAAGAACAGCAATGTGTTACTATTCTTGAGGTGCTAACTAGAACTACAATATGCTTTATGACAATCCAGCCACATCTACCAAGTTCCTCCTCTGAAGATTAACATGATCAGGCACATGCTGACTTGACCATCTTCCTGCTTTGTCATTATTAAGGAGAAAAGGATCTTCAGTATAGTCGATGCTTACTCTGGACCCTAAATGTGGTGGCAAGGTAGAGACAACGTGCATTTCGGGTCAGGACAACCAAGCAGAAAAGTGATGCCAGTCACTCACCAGTTAAGACACCTCGGGAAAGTCACGTGTCCTGTCAGAGTCAGTTGCCTGCAGCACTCAAGCTTATGAGGCAGCCAGTGAAGTTTAAGTAAGTGCAAATCCTGCGCTCAGTGCCTCAGGCATGGTGAGTCCTTAGTAAATGATCATACTCCAGCTCTGGCACTCTACTTACCCTTGTTGACTCCCTGGTCAACCTAACCACCAGCTGTTTTCTACACACTTAAATTCCAGCCCTTAAATCCCACTCAGGCAGGGGACACGACCCGCTCAGCTAGAGCTCCCACTATGCCTGCAGAGAATGGTATGAAAATTATCTAGTGACTGAAATAACGAGGCTAGAGGACCTAGGAATTATAGTCTACCTCTATTCCTGAAAACGTTTCCCTAGACCTGGTAGATTAGTTCTTACACTGAGCCATGCTCCCTCCCTGCCCTCCAGACCAGGCTATCATGCCCCTTGGTTATCCACATTCCTTAACCACAGCACTCCCCATCTTACCAAACAGCACACCCCACCCAAAGCCTCAGCCTATTTGTATAAGGCCCCGGGGACCACAACCCTTCTCTGCCTGCTCCTGGGGATGAAACTTCACTGTGGCCTAGGCTACATTAAGTCAGATTTCTCAGTGTGGTTACTAGGGTCCTTCTATACCCAGCATTACCTGGGAGTCCAGGGTCTCAGGTCACATTGTCCTTTTCCCTTCTACACCTATTATACACTTGATTGGATGCTGGGAGACTAACACCTCAGACCAAATGTCATGGTTCTCCAAGTCATAGGGCATCATGTTATTACAATCTTCACAGGAAGCCTGCCTCTGTGTCTAGAAGAACATTCAGAACCTAGTCATGGGGAGGCCAAGGGCAGTATCAGCAAAGATTATACATGATACTTATGTCTTGGAGATCCTGGCTACAGATCATCAGCCCACAAGGCATTTCCTCAGAGGCTTTCCACTCTCCTGATCCATCAACCTGTAACTCTAAGACTCCTCTTTTCCTACTCTCCTGCCTTTACTGGGCCCTATCTATATTCCTTGCTAGCTGTCATTGCTCAGAGCCATAAGCTTTTCCCACCCTAGTAAGTTCACCCCCACCACAACTCCCACCCCACTCCACAATCCCAGATTCTTTGTTCAACTTGTTTTATGAGACAGAGTCTCCCTCTGTAGTCCAAGAGGACTCCAAAGTCACGGTGATCCCCCTGCCTCACCCTCCTGAGTGCTGGGATTACAGGCACAAGCCATCAAACCCAAATGCATTACTATTTACTTTGTTCCATTTAGCAATGGAGGGTTTCCTCCTTATTTCTTGATCCCAGTTTTCTCAATTATGCCTCCTGTGCTTGTCTTGGGCTTTTTGGTTTTTTTGTTTTTTTGTGGGGTTTTTTTCCCCCCTTTTAGAGACAGAGTTTTTCTGCAGAGTCCCGGTTGTCCTGGAACTAGCAACTCTGTAGACCAGGCTGGCTTCAAACTCACAGTGATCCTCCTGCCTCTACCTCCTGAGTGCTGAGATTAAAGGAGTAAGGCACCACCACCTGGCTTTCTTCCTGTTCTGTAACTCATGGCATTTAATTGACTAAGGATCCCTGTATTGTATCTTCTCTCACACCAAAGCCTCCAGCTGCCCAGTGGATAGATGCAAGTCTGGGCAAAACATGGTAGCTGCCTCATTCCCCCTCATCCCTTCCTGTCTCCTCTCAGGCCTCGCATGACAAAGAGCATCACTAATTTTGCAACATTTACGGGTCCCCACTTCAACTTGTCTCCATGTGACACATTTGGTAAATTCAAGGAAAGCTCCTCTCTATTTCTATTAATGAAGCCAAGCTTAGAAAATTTACATGACATGGTCATTTTCTCCTAGATCATGAACACACACAAATTGATTCTGGGAGCCTAGGGACAGGACTTCGCCCTGACCCTGCCAGGACTAACTCACTGAACAATGTGTGCTTTCCTTGTCTGTATGCTGATGACCAGTCCTCTGAAACTGACCTGCTACAGACTCCACTGTCACACTCGTCCTGGACTTCCTCCCACCCCATCCCCGCACCATGACTGTCCTCTCTATGGCACACCTGCCACTTCACTCTTGAAAGTTCAGCATGAGGAGGGAAGGTTACTTCATGATGTGAACCACTCCTCCTCACAAAACGTTTTTCTCAGGCTTCTTGAGAAAAGAAAAAATAATGATAATACCATTACTGACTGCCTGCACTCTAGCCAACGATGACCGCATCCTTTCATCTAATCTTCACAACAACCAAATGAAGCGGGCCTCCATGAGCAGTAAGCCAATGAACAAATGAGAAACTTAAAAACTCAGGCTTGCTCGAAGTCGCAGCCTTGAACCTGTTTGATTCAAAGTGGCATCTTAGAGCTGCCAAGGCCCTGGAGGATTAGGCAGGTCAAGCCCTCATGATAGAGAAAACCAGCTGCCCGTCAGAAAGCAATGGTGGGGTGGGGAGTGCAGGAGGAGTCGGTTTCCTCTTCTGCTGAAGCAGGACAATAATCTGCGCCCCAGGCATTGTCTGCACCAGTGAGCTGGCACAATGAAAACCTAGACAGACACATGGGGATGTTGTTGCTGTTACCAGGTAAGCAGAGTTGCATCGAAGAACCAGATGTCTTGGCAGGGTGCAGGAAGCGCTTATGTAATAAAACCTTTTCATGACATCCAGTGAAGGTCAGGTGTCAGAGCCAAGAACTCTTCCTTTACTCTGGTAAAATGCTGAATGAGCAAAACATGCCATTTCTTCCTTAAATCACAATTTAACTTCTCTTGGCATACCAATGTACTCTCCCCCAGCTCCCTTCCCCCTTGCTGCACCTATGGCTCAGAGAATTCGGGGTATGGGATAAGTCTGATGCCATACACCCCAGCATGCCTGAGGCAGTCCTGCCATGCTGGGTGTTGTGCTGCCCTTGTAATGCCAAAGCTAGGAAGCAGAGTCAAGAGAGAGGATCCCTGGGGCGTGCTGCCCAGCCAGCCTAGCCTAAGCAGTACAAGAGTACCAGGAGAGACCACCACGCCTGGCAAAAGAGACAAATTGGATAGCTCCTAAAGAAAAAAACCCGCTGGGGCAGTGGTGGCGCACACGTTTAATCCCAGCACTTGGGGGGCAGAGGCAGGTAGATTTCTGAGTTCGAGGCCAGCCTGATCTACAGAGTGAGTTCCAGGATGGCCAGGGCTACACAGAGAAACCCTGTCTCAAAAAACCAAAAAAGAAAAAAGAAAGAAACCCAAGGTTAACCTCTGGCCCCTACATAAACCTGCACACGCATGGCCACACATGAAAACACACAGACAAATTATTCATGTTGCAATATATAAAATTAAATCTAGTACTCTAGAACCTTCAAAAACCTGTTTCACAGAGATGGGGACTAGGTGGTAGTATGCCATCACTACCTTTGCCTCAGGAGATAAGCCCTTTGTCAAACATATCAAGGTGAACATTCCATTATACCTCTGTTGCCTCCGGTAAGCAGTCCAGTGCCAAGATAGATATTCATGAAAAAGCCTCTTTGGTTTAAGGGAAATATGGTATTGAATTGTGAAACCTTCCTGTTTCCTGACCTTTTTTGCCCTCTAGGTTCCTCTACAACTCTCTCTCAAACACACAAACACACAAACACACACACACACACACACACACACACACACACACATCAACTAAGGAGTTGCTCTTACCATACCTCTCTGGGTCTTTCTACCAAAAGCAGGCTGGAGACATTTGTTAAGGACTCTTCGAGGCAGAAGAGATGACTCAGCAGTCATGAGCACACACTGCTTTTGCAGATGACCTGAGTTCGATTCCCAGCACACAAAACTGTCATTCACTCTAACTCCTGAGGAACCTGACACCAGTGACCTGTGAGGGCATTTACACTCATATGCACATACCCAATATGTATACACATAATTTAAAAATTAAAAAAATTGAGGGAGGAAGAGAAAGCGATGACTTCTTGACACACCTTGGACAGTCACAGGAGCAGCCCTCTCACTCAGAGGGTCCTTGCCCAGCCTGAGATGCCCAGTTGCATTTGACTGACACACTTCAGGGTATGCAATGAAATTACATCTTCCCCCTGGAGAGCAAAGCATTCCGAGTATTCTCGGTTTAAAAAAAAAAAAAAAAGGTAAACACCCTCAGGCAGGCAGTCAACAGGGCTTTGAGCCTCACCAGGAAGGCAAAGAAATTCCAGGATTTAGATAACTCCTTCCCTTTGGAATCTTTATCTCTGGGAAGGGACAAAGTCCCCTGGGAATTCCACAAGGAGGGAGAGCCAAACATTCTAACCAGAAGTAACTAATCTCTGTTAATGTGTTCTGCTCCCACCTCACACACACAGAAGTCATTCCTAAGCCTTGGGCAACGTCTATGACTGTCCCTGCTACTTTCCCAGGGGTAAGCAGGCTCAAGTACATACTTAAGTCTCATTAGGACGACAGGACAAGGACACTAACTCAACCTCAGAACAAGATGAGGTGGAAACAGGCAAGACAAAGCCAGCATGGCTAGACAAGTTCACCTTCAAAGTCAATTCCCAGCACAGGTGAATTGCTGTTTGGGTTTGACAGTCCCCACATGCCAAGAAATAAATTCCAATCGTTTCACATATATCAACCTACATAGCTCTGCCTTAGCAGATGGAAGTGACCCCTGTCCTGAGGTCCATGACAAAGGCAAGACTGTCCTGGGAGAGCAGCAGCTGGGAAGCCTGGCTGGTCAGAGAAGTGCAGAAGGGGTGTGAGGAGGAGGCTCACTGAGTCTCTCACAGCTACCAGGTAAGGTCCTCTTCCCATCCATCACTCAGTCATCATAATTCCCATCATTCAGAGGACAGAAAGTCCTTAGGACTGGTTTGCTGTCCCCAACTGGCTCTCATTCCCCTTCTTTCTCTCATTATTTATCACTATAGTAGCAACATCCTATGGAATGTTGAATGTGTCCCCAAAGTTTGCCTGGGAAAGAACAGAGTGTTGGGTTCTTAGAATATATATTTCCAATGAATTGGTAAATTGGTTAATGGTTACATTCCCTGCCCCCCCCCAAAAAAAAAACCCTGAGTATACACATAGAGCATATTGAGAATAGAGTTCAGATACCATAAAAAGCATTTCTCTAACTGAGCAGCCCCACCTAAGGAAAGGCCTCAGAACCAAATAAATAAGTAAACAAACAAACAAACAGGGTCTCATGAGCCTTCAGGCACTGGCTGCCACCCAACACTCCCTGAATACCTGAGCTGCATGGCTCTAGCTTCCTGCTCTGTTCTACACACTGAATCCCCCAATCTGATCAAATGCCTGTTCTCACTGGCTAATGGGATCCAACCAGACCTTCTGGCAGCTCTCCTCTAGTCCATAACTTGGGGTTACAGATGATATGGTGGAAACCAGGAGGCTAGTAAGCCTGGATCTGCACCTAAGAATGGGGTGATTTGGGGTACACTGCTTTGGACTTTGCCATTCTGTTGGGTAAAAGCATAAAGGGTAATTAAGCAAGAAGCTACCCAAGATTCTTCTGATTTTAAAATGTATCACGATGCTCTTTCCCTGCCCTCCCCTCTTGAGTTCCTCCATAGTCCCAAACCCATTCACAATCACCTCTTTCTCTGCTGTCAGTATCTAGTATGACTTTTTCTCTCTCTCAAATGCAATCAGTAATTTCTTGTCAAGCTCTCTTCGTTGCTATTGTCACTGCCTTGAGATCCAGGACCTAAGATTCTCCTACGGATTACTCTAATAACATGTCCTTGTGTAGTCCCTCTAATCTACCCTTCCCAACCTAGCATCCTCCTGAAAACAAACTTGCACAAAGGCTTTTCCATATTACTCATAGCTTTCAATGTCATCAGTACCAAAAAAAAAAAATCATGTTGCTAAGTAGCTGAGATTTTAGTATATGCGTTACCACATAGGTCAAAATTTGGATGCTTTAGCTCCAATCTTCAGGGCCTTCCACCATCTTTTCCCTTCCTGGACTCCAGTCTTTCCTCTTCAAAGATTCCCATTATGTATTGCCATTTTCACAGAATTCAAACACTTCCTCCTGGAGGGAGCAGGTAAACAAACTCACACAAACCAGGAAGCTGGTGAACCTTACCTAGGGGCACCTTGGAGTCTCAGTTAGTTGGGAAGTTACAAGACACACAAGGGCCCTCCCTAAGTTATGTAACAGTAAATAATTGCTGGAGAAGAGAGACTATCTGGTCATGTTGCCTGCAAGATGAGCAAGGAGCTCTAGAGGTATAGTTTTCCCATGTTCTCACCCACACTAAGGGACCAGGCTTTCCTAAAGTCACCCACACTCCTGTCAGTAACCCCTCATAAATCCATTGGTTCTCCAAGCTGGCTAGGGTGGAATCACTTCTTTAGTGTGTCATCAGCGTCTTATCTGTGTTGAGTAGACATCTGTTCATGTCTTCAGGAAAGTCATACAACACCCCACCACACCCCATAATTCTAGCCATTGAGCCATTCTTCCTTGGGCCTGCCCTTCCTGTCTTTTAGCTTCTGTTCCCATTCCTTCCCTTCTCTCTCACAAAACAACCTGTTCCTTTCCCTCCTTACAGAAGCAAACCCTGCCAGCCAACACAGGCCCCACTCGCATGGGAAACTCTTGCTGCTATCTGTTAAGTCTTAAGTCTCACAGGAGAGCTAGTGTAGCTACAGCTGCTCTGAGTACGAATACAGAGGCAGGAGGAATACAGCAGAGAGCAGATTCTATTGTAATTCATACAGTTAATTAGTGGAGAGAGTGAAGTGGCTTGAGATGAGGGAGGTTCTAGGGTTCTCATCTATGTTACAGAGCAGAGGCAACAGGTACCCTCGGAAAGAAGAAACAGTGATGGCTGTCACGTCTCCGCACAGGGTATACAATCTACAGGGCTTAATCAACGTTTGAATATTGCATCTTTTCTGTTTGTAGTCACTCTTCTCCTACTTTGCGTAGAGGGATCCACCAGGGGATTTTAAGCAGAAAAGGAGTGTGAACAGATTTGTATTTTAGATTCATGACCAAGCAAAAAACAATCTCCAAACATTATAATCTAAGACACATACATTCCTCAGGCAGAGAGGCACAGAAGGGCAGGACAAACTCCTCAGTTTGAGGAACAGTAGTGATAGAGTTAGAAAATAAATTGGTCTAAAAGTCACAATGATATTATAGATTATCTTATCAGAGAAGCAGTCTTATCCTACCTGTGTCTACAGATATGTTACAGACATGTACAGATGTGTACATGAAATTACGATACAACATGGAACTTAATAAAAAGCATCATACGCAATGAATGTTTAGCTCTCATGTGCATAAATGTGCACAGAGACATAGAGGAAATGAAAGCAAGAATTAATTACCAAGGAGCACCAAACCAATGACATTACGGCCCAGAGAAATTTGCAGTTTGCTGGAGACAAAGCTGAGTCAGAATGCCTCTAGAAGTCTGAGGCCGTCTGGAAATCTCCAGAGAAAGCTCACTAGTTTAATTTAGGTTACCCATCTCCTACAAGGCTTTTTATCACAAGTATTAGAGATAGTAACAGCCCCTGAGGAGAACCACTAGGCCCAACAGACTGCCATTTCAGATTTTATACGAGACAGAGCTCACCTTCCCTAGACTCCAAAAATAAACACACATAGGTGCCTTCATGCACAAACAAAACAAGATACTAGGGTAGCAAAGGGCAAAGGAAGTGGAACTCCTCAGAGGAAGGAGGAAGCAAGAAAACCAGCGACTCAGGAAAACCCAGGCCCAGAGTTTTAGCTTTACTTTTGTGCACAGAGGGGTGACCGTCATATCTTATATGGAGGCACACACTTAGAGGGGCTTAATAAATGTTAAAAACATGTCACCTATATATTCATTCTTTCTCCCTCACCAGGGATTTGAAACAGAAATGAATCATAAACATCTGTATTTCAGGAGAAAAAAACAAAACCTACAAACTTATGGACACATACAAATTAACTGCTGACCAGTATTGTCTGGGCAGTGCATCAATCCTTGCATCCAAAATTGAAGTAGAATTCTCCAGGAACTGTTCCTTTTCCTAGAGTCTTATTCTGTCTAATCAATATAAAGGCTGACACCTCCCATTTCCTGGCCCTGGTATTTCTAGGGTCCCTTCTGGTTGCTCACACTTCACTCTCCTCATAGTTACCTGAGTTGGCCGGCTGTCTCCTAACCGGCCTTCGAGCTGTGGTCCTCCAAGCACTAATAAGTCCAATAGTCGATCCCACCCCGCTGTTATCAGAAACACCTGGAGAATGCTAAACCTGTCTGGGACCTACTTAACCTGAAGAGTTTGCAAAACTCCAAGGCCTTCGGAGAGTTTGTACATCACTATGAATTCTTGATACAAACAGGAAAGAAATGGGTTAGAAATGCAGAATGCCAGACTTCACCCCTGACCCACAGCGTCAAAATCCACAGTTTAAGAGCTTTAGGTGATTCTCCAGCTTGTTTGTGTCTGAAGCACGCTGCTCCAAAGAGTCAGCTGACCTCTCCACAAATGTTTACTAGATTTTTGTCAGGCTGGGGTTGGGCAGGTCAAAGTTCAAGGACTCTAACTTTGATAAGCTCAGCTGACCACAAGTCAGTCTCTGCTTAATATCCCATACATCGATGTCCCTGGCCTTGAGCCAGTTGGGACCACTGGTTTTGTTTAGTTTTGTTGTTGTTGTTATTTTGTTCTGTCTACCAGTTGAACCAGGAAACAAGAAGGACCAGTAGCCATCTCTTAGAGATAGACTGAGTTTGCCTTATAGACCTTTCCATGGCCCAGGTCACTACTAACATCTCCCTGTGAGGTCCCTCATATAGATTGATCCTTCTTAAAACTTTCGCAGATTTTCCTTATTCTGGTGAAAAAAAAAATTTAGAATTTCTGTAAGTTTGTTCCAACCTTTGACTGCCTTTATCTCTTACATGTATCTCTTACATTATCCATCTACTTAGCACATCTGCCTTAGTTTCCAAAACACAGACAATGGTAGCAATAAACTAAAATTGGTACATCATCAGATCTCAAAGTGATACCACTAATATATTATGTGAGGGCTGAGTGTTTCGCTCAATGGTAGAGCACTTGCCTAGCTAGCATTCACAAGGATCTAAGTTAGATCACCAGTCCCCATTACCATCAGCCTTAAATAAAACCCCAAATGAAAATAACAGCAAAAGACTTAACAATATTCCACTTTAAAGTCACTTAAATATGCATACAAACGGGCTGGTGAAGAAAGAAATAATTTCTAATCAAATAACATTTTTAATATACCAATAGTAATCTAAAGACTGAAGATTAATTAGGTCTGTGGTTGACTTTCTTCCTGTAGTTGAGCATTTAACTTAACAAAATACACGGTAATCTTATAAACACTACAGTCTACAATATAATCAATTAAGGACCAAGAGAAATGAAAACAAACAGTAATAAAACCAAAACATGAAGAGGAAGACTGATCTATATCAAATATCTCAATGCTCTAAGAAAGAACTGAATGCCTATTTGAATCTACCGGAGCCTTGGAAGTTCTAGTTTTTAAAAATAACCTTATTTTAATCGGAGGGAAAAGTACGGGTCTGGCGTCGGGATGGAAGGAGGGAGGAGGACCCACTTTTAAAAACAGAAGCATACCCACACCCTAATCCTGCCTTGAGCCTTTGGAAAGCGTGTTGCATTTAGCAATTAGTGCACAGAACTGCTCCTGGCCAAGGCGATCCGGACCAAAAGTCTATGAAACAAGCCCACCTAGGGATCTCCAGATGACGCCGCTGCTGCCCTCACGGAACTCAACGCTGGGACAAAATCGCCCGGAACTCTGAGATACCGGTACACCCCGGTATCCTGGGGAACACTCTGCCACCTGTAGAAGCGCGAGGCTGGTGGCACATCCGGAGCAGGGTCGGGTAGAAAACTCAAGCAAATCCACGGGAGTTACCCCCTTTTCTCGTCTCCCAGACAAATAAGTGGGTCCCCAAGTCTTGAAAACGTTCGGAGGTCTAAAAGACCATGGACCCCCAACTACTCATGTAGCCCTGGGATCTGGGAGTACTCAGCTCCCGGGATAGCGGTGAGCCTAGGCAGGGAGACCCCACTGACCTGGATGCCAGAACGCAGCTTCTCTCTCGGAGGTTCAGGTATGCAGGTCGCTCCCGTGTCCCTCACACTTTCCAACATAAGAACCGAGAACCCAGTGACAGGCCACTGGCCCAAAGACCAACCGCCAACCAAGTGGCGGACCCGCCAGCACCGACCCGGTTCGGCACCCACGTGACGGGGGCGGGGACCCCAGAGAGGCTCGTTCGGGAGTGTGGCTCTCTGGTTGCTGGGACCTTCCCCTAGGACCGCCCCTCTGCCACCCCTCCTCCTTCTTGCGCACCGCAGTGGCCCGCGAGGACCTAAGAGCCACAGTTCCAGTTCCACAGGGACTTGCCTGGTCAGCCCCGCCCCCAGGCAGCGCTCGCTTGCTGGTTCAAACCCCGCCCCTGCCGGGAGACCACGCCCCCCTCCGGGTCCAACCCACTGCTTGCACCTCGGACTCTTGCTCCCTTCTGGCGGCAGAAAGGCCCCTAGGCATTTTCCTTGTGTCCCACTGTGCTCAGGTCTCCAGAGCTTTTGTAATCTGTCAGCAGGACGAGGAAAACGTGCGAAGAATTGCCGAAAGGAGCACCGAAGCTCTCTCTCTCACACACACACACACACACACACACACACCCCACCCCCCCGGGGCCTTGTGTAATCTCATTGAGGTTAAGGGTAGTCTAAGAGCTGCATCATACCCAGTCACAGCCCAGACCACCCCCAATTTGGGTTCCGCGTCACTCTTAAGTCTGTCTAACCTCAACCTCCACCGCAGCCACCACCCCCCGCCCCCACCTTTCCTGAAGGTCCCTCTAGTGGTTAAAGTTCTGGTGTTCTGTCTTATGAGTAACTGAAGACAGAACACTTCCTGTGCCCTGCAAGGTCTGGTACAAGTATGCAAAAAAAAACAAAAAAAAAAACAACAAACAAACAAAAAACCTGGAGACAGAGTCCCAACACCTACCTCGAGCGTGCATACGGCCCTCGGTTTTATCACAGTTGCTTGCCCTACCCAGGCCTCCAAGGGCCTGCTCATTTTATCTACTTAAAATCTCCAGGGCCTCAGATGGCAGCGACACAGGGACTCTGGCAGGAGTCTCTACTAAGCTGGACTCCAGTTGCTTACACCTGGAGCGTTGACAGACACTATAGGACACGTCTTTTTTTTTTCAAAATTAGTCTAAAATTACTGGTATGGCCAGAGGCTTGCACACATGAACAGAACATAGACACTGTGGCAAACAGTTGTGTGAGCACTGCGGGGACATGGCCAGCAGCAGAGCAAAGGCAAAGCCAGTGGAGGAAGACTGGGGCCTCAGACTTGTGTCACAGCAGGACACCCTTCGGTTCTTTCACTTCCTTAAAATAGAGGCAGAGAGAGCCTGCGCAGTTCACCTAAGTTCACATGTGGGCAGTTCCAAATCCCACTGGTAACCTGGAGATACGGGGGCAGTTTCTCCCCCAGGCCCCCCAAAACTGCTAGCATTTTCTCAGAAGTATACAATTATTTTGTAAAATGTTTTATGAAATTGGCTTTCTCTAGTTTATGTGCAGTTTGGGAAGGAGCTCTAAAATTACAGATGCTTTCCTCAGGTCTCTGATTTGATGGCGTTGGGGAGGATAACCTGGATATTAGGAGTCTTAAAGTTCCCCAGGTGATTCTAATGTGCAGCAATATAATAACCATTGCTCTGGGAGACCTCATCAATCTTCATTTAAATCCAACCACACATGAACGATACAGAAGCAGGTGTTCTGCGACCCCGAACACTGTTAGGAAAAGTAGCAATGAACAGGTCCTTTCCAAAAGAATTTCACCTAAAAGAAATGTTCTGCCTGTGGGGATTCTGTGTACCAGGGTGCATGTTTGAAACAGGTCTATCTTGCAGAACTATTGAATCCCAGCATTTCCCAGATAGAAGCCAGACAGCACGCTACAAATTATTCTCTTGACTTCAAAGGAACCATGTATACAGAGTTCACTCCTTTGGATAATGCCCTTGCACTCTTCAACATGAGTAGGTCTTTGTCAGTAAGGTAAGTAACATGACTTTTCCCATAGATCAGATATTGACCCTGGATTTATGGGGCTGGTATATCACAGTTATTCATTCATATCTGTCTGCAAAAGATCTGGGCTCTCAGGGACATTTCATCAGAACTGTGGGTCATTCCATTCTGCCAAAGATCTACTCAGATGGTATGGGGGTGGATCTCTCTTCACTGCCCATGGGCCCAGCCTGGACTTGGCAAAGACAGAGAAACAGCTGCAAGCACACAAAAGCAAGCCTTCTCATATGACCAACCTGGAAAGGCAGAGACCTCAGCACATGACACAGGCTGGCACTGCAGCCTCACTTGTGACTTGGACTCAGCCAAGTGGGACACACATGTGGGAAACACTTTGAAAAAGAGCCCCCTCTCAAGAATCACACTGCTCTCTGTAACGCCTAGCATGCCTGCTTTTGGCAAAGCTGTTATCTGGCTTCCATCCAGACTAGAATCTTTACCAAGCACCTTTGTGTGTTTGGGTTCGTCCTTCACAGTAATCCCGGTGCAGTAATACTGGAACACTTCTGTGGTGATAGAATGTAGGCAAATAGAACCTAATGAGATTATTTGCTTAATCTCACTTTTATTACACTGAAAGCAAGACGAAAGAAGCAGGCAACAGAAAAACAAGATGAGGCTAGAATTGTATCCTTACCCTTGGATTGGTTTTTTAGAGAAAGCCGACTTTGAAAGACCTATAAAAGACCTTACGCAGACATGAAAACGGGCTAAGGGGCAGAGTATTATTTTTAGGCTGAATTGATGGACATACTGATTAAGGATAAGTGAGCAAAGTACTTAATTGATACTTCCTTCCTTGGGTGATGGAAATTCTAGGAGGTTCGCAGTCTTTCCTAGCTCCTTCATTTTGTAGCTTGCTGCTGCTTTGAATAACTCACACCTCTAGCTTAGCAACTATGAAGATGGGTAATAAAGGACAAAGATAAAAAGATAATTAAACAATGTAAAAAGAGCTTTGTAACTAGAAAGTAACATCCAAGTAGTCATGATTTTACATTGTTACTGTATCCACTTGGCTTGGCAGAAGGGCAAAGCTAGAGGAAATAAAAATCAGACATCAACAACAAATAGTGTTTCCTGGGTATTGTGGTCCGATGAGTGAAATGTGCCCTGTCTGCTCATGTGAACTCTTGGTTCCCAGCTGAGTGCAGGCCTTGTGTTACTATGACAAGGAATGAGTTACTATGAGGGCAAGTCTTTAAGTTTCTTAGTGTAGCCTCTCTTCCTGTTTGTTCCCTGCTTCCAGATTACAGATGTAATTTGAACATCTGTCTCATGTTCCTGCTACAACACTTTCACTACTACCATGATGGATTATATCCATTTTTTTTTTAAAGACAAGATCTTACTGTATCACCCTGATTGGCCTAGAACTTACCATGTAGACCAGGTTGGCCTCGAACACACAGAGATCCACCTTCCTCTGCTTCCCGAATGTTAGGGCTGAAGGTGTGCACTACTGTGCCTGGCTTCCTTTTAAAACAATAAACGGGCATAAACCTTTTCTCCCTTAAATTGCTTCTTGTCAGTTATTTGGTCACAGAAACAAGAAATGTAAATAATACAGTTGGACAATGAAAAATCTTTATAAGCATTTGAAAAAGAGGACAGCACCTGAGTGAAGTCCAAAGAAAAAGTCAATACCAGGACTGGCAAGATCCTAATTGCTGGATGGAGAATAGAGCAGTGTCAAAGAAAATGCCGAAAGGCAAAAGGAAAGATTGGAAATAAGTAAACCAGAAAAAAAGAGGCCTTAAGCCCCATCAGTTTTGGGTGAGGGCAAGGTATTGGCCAATTGGATTGTGAACTCATCTATGTTCTCAAAAGATACCTAAGGCAATGAGTGACATTTGAGAAAGAAAGAATATATATTTCAACTTTTAAAACCTATTCCTGTGTGCATCTAGAGGCGTAGATACTCCACTATAAAGGGGCTGTGACCTCAGTGTCCCGGAAAACCACTGCCCAAGCCACACCACTCTCTCTCCAAACTGCCATCCATTACTCCAGAGGCTGCTTTTTCTTTGTCTGGAGTTTGTAAATGATCTGATTGCCTTCATTCCAGGCATACAGTTGCTTATCTCTGGGGTTGTAATGGATCATGGAGTGACTTCTTGGCCGCCTGGGGAAAAATAAATTGGGCAGATGCTCCTCCCTAACAGTGCCCAGTGGATCATAGACACAGGAGATCCGATGAGGGCCCTGGCCACTGGAACTATAGACGACATAGAGGACCCCACACAGGAGGAATGAAGCTTCAGCATCCTGACTTCTACATGGTGTATCCCATGAATGTTCTATTCCCAAGGTGCCAGGCTCAATTTTTGTGAGAACCAAATGGCCTTGGATACCTGGTCCTGAGTGAATGGCCCAGAGTCCATGTTCATCCACAGCAAGGTCAATGTATGTAGAGAGGGAGTATTGATAGATGGGTGCTCGACCTGCCCCTCCTGGGAGAAGCATTCGATCTTCCACAGTCTTCTTCTGCAGATTATATTTAATTATCTCATTAGAAGTTCCTTGATTGTGAAAAAATAGAAAGCTTTGGTAGACCACTTGCCCTGATCCCTGCCAGGAAAGTGGTAAGATTAGCTTACGGGGACCAGGCTTGATGCTATCTTCCATGAATGCCCGCAAATTTGCAAATTCCCAAACTGTGTTGTTTCTGGATCCAGCTAATAGATACACTTTTGCAGAGTTACTGCCGGCATCTTTCATCCAAGAGCCATCTGGGTCCATGGTCTTCTTCACTATTTTCAGAGACTTTATAGCCATCAGCAAGTTGTCACAGCCTAACCAGACAGGAGGAAAAAGAACAGGTTATTTATCAACAGGTTATTTATGAAGTATCTACTTTCTAGAATACTCACTATACCTGAAGAATCCTGCTTCCTTTCAGATCTAATACAGTAGATAATATTTTTATTTCTACTATGATACCGTGACCTCTGAAAGAAGAGTTTTCCTTGGAGAATCCTAGAGCAAAAATGGAACACAGGCATGAACTCCTTTGAAAAAATTAAACACCATTAGACATGAACTCTCTCCATTTCCTGACCCTTACTTACAGTAGAGTTTTCTTAGAAGTTGTGTTATTTCTTCTTCCCATGAGTAATACAATCACTATATTCAGATCACATCCTGTCCTAGCTTCTAGACTCCTCAATCAATCTTTAAATTTTTTCTTTATAACTAGCTGCTTAGTCTTAACTTGTATGCATCTTGATTATTATCTTTTCAAAATCTCATGACTAGGTATAGTGTGTATACTCAGCACTCTGGAGGAATAAATAGGCAGTTCTCTGTGACTCTGAGTTCAGCTTGGTCTATACAGCAATTCCCAAGCCAGCCAGAGCACATAGTAAGATCTTGTCTAAATAATAAATGAATATCTCCAACTAGTTAACATTTTCTGGATATGTTGCTATCTTTTGCACCATTCCATCCTCAGCTTCTCCTACAGAGCAGTCTATATTTTCCATATTTACTTTCTCACCTCCCACTCTTACTTTACAACAGAATCTGTTCTCGACAATACTACCAAGGAACTCCTAAATGAAAATTCCTGCCTTTCTTTTATGTAGGCATACTGGGGGGGGGGTAGTTTTTGTGCACTGTGTATTCAACTGCTGATTTCTGTACCCTAGAAATCTGGTTACAGTACGGAACTTTGTATTGTCATTATTATGAAGTATTTCCTGGCTCAGTATTTTGTGAAACATTGTTCTCCATCATCTTCAGATTGGTCAATAAAGAGCAATCAGCCTATAGCTAGGCAGGAGAGGATAAGGTGGCTCTCCTCAGCCCAGCAAAGGAGGGAGTCTCAGGTGGGTCTGGGGAATTTTCATTGGAGACCCAGGGTGTTGACATGAGGACACAAATGAAGAAGAAGGTGCCAGAACAAGACTAGAAGGCAGGGTAACTAAGATGACAGCTAATACCATGTGGCTAGGAAGTAGCCAGCATAGTTGACTTAGAATACATCAGAAAGCTCCCTGCTATAGTGTAAGAAGCTTACTAATGAATATAAAAGTCTTCTTGTCATTATTTAGAGAACAAGGGTGGGCATAGAAAAGCCCTTTACTTTTATGTGTTACTTCATCTTCTGTAGTATGGAAGTACTGGTCAGTTCCTCCTCCTTGAAGATGCCTTCTTCACCATCTTTTTTTCTATGTGCATTTCCTGTTTCTCCTTTGACAGTGTGGCAGAGATTACGATCTTCTCCAATTCCATTTCAGTTCAGTCTTTATCACTGCTCAAAAAACTACATTTCATAGTCTCCTTTGGGATAGCCTGTACTCACTGACTGGTTTTCGCTGGATAGGATATGGACAGACATGGTATAAGTATCTCCCACCTGGCCCTTATGTGTGCCATCTTCTAGATGACTGTGGCTCCTTGGAATCATCATGGTGACCAAGGTCAAGAGGTCAGCACTACTGGTCATTTCTGGAAAGATCAATTATTAGTTTGTACTTCAGACTTTTGGAGGTTCTCTATAAATCTGGCCAAGAACCCCCTGTTAGGTAGCTCACTGGCCACAGGGGTGCATGATTTATTATTCTTTGCTAAATGGATATAAACTGCTCTCTAAACTGATATCTCCATACCCATTAGTACAGCTCTCAGACATCATCAGAGTAGTTTCTTTTAGCTATAGAAAAAAGTGAATTTACAACTGGCCAGTGTGCCAGTCTGGGGAATGCTCAGCCACAAATAGGACATCTATATTGCACTCCTTCCTCTCTAGTCTCAGGGACTACCACAGAAGAGGGTCCAGAAAGGACCAGGGGTCAGAGAGGACTGGAAGAAAACCTTATCATCAGGACTTGTTGGGGCTACTGCACTCAAGCTACCTGCATAAGACCGGCACAAGATCAAGCCAATCAGTATTTCAGCTGATGGGGTGTAGGAGATGGTTCTGATGCCAAGGTCCTGTTCCTCAATTGGTTCTTGATTGATCAATAAAGATGCCAGGGTTTCCGCAGGAGGCTAAGGACACAGGAGGAGAAGGGAGGATTCATCATGCTTCGGAAAAAGCCATCAGTCATGTGAGATCTAGAGTGGAGTGGCCATTAGTCACTTCCCCAACTGGGCCTGGGGTAGCTGTGACACTAAGCTAAGGGCAGATTAAGAGGTGCTGAGCTAAGAATATTAGAAAGGGCACAGAAAATTGAAGCGCTCAGCAATTGAACCAAGATAGCCAAGGAAAGCTTAAAAGAGCCCAGCAATTGAGTCAATAAGGCAGGTTGAAATTAAGCTATGTGTGTGTGTGTGTCTATGTTTTTCATCCACAGATCAAATATTCTCTGGGTGGGGACTGGTAGTGCGGTCTGCCCAAAGCTTTAAGCTGGGTAGCAAAAGCTACATGCTACAAGGGGGTGGTGCTTTGGGGCATGAGCCACATCCCTAGCTAGATAGCTCTTGATAATTGGTGGTTTCTAGGGGAGGGTATGCCAATTTTCTTTTCTTTCTTTCTTTCTTTTTATTTTTTTTAAGATTTATTTATTTATTTTATATATGTGAGTACACTGTAGCTGTCTTCAGACATGTCAGAAGAGGGCATCAGATGGTTGTGAGCCACCATGTGGTTGCTGGGAATTGAACTCAGGACTTCTGGAAGAGCAGTCAGTGCTCTTAACTGATGAACCATCTCTCCAGCCCTGCCAATTTTCTTTATGGGTGTGGCTCCTGGTAGGTCAGCCCTGCTCCAATGATGGCTCTACATCCAGGAGTTCATGAGCAGTACACACTGGACTTGAGGAATTATAATAATAATTTTTAAAGAACAGAAGGAGGTGGGTAGGTCTTGGGTTGATCTGGTAGGAACTGGGAGAAGTAGGAAGGAACATGATCAAAATACATTATATGCATATATGAAATTATCAAAAGATTAATTAAAATATATAAATTGCTTTTGCAAATACTCAATTATATATCTCACTTCTACCTCCTACTCTCTCCCTGCAAATCATGACTCATTATTTTTTGCCGAGACCACTACAAATGTATCAGATTTATCTCCTTGATTTTACTCTTGTTTGCTCATCTACATGTCAAATATATGTTCTGCAAAGCAGTAAAAGTGATCTGATATGTTAAACTTCATCTCCTCTCTTACACTTAGAATAACATCCTAACCCTCTGTCCTGGCCTATAAGGCTGTGCAGCGTGCCTTACTATTATTATTAAGTCTTACTATTACTATTATTATTAAGTCTTACTATTACTATTATTATTAAGTCTTATTATTAAGACTGTCCTTTGTGTCTCACTGTGTTGTGACTACACAGTTTTCTTTATGGTCTGTGAACATGCCAAATTTCTTTTTGCTTTAGGAATCTTATACTTAGAATTCTTCTACCTGGAACATTCCTTTTTCTTGAACTTTACACAGTGAATTAGTTCCTATTCATTCTTCAGGTACCCCACTCCCACACCGTCTGGACTCACTACTTACCACAGGGTGGCTTCAAACTGGCAAGTACTAGGACTGTATGTGTAGGCCACCATACCTGGCCAAGTCCCACTTTTAATATCATCTCCTTAACAGGTTTCTTTTTTTTAGACCACTCATTATACTATTAACTGTTTTATCTGTGTCTTTACTAGTTTATTGTCCGACTCTCACAAGTTTCTCCAAAAACAGGGCCTTCATCGTCATGTTTAGTATTGTACCCAAATGTCTAAGTCAATGCTTTGGGGACTCAGTAAATGGCAGTTGAGTGAAGAAAATAAAATGCTCAGATGTTTTTCTAGGATCTAAGCAGTCTAGCACCTTTTGGGTTCTAACTGCAGACCTATCTTAAGTAAATAATCATTCTTAAACACTTCAAAGATTTTAAGATACTTTCAAATCCATTATTTCATTTAAAAAAAATGGATCCCAGGATTTCTAAAGAAAACACATGACATGGAGTGCAGGGTTAGCTGGACAGAGCCATGTCTCTTATGTTAGTTCTTCAGATGTAAGCACAGAGGCCCTACCTGGCTCATACTGTGCTTGAAGCCAGATTTAGAAGAGAGCTGCAGAAATCTCTCAGCTACCAGGAGCCACCATGTCCTCCTAATATGCTCCAACTGCATGATAGTTTGCCTGCATGTGTCAACATTGTGGTAGGTGACCTGGTTATAGGAAGCTAGACTCTAGAAAAGGCAGCCAGGGAGTTTAAGCTTTGAAGAAGCAGGTGGCAGGAGGAGACTCTGCTATCTGGAGCTGAGTGAAGAGGAATAGCCACCCTGATTCCCAAGTGCCATTTCTACTTGAACACAGCTGAACCTGACTGAAGTGAGGCCACAGCTCTTCTGTGATCTGTGCTGGTCACCAAGGAGAAATGAGTAGGCCTTTAAGCTTTCAACCATAAGGTGACTCTATAGGAGAGGAGGAGGAGGGTCCATGGGTTCCTAAAGATATCCATGTGATATTCCCTGTTAAAGTACAAGTCCCAGGGTTAAAGAAGTTATCAAATATCATACAAATTCATAGGATATGTTTGGTACTGTGCTGCATAACTTTATAGTAACTTATGTAATTCCTATGATAAGTTACCATGATGTATTTTAATCACTGGTTTCCAAGTTAAAAAAAAAAGTTAAGTCTTGCATTAGTTTCTTGGGATGGTCACATAGCTAGTCAGTGGTAAGGGGTCTTCTGATGTCAGAGGTGGGAGCCAGGATGCTCCCAGCCAGCCTCAGAGACAGGTTAGTGTGGTAGGAAGAGTTGGGCAGCCATGTGTATTAGTGTGCCCAGAAAAGGACTAGTAAAGGCCATGGGCTCCCAAGTGTGACAGGACATCTATGTTCAGTCCCCACAGTGCCTGACCCTCCTGCTATGGAAGAACAGACTTGAAGCCAAGCTGTGTGAAGACTGCGTCTTAGAACATGGACCATTTGTTTCTTGTCTATAAGAAAACATTCATTTATAGAAGAGCAGGGGCTAAGGATATAGATAAGTTGGTAAAGTACCTGCCTTGCATGCATGAAGTCCTAGGTTGGATCCCTAGTACTGCATAAAACTGAGCATGTAGCAAAGGCCTGTAATCCTAGCACTTTCTAGTGGAGAATTAGAAGTTCAAGGTCATCTTGAACTATACATCAATTGGATGCCAGTCTGGGCTACATGAGATCCTGTCTCCAAAAACACAAATAAAAGAAAAGAAAATAAAATAGCAGAAGAGAGGCAGTTGTGGAATGGCAGGTTTATATCCCCAGCACTTAGGAAGTAGACAGGAAGATTGCAAGTTTGAGGACAGCCTGGCCTATATGGTACACTACAGGCCCACCTGTGCTATACTATGAGTTCCAGGATAGCCTGAGCTTCATAATGAGACCCTGTCTAAAAAATAAATGTAAATGAAATGTAATTTAAAAGTAGTAAACTGCCGGGCGGTGGTGGCGCACGCCTTTAATCCCAGCACTTGGGAGGCAGAGGCAGGTGAATTTCTGAGTTCGAGGCCAGCCTGGTCTACAGAGTGAGTTCCAGGATAGCCAAGGCGATACAGAGAAACCCTGTCTCGAAAAACCAAACCAAAAAAAAAAAATAGTAAACTATAGATGGAATGAACATTCACACGCCTCCCCTTTCTACTTCCCCTTCTTAATGCAGAGCTCTTAGAGAAATAACCAAACAGCATGTGTAAATTTTCAATTAAGAAGTTAAAAAAAATCCCAAAGAAAAACCAAAACAATTTCCCCATGTCTTTCTGCTACTTCTCTGACTCCTTCAGATTTAATTGAGCTCAGCACTGGGTACCTGAGACCTGGGGACTCTGGACTCAAATCCTTTTGTCAGTCCAACCTTCATTCTGCCAGCCACAAAACTATGAGTTCAGGCTAGGTGCTCTTTCATCAAGAATAATCTAAAATTGTAAAAGTTAGAAAGCATAAATTTCCAGTGTCCCAATAAAAGGGAAAATTAAAACTACCTGGTGTGTTTCTCTTGGGAACACATAATTAGCAGGGGAAAAATAGTAGAGGAAAGATTGGAAGTAATAAATAAAAAAAGCTTGAAAAAAACAAAAAACAAAAACAAAACAAAACAAAAACAAGCCGGGCGGTGGTGGCGCACGCCTTTAATCCGAGCACTTGGGAAGCAGGGTCAGGCAGATTTCTGAGTTCTAGGCCAGCCTGGTCTACAGAGTGAGTTCCAGGACAGCCAGAGCTACATAGAGAAACCCTGTCTCCAAGCGCACCCCCCCCTCAAAAAGCTTGAATCCAAGTAAGATACAAATTATTTAACAGAGTCAATGCAAAGGTTACATCTGTAAACCAGGACAAACAAATGTGCAGTTCCCCCAACAGGCAAAATTTCAGACAAGCAGTTAGGATAGAATTTAGCCCAAGGCCAATGAGTTCATACATAAATATCACTTATTTGAATCTTTTAAAATACTTTCCTCCTTATTAATAACTTGATGGACCTGTAAGACTTGTTCCTCCATTGTGACTCAATCTGATGTTAGAGATATTGGTTCATCTCTGGTAGAAAAGTGGCTGGGGTAGGGAGCAAGGGGGGGTGCATCTGAAGGAGGAGTGATGGACACAGAGAAGTTATGCAGTAGGGTTATAAGTGTAGTCCAGATTCAAAATACCAAACAGTGTCAGGCATAGATACAAGAGATGGTTAGAAAGAAAGGGGTTGACTGGTTAGATTGAGGTAGCCAGGTGATGATGATAAATCAGACTCAAACTGGGAAACTGTGGTGGTGGTGCATGCTGTAGATCCAAGTGGAGGCAAAGGCAGGTGGATCTCTAAGTTCAAAGGACAGCCTGGTTTACACAGCAAGTTCCAGGACAGCCAGACTACACAAAGAAACCCAGTCTCAAAAACCAAAACAATAAAACAACAAAACAAAAAGCCAGCCAAACAATAAACAACCACAATAATAACAACAACAACAAAACCAAACCACCACCACCAAGAACAATAACAATAACAATGAGTGGGGAGGGGAAGGGAAGGGGACAGATACAGGAGACACTAGCAGAAAAGGACTAGTAGGTTTGCCTGGTAAGAGTCTATTAAAAAGAGAAGAGTTCTTCTAAAGCCATGAACATTTTCCAATACTTTATGACGTTTTGTCATAAACCTTGACCTTTTCAAACCTTACTCTCGCCTCAGTTAATGGATGGTTCCATCTGTATAGCCCTCTTTCAGGATTGGAATGTCCTTTTTCAGTTAATGGATGGTTCCATCCGTATAGCCCTCTTTCAGGATTGGTATTGTGGTTATCTGATGAGAATGGCCCCCATTAGGTTCATTTGTTTGAATATTTGGTTCCCAGTTGGTGGAAGTGTTTAGGAAGGATTAGCAGATGTGGTCTTGTTAGAGAAAGTGTGCACCAGGCTTTGAGGTTTTAGAAGCCCATGCCATTCCTGATTCGTTCTCTCCCTGCCTCTTACTTGTAGATCAGATGTAGTCTCTCGGTTTCTGCCCAAGTGTCATGTCTGCCTGTCTGCTACCATGCTTCCCACCATGATGATAACTGACTCACCTTCTAAAACCATAAGCCCCAATAAACATTGTCTTCTATAAGTTGCTGTGGCCATGGTGTCACTTGGCAGCAATATAGAAGTAATTAAAGCAGGCATCATGCTGGACTAGATTTCCTTACAAAGAGTCTCTTCTTTTAACCCCTTCCCTTCTTCCTTGTCCTCCTTCTCCTCTTCTCCGTTCTCTTTCTGCATCTCACCTTCTTCTTACTCCTTAGCCTCCCCTCGTGCCTAGGGCACAATATATACCTGCCTCACTATCCAGACTCTTTCTGCTTATGCTCCACACTCAGGAACCAAATAGCGTTTGATAGTGCAGTTGTTTAACACTGCCCAAAGTTGTGATATCAATTTCTACTATGCCAACTTAGAAAAGAGGTATTTTTAGGTTCCTACATATTTTTTGTTATTGTTGTTGCCAAATTTAGAGAATTCTAATGTACCTAGAACCAAGCCTGATCAGATTTGCTGGCGATTTAGCAGTAGAGCCTGAGAAAGGAAACAGGTTTATGAATGTGAGCATACTGTCACTCTCTTCAGTCACACCAGAAGAGGGCATCAGATCCCATTACAGATGGTTGAGAGCCACTGTGTGGTTGCTGGGAATTGAACTCAGGACCTCTGGTAGAGTAGTCAGTGCTCTTAACCGCTGAGCCATCTCTCTAGCTATAGTAGCATTCTTGCTGGTTCTGTTTCATTTCCTCAAATTCATCAATCAGCAGGTATCTGTTCCTGATTCTCAGCACACATTTGCATAACTAAAAGCTGATCTTGCTTGCTCTCTGCTTCCATAAGCATCAAGACCAAAAGTACAATATAGAAACAACTAGAGTTTACAGTGGAAGGGTGGACCCTGGAGCCAGAATTGGAAATTGTTTTTGCCTAAAGAATGTGGTAAAAATGAGACAAACTAAATCTCTGAGGGGGGGGGGGATTCCTGTCCTCTCTGAGGCATCTATAAAATCATAAAAATTAGCCCAGATCAGCCTCCAGGAGAGTCAGATGTCATGTGGAGGACAACCACGTCATCTCAGAAGAAAGCCTCCTCAACAAGTCATTCCTAGGCAATATGCCAAGGATGGGAGATGTGCAGGCAAGCCAGTCCTGGACCAAATCAGCAGAATAGTCCTTCTATACTACAAACTCCTGAGAAGTAAAAGTTGGATGTTACTTAAACCAATCAAATTTTGGAGTGGTTTGCTGAGATACACTAATGTGACAAATGATAGCTGATGTTGGGTGAGGGTTTTCAGACACTGAACAAATATGGAAACTGTGTTTAGGGTGGTATGGACTCTTGAATAGAGCAGGAATGTGAGGGAAAATTCTCTGAGCCATAGTGTTTTTATCTGGGAGGGGGGAAAGGTTGCAGAAGTATCTACAGAACAATAGTATCTACAGAATGACACTGGACAACAGAAAAAGGAATGGCTGAATGTGATCCCAAGCAAACAGTTGCCTTCAGTTTCTAATAAAATGCTCAGGCCAGAGCATCCTGACCTCTCACTCATTCGAGGCACTGGGATAGATTTTGGAAACAGCATCCACAATGTAGGCAGGCATGGATGTATGAGTTACGTTTTTAAAATAGGTTAAATAAACAGCATAGAACGGCAGAGATGGATGGAAATAAGCTGATAAATACTAAAAATGGCTGTTTGACTGTGGGCTTCTCACTTACCTTCATAGTGAAAAAAAGTCCACAATAAATATAGTTTGTACATTATTTGTAGTTTTATTTAATCACCAGGTGTTCCTTTTGTAGAGAAAAATTAAGTATTTAGAGAAAACTATGGGAGGATAGGGTTATGGAAAGCATTTTTGTTTGTCCTGGGGTTTGCAGTTGCCATCAAGGGGGAAAAGTGGCGGTGTTAGAATTCTAGTAAGACTACCCCTGTGGCAGTATGAGTCAGAGTACTGGAACAGGGATAGATGCGGATAGGGAGGGCACTGTCAGGGATGGAGTGGAAAGGATAGAGGAAGAGAGAGTAGTGTAAGTGGGCTGAATGCATTTGAGAAATAATAGGAAGAAATGCTCTCCTGAAATGGTGACAGGTCAATCGAGAACCACAGAAATGAGTAGGGAGAAAAGCAGAGACTTCTGTTGTCTAAAAACCAACAAAGAGGACCTGGAGCAGCAGCTGAGTGACTGGAATGCTTGTCTAGCATGCACTACTTCCTGCACTGCATAAAACCAGGTATGCCTGGTAGCTCATCACTCCAGAGGATCAGAAGTTCAAGGTCACTCTTAGACACACACAGTGAGCTTAAGACCATCCTAGGTTACATAAGACCATGTCTCAAAAATGAAATAGTGAATTTTTAAAAAGCAGGAGAAGGATATTGACTTTTCTTAGACAGAATTTAAACAAATCAGTCTTTTGTGAGATGGAATCATAGTTCATACTGTGACCCTCAGTGAGATCAGAAACTTCTAGCATAGACCTTTATTCTCAGGGCAGAAGGCTCCAAGCTCATATGCCCTCGTGGCCACCCTTGTCATTGCTTTGCTGGCATTTACCTTCTATACGTTTCACCCTCTCTTGTTGCCAGGCTGCTCTGTACCCTGTCTCCAGAGTGACCTTTCTCAATCCTGTCTGAGCCATGGCATTCCCATAATGATCCCTGCTCAGCCCAGCTGTGGAATGATGTGGGTCAGGCATGTGTACAAGCCCAGGGTTGGTGTGAATGTCACCCTAGTTGTTTTGTTAGCTCTTTGAGCTTTGGCAAACTGTCCTCGAACAGTCTCATTGTCCTGATATATAAAATGGGGGAGGGGTGGGGATGGGGGATTATATCTAACTCACAGGGTTTTTGTCAGTCACATAATTGTCAGTAAGATACATGCATCACTTGGAGACTACGTAAAATGTATTACCAATAAATAATAGCTACTATTCACATTATTCTCATGGGGAACTTAGCTCTCCTCTGGTCTTCTTCTTCTTCTTCTTCTTCTTCTTCTTCTTCTTCTTCTTCTTCTTCTTCTTCTTTCTACAGCATCCTGCTCTGCCTGAGTTCTATAGAATAATTCGCTCCATGAACATACCATGCTCCATTCTACCACTGTGCTGCTGCATGCAACTTAGAATGCTCTCAACTCGTCTCCATCTCATAAACTCTTTTCAATAATTAAAACTGAGTCTGAGGGTTACTTTCTAGTTCTAGGGTAGTTCCCCCCCTCCCCGTCTCCATGGCAACCTTACCCCTATAACTTAACGTGTTTCTGCGATTCCTCATACATCCCTCCCTCAGAGCAGTTCTCACTCTGGACGGTTATTCTTTATGTCTGGATTGCTTCTCAATTTTACTATAAGTAGTGAGGTCATAGCTGGTGTCTGTCTCTGATGTCTAGCACAAGTCCAGCATGTATCTGGAATTGAGTTAGACATTTGTTGAGTCTATAACCAAATGAGTGAGATAGAATAGATGACTTCATGCTAACTGGGACCAAAAACTGCCAGGTGACATGATTTGGGACTTTTTTTTTTGGTAATGCTCATAGTACCTAGAAATAGCCTCACCAAACAAACAAAAGACCAGAATTTTCAAATAAATAAATAAATAAATAAATAAATGAAATGCCATGTGTCCAGACCTTTCTGGACTCTTGGGCACGTACTCTCTAGGGAATATATGTCCTGTGTTGCTGGCCTTGTGAATGCTGCACCACTGGATTTGTGCAGACATGCACACACAAGCACCCTTGTGATCTCCAACATTTCTGCCCTTCAGTCTCCTCCTGTATAGTTAATACATCTGTTACTCTACTCACCAAGAACCAATGGACCTTGAGAGTTGCCTCATAGACATGCTATTTTACTTTTCAGTGAGTGGGGTGTTTGTTTAGTTGTTTGTTTTTTTTCTACTCGGAGTGTATTCCAGAGGCATTCAGATATTCAGCAGACTTTGCGGAACTATAATCTAACAAAAGATATGAGCTATTTAACACAGTTGGGTGAGGGTTATGTGAGGTTACTCCCATGCTTCCTTGCAACAAAGGGAGCTGGGCTAGAGAAAGAAAATAAAATCTGTTATAATGGCTTGTTTTGACTGCCCTGAGAATTCTTCTTCAAAAGCTACTTACAAGTTAAAAGGAGGTCAATACATTTATCCACTCAAGAATGCAGCCTGTGGATGCTTCCAAAACCTACAGCTGGATAAATTCTCAATCTAGGTGCCGGAGGTGTGGCTCTGAGTGATAAGTTCAACAAAGTTTCTTTCTTTGTTTCTCTCCCTCCCTCTTCCTCCCTCTCCCCTCCCAGGTTTGTTTATTAGGTTTATTTATTATGTATAAGGCATTCTGCCTGCATGTATGCCTGCAGTCCAGAAGAGGGCATCACATCCCATTACAGATGGTTATGAGCCACCATGTGATTGCTGAAAATTGAACTCAAGACCTCTGGAAGAGCAGTCAGTGCTCTTAACCGATGAGCCAACTCTCTAGCCCCCACCAAATTTCATTTTAACAATGGTCTTAGCACCAAACGTTGGGAGTGACTTTAAAATCCCCGGCACTCACTACTATTTTAAAACATGTGTGTGTGGAAAAGAGGTTAGGATGGAGGGAAAGGTGGGGAGAAAGTTAAGATTTTAAGAATTTTGCTTAATCTTAAAACATTCCTGGGATTGGACCTCATTTGGAAAAAGATCTCAAAGGTTGAAGTCTTTAGAACATCTCAGTGGGGGATTATTTAGTTTAACATAACCTTAGCTCTTCAGGACTTGGCCCTTAGTAGTCATCTGAAAAAGAAGAGAACCAATCTAATATGCTTTAGAATTCACTTGTATCTTGAGGTACAAGAAAATTTCCAACTTAGTTATACCATCCATTCCCTAAAGATTTCCCTAAGAAATGTTCTGAGACAGAATGTCTAAAATGAAACCCTATGTCCTGAGTCCTCCCTGACCCAGTTTGCCTACATGCCAGTGTGGACTTCATCATTTAGGATTTTAGTAAAAGCTATACAGCCAGCATAGCCCTTGTAGGACAAGAAGACAGGAGCAGTAGAATCCTCTAGGAAGACATGTTCAGATAACTGAAGCACATGGTAGGTGGACTTCCAAAACGGTTCCTGTGATGACAATCAACTTGATAGGATTTAGAATCAAAATGGAAGGCTAGAGAGATAGATGGCTCAGAGGTTAAGAGCACTGGCTGCTTTGGCAGAGGATCTGAATTCTATTGCCAGCACCCGCATCGGAGCTCACAGCTGTCTGTAAACTCCAGCTCCAGATCTGGCTGCCTTCTGACTGCCTCAGCATCAGATACACTGGTATACACAAAATAGATACATAGTAAACTAAAATAAGTAGAATCAAAATGGAGACAGATTCCTAGGTATGTCTGTGAGGACATTTCTAGATTGAAGTAGGCAGACCCACACTCAAGTGGGAAGCACTGTTCTGTGGGCTGGGAGTCCTGGACTTATAAAAGGTAAAAGCAGCCACTCGGGGATATAGTTCAGTGGTAGAGTTCAATGCAGCGCTTGGAGAGAGAGGGAGGGAGAGACAAAGGGAGAGGGAGAGAGAAGAAGGAAGAAATGGAGAGGGAGGGAGAGGAGGGACAGGGAGACAGAGGGAGAGAAAGAGAAGAGAGAGGGAGAGAGGGAGGGAGGGAGGGAGAGAGAAGCTGCTATCTATTTTTTTGACTGTGAACACAATATAACCAGCTACCTGCTGCTCCTGTCCCTGCCGTGATGGATGATATCCCATGGAACTATAAAGCTAAAATAAACCCTTTCTTCCCAAAGTGGCTTTGGACAGGTATTCTGTTGCAGCTATGAGTCAAGTAACTAATACAGCTCCCAAGATCCCTTGTCCTGTGTAATCTCCACATAACTCTTTCCCCAGAGCATGGACAGGACCTGGGCATGAGAAGGTGCATGCTGTGATCACATGACATTGGAAGATAAAGTTTGAGAAATTCTGTTATTAATAAGTCTTCAAATCAGTTGACTCTGAGTTAATCAGAAGGATGATTATGATAGACAGTCCTGAACTGATCACATAAAAAAAATTCTTTAAAGAGGTATTAGGCACCTCTTAAGGAAAAATACTGTCCTTTTAGTGGCATACTATGAGCTGCCTTTGGAGTCAGAGCTGCAGGAAATTTATGACCTTGCTCCTACAATTAGAGGCCATGTGTGGACTCTGCAATGATAAATTCATATTGCTTTTAGCTGTTGAATTTATGGCAATCTGCTGTACAGAATTAGAAAACTGATATGGTAAGGTTATTACCAGAACAGTCAGGCAAAAACCACCACCACTACCACCACGGTGACCATCATCAACAACAACATCAACAATAAAACAAGAGCAGGCACGTCATAAAACATGGGAAGTGCAGGGGATAAACTAGCTTAGAACTAGTATCCTAAATCTAGCCTTGTCTGAAAACAATGGGTCATATGCTGGTTAGTTTCTGCCAACTTGACACAAGCTAGAGTTACCAGGCTCCTCTGGTAAGGAATCATGTTCTTTGGATTGGTCTGTCAGAAAGTCTATGGGATATTTTCTTGATTGATGGTTGATGTGGGAGGGCTCAACCTATTGTAGGTGGTCTTGGGCCATATAAGAAAGGAGGCTGATTAAGCCATGAGGAGCAAACCAGTAAGTAGTATTCCTCCATGGTTCTCGATTCTACTCCTACTTGAGTTCCTGCCCTGACTTATCTAACTAGTTGACTGTGATCAGGATGTGTAAGCAAGATAAACTCTTTCCTCTCCAACTTGTTTTTGGTTAGTGTTTTATCACAGCAATAGAGAAGCAGATGAGAACAGGTCAGGTTGAGGGACCACTAATCACCAGGCTGTAATTGTTTGTAGAGTCACATGTCCTTAATCTAAGTTCTTCAGGGTCTCTACCAACCATCCCTCTTCTAGGAACAATTTCTTTGGCCCTCTCCCTCCATGCTAGATCCCTGTTCTACACTTCATGAATACAGAAGAGATTACATCAGGATATTTATTAGTCATCTGGTATAAGAATAAGTTGTAAATAAATAAAATGTGTGTGGTTGAGAGTATTAAATGTTCACATGTGTGTCTATATATACATATATAAATATATTTCTTTAAGTTAGAAATGGCTACTTTATGGATACTGTAGGAAGAAAAGCAATTGGGATTAATCTAGCTCACATTTCAAAAAGGCTTTTCTTTTCTTTTTTTAAAGATTTATTTATTTTATTAGTGCACTGTAACTATCTTCAGACACACCAGAAGAAGGCATCAGATCCCACTACAGATGATTGTGAGTCACCATGTGGTTGTTGGGAATTGAACTCAGGACCTCTGGAAGAGCAGTCAGTGCTCTTAACCACTGAGCCATTTCTCCAGCCCTGCAGAAGGCCGGCCTTTTCTGTATGAAAGGACTGAAGAGTAGAGTGGATCATCTTGCTGTTGCTAACAAGTCGTGAACAATAATGAAAAGTATTATACAGAGGATCTGTGTGAAGGCCCTGTGACAGGAGTGAGGATTTAGGAAGTAAAAGAAGTAGTAAGGACACTTGCACAAGATTCGGACATGTCCATCTCACAACCTTCTGACAGCAGGAGGCACCAAGGGATGGGTCAGTTTTAAATGTCTGTTGTTGAATCAGAGCTCCAGAGGTGACAGGCATGTGAGTGACAACTCTGCAAACACTGGGAACCTGTGTCTGTGGGGTGGGACAGAGGAAGGGACTAGAGGAACCATGAACCCCAGTGTTAGGAACCCTGCTACACTCCAGCTAGGATAGGAAAAGGGTGACCTCAAGGTCTGCAGGTCTGAGAGTATCCTGGGAATAGGAAAAGCTCAGAGACCCAGCTCTACGATTTGGGCTTGGTGGCCTGCCTGTGATCCTGTGCAAAAGTTCAGGCACATTCCAGATCAGACAATGTTAGTATTCACATTGTATTCTCAGTCCCTAGAAAACTTCAAAGCAAGCTAAGTAAATGTCTATTCTTTATAAAATACCTTGCATGATTCAGTTATAGTGACAGAAAGCAAAACAAGATGTAACTGTTTGGAGAAAATCCACCTAGTCATATGTGCTTCCAAACTAACTCTTTAGATAGAAAACTCTTGGGTTTTCTATCTAAACAGATTACATATCAATCAATTAGTGACCTAAGCTCTAAACCTTGGAAGTATCCTGGATCCACATCTCTCCTTTATCTTTTTCTTTCAACTCTCATTTACTAAATTGTGTGAATTTCAACTTTGAATAGCTTTCAATCTACCAGCTCTTTTCTGTCCTGTGATAGAAACCTCATGCTGAGTCACTGTTTGATTAAATTACTTCAGTACTCCTGACTGCTCTCCCTTCTCTGGAGGGAGTCTCTTCCTTTATATCATTTCCCTGCTTAGAATAATTCAGAGGTTTCTCTAGTCATGTTCAATCTCCCTAGCATGGCTCACATGATATTTCATCATCTGAATCCACTGCCTGGAACAGTATCTCTGTCCCAAGCAGTAGTTGTCAGTAAATAGGTGACTAAATGAATGGAAGGGTGACTATTGTGCCAGCACAAGGTTTGATAAGAACTATTCAACTTCCTGCCCCTAGATCTCCCTGATCTACACCATTTTCTCTTGGACAGATTTGCAGATGGACATGCCTTTATAACTTGTGCTATCACTTGAAGTGTCCTTAATGTTCACTGCATTTACAGAGACCTTCACCCATTTATTTTTTACTGAGATAAGGTCTCATGTAGCTCAGGTTGGCCTTAAGCTTACTATATAACTGAGGCTATACTTAAAGTGCTGATCTTTCTGCCTCTGCCTCTGCCTCATGCTAGAGGATGGAACCCAGGGTCTCATGCTTGCTAGGCAGTACTCTTCCAACTGAGCTACACCTACACCCTCAGCCCCAAGGTCTTCTCATAATGACTCCCAGTTTGTTCTTATTTCCTGCCAGTGTTTCCCAAATTTGAAGGCACAATTAGTATATAAATAGTCTCCCTATTTGCGGTGAAATCTTTTCAGAATACAAAATACAGGTGGGGGCCTTGTTTCTCTTACTGTTTTAATGAAATGGACTCGTGCACAGAAACATCTCAGTTGTGATGCTTATTATAAAATGAGCTAGGAGATACTATTACTGACAGCCTAGAACAGATACTGATAGGTCACACACAGGACACATTACAGAATGACACCTTCCCAGACAGCACACAATAGCAATGCACTGCAGTAGCCAGGTCTGAGGTTTGGTTGTCACCGTTTCTAGTTCCAAACTGTTACGTGTTACACTGGCAGCACTTTCTGTTTTCAGGGCTTTTGATGTAGCCCACACCAGCCTGCCACTCTCCCTAGAAGGAGCTGGGACCTCTTGGCTCTATTAAACCAAAGTCTATCAAGAGAGGACCCCCAAGCTCTTAGGCCATAGACTTGGCCTTTCTTAGGGTCTTTAGAAACTACCAGAGAAAGGAAAGCTACTTCCTTGAAGTTGGATTCTGTTGGGATACCCGACCCCTGCTAAGTTGCTCCTGCCCATACATACAGGGGATGTACCCAGGCATCTGCATCTCTCCAGATGTGACAGGTCCTAAAAAGATGGGAGAAGAATTCCTTACTTGTGTTTAACAGGCTTCGGATCTTCTTTTCTTCTTCTGCTTCTTGAAGCACCCTTTCAGCCAGTGTCTTCTCCTCAGATTCAACACAGAAGTCAGCTTCTCGGAGGTATTGCAGGTAGTCGACCTCCCGCTGGGCACGCTCCACTCTCAGGGCAAGGTTGTCCACTGCACTCTTGTATTCACTTGTGTGGGTCTGACACCTCCCCAGCAAGATGGATATGTTTTTTGAGAATTCCTGGAAGTCTTGAATATATGCCCTTGTTGTTTGGGCACACTTTTCCAGCCCTTGCTTCAAACAGAAAATAAATTACCAAAGTTACCAAGTTGCTATAATTATTTAAGTGATTCAAGTACTACAAATAGTTATTATTCCTAGAAAAAGATTATTAAATACGTATAAATAATCAAAAGGGGATTTTCTAAATATCTATTTATTTTAATTTGCTAATATATTGTAAATATTTCAATATCATTATTATATTATTATAATTATAGTAACATATATTATATCATAGAACACACTAATTTTTGTGTTGACTATAGTAGTCAATTAACAAATGAAACTACTATATAATTGTTGTACATATGATATTATGATGGGGAATACCAAAATCAAGCAAGTTAACATGTATTTAGTATTTTTTTATATTTTGTATTTTGCATATTTACTTTTGAGGTGATAAAGAATCTATTCTCTTAATTTCTGGGTATGCAGTATATTGCTATTATCTACAGTTATGATAGGTACAATGGATCTCTAGAACATGTTCTTTCCTGTGTGGGGTGTGTGTCTGTGTGTCTGTGTGTCTGTGTTTCTGCCTATGCAGGTGCACACATAGAGGCACAGCAATACCAGATATCTTTCACAGTCATTTCAACCTCTTATGCTTTGAGGCAGTGTCTCTCATTGGATCTGAAGCTCACTGACTGTGTAGACTGCCTGACCAGTAAGCACCAGGGAACTCCCTGTATCTGCCTCTACGGCACCAGGCTTACAGATAGGCGGCTGCACACCTTACTTTGATGCAGATGCTGGAGATCTGAACTCAGGTGCCACACTTGGGCAGCACACTTTTCTAACCAAGCCATTAGCCTATCTTCAGAACTTACTCTAATTAAAATTTTGTATTCTCTGATCAATATCTCCTTATTCCCCGTACTTCTCTACTTTTACAAGTTCATTATTTTCATTAGAATAATAGTAAAATCATCCATTCAGTGCTTGTCTTCTTGGGGCTTGCTTATTTCACTTAGCATAAGATCCTGCAAGTTCCTTTACAATGTCACGTATGAGCTTCATTTTAAAGGCTGAACAACATTCTATTCTATGTATGTGCATGTTATTTATCTGTGTGTAACATTTTATTAAGACGCAGCTTCTCATTACAGTGAAATCCCATTATTTGCTCCATTAAACAACTTTCAATGTCCATTTAGTTTTCAAATTTTTTCACTCAATGTTAAGGGAAAAAACTCCTCTGTATTTACATTTTTTAAAATGTCCCTAGCTATAGTCTTAGGCTAGATTTCCAGAAGTGAGTTCCAGTCCCTCACATCTGGCACAGAGCTAACGGTAGAGGAATAGTCAACGAATAGTTGCTGAATGGAAGAATTAGTGAATGGAAATGGGGGGCTGGGTCAGAGTTAATAGTTAAAGCTCACTTGGCAACATTGACTAAAACCTTCTTCACAAACAGAAAACCTTTTACTCATAATCATGCAGGGCACTTTCTCTTGAAAGAAAGAGAGATAGAGACAGCAAAAGTAGTTGAGAGAGAGAGAGAGAGAATGTTAATAATTCCCAAGTCTCTATTTCCCCTTTCTTGCTCCCCCATATCCCCCTTGCAGAACAGGCCCTGTATCCCTGTGTTGTCAAGCCTCTGAATCGGCCAGAAATGCTGCTACCTGGGATTTGTCTTCACCCTCAGGTCAGAACCTAGTGTTCAAAGAAGGACCAATCTTTATCTTCTACAGAACATATCTACACAGCTACAGAGCTACAGGGGGCAGAAATGCTGCAAGGAAGTTTGTCTGTACACAAACGCTCTCTCACAGGACCACAGGACAATGCGCACAAGTTTAGCTGGTTCTAAAGCCTGAGCACAGTTTTGGCATTTTAAGCAGGTGAGGCTGGCAGCGTTTCCAGGAAGGGAGCAAGGATTGCAGTATGAGGCCGGGGGTCTGGGAGTGCTTTATCTACTGATTCCAGGCCTCTACCTGCTGGATGGACAGTATGAGATACTGCATTTGGATTGTTCATTCTGTGTACTTATTTTGCTGAAACTATAGATAGATGGCCCCATCTTTTGGACTTACAGATTTTTTTTTCAGGAAAACATAGAAAATAAATGTTTGAGATAAGAGTGTCCTCGACAGAAGATGCATAATATGCCAATTCAACTTGTATAAGAGCTAAGCACTGCAAGGTAGAAGGTTATATTTGTCCCTGAAAACCTGACTGGCCTATAAAATTATCAAATTTTGTTCACTTGTTTTTTTGTTTTGATATAGAGTCCCATTTAGTCTAAACTGGCCTCAAACTTCCTGTTTAGCCAAAGATGACTCTAAAGTCCTTGGTCCTCCTGTCTCCACTCCCTGAGTGCTGCTGTTACAGCTGATATTACAAAACATGCCTGGCTTGTGCAGGGATGGGCCTTGAACCCAAGGCTCCATGCATGCTAGGCTAGTACTTACCAACTGAGCAACATTTCTAACCCCAGGTTTTGGACTTTTCTAACAAGGTTCCCACCTCAAATGCTCTTACTCTGTTTAACATTGCTAGAAAAATCTCATTTCTAAACCTAAATCTAGTTAGGAAAAAAAAAACAGAAATCTACAGTGAGCCTCTGTATATAACACCACATTATTTTATAGTCACTTAACAGATTATTACAAAAAGGAAAAGAGAAAAACTGGAATCAGTTAGCATCGCTATATAGTAAAAGGTGAAGGAAACGTGGCTACAGTTTTAATTTCATATTTAGAAGACTGAACTACTTAGTTATAAATGTTCAACAACCTGGAAATTTACTCAGTGAATTAGGCTATGTTCTGAGTATGGATTAATGGCCCAAATAAAACATCCCTGATTTGTCAAGGTTGAAATCTCTTTATGAAATCTGTAGAATATCATTTAAACTTAAATTCTATCACTATGTCTATTTTATAGGTAAGAAAAACTGCCAGGGGAAAGTACAGAGTGAAGCGAGGTCTCACAATGGAGTGGTCTGTACTGGTCCTGAGCTGCTAGGCTATGCACATCTGTAAATGTGATCTTAGCAGTGATTCATTCTGTATCTGGAAGACATGCATCCTAGTTGACAGGAAAGTGGGGGCACAATACAGTCACTTCCAACAGGCATACTCCCAGTGAAGGGAAGACACGTCACCTACCTCCAAGACTTGGAAGCGCTGGTAGATGTAGTGTACCATGGCTGGGTCCTGGGCATGTTGTGGTAGGGGCAGGACTGCTGCAAGGAAGAGAACCAGTGAAGCAGAAGCTCCCCGAAGGGCCACCATCATCCTGCACACTTCCCAGGAACTTTGGTCCTCTAAAATGACTCAAGGGTTCAGGTGGTGATCTCTGGTTTTCTGTCTGCCGCTGTGGCAATTCCTTGGAAAACAACGTTTTGCATAGCCAGAGAGAACAAAGTCCGCTTGTTATTCTACCCAGTGCATGATCTCAGTTTCAAGCTGGTGATCAAGTCCAGCTGTTGGCAAGCCAGTCTCTGCAGGCCTCACTTGGTCACTTCGTTGCAGAGTGCTCCCGGGGTCCAGCATCTGTTGCCCTCAGTTTGGACATGCATAGACCCTCTCCAGGCTACTGGCTACTTATTACTTCCAGGTTCAGAGTGTATGGGTTGGGGAAGGGGTGGTGAGGTCTTTTCCTCTCCCCTCCCCCAGCTCTTTTATTTTTGGTTTCCTCCTCCCTAATAGACTGTGCAGTCCAATCATAGACCTAGCTCAACACAGGCCACCCCCAAGGTCTCAGCATTGGAATTTCAGTTCAGTTTCTGGCAGAAATTCCTAGGATCTGTTTCCAAGAAGTTCTGTTGGGAGACCCCACCTCTCTTTCTTGCATTCTTGTAGCTCTTAAAGGCATAGCAAGGAAATGTGAACACTGATCTATGCCATCTCAGGAAAGTGTACAGGGCAGCCTCTGTCTGTGGGCAGAGAGGTACAGTGGGCCACAGGCTTGGCTACCCAGGTCAACAGCTGAGAATTGTCAGGATTGAGCTTAGAAGAAATTTTTTTCTTTTTCTTTTTCTATTTTTTAGATTTACTTTTGTAATTTATGTGCACGTATATGCATGAAAGTATGGGGCCCACAGTGGCCAGAAGGTGGGATCAGAGATTCCTGGGTCCAGAGTTACAATCTCTCTAATATGATTGCTGGGAACTGAACTCCAGTCCTTTGCAAGAGCAGCAAGTGCTTTTAACCACTGAGGCATCTCTCCAGGCCCAGGAGAAATTTCTTAGGAGGAGAATGAATGATTGACGCAGTGGTATTTGGGGCACTGAATCATCAGGAAATGTAATCCCACTGTGAAAAAGTCCTAGAGTTTCCTGTTATTAGTGTCAGAATTCCCATTAGCAGCAGCCTAGAAACAGGACCCTCAGTCCAGCTGAAGAGAAATCACATTGCTGGAGCAAAGCCATAAAACCTTTCAAGTTTATGTTTCCTATGCTAGTACCTACCTACCTGTACCTCTTTTTCCATAGGCAGGCCCAGGACTCCACCTCCACGTTCTGATTTGTTTTATTTTCTATTTTTAGTGAATCACTTTTTAAAATAGGGGAAATTGGAGCATTTATGAAATATGGAAAGAGCCCTGGTCAGGAGTCTGAAGACCCGAGTTTGCATTTGATCCATACACAAGAAGCTAAAATCTAAAATCTGAGAATTTCTTCTTGGTAGCTCTTAAATATCCTTGTTCCTAATACGCTCTTGAATATCCTTGCTCCTAATAGGTGTTCCCCTCTCCTCTTCTTTGATATGATTTTGGTCGCTAACTGGTTCTTCCCCATATCCTTGGTAATGTCCCAAGCAATAGCTTCTTACTCTTAAGAAAAATTGTTCCTGTTTCAGAGAACCATCTTTGAACTCCTTCCAAAACTGGCTGAACTTTAGCTGTCTTCTCTTACATCCTTATTTAAAAAAAACAAAAAACAAAAACAAAACCACAACTGCCTTCTACACCTGTCTCTTTCTTCCCATATATTAATGCAATCCTTAGTATCAGAGAAGTCTCTACCCCAACAGATGGTGGTTAACACAGAAGCTCACAACTGAACAAGCTACCAAAAAAAGCAGTGCTTGTAGCAAACTAAGCTACAAGAGGGACATCTACATCACAGCCCTTCCCCAAGACTCAAGAACCATCAGGAAAGAGGGAACAGGAAGAATGTAAAAACCAGATTTTGGACAGGACTGAAGAAAAACAGCATCTTTCGGACATGATAGGACCTCTGCACACATTAATTCACAGAAAGTATGGTTGCCTGCACAAGACCTGCACAAGATCCAGTCAGTCATCTTCCTGGATGGAGTAGGAAGCTCAGTGAGCTCCCACTCCTAACTGAGGTGCTGTGGACAGCCGATGATTTCTTGGGTAAAGAGAGAGTCAGTTTTCTCTATGGCTCTGGCCCCTTGTCAGTCCACCATGCTCTAGTGGACAGCCCTAGACTCAGAACTATATGGACAGCACATATTGAAGGTGATGGGTTATTTAAAAAATTCTGAAGGGCTGAAGACACAGATCACTCACCTAGCAAGCCCACCGCCCTGGTTCCATCTCCAACATCAACTGTCAAAAATCTGTCTGACTCAGTCTTCTTATCAAAGAGGAAATGCGGTCGTGAAAGCATCTTGTGCTAGGTATTTTATATATATACATCAACTTAAATTTTTAAAATTTGTTTCTACGGTCATCTTTTCTGTCATCTTCTTTCCAGGTTTTCACCCTCTCGTGCCTTGGGAGCACTGTTTTAAAGCTGGAATAGTGGTTAGTTCCCAATGTTGAACATCATCATCCTTTGCTTGTCATTCCGCCTCTCTCTGAAGATCCTCAGAGCTCTGGTCCCTCCTGCAGCTGCCTCTGAGGGGTTCTGAACCAATGGCTTACCATGCCTAGAACAACTGGACTTGTGAACTTCGGTAAAAAGGGAACCCTTGATCTGATTCCTCAGCTCCCTCTCTCCTGGTGCCCTCTGACATGCCGGTTTGTGGCCCCTCACGCTAGAACGCACCTCTACTACACAGGCAGAATGGAAAGCAGGCAGAAGCAACAAGATCTCAGCACCAATATACATAAAACAGAAATACATATCTTTTAAGAATTTAAAACAAAAATGCACTGTCTGGTGCCACCTGTCACTGTCATTGTCACCAGAGAAACATGCTGGGCAGTCCACTAATGAAAAAAAAAAGTGTCAGATACAAGGGAAAAACCTCAGTTTGATGCCAATCTAGATCAGCTACCCTCTAGCCAACCCTTATATGTGTGAATGAAATACATTCTTATATTTATATGCCATGGACACTGTGGGCTTTTATGTTATTAATTTTTTTGTGTGTGTGGGTTTAGGTGTGAGTACCTGTGTGTCACCACACACTTGTGGAGGACAGACGACAACCTCTGGTGTCTGCCCTCGCTGCTAGCCTTGCTTGAGGCAGGGTCTTTGCTTTGTCGCTACATATGCCAAGCTAGCTGGCCCATGCACTTCTGAAGACCCTCTGTCTTCGCTTATTTTTTTTTTTAAATAAAATACCCCATACTTTGCTAATTTTCTTCCACAAATGCCTCAAGTCTTACCTATGGGATTTTGAGTTACGATGGAAAAGATTCAGCAGAGGAAGTCCTTGACTATGTCACAACTAACTCTGTGTGTATAATGGCACACAGCCCTCCCCCTGGTCTTCCTATAATATGTGCACATTATTATTATTATTATTATTATTATTATTATTATTATTATTATTATTAAGAAGAAGAAGAAAGCACACGTACACAGTGAAGCCTAAAGAGCCCCCAGGCAATTAGTGAAGTGGTATCTCCTTGCTTAAACCTCGGCTACTTTCTAAGTCCTCAGGTTCACTCTTGCCTACTGTCACTCCTGTTTTCTTGGAGGGTGTGGACTCCAGCCTGACCCAACCTTGGAAGGGACTCCTGTCTCTGCCTCTTAGTGACTCAGGCCCCTGGCTCTCTCTGTAGTCATCAAGTTCACAGGGAAAAACCTAACTTCTGACTGACCATAACTGTTCTATTCTGAAGAATTTTATTCCTTCAAATTCCAAACAAATAACAAATGCTATGATGAGAGAGGTCATAAAGAAAAGGTAAGCTTACCCTGGAGACTGTCCCAACTTTGTCTGACATGCACTAGCTTGCTGTGTCTAGTTTTGCTCCCAGAAATCCTACTGAGTGGCTGCTGTGTTCATGAGGATGGAAAGACAGCATACTGGGCCTTAGCCTACAGCAGGCAGAAAGCCATTCCCCTTGTCCGGTGTGTTCTTCACATCTAACCTCTAGGCTTGACTATCACTCTAAGCTTATGAATAAGGATAGAGACCTAGTGTTGTGACCCGCCTTGTTCCTCTATAAATACCAAGCTCTTTGGCTTTCCTGATTCAGTATTCCCACAGGAAACACTCTTAGAGACACACTGCTGATTCCTCAGTGTGGATGGATCCAGGTCAGTAGTCCTAGATCTGTGAGCTCTGCTCTCTTCTAAGTGCCTTCCCTAAGTGACTGACCAGGTAGCCACCTTCATCATTGGTGGCTCCTTCTGTTACATTTTCTTCATGTTAATTAACCGCTTGCTTGATGTCTAGAGCTTTCCTAGCTCCCAGCATCTTCCACAGTGCTGAGAAATGCTGGACAACTCTGAGAAAGTCTGTGAAGGGGAGAATCTCCCTGATCAAGGGGGACAGAACAAGCTCAACAGAACCCCATAGGGAGACAGGGACTCCTGATGTAGGTGTCAGTAGAGATTTTCTGCTTTCTCTTCTCTCCATTTGATTCCTTTTTCCTTTTCCTAGCCTTTATCCATTTATCCGTCATTCACCATTCCTGCCACCCACCCCCACCTAATAGCTATTGCCTTAATGTCTTGCTCCAATCTTTCAACCTCTTACAAGTAATTGCCTTGTTTCCTGCATGAGTGATTGCAGCCGCCTCTAATTCCCTGTGTTCATCTCTAGATAAAGCATTGACTGATTTATGGCAAAATGAGAGAAGCTCTTTAAAACATGACCTTGGCCAACCTTTCTTCCTTCAACTTTTACCGCTGCCCCCATTCATCCTCCACAAGAGCCACATCCGACTGTGTCAAAAGTTCACAACAAAACTTAACAATGTGGTGGTTTCTGTGCTTGAATTAACAGGTGGAGGGATGTAAAACCTAAAATATTTTCTCCCATTGTAACTAAAAATTCTTATTCATCCTTCTCCTTCAGGTCTTCCTATCACCTACTTGCCCCTACCCCCCAGGCAGAATATCCTCCCCCCCCCTTTTCATCTGTTCTAGAACACAAGGATATCTGGGAATTTGCGGAAGAGGTTGTTTTGGACATAGGTGCTCCGGTGGAGAGGAGTCCCTGGGGCAATGGATGTGGGAAGAGGAAACAGTGTACCATTTTTATGAGCTGAACTGTGTCCACAGATTCCTGTTTGCATCCTAATCTCTGTGATCTCGGAATGCAACCATATTTGAAGACAGAGGTAGTTAAGTTAGAGTTAATTCTTGAGGTGGATCCCAAACTCATCTAACTAATGTCCCTATAAAAAGAACAAATTTAGGCATAGGTACAGATACAGATAGATGGCTATATGGGGGGACACTGAGGGATGGCCATCTACAAGTTGAAGAGGGTGGCCTCAGAGAGTCAAACATGTTGACATTTTGATCTTGATCTTTCAGCCTCTGGAACTAAGAGAAACTAAATGTCTATTATCGAAGTCACGGGTCTGTGGTATTTTGTTCTAGAAACCCACAACACCCAATATAAGCGACAGCTTATAAAGTACTTGGAGTACAGGGTGTTATTGGTCAGAAGTGAACTGACAAAGGGGATTTGCTGGGAGGAATACTGTTGCACCCCAACTCCAACCTTCCTACTAGACATTTGTGCTCGATGTGGGCCAAACACCACAGATATGGCCAGTTTTTCGCTTACCTTTTTTGTAAAACTTTCTTCAGAATTATTTCTCTCAGCCAACAGTGTCATATTTTATCTCTAACAAATGCAGAAATGGAGGCGTTTCCTGGATTATATCTATTTAGTCAGTAACCAAAAATTAAACTGTATATATTCATATCCCTTTTTTAATCCTCCTAATTCCTCACTTAAGGACATTTTCTTCTTTTTCTTTGTTTAGGAAATGTTTTTTGCTACCTATTTGTGTTCCAGGTATTGGACTATACTCTAGGGATACAATGATAGATGTGGTACACGTTGGACAGCCCTGGGCTTGTATTTTGATGCTAATTCCACTCCTCAGAGGGGCTGCAGATGAGGAGTCCCCTTGTGAACCTTCTCCCCACCTTAACTTTTCAAATAAAGGCTTGAGCCAATGATTAGGCAGGAGGAAGGGGGAGGAGCTGAGAGTTTGGGGGAGGAGAAAAGGATTGCCAGGGTAAGAGAGAGGAGCTACAAAGGATCCACTGAGAGGCTGCAGAGAGAAGCTTGTGGCCTAGAGAAACTGCAAGTTATATGGGATAATATGGGTGGGAATAGAGTAGTGTAGTGGGAGATCTGCCCAATCTAGGCTTATAGCTTGTATTGTTACTGATTGAGTTGAGATTTCTTTTATAGGGTAATTGGGTTGGAAACAAAGTAGCAACAGGTACACAAATTCCTTGTCCTAATAGGTGAGTCAATTACACCGGTACATAAATACAGTGTACCATAATTCTTATAATTATATAGTTGTAAGGGCACCTCCAATTGGCTTGACAGCATCAAGCAGGGCTCAGTAAATCTGGGATAACTTCTCAAAGGAAGTAAACCTTAATTGAGACCTGAAGGATGGATAGGCATTGACTCCTAAAGTGGATAATGGAGAGGAGAGGAGGAGTAGGAGGAGAAGGAGGAGAGGAAAAAGAAAATCTGCCATAGAAGCAGCATCTCATGTAAAGAACAATGACCTAGACATGGCTTAGTGGACTCAGGAGCTAAGGTGAAGGCTATGTGATGGCATTTTTATAGTGCTAGGAGAGTGCTGTACTTTAGAATTCCCAGGAAATAGACTCCAAGACCAATTACATACAAGATCTCTCTGAGAGACTGCTTGCTGGAATAATCTTATGAGGGAGTAAGGGAAGAAGACAAAGAGAGAGAGAGAGACAGAGAGAGAGAGAGAGAGAGAGAGAGAGAGAGAGAGAGAGAGAGAGAGAGAGAGAGAGGAGTTGACTTGCAATACGGTTGTAATACAAGTCTCAAGTGATTCCATGGGGAGGTTGAAGTCTGGATGGACTGCTTTAGTTATGTGTCTTGTTGCTATGACAAAATGCCTGAGAAAAGCACCTCAGGGAGAGAAAGGTTTGTTCGGATTTACAGTGTGACTTATGGGAAGTTACGGTAGTGGGAGCACAAGGCAATTGGCCCCATTGTGTTATGGTCAGGAAACAGAGCTGAATGGTGGGGGCATGAGGCGGCTGGTCACACTGCATCATGGTCAGGAAACAGATGAATGCTGGTGTTCAGTTCCTTTCTCCTTTCTATTCAGTCCAGGAACACAGCCTATTCAGGGTGACTCTTCCCTTTTCACTTAAATGTTTCTGAAAATATTCTCATAGACACACCCAGAGGTATGTTTCCATGGTGACTCTGAATCTGATCAAGTAGACAATGTAGATTAACCAGAACAAGAGCCCATTAGGTAAACCCTACACTGAGGCAAGTGGTCCCTGCCCAGACACTTGTCAATCAATTCCTTGATGAGGACTTATAGTTTTGATGAGGTAGCTTCTCAAGGAAGGCAGGGCAATTGCCTCAGGGCAATTTGTATAGAAAGTCTCAGCTGGGAATGGGTAGTGCTCCAACAGCTGCAGAGATGAGCATCCTTGAATGTACGAGTAAATTTAGGCAATGGACCAGTGGCTCCTTTGGCATCACAAGGAGAACTCAGACCTTGTTAACTGTGTAGGGCAGACCAAACCCTACAGGAGTCATCATAAGAGCAATTGGGGAAGCATAGACTTGGAAGTGAGTAACCTCCGTAGATCTGTGCTTTAAGGAGACCCCTCTTTGGAGGCCAGGTGAAGACTTGATCAGAGGGAACCAAGACTAAGTTCAAGGCACACAATGGATTATAAGGCTGTTATCGAGATTTGTGGGAGAATATACAGGACTAGAATAGTGTCGGTGGAGAAAGTTCTAATTGGATGCCTTGCATATATAGGATGTAGAACAGGCAGGATTTACTTACTGATTAAGTGAATGAATGGTACAATTAAGGAGTCTGGCCTGATGGTCAACCTCTATTCTGATTCCTTCTGTCTATTATCTAAATTGTAGCCATGGTGATGAGCTAATGTGCCACGTTACTATGTAATTTTTCTGCTTAGGAGCCTCGATTGTCTGCCAATACTTTCCCAATAAAGACAACATTCCTCAGACTCAGTGAAATCTTAGCAAGTAAACTCTATCTAATGCTGGGATTGCCAGGACTGACTGCTCAGAAAAGGAAGTGGGAATGTGTATGAGATACACACCTCAGTGGAGGGGTCTCACATATACACTACCGTGTAAAGCAGCTTTGTCCAGAAAGCTTATCTCTTAGCATCGGGCTCTCTTTCCAGATCCAGTCTCTGTGATGCTGCCCATTCTTGTCACGGCTCCTATTTAGTCTTGGAGCTGTATTGAACACCACACCCTCGCCTGAACTAACCCCCTTCCTCATGGTCTGAGCTCAGATTTGCTTCTGAACTGTAACTCTCCATGTAAGGCACAGTTTCTTAAACTATGGCTCACTCTCCAGTTAGGCTCTCATTACTAGATATGGGGTCATGAGAACTTTGGCAACGGCAAAAAGTTTGGAATCCTTGGTTCACATGATCTGTCATGCCATGTAATCCCACCAGTGCTGCAACTCTGCTCAGATGTGATACTTTTGTGTGTCAGCAGTTTTTTTCTAAGTTTTTTTATTTACATTCCAAATCATTTCCCCTTTCCTGTTTCTTCCCTCCCCGAAAGTCCCATAAGCCCCCTTCCCTTCCTCTTTTCCCCATTCAACCCCCTCTCGCTTCTCTGTCCTGGCATTCCCCTACATCCAGTCTTTCCAAGACCAGGGGTCTCTCCTTCCATCTTCTTGGAAATCTATTGATATGTGAATTGTGTCTAGGGTATTCCGAGATTCTGGGTTAATATCCCCTTATCAGTGACTGCATACCATGTGTGTTCTTTTGTGATTGGGTTACCTCACTAAGGTGGTCAGAACTTGAAATATCATGCTTAGTGTGTCAGCAGTTTTAGGGATTACTCTACATATTAGGATTTCTACTCTCATGAAACATAGTGGCTTCATTACAGAATAGATTTTTATCTAAAAGTGGAAAGATTTATGTGGGATGGAGGTGAGAGCTGAAACCTGAGGAGGTAAGTGAAGGGTTAACCAAAACTAAGGATATATGTAAAAGCCTGTGGAAACACACTTTTTTTTTTCTGGTAAGGTAGCTAAAAATACGATTAAAATGTTTGAACAGAGATATCTTTTAAAATTAAAATTTATCTTTCTTTAACTTATTTCATTTTACATCTCTCTTACTGCCCCCTCCTGGTTACCCCCTCCCACAATCCTTTCCCCTCCTCCCTCCCCTTCTCCTCTGAGCGAGTGGGCCCCACCTGGGTATCCCCCCTGCCACTTCAAGTCTCTGTGAGGCTAGGTGTTTCCTCTCCCACTGAGGCCAGACAAAGCAGCCCACCTGGTAGAACACACCTTATGTACAGACAACAGCTCTTGGGATAGCCCCTGCTCCAGTTGTTCAGGACCCATATGAAGACCAAGCTGCATATCTGCTACATATGTACAGGGAGGCCTAGGTCCAGCCTGTGTATGTTCTTTGGTTGGTGGTTCAGTCTCTGAGAGCCCCAAGGGTCCAGGTTAGTTGACTCTGTTGGTCTTTCTTCCTACAGAGTTCCTATCCCCTTCAGGACTTGCAGTCTTTCCACCTATTCTTCCATAAGAGTCCCCAGACTCCATCAAATGTTTGGTTGTGGGTGCCTACATCTGTCTGAGTCAGTTGCTGGGTGGAGCCTCTCAGAGAACAAACATGCCAGGTTCCTGTCTGCAAGCATAACAGTATCATTGTGATGGTTTGTATATGCTTGACCCAGGGAATGGCACTATTAGAAGTGACCTTGGACTTTATGACCCTCATCCTAGCTGCTTGGAGCCAGTATTCTGCTAGCAGCCTTCAGATGAAGATATAGAACTATGAGCTCCTCATGTACCATGCCTGCCTGGATACAGCCTTGATGATAATGGACTGAACCTCTGAACCTATAAGCTAGCTCCGATTAAATTTGTCCTTTATAAGACTTGTTTTGGTCAGAGTGTCTGTTCACAGAAGTAAAACTCTAACTAAGACAATCATTAATAGTGTCAGGGATTGGTGCTTGCCCATGGGATGGGTCTCTAGCTGGGCCGGTTATTGGTTGGCCATTCCTTCAGTCTGCTCCATCCCTGTGCCTACATTTCTTGTAGACAGGGTAAATTTGGGGTTGAAAGTTTTATGGGTAAGTTGGTGTCTCTATTGCTACCCTGGAGTTCAAGCCTGGCTACAGGAGGTGGCCTCTTCAGGTGTCATATCTCCAGTGCTGTGAGTCACAGCTAAGGTCTCCTCCACTGATTCTTGAGAGCCCCCTTATATCTCAGGTCTCTGTCTCATCCTGGAGATGCCCCCCACCCACCTTCCCGAACAGATACCTTTGTGAGTGGAAAATGCTGTTCCCAGAAGGCACAGGTTATTAAATGAAACTCCCAGTGCCAGATGTGGGCTACCTGCCTAAGAGTTGTTGGTCAGAGAGGCCTCAAGGGCCCCCTGAACAATACATGGCATTAGCATTGTTCTTGTTTGCCCACCAGAACTAGATAGTAAGACTCTGATGATAAAGATACTACATAACTTGGTGGCAGAACACAGGAAACCAAGCTGGAACTGAGATGGACGCTTCTTTCCTGATGACTAGCTTACAGAGTGTGGGAAGATACTATCTAGGCTGCTGCGAGACACAGATCAGCAGCTGCCTTACCCAACTGTGAACTCTGTAAACTACATTACTGACCTGACAGGCAAGCAGGGCCCACTGGAGCAGTAGTGGCATGCCTGCTACTGTGGGTAACCAGCAGTTTTTATTTATCCCCGAGGCCTGTTCCATAGGAAGAAATTCATGGCTGGTACTGGTGACCTGGTCAAAAGTCCAGAATTTAAGAGATCGTGGGCAGGGGGAATCTACTTCTGTTGTTTTGCTAAATGGACACAGGGTCAGATTGTCTTCTTAATATTTCTGTTTATACCAATATTAGTGCTGCTCTCTGTCTTTGTCAAAGAAGTCCTTGTCTGCAGTGGATAATGGGTAATGGAGAGCCTCATAAGTGGTCAAAGAGCTGAGAATAAGTGTCTATTGAATTGTTCTGCCCTTAATGAGACAACTATATCATCTTCTCCAAAGCTCAGAAGGAATTTTGTGGGGAGGAGACACAAAGACCCAGAGGATGAAGAGAGATGCTGTCAACACTATCTCCTGCATGTGATATGGTTATTGTACCCATGATGAGATGATGCCCCGTAGCTGTGTTACCTGCACATCTCTCTACAGCTGCTGGGAATGAATAAGATTGGACCCACAAATAAATTTTCAGAAGACAGGAGGCAATTCCCTTTCAGTGGAAAATACTAAAAAAAATTTAAGCTTTGGTATTTTAATGGAATTCCACCCAAGCATATTTCAGACTTATTTACCTTAAAAAAGCTATTATATCTTTCTTTTAAAATGATGATGATGATGATGATGATTGAGGGGCACACACCATACCCCATTGTGGAAATCAGAAGGCAACTTCGTGGAGTCAGTCTCTCCTTCTAATTTTAAGTGGATTCTGGGGATTCACTCAGGGTGTCAGGCTTGCTTAGCAAGTGCATTACCAGATGATTCATCTCAATGGCCCACTTATTGTTTTCTTTTTTTATTTTATCTTATGTATATTGGTGTTTTGCCTGCATTTATATCTGTGGACACATGTGTACAGTACCAAAAGAGGCCAGAAGAGGGCACAGGATTGCCTGGGATTGAAGTTATGGATGGTTGTGAGCTGCCATGTGGGTTTTGAGAATTGAAGCAGGCATCCTCTGGAAGAGCAACCAGTGCTCTTGACTGCTGAGCTATCTCTCCAGTTTCACAGCATATTGTTTCCTTATAACATAAAGTCTCTGAATATTTAATATCACACAGGGCTCCTTCAGAGATTGTTAAGTTATATAGAGCAATTTTCAAAGGTACTTACCAGGTAAGAACTGGCAGAAGATCATTTTAGTTTCTGGATCTGCCCATGTTCTTTGACCTTCTGCCCACCTTCCCTCCATGTCACTCTTTTAAATCCAATGTGTTAATGCTGGGTTTGTTCTCTCCTAGCATGTGAAATAGCCTTGTTTGAGATGAGGTTTAGACATGGCATCAGCATTTTCTAGGGACTTACTCAACAACTCTATTCCTCCTCTTTCCCTAGACCACAACCTGATTTGGTAATGGGTCTCTGTAACAGCATTTACAGAAGGACTTGGGCTGATTGTCATGAGGGCCTCCCAGGAAAGTCTCCAAAGACCAACAGGACCACCCATACAAACGGATGCTCACCTCTGCTCTCCTGTAATCACACTCTGATGTGAATCCTATGCCAGCATGCCTTCATGCTCTGCCAAGCTGCAGCCCACAGCTGCCCCCAAGAAAGCATGAGGTTTTGACAGAGAAGGTTGGGAAGGACTTTGTAGGGTTTTAGGTCTCCATGTTGCCTCTGAAGCTATACAGAATTATTTTCCCAAATATCGAGCACATTTTAGGTCCTGTCATATGCCAAGGAGGAAACCTTCCTCCTTCCCACCTCTCTGCCACCCTGGAGAGATGGGAAAAGATCAACCTGAACTGATGGCCTTTGTGGGGGCTGTGCAGAGAGGCTGTGTCAGGAAGAATCAATGTTCAAACTTCAGCCTGCTTTGAGTCAGGGTGGTAGATACCATAGGAAACATTGTTACCCTGGAATACTAAATTAATTCTTTAAAACAATTCACAGGGATAGGGAGGTGGCTCAGTCAGCTAAATTTTGCCTGAGGTCAGCCCCCAGAACCTGTGACTTCAAACTCCTGCTTCTTCTTCCAAAGTGCTGAGACTGTAGGCATGTCCACTGCCACACCTACCTAACTACAACAGCATTCTGAATTCAATATACTCATTTTTTCTGATCTTTGCCAGGTATACCTTTATCAACTCTGTCTGCAAAGTTCTTTTGCTGTGAGTTGCCAACTGTCTTAGTTTTACTGCAGGAAACACTGTAGACTCTTAAACAATAAGCCTTCATTTCTCATGGTTCTGGAGGCTGAGAGGCTGGGAGGCTGAGATTAAGGTGCCACTGCATTCAGTGACTAGTAAGGGTTCACTTTGTGGTTCATAGACAGCTGCCTCATAATGCACCCTCATGTAGTGGACAGCATGCTCTGTCTGCTCTTCCGGTTTTATGAACTCCTCCTCTTCTTCTTCTTCCTCTTCTTCTTCTTCTTCTTCTTCTTCTTCTTCTTCTTCTTCTTCTTCTTCTTCCTCTTCTTCCTCCTCCTCTTCCTCCTCCTCTTCCTCCTCCTCTTCCTCCTCCTCCTCTTCCTCCTCCTCCTCTTCTCCTTCTTCTCTTTCTCCTCCTCCTCCTCCTCCTTCTTCTTCTCCTTCTCCTCCTCCTCCTCTTTTTTAGAGATAAAATTTTACATGTAGACTAGGCTGGTTTTGAACTTACAGAGGTCACACTGCCTCTGCCTCCTGAGTGGTAGGTTTAAAGGCATATGCCACCATAATAGACTCTCTTCCTATTTCATAAAGATGTTAATTCACTCATGATGGACCTACCTAGTTAACCCTCAAAATGTCCAAGTGCTATCATTTTGGGGACTGTGGATACAACATAAGAATTCAAGGGAACATAAACATTTAGTTCATGGTTCCAAACTCCATTTATCAGTAACACTGTAACAGAGATGAGTGAGAGAGAAGCCGGCAAGATGCTCCTGTCACATCTTCAAAAAAAATTGTGTGTGTGTGTGTGTGTGTGTGTGAGAGAGAGAGAGAGAGAGAGAGAGAGAGAGAGAGAGAGAGAGAGAGAGAGAGAGAGAGAGAGAGAGAGAATTTTGTGGAGCTTGTTTTCTCTGCTCACATTATTTGTGGCTTGCCGGAATTGAACTCAGGTGGTCAGGCTTGCATGGTAAATGCCTTTACCTACAGAGCCATCTCACTAGGCCTTCAGACACCTCTTTTAACCCTACTCCTTTCCTCTGGCTGAGTCTGTTCAGAGAAACCTCTCAATTCTGGTTATTTAACTCCAGCATTGACTCATATTTTATTGGAAATGCTTTCTGCCCCAGTCCTTTCAAATTCCCCACAGCAGTGCTGTTTCTTCTCTTTCAAAGAGCCAAGTCTGGCTCTCCCCGTCCCCAGTCCCCAGGGTGAGAGAGCTGTTTACCCAGCATCCACTTGGTAGAACAGCCTCCCATTGTTTTTTGAAATTAAGACCGAGTGTCAGAATTCCTAGAATGCTCACACCTCCTCATGATCATTCTGCTTTGGCTTTTTAAAACCACCTGTGCAGTTTCCTGTTGACTGGTGCTTTCTGGAGGCTGTGTCCTATCCTACCTGGCATTAGCCAAATGCTGGGCAGACCAGGGGTGTTGGGCTGAGCTCCAGAGCCCACTCTGACTCTGTTCATTAGCACCTGGTAAACACTGCTCTGCCAAGAGCTTCTGGAATCTTCCAGATTATCATAGAGCTTGGGTATGGTGGAGACTGCAGGGAAGGGAGCTGATCACGGAGAAGCACCAACAGGAATAGGGTGCGGATTAGTAACTTTCAAAAGCATGGTGTCCTTTGTTTTGATGTCGACATGAACAGGGTTCCTTTGCAATTCTCCAGGTAGAAATGGCTCTTACAGCCTGGGTCTCCCACAAAGGACTGACCCTTGATCTTTCCTGCTCAGGTTCCCAATTGAGGTCTCTGGTGTTCTGTGACTTTTTTAGCACACTGGAGGCATATCCCCAGAACTTAAAGCTGATGGTGGCTTTCCTGTTGCTCCACAGTGTGCATCTTTGGGTAGTATTTCCAACCTAAACACTGAGCCAAATTTTGTGTAAAGTATTTGGACCCTTTTGCCACCAGAGAGTAGACACTTTTCGGGTCTGGCTTTTTAGACTGAATGAGAGTGCATTCCATCTAGACAATGTATCCTTGGCCATTATGGCTCCTGCATTCATGAGCCTTGGCAGCATCCTCCAGAGGGGACTCCAAAGAAGACCTGTGGGCTCTACCCAGAAAGGTTGATGCTCAACTCCACTCTCTTGGAAACATCACTTGGCTGTCTTCTCACTTCTCCACAAATCTTTCCTCTTCTCCTCCAGTCTGACTGAACTGAGCTTTGAGTTTTCATTTTTAAAATATTGGCTGAGGTTATGCTTTGACAGTGCCAGACACCTCTGCCTTGATGTTATCAGAAACAGATGGTGAACTATGGACAAAACCAGGAGCTTCTGGGGATGAAGATCTCTATCAGAGCCCTAGGAGAGGGATTATAGGCAGGTGCTTAAGTAAGCAGGCCAGGAGAGAGTGCTCAGGGCCCTCCCTTCTCTCTACCCTTGGCTATGCCATCCACAGAGACAATCACTCTTACTTGCATCTTGTCTAGAGGCACCCCTCCCTGAGAGCCCTCCCTGTCACTGGACTTCCCTGTTTCTTCCTTTTGGCATACTTTCTGGGTTGGGATGAACCCTCTGGAGGGTGGTTATCAAGGGAACCTGTTTTGATATTTAATTCAAGATGGATCGTATAAATCCTGGTTTTATTGTCTGCATAAATCTTCAGTGGTTATTATAGAGGCTTTCAGGACAGTCAATGTCAAATTCCTTTCAAATTACTTGTTAAAGATGAAAAACCATTGAAAAGGGAACAGAAAAAGAAAGAAAGAAAGAAAGAAAGAAAGGAAGGAAGGAAGGAAGGAAGGAAGGAAGGAAAAGAAGGAACTTGGCAGACAGTTGATGTCGTCGAACACTCAGATCTCCCTTCTGTGGAGATGGACTGTACAAGCTGCACAGCTCTGCCCCAGCTCCATGCCTTTCCCAGAGTTGGGCACAAGAAATTCTCAGACGGAAAGACACAGACTTCAAAGGTGGAAGAGCACAGTGCCAACTGTTTCTCCTGGTAAAAGAAATACATTCAGAGGAGGCCTACAAATCAGAGGTGAGAGAGAACTCTGGGCTTCCTCCAGTAGCTGTGTCTATCACAGAAGCCGTGTCCTGGTCCGTGTTTTGTGCTCCCCAGGGAGTGCCACTTGCAAACCCTACACATGAATGCCACACTTCAGATGAAATGACAGCTCTGATATGCCAACTCGTTGATGCTGGAGTCTCTGACATTCCTTAAAAATCACATAGCAGGGTTTGAGGAGGTGAGATCAACCTCGGGGATACCTTTTCCAGCTGCAACCAGATTATGAAGGTGTTGAGTAGAATCTTATATAAAACCAAGAGGGGAGGGCTGCCATGGCTGTGGGTACTGAGTATTTAGGGAGATAGATGTTTCCTGAGAAGGCTGCCTACCTGGGCTAAGTAGGCAGGCACATTCATAGGCCCTCGAATTATATGCAATGCCCATGAAGCAATTTCTGAAAGACCGAGAGAGCTCCTTGCTGCCAAGGAGCCAGAGCTCCTAACCCTGACAGGACCATGATTTCTCTTTCTCTTTCATTGTTCTAAGAGGAACAGAAGCCCTGGACTGCATCTGTGATTGCATGCGTGCATATGTGTATAAGTGGCATGAGGAAGTTAAGCACGGGAAGAAGAAAGTTCTAGCCATGCTTCCGTTGTCCAGCTCTTTGGGGGAGAGCAGAAGTGCTTTCTAAGCTGAGAAGAGTGGGAGCCAAGCCCAGCCACAGGTACTGGGGGCTTGCTGGTTTTTCCCTCGGCTCTCTGGGACCTGGTGGCCCTGGGATTGACAAGGGTCTAAGTGGGACCCCTGATAAGGAACATAGAGGAAGGTGAGGCCTGGAGCTTTTGGGTTGGCCAGTGGCAAAGCAGTCCTCAGCTCCCCACGGAGCAGAGTTGACTACAAGGCATATCCTGCTTGAAGATGCGTGGTTTGAAGTTTTGTTGTTGTTTTGTTTTCCATTGTTTGGGAATTAGTGCCAAACCACTGTGTCCACCCACCAGAAACTGAGTAAGAATTTTATGGGTAGAACCCCAACCAGTAAGTTTATACAGTGGAAACATTTCAAGTAGTGGGTACGGGTTCAACTTCCCTGCCTGCCCCTTAACCTCCCAGTAATTATAGCTTCAAGCCTGAAATCTATGTCTCCCAAACTTGTGATTTCACCTTGTCCCTGGAATCAACAAAGGTCATAAAAGGCTGGCAAGGACTCTCTCCTCATTTCTATAAACACAGTTCTCCACCAGGACCTGCTCTCCTCTCAAAAACAGTAGAAAACCTGAAGGCCATGCTGTTGTCCTGAGTCACCATCTCATCTCTTCCAAGCCAGAAGAGACGACCCCCCCCCCAAGGGACACACAGAAGCTTCACCCAGGAAAGGCCCTTTATGAAGGCAGCTGACAGCTGTTTTCATGTGGGCAGGAAAGACCAACACAACAGACAATCCAGGAAATGTCAGCCTTTCATCTACCAACTAGAATAAGCATTTCAACAATTGACTAAATTTACTGGCCTCATAGGACTCATTAAAGGTACAGACATGATCCTTGAATTTCCTTTTAGTGTGTGTGTGTGTGTGTGTGTGTGTGTGTGTGTGTGTGTGTGTGTCTGAGACAGGGTCTCTCTGCATAGACCTAGCTACCCTGGATTTCATTATGTTGAACAGACTGGCATGGAATTCACAGAGATTCTCCTGCCTCTACCTTCTAAGTGTTGGGTGAGATTAAAGGTGTGAGTCACCATGCCTGACCTCAATACATAGTTTTAAAATACGTTTACTTTTCCTAAAAACTTAAAATAGTAAACTTTAAGGGATGAGGATTGAGCTCAGTGGTAGAGTATTTGTCTAATAAACTTGATGCCCTGAGTTTAATCCCCAGCAAAACACACACACACACACACACACACACACACACACACACACACTCTTCAAGATAGCAAATTTTCAACACAGAAAAAATTAGGGATATTGCATTTGGGTTTTAGGCAATGTTCTTGACTGTCTTGCATGTATACGTGTATGAGTGACTCCCCCCCACACACACAGAGGGAGAGGAAGAGAGAGGGAGAAAGGGAGGGAGGGAGGGAGGGAGGGAGGGAGGGAGAGAGAGAGAGAGAGAGAGAGAGAGAGAGAGAGAGAGAGAGAGAGAGAGAGAGAGAGAGAGAGAGAGAATGAGAATACCTAAGGCAAGGAAACCCGCAGAATCAGAAGAGTCATTACATACCCGTTGAAGCTGTTATGGCCTGGCATGATAGTGGGTGTATCTAATCCCAGTGCTCACAAAGCTGAGGCATGAGACCTGTGAGTCTGAAGTTAGCCTGAGCCACATAGAGAAACACACACCTACACCCCTCCCCATACATGGCCAGCAGAGCGCCACTATATTTATCTTGTCATGTTTTCTTATGTATCAGTAGATATTTAGGACACATCCCATTGCAGAACAATATAACCACAACAATAGGAAGCTATTCTCCACATCTGTCTGTTCTCTTTAAGTGTGAGTGATGTTCTATGGTCATGAAGAGTTAGAATCTCTACGGAGTTGTACAAACACCTGTCTTCTCTACCTCCCTGACTTGCCAATGCTAGTCCATATGGACATTGCAGCCTCTGCTGAATGCACACCGTTCATTAGCCCAGGAGACACTTGAGTGGCAACACACACCCAGGACAGAGATCCCTGAAGTGGGGGCAGGGAGGAGGGTTGGTTATTGGTGGGAGGACAGACAGCCTTTCTCTCACACAGCAACAGATCTTCCCAGGGTTTTGTCCTAAGATCTGATCAGGTTGCTTTGCTTTCCACCAGGATTTTAATTGTTTTCAAGATATCATAGTATCCTTCTTTCCTGGAAAAAAAAATGCCAGAAAATCAACCCCCCCCATATAATGAGACAACAACTGTATTTTTCAAAAGGAATATTTACTAGGAAACTAAAGGGCGACCAAACAGAACACAAGAGAACAGAGGCAGAGTTGCAAATGAGCTGAGGAAATTCAGATTGATAGCCAGTTTCTGGCCACAGCTGTAATGGCTAGGTAAAGCTATCCACACACAAAGCCATCTGTTCACCACGTAGGCAGTCTTCTTTGCCTGAATGCCCCTGGAAAGCCATCTTTGAGTTAGTAGCTTATCCAATAGTACCCCAGGGCTGCTAGCTCAAGGTGAGGAGATTCTAAGGTGGGAACAGACTACCCCAGGATCTCCAACCTGGGCTCCCATTGCCAAGGACATGTCAAAGCTTAACAAGATGGCTGCCTGATAATCGTTTGCTGGAGCCAGTCTAGTTTCTTTGGGACCATTCTTCTAGGCATCTGCCTGGACCTTGTGACAATATTTCTGCTCACTGTCCTGCTGGCACTCGCCCTTCATACTTTGGTTCTAAACACTGATATGCTTCTGGATGTCTGAAAGGAAGGGATGGGCAGAGAGGATCCACAGGGAAAGGAAGGTGTGCTTTATTCATTTTATCAGACATAGGCTGAACTTTGAACATAGGTTCCCTTTGAACCCTTCAAGTGAAGTTGGAAGGAGATGGGAGTGGATCTAGCAGGCCAGGGAATGCACTAAGCTTGAGTGAATTAACATTGCCTTACACAACCAAAGGCCTCCACCCTTTTAAGACATGACAAGATCTGGCATTGGCAGTAGGATTTCTTGTACTAGGTGTGTATGGAAGCCAGAACTTTCCAACACCTACTGTGATGCTGCATCTCTCGGGTGCAACAAACACTGAAATATGAAGTGAAATGAAGAGAGGCCATTCTCTAGGATGGTCAACTGCAACCCAACTCTGGACTCTGTTACAGAGACTGGAGGGGAATGAAATTGTGTAACAGTGATGCAGGGGAAGGCCTTCTAGACCCATGATGAGAGAGGACCTTTAGGTAACAGCCCCCAGTCTATTCAGGGGATGCTGGGGCCTTTGGTTTCATTTCCTGGAGGCAGATACAGGAAGGATGAGGTGCAGAACTGGCAGTATACTGGTCGAGAAGGATGCTGGGTAATGGATGAGCTACCCTGGGGAGAGCCCTTGGTCTTCATTCTTGTAGGTATTTCCATTTCCCAAGTGCTACAAAAGTGGTATGTGTCTGAGATGGAAAAGAGCCTCTCTCTGTGACTGCCCAAGTCTATACCCTGGGCTATTGCCTATGGAAACACCCAGAGGGCAGTTGTATCAAGAAAGCCCCAAAGCTGTGCCTTTTCTTAGTGTCATCTCTCAGTGATCTTATCTAACACACATTTCTGTGTCCAGGAAAGATTATTCCAGGATGCATACACCAATGGGAGGCAAGCATCTCTAACAAGGATGGCATATTTCATTCTAGTAATATCACTGCTGGAAAGGAAGAGGCTGCTGGCTACCTGGAAATAATGTTTTAGAATCCCAGAACCTGGGTTCAGCTGTGAAGAATGACCATGGCTAAGTGGGACTCTGCCATGTAAATGGGAGGGAACAGTGAGTTTGCTATGAACTGACCTGCCTTGCATGAGACTTTTTACAGGCTGGCTTGGTCTGGTATTCTCTTGGGCCATTCTTTGGAAAACTGGAACACTTTCTGGGGTGGAATTATCCTCTGAAGACAGTCATTAGCTCACAGGTAGTAGAGTTTGATTTGAAATCTGCTGCCTATTTAGCACCTGGATATATATATTTGTAAATATTCTGTCCTTCCAGGGCATCCAATCAAATGACTGCATGTTAGACTGACCACTGTCAGGACCAGTGTCATGCCCATACAACCAAAGTCCTTACATTAGCCACTAGGAGTCTTGGCACTCAGGACTCTTACTACGCCACCTGCTCTCTTCCACAGTCCAACCTGGTTTTTGACAGTGAGGGATGAGCTTCCCTCAAGCATATCACCTTTGGCCACCTGAAGAAACTAGATGAACCATTCAGATTCACCAAATCCAATTTGGAAAGAGGGCCAGTTATTGCTGTGGTTACAGCTGAGTATTTCATCACCGGAGTCATCCGGGTGTTGCTAGGTGGGAAAATTTACTGAAGATCTTTGTTACATGGTTGTCCAACTGGTCCTTGGCACAAGCAGTCCTCTTATCCATAGTCATCGTTTCTGTAGGGAGAAGAAACAGAGAATGAGCTGGTTTTCATTTGTATATTTTTTAATGTGTACCAAACAAACACCAGGCACTGAGATGGATGCTGGAAACACACAAACCATGTGTGAGATATTCACCAAGATTTCAAAGGACTCATAAGGAGGCGTACACAACCTTCTAGCAGAGCCTTTGAGGCTTCTAAAGGGATTCTGAAGTACAGGGCTAAAGGTGAGTTCAGGCCATTAGGGCAGAGGAGAAAGCCCAAGTGGAGGCAGGAAAAGGAATCAGTGCAGAGGAAGGATCATCAGGAGTGAGCTGCAGGGACTGCACTGTGAGGAATATGGCGGTAGCAAGAAGCCTGGGCTGGAGAGAGGGGGTTTGAGTGGTGAAACCTTGTAACACTCAATCCTTATTTCCCAGATGTGAAAAGTACACATGTGTGTGCATGTGTGTTTTCCTGGGGAGGGAGCCAGGTCCTTATATATGTTTGGCAAGTGTTCTAGCATTAAGCTATACCCCCAGCCCTAAACAGTGAACTTTTTTAGTAGAACCTCAGACTTAGAGAATGGAATTCTCTTGTGTTGCTCACTCCAACCCAGCATTCAGCTGAAATTCAATTCATGACATTACCTTTATATACAGATTAAGGGTATTAATACAGCAGGCACAGAGAGAAGACAGAAACCAAAGTGACTTCTGTGGCTACAGTAACAGAATTTTACACAAAGGCTGAGAGGGCAGCAAATGTTCTCAAATTGGAATGTGTAGACTGACTGTATTTCAGAAATCAGAGTTCTGTAATGAAGCTACAACTTACAGAAAGTAATTAAAGCCAGGGTACATGGAAGGCAGAAAAGACATGTCTGGCTTTGAAGTATGTATGTGCTTGTATATACACACATCCCTCAGGGAAGATGTATTCCTTTCTGAAGGTGGCAGGGAAGGGCAAATAGATATTTGTCATTTGAACAAATCTTAACAGATTATCTGAGGTGCACAGACAAGCTAGTACACATGTGTTCAGACTGAGGAGTCACCTCTATACTGGGCTAGTATGCCTTGCCTGGAACATGTTTACAGCATTAGCCTTTTAAAGCTAGTTCCCATATGGAGAAAAACCACTAACAGAGGCCACGATGCCAATGACCCAAGTAATAACATGGCTCTAACTGGGCACTGCTACTGCAGGGGACTCATTTGGCGCCTTTCTTTGTGTGTGTAAAATACCAGTCTCTGGCATAGCCTCAGGGAATGTTGAGGAGGGGCCTGCTAGTTTCTCCTCTGCTTCTGATGAAACCCTTTGGCTCAATAAGTCCTCTGGCACCAGTCCTGTCTGGGCCTAATGTCACTTGTTTTCCTCCTCTGGATATTGCCACTAGGTTCCAAAACATGGTGGCCAGGGACCAAGCCCATAGACTGACAGGAGAAAGGAGTTTTGATATAACTGAAGGAGTAGCTGGTCATCTCTATCAATAGTTTTACAAGAGCCAGGGAGAAGTCAGATGCCTAGGTTATATCTGAAAAAAGTAGCTTGGTAGAGTTTGACATGGATGACTTATATGACTTATGCTGCCTGCCAAACCCTTTTTGTCTCTCACTGGGGATGAGGATGAGAGAGAGAGAGAGAGAGAGAGAGAGAGAGAGAGAGAGAGAGAGAGAGAGAGAGAGAGAGAGAGAGAGAGAGGGAGAGAGAGAGGGAGAGAGAGGGAGAGAGAGAGGGAGAGGGAGAGAGAGAGAGAGAGAGAGAGAGAGAGAGAGAGAGAGAGAGAGAGAGAGAGAGAGAGAGAGAGAGAGAGAGAGAGAATGAGAATATGCCAATCTTGGCCTTGCTGGTTCCCCTGCTACTGCTACTGAGCACAGCAGCTCTCTTCTTGTTACCAGACCCAGTGGTCTTCCAGGCTGTGTCACAGGTTTGGAAGGCTTCAGGATATTCAGCCTGACAGGAAGTGGTGGTTACAATCTTATCTGACCAGAAAGGTTTCTAAGTGGATTTAATTGTCCTGAGACATAAGAACTTGATTGGAATTAAATTGAATTGAAATAGAAGATGAGAACTGTCCCAGTGACAACCCTAATGTGCAATGACACTTCAATCACAAAGATGACAGCTGATGTGAGACAGGCCATTCAAACTGACCCCAAATTAAGAACACAGATTGAGTGAAGGGAGCAGTTGATTACATCTCCCTGTGAATTTGAAAATGGGTTCTGATTACAGGAGTTTCTAAGGGCTTTAGACTAAGAATTCTGTCAAAAATGGAAGAGATTCTTATTGTATGAGTCAATCTTATATGTGCTTAATATTGTTACTCTTGCATTTTAAATTCTTTAATCTAAAAAGTGTGAAATATTAGTATTTTCTGGCTGTTTAGAACAGCTTTACAAATATTTATATGAAACAAATACTACCCACCTAGAATCAGGTGAACATCACCTTCCCTCAAAGGTGGTGTTACTTTTTATGATGTTTTCCCCCTCAGAACTAGCATGTTAAAGAAATAAGAGGGTGTATAGTATTCCTGGCATGGGGTGATCACAAGCTCTACAACATAACCTGTGCCACTGTGCCAGCTAGGTGGATACACCATCAAAGTGACTTCTAAACACTTTCTTCATTCCTCAGTGCCCTCTCAGCCTCATCAGGTGAGCTTCTTTTTGCAGTTGGCCGTGGTCTATAGACCAGAGGTTACAACTAGTTAATGTGCAGAGACTAAGTGACCTTTGGCTTCAGTCCTAAATGAGATTTCTCTGTCACCCCTTCACCAGGGAGCACAGTGGAAGAGGGGTGGAAGGATTAGAAGTCAGGGGCTGGGAGGAGTGCTGGGAAGCACTATCTTCTGGGCGGGACACAGCTGATGAGCTTATGAATGCACTGAGGCTGTACTACCTGCACATGACTTAGATTCATGGTGACACTTCATCACAGAACGGGGAGGGCTCATGGGGCCCACTCCCCTATGAGGGACTAATAACAGTTATTGGTGGCCAAGGGAAGAGGAGTCACTTCCTTCAGTGGTGCTGCCACGATTCAGTAACTGTCCTCCTAACCAGCCCTGGGCAGTCTAAGTAAACTTAGTAGGTTGTACACACCAGACATGAAAGGAGGAGGGGGACCCTGCTGGGTAGAAAGATTTTAAGAAAAGGAGAGGAATGGGATGGGATAATAGAGGTTAAAGTGTAAAGGAATAAAAATTAAAGCAACTAAAGAAACAGAAGAAATAAAACAGTGTAAATGGAATGGGATTTCTATCAACAAAGCTTGAGGTAACAGCTTAAAAAATGGAAATGTTCATTTGGGTAAGCAGTACCATGTTAAATATTTGGGTTCCATCTTAAGAATTTGTATATCATATCTCATTTAATCATTTCTCTAAACCTTTATGTCTGATGGGACCATTAAAATTTTCTTCCGACAAGATTAAAGGATGTGATAAAGGTAAGACACAGCATGGCCAGACTCTGCCACCATGCCCTTAAGATTTAAATGCATGCTCTAGAGGAATGTACTAGGCTCTGCATACCACTACAGAATCTTTCCATAAAGCGGTCTTGGGCTGGAAGACCTCTTGCAGAGGATCAGTTTGGTTCCCAGTGTCTGTGTCCAATGGCTTACCACAGCTGCCCCTAAGTGAAGCTCCAGGGGAACTCAACACCCCCTTCTGGCTCCCAAGAGCACCTTCTTTCACAGGCACAAATACAAAATAAAAAATCCTTAAAGAAGCTTGAAGTCTAGAAAAGAATTGAACAGTTCAGATGTCACAAGAAAGTGAATCAAGTCCATTGTCAAGTTGTTAAGGTAAAAGGTGTGGTAAAAATGTGTGTGTGTGTGTGTGTGTATGTGTGTGTGTGTGACAGAGAGGGGGGAGGGAAGGGGGAAAGAGGGAGGGAGGGAGGGAGGGAGGGAGAGAGGAAGGGAGGGAGGGAGGGAGGGGGAGAGAGAGAGAGAGAGACAGAGAGACAGAGACAGACAGACAATGTACATGTTACTCACAAAGAATAGCTCATTAGCTGCACACAGATGTAAGGGTTCCAGTGACGATGCTATTCAAAAGGCAAATATCACATTTTTACGTTTTTACGAATGAGGTGGTGCATTCGGTAATTACTACTTTTTGAGATCAAGTGGAGGACACATGGAGTGTGCCCCTCCAAATCTGTATCATTACATTTACTCATTAACAAATGCAACAAACATTTACTGAGCACCAGCACACAAAAATGAACCACGCCCACTCACCTCTTAAAGAGCTCAAGGCAGCCATGAGATGCCAAGAATAAGGAATAACCCTCAGCAGAAAGCTCTGACTGTGTGCTCTGCATGTGTGGGGGACACACGATGCCATCTATCCAGATCACAGGATAAGAAGGAAAATAGTGTAATAAAACGTGGTTTGGGAGGGAAGTTCAAGGATATACATGCTGCGCTGGATTATGAGAGGAGATCAAAAGTCTGCATTGTTTTCTAGTAGAGGAATTTGGCTTGTTAACGCCTAGCATTGGGAAAACTTCCCAGGAGGCAACTCGTGCCCGATCCTGTTTCTGTACAGTTATTTTACTCTGTCAATTTGAAATGCTAGTGTCTAGATGGCCATAGGTATTTTCCATTACTACTGAAGACCTGAACAGATAGTTCTATTCCTATTGATTGGAAAATTAACTTTGCAATGACAGGTGCAATACATAGGATTTGTAAATGGCAAAGTAATAAAGCTTTTGCACAAGTATATTTACTCAGAAGCAATTTGTATTTTGTGACACTAATTTTGTCTTATGTTTTACTGTAAATTTATTTATCTAGTTTAAAAAAAAAAGATACACATGGTCTTATGTAGTCCAGGCTGACTTTCAACTTGCCACATAGTTGAGGCAAGCCTTAATTTCCTGATCTTCTTGCCTCTACCTCCCAAGTTATGGGACTATAGGCCCATATTTGTACCATGATGCACAACTTATTTGATTAAAAAGGCACATGCCTAACAACAATCTGCTACACTAAAAACTTACTAAACTCATCATTTTAATGGCCATATTTAGGATAACTTATTTTTCTCTATTTCTGGGTGTGTTCTTTCAGAGAGATGTCTTTATGTAGCTCAGGCTAGCGTCAAACTTTTGGCAATCCTTCTGCCTTAGTCTCTGGAATCCTGGGGTTACAGGTGTGTGACACCATGCCTGGTTTTAATTTGTCAAGTATAGACATAGAAAAACATCTTGTAAAGTTGGTTTCAAGATGTTTATATTGATTTAACCCAAAGATGTGAGTTTTTATGTTTTAAGCATCATAAGAATTAGGTGCTTGAAAACCATTTTGTTTAATACATAAAATGACTGCTGTTTGAGACATGTGATATAATTACATGTTAATTCAGCAATTTTAGTTCAAGGGGCTTCAGCCTATCAATTGCTTAAATAGTATCTGAATGTTTAAAAGAATTTTGCTTTTTAGGTTTATAAAGTATTGTTTCTTTATACAAAAATGTTTGAGAGAATTTGGTTAAATGTGAAATTGATTTTATAAGTTTATGGGTATTAATCTCTTAAATTAAGGAGCTGAGAATTCTAGAAAGTAAAGTGAATATTTTAGTTACAGCCAAAAACAATTATCTCACTGGTTCACATTGTATAGCATGCACTAAGGACTGTTCTGGGAATATTACAAGTGATTGACCCATCACCACCAACCATACTGAGGCACGTACTGTTCGTCTCCTTATGTTATATGCAGGCTCCCTACACTTCTAATCATCATTATTTTATTTTTATAAAGCTATCTGAAATACTTCACCATGCTTATTCCCTTTTTCTTCCTGAAGGATATAAGCTCCACCCAAGAGAGGATTCTCATCTTTTCAGTGTGTCACCAGCACCCGCTGTAAGTATTCAGCTAATGTTTGTTGAACAAATACTTGAAGGCAGCAATTCTATCTTCAAAGAGATTGTTTCAAAGCAAGTCTGGCTGATCCTTGCTCGAAAAGAATGTCACAACACAGCAAGCGATGCCACGGAAATGGGAGTCTTGAAATAATCACTGAAATTAGCTGCCAGCAAGACAGCCAGCAAGATGGCCCAGACTTGTGAGTGTTTCTGAGGAAGTACCTGCCCCACCCAGTCTGTCCTTTAAACTGCGATAAGCCTAAGAGGTCCATCTGAGGCACTATGCTTGAGGCTGTAAAATCTCATGTGAGATGACCAACAGGACCTTGGTTGCCCTTGTCTTTAACTCTCATGGGTGTTGTCTAAGGCTTGGAGAAGTGCGTACCACAGAAAAAGCAGGGGTCAATGAAAAGAGCGTGTGAGTATGTGCAGCAGTGCTCACTAATTTTATGTATTAAGAGAACCACTGTGCTCCCAGATTTGAAAGCTGGCATGCAGAGAGTATAAGCAATCAGCAATCATTTTATGTATAATAAGAGAGACATTGGTATTCCTCCCAACAGGAATGTACTCAGGGCTGACTCTGCCAGGACATTTATAGGGTACAGGTCACATGATGATGAACAGCATGCTCTAGCCTCCAGCAGCAGCTGGAAATGCGGGGGTTGACACATACATAGATGATACCAAGTGTCACCAAATACTACGTCAAGGTGAGGGCCAGAGAGCTAAGAAGCACAGACAGGGAACATTTAGCTCATCTCATACTGGAGGATCTTCAGTATGAAGATACTTTCCCAGGATGATAGCCAATCAGACGCTTAAATGATGAACTAGATGTAGCTGGGTAACAGATAGAGCACAGAAAATCAAAGCAGGAACAAGGATGTATAGTCAATAAAAAGAATTAAATGGACCAATTATGCATGGCCCCAACTTAAAGTGAAAGGGGGAGATAGCCAAGGGTCATGGAGGGGCTTGAAGGCAAGGGAACCCTGAGGTTGTTCAGTACACAGGGCAGTTACTAGAGGATTTTAAGTAGTGTAGGCAGGGAAGGAATGGGGGATCAACCCAGAGCTCTGAGTAGGGCTGTGAGGATGTATCCTGGAAGGCCTGTTCCTTAGAGTAGACAGTGCCTTCTGCTGGCTGCCTAGAGATAACGAGGTCTGAGGAAAATGCAGGGCTTTCTTTGCCTGCTCACCTTCAGTCCCTGCTGGTAAATGCATGAATTTTGCTGCTGCTGCTATTCTTCCCTGAAGTGGGAATCTAGTTACCTTGGCCTTCCAAGGTGGACTGAATCCTCCAGGCCTCCTTCAGTGCCAGACTGGGACTGCTGGAGCATCTACCCTCATGGACAGAATAGCTGAAACATCCTTGACCTCTCTACCATGCAGACAGCCACTGCTGGACTGCCTCGCTCGTGCTGTGCAAACCAAGCTTAATAAACTCTTTGTAATCTATATTCATTCTGTCAATTCTGTTCCTCCAGAGAACACTGACTAATGCAGGTGGTGCTGTACTAAAGGAAAAAGCACACGGTATCCAGTTGTCCTATTTTTACCCATTTGAAGATGGATTACTTGGTTCAGATGTTGTACCAGTCTAATCTACCCCTCATTATATCATTTTCTCAACAGCATTCCCCAGTTTCCCAACTGGGGCTGGGCCTAACAGCTGCTTGGATAATGCAGGAATTCTACATAGAAGTATATAGATCTAAGAGAATGTAAGAGCCCCACGGTGGAGGTCCTAGGTACTGTAAACTTCTAGATTAAAACAGACTTCTCATCTTTAATTTTCATGAAGCAATAAACCCACTCTTCACAGCAGTTTGAACTAAGGTTTCTGTTCCTAGAAGCCCAATGTATTTCTTGTGATATGAGAACTGTCCCATTCAAAGCCTCTGGACCAGCTAAGGACAAAGCTCTTTAGTGTAGGGTCCACTGGCCAGGCTATGTGGATTCTAGCTATGCTATAGGACAATTCTCTATGAAAGGATTCTGGGTGAGGCAGGGTTTGAATGTCTTTTCCAAATCCCATACAAATGTTAACTCTCAAAAGTCATAGTTAATGCTACATGAGAGGCAAGATCTTTGGAAGGTAATTGGTCCTGAGGGTTCTTTTCTCATGAATTGAAGTTATCCATCATGGATTAACTGGTCAGTAGACTAATGGAGGCTGTAAGAATGAGTTCTCTTGGTCACCTGCACTGTCTTGCTATATGATGAGTTTCCACAAATGAGGAAGCAGGCCTCTGCAGAACCAGCACCCTGACCTTTGAGATGGACCCATAGGAGCATCTACAACCTAGTGGGAGAGAGGCTGTGGGCAGTCTGAGGGAAGCTCTTCATGTGGGTAATATTATAGGTCACAGAATTCGAGTGAAAGGTCTCTAGCCTGTAAGACTCTGGGAGCCTTAACTTACTGGAGACACCCTGAGTGAACAACATGGAGACAGGAATCGATGCAAAAAGCAGTTGGAATTTTATTTAATCCAGAATGCTGGGGTCGCCCTGCACATGGGGAAAGAACAACTGCACATAGCCCGCTGCTCGGGCTTTTATACAGTCCTCAGGGCAGCTGCTATTAGGCACAATATGATTGGCAGAACAGTGTTACCTTTAAACTAATTGGTTGTTAGGGAATGAGGTAGGTGGCCAATGATCTCGGAATAACTCTGGGCCTTCCCTAGCTGCAGGAACCTCCCTGTGGTCTGAGGAATGTAATTTAGCCTCTTCCTTCTGGGAGGGGCAAGTGTTCCATGACCTTTCCAAAGTTCCTGAGCTGACCCTTTCATTTCCCCCTTTTCTTTGTGCATGCTTCAATCCTGAAGCAATTGCTGGTATTCTGATAGCTCATAATCCTGGTCTTCTGTATCTAGTTCTTTGTATCTCTGCTTTAAGATCATTAGCTGTACTGTACCTAAGTGTTTCTTTTTTTTTTTTAAAGATTTATTTATTTATTATATGTAAGTACACTATAGCTGTCTTCAGACACCAGAAGAGGGCATCAGATCTCCTTACGGATGGTTGTGAGCCACCATGTGGGTGCCGGGATTTGAACTCATGACCTTTGGAAGAGCAATCAGTGCTCTTACCCGCTGAGCCATCTCTCCAGCCCCCTAAGTGTTTCTTAACAACAGCGACCAAGGAGTTCAAAATGTAGGGGCCAAAAGTCAACTATAGCTGGAGAACAATTAGGGGTCCTAACAGGGTTAACAACCCCAGAATGGTCTATATAAGAGCAACACTCCTTAGCTAAGGCAGCACATAGCCTTCCTATTCTGCAGTACTACTTCTGATAATGAAGTCAGTGATTCTTGAAGGTGACTGATGAAAGTTTCTATTCTCTCTATATCTAAATCTATGGCTGTCCCCAGACTGTCATAATTTTCCTTTTGTAAGACAAGAGCGAAAGTCCTGGTGGCTGCCCCGGCCATCCCCAACCCCAACAGAAAGGAGACAATGAGTGCTGTAACAGGTGGACAGGCACATAGGATGGGGGAAAGAACCAGAATCCAAGGGTACTACCAGGCAGTCATGATCAAGGTCGAGTGATCTTGAGTTTGAACAGATTGTCTATCTTCTGTACAGTCCAGTGGGGGTTTCCGGGGGGCGGGTCATCTGCAGGTTTCACATGGGAAGCATGCACCCAGGCCACAATACTGTCCACCTTGAGGGCTGTGGAAGTGGCTAGTAGAGCCAGGAAGGGTCCATTCTATCAGAGATCCAGTAGCTGTCCTTGATGCCTCCTTACATAGATCCAGTCACCAGTCTGGAAGCAGTGAAGGGTCTCTGGCATCCCTGGAGCATTTAAGGCAGACAGTTTGGGCTAAATCTCATGTTGTGGGATACCTCCTGGTAAGGCCCAGTAGACACCAAGGGAGTTGGGGTACCAAACAGGATATCAAAAGGGGTCAGGTTAAAATGGCAGGGGCTGTTCTGGGCTCAGAACAGGGTCAAGGGGAGTGGTACCACACAGCCTGAGCCAATCTCCAAGGTCAATTTAGTTAAGATCTCTCATAGGGTTTTGTTTATTTTCTCTACCTACCCTGAGCTCTGGGGACAGTATGCCCAATAGTGCTTCCAATTAGTCTCCAATATCTCTGCCAATCTCTGACTTACGTTAAGAGACAAAAGCAGGACTACTGTCCGATCCAATTACCTTGGGCACTCTGAACCTTGGGAAAATTTCCTCTAATATTTTCTTTAGCTATCATGGCAGCTGTTTCCTGCTTGGTGGGGAAAGCCCCAACCCATCCAGAGAAAGAATCCATAAACACTAGATTTGTAACCATATTTTCCTGCCTTAACTTCTATAAAATCTTTCGATATACTCTAGGCTGTTCTGCCCTAGGTCTTTTGCCTTGCTTACTCTTGGCTGCATAAGCATTCACTTGCTTGCATATCTTATATTGTTTTACTATCTATCTGGCCCAAAACCTGAGTCTCATAAATATATACTTTAGGTCCCTTAACTGCTTGGACAGGCTTTTTATCCCCTAAATGAGTCCATCTGTGCATTTGGCCTAGTAAGTCTTTTGCTTACTTTCTGGGGAGTATAGTTCTCCCTTCTTGTGTGTGCCACTGTCCTTTCTTTTCTTGGTAATAGTTGGTAGGTGACTAACAATCTGAGTCCTTTTTTCTTCAGCATATTCTAAGTGAGGTCATCCCTTAGTCCAGTCCCATTTCCCAGTGGGTGTCTCTTGCAGGCCCATAACCTGGATAGGCTCCTGCATAGCCACTTCTGGAGCCACTTGATCTGCCTGGTTATTGCCCACTGAGTCTCTTCCCTTCTGATGTCTTGGGCAGTGAAAAATACTCACAGTTGCTGGCTTCATTAGGGCATCTAAGAGATCTAAGATTTCCTGTTTGTTTCCTCTGATGTGAGCAGTCCTCTTGGCATATATCCTTGTGGATGTGGGCTGTGGCAAAGGCATACCTGCTTTCCGTGTGGATGTTAATTTTCTTGCTGGTTCCAAGTTCCAAGGTCTTGGTGAGGGCAATTAGCTCCACTTTCTGTGTTTACATGGCAGGGGGTAGAGGTTCTACCCAGATGACATTTGTGCGGTCCACCACAGCAGCACTTGCTCATCTCTGACCTTAATGGAGAAAACTTCTCCAGTCTGTAAACCTCGGCTTTCAGCAGGGTCAGTCGGAGGTCTCTCCTTTTGGGCCAGTTAGCTGTGGCCTGTCAGGCAGGAAGTTTATCTGGTCCCCCATTTTGGAGAATATGTTTCGCACCAACAGAGGGTAGGGACAGTCTGGGGCGATCCTAAATGAATGGGTTACCCATCCCATCCCTAAGTCCACTGTTCTTCGGGTAGTCCATGAATATATTTTGGTGTCAGTGGCTTCTTGGACCCAAGATCTTTTCTTTGAAATGGGCCATTGGCTTGGAGGACCGAGTGTTGAGCCCCTCTGTCCACCAAGAATTGAGTGGGTTTCCCCTCCACTTTCAGAGTTACTCTGTGTTCTGGGAGGGGGTCTGAACCACGTCTTCCCTAATCACTGCCTTCACCCAGGGCTAACACCTTTGCCATTTGGGGACACTTTTCCCAAGGTCTGGGACTTCTCGCTTCCGGCTTCTGTTTGTTAGGGCACTCTCGGGTCCAGTGACCTCTCCCCTTGCAGTATGTACCCTGGTCCTTTTCAAAGGGTTTTTGGTCTCTCTCTGGTTGGAGTCTCTTCTCTGCTTTTTCTAACTACTGTAGCCAGGACTCTCTGTAGATTCCTTCTCTGTTGCTTTTCTTTCTTTTCCTCTGTTCCTTCTCCTCCTCTGTCTCCCTGTAATGGCAACCTGCACTAAATCTCTCAATAGCTTATCCTATCTTTCTAGCCTTTGAAGCTTTTTTCCTGATCTCTCTCTCTCTCTCTCTTCTCTCCCACTCTCTCTTCTCTCTCCCCCCCCTCTCCTAGCTTGGTCTATAAAAGCCATTGTCACAGGAGCTTTATGCTGGGGTCATAGGGTGTATATTGGCGGAATGCCTCCATGAGCCACTCTAGAAAGGCTGTAGGCTACTCATCTGGTCCCTGCTTAACCTCATGTACCTTGGTCAAATTTGTGGGTTGCCATGAGATCCCTTTGAGACCTACCAATGGAGTCTGGTGGTGGACCTTCAGGTGCCCCTTACCTTTTGCCATATTTAAGTCCCAGTCTGATCTAGTCAGGGAAAGCCCACTGTTTATGACAGCCTGGTCAATCGATGGTGCCCCTGTGTCTGAGGGGGTACTCTTTCTAGCTTCCTGCATTATAAATAAAAGTCTCAAAGAGATTAATCAGCCCCTTGGAAAATATGCCCTTTGTGAGAGAGCCACTGTGGTATCAGGGGAGGTGGCTCTTAGGTCTCTTCCCACTTCTCCCTGGTCCCGTATGGGCTGAGGATCTTGGAATTGGTACCAGTGCTGGTGGGGCCATGGGGGGGAAGGGTAGGAAGATATAGATGGGGAGGGTCTTTGAGCAACCGGTCTGCTATTGAAGGGCCTTGGAAGATCGACTTCTTCTCAGGTTTGGATCTCTCCACTTGCGCTTCCTTCTTCTTGAAGGCCAGAACCTGTGAGGTAGGTCTCGGGAAATAAAGACTTTTTTTCTATGAGGGGGGAGGTGGGTCCTCCATTAGATTCTTCTAGGTAACTATAAAGACTTTCCCTTCTACTGCTTTGATCACCTGCAAGTCAAAGGTCCCTATGGGTAGGTCATGTGGAGAAGCAAAGATTAACTAACTTGCTTTTCAGTTGGTCGAATGTCCAAACAATGTCATCAGTATATCCAAGAACACAGAACAAGATACCAACAAACACAGAGAAAAACAATCAGTACACAGTTTGCCCCTTGATGGACCCAGTTACAGGCACCAGGTGCTCCTGCCTATACAGCAGGAACCAGATAACAGAGTTGCTCGGCCAGCTCCAGCCGCACTGAAACAAACTAGGTAGGTGCTCCTGCCCATATGGCAGGAGCCAGATAAACCAGGTTATAGCACCGTTACTGTCTTGCTGTTTCCAGAAGAAGCAGAGCCTTCCCAGCTCTCTCCTGGGGGCCTGAAGCATCCTTCAGCCCCCACTCCCTGCAGTCTCGACTTAAAGCATCTGTCACCTGAACTAGACTGCACCAGACACCGTAGACTCTCCGAGCCTCCCAGATGCTTGCAAGCAAACCAGAAGTTCAGACAGGCTTACAGACTCAAACTTTGACAAACAGCGAGATAGAAAAAAAAGACAAAAAACAAAACAACAAAACCCATGTTGTTACCTGCTTGAGACCTCCGATTCACTACTCCAGTGCGTCCCCACAGGAGGTCAGATTCCCAGCCAATGCACCAAATGTAAGACTCTGGGAGCCTTAACTTACCAGAGACACCCTGAGTGAACAAGGTGGAATTGATGCAAAAAGCAAGAGGAATTTTATTTAATCCAGAATGCTGGGGTCGCCCTGCACATGGGGAGAGAATGACCACGTGCAGCCCACTGCGCAGGCCTTTATACAGTCCTCAGGGCAGCCGCTATTAGGCACAATGTGATTGGCAGAACAATGTTACTTTTAAACTAATTGGTTGTTAGGGGATGAGGTAGGTGGCCAACGGTCTTGGAATAACAACTCTGGGCCTCCCTTAGCCACACAGACCTCCCTGTGGTCTGAGGAATGTAATTTAGCCTCTCTCTTCTGGGAGGGGCAAGTGTTCCATGACCTTTCCAAAGTTCCTGAGCTGACTCTTTCAAGCCCTGGAAGTAGACAGGCCACAGCACTCCTGGCAGTCCCTGTGCCTGTGAGGTCTATGACAACCTTTTCTGATGGCAAGGTGAAACAATACTGTTTCCTAGATGCTAATGCTTAAAGCCATTACACACTTCCATATGTTCTTCATTTGATGGTAAAGTCTCTGAACAGGTTGTTTCCTAAAACTGTATGTTTCTAAGCCTGCTCTGCTATCAGCTCTTTTCTACTCAGTGACCAGTCACTGTGCATTCAGTTTAAAATGAAGAACCACGTACACGGCTATTTTCTCTCATGTTTGTGGAGGGTGGAAAATTTTGACCATGAGCTATGTCAAATGTAAAGGCTTGTCCCTGCTCATCACAGGCCCATATTCACATATGAGATGCGTGCTTAGGAGCAGCTGGGTCCAGAGGTTCAATGTCACCAGGCTGCATTATTTTCTCTACCTCTCAGGTTGGGTTTCCTTTGTTTGGTCCCTTTCTGGTATTGAGTTCTAATGTTTAGAAGTCAAGATAGTTGCTAGAAACTTCACTCTAGCACCTCACAGCTCCAACTGCAGTGCAGAAGTGTGGTGTTCCACTAGGACCCTTGAACCTACACTAGATCATGGCCTTACCCTAAAGCAGTCCTGGAATGTGCTAAGAGAAGGGAACAGAGACACTTCTGGAGCCTTTAGGTTTGGTTATCTTCTTCCAAATACTTGTAGAAGGGTGACAGAGGCTGAGCCCTGAGGGGAGATGAGATCCTTTTATCAGAACAGGAGCGCTGCACTCACAAAATCCAACCTTTTCCCTCCAGGGTGTTGTAGGCTAAGGTAACTAAGGAAAACCAGGTGCTGCTCTAGAAGAACCAAGCCTTTGCATCTACAACATCAGAACTGATAAGAATATATTTTAGAAGACATTAGTGGGCGTGGGGAAGCACTACAGAATATAGGACAGCACTAAATTAAGGGGAAAAAAACTCCATTAGCTTTTAATTTTTAAAAACAAAGGGTTTTTAGTTCCCCAGTTTTACTGCATTATTGTTCACCATGCATCCTACTGGGTTTGGAAATTATGGAGATATTGAAGCAGATGATTAGGTGGGGGAAGAAATAGCAAGATCAAAACAACTGAAAGTAAATTAGCAAAACCCCTTGCATCACAAAGCATTTGGGAATGTGAGGTCTCTGGGGCTGTGAGTCAATGCCAGCAGGGTAGAAACAAAGGAATTTTCCAGAGAATTCTTAGGCTTTGTTTTCATCTCACATTGGTAAGTGAAGTGATTCTAACACCAAAGGGAAAACAATTCCTAGAGTCAGCATAACTGTGTGATCCCTAACCGTGCAAGACCCTGGCTGAGCTCTGTGAGGTACAGCAATGTCTTCTAAATGGCTGAGATGTGGGGCTGCAAAGTGTGATGAGAGTGGGTACCTGCATGCTCTTTCCAGGGACACCATAATAGGGGAATTGGCAAAGGTCAAGCACAACGGCTACAGGTTGTGAGACTCATCTCAGTGGTCCCTGTGGTTAATAACAAGTGTCAGCTTGACAGGATCTAGAATTTCCTGGGAGACGGGTATGTATGAGAGATGATCTAGTTTAGGTCAGTTGAGGCAGGGAGAGCCAATCCCTGGGCTGGGATCTTAGACTATATGAAAATGTGAAAGCAGCCACTAATACCATTCATCTCTGTTTCCTTACTGTGGAAGCACTTTGAATTTCCCCTCCCACAACAGCCCTAGTTGTCAGGTTAGGAGTTAGCCAAATAAACCCATTATCTTAGTTAAGGTTCCTATGACTAATGACTATGAAGAGACACCGGACCACAGCAACTCTTATAAAGGAAAATATTTAACTGGGGTTGGTTTACTGTTTCAGAGGTTTACATCATTATTATCATGGAGGGAAGCATGGTGTCATACAGACATATGTGGTGCTGGAGAAGGAGCCGAGAGTTCTACATCTGGCAGGCAGCAGGAAGAGATACTGGGCGTGGCTTGATCATTAGAAACCTCAAAGCCCACCCCCAGTGATTCACTTCTTCCAACAGGGGCACATAGCCTAATCCTTTCAAACAATGCTACTCCCCATGAGCCTATGGGCTCCATTTCCATCCAAAGCACCTCACCCCTTCCTTCCCTCCTTGTTTGTCTCAGGTGTTTGGTCACAGTAACAAGAAACACAACTAACATAGTGATAACATGAGAGAGAGGGAGAACCTTTCCCAAGGCAGCCTGTGTGGCCATCTACTCTGGATGGGTATGGTGGTTACACTCTAGCAGCATTGGTATGGAAGAACACTGTGTCTTAAAAGCATTGTCTGGAACCAAAAGTCCTGTTTCAATCTGCATTAGTCAGCCTTTGCAATGAGAATAAACAACCCCAGTCCTACCTGCTTACTCTTCATGGCTCACAGTTTGTGGTTGGCTGCTGCTCTGCCCATCAAGTAAAGGTTACTGCTTTGTCTTCTCACACCAGGTGAGGGTAGGAGCTCCTTGTGTGCTGTGCCCAAGATAGAGCCCCAGGGGTAGAGGTAGCAAGTGGCAGCACATTATACACCTCAAGGTTAACCAAGCACTGGCTTATCATCAAGTCTGTGTCCTACCACCAAGGAAAGCAACAAGGCCAGGTCCAATGTTACTGATGTGAGGCCTGACAAGACTGCAGAGGGTCACACAGAGTGAATACCTCAGCCTGCTTGCTCTGCCACTCATGTGCTGGTGACGGTGAATACTCTATTTACGGCTCAGTTTGTTCTGTGGGAGACAATACTGTTTGCCTGTTTATAGGCTGCACTCCTTATCTTTCTTGTTATTGTGATAAAGTATTTAACAAAAGTGGCTTAGGGGAGGGTGGGCTTATTTTGGCTCTCACTTTGAGAGTATACAGTCTTTGGGGTGGGAAAGGGATGGTAGCAGGAACACTAGAAACCAGGTGACACTGTGTCCACAGCCAAGAAGCAGAGAGGAATGTTGGCGCTCAGCTCACTTTTTCTCTTCCCCTTTTTATTTAGGCCAGATCCTGAGTCCATGGGACAATGCCACTCACATTTAGGATTGGGTCTACTCTCCTCAGCTAAATCTTCCTGGAAACTCTCCTTCAAAGATACACCTAGAATTAGCATTCCTTCTGGGCTCCACCCCACAGTTACCTGGCTCTTGCCAGGTATACCTGGCTTACTATAAAAGGGAATGTTCGCCCCCTCCCCTCCCTCCTACTGTTTGCCCCTTCTCTCCCAGATCCCTTTCTCCTCCTCCCCCATCTCTCTCTATATGGTCCTGGCCAGCCTCTCCTCCTCTTCTCCTCTTCTCTCTCCTCTCCTCTCCTCCTCCTCCTCCTCCTTCTCTCTCTCTCTCTCTCTCTCTCTCTCTCTCTCTCTCTCTCTCTCTCTCTCTCTCTCTCTCCTCCTTTCCCAACTCCACTTCCCATGCCCTAAATAAACTCTATTCTAAGCTATATCCATATCATCATATGGCTGGTGCCTCAGGAGGAAGGGATATCTTAGCATGGGCCTGCTGAGGCACCCCTCCCACCTCACCATACCGCGCCTCTACCAAAAAATATCCTAGCCTCTTCTCTTTTTTTATAAAACACAACACCTAGAGACATGTCTCCCAGACGATTCCTGATTTAGGCAGCTTAGCAATGGAGATTAAGCACCACACAGGGTGAAACCTCAATTGGATGATGTATATACATAGCATGATACAGTGCCTTGGGGAGAGGAGGAGATTGGTGCAAGAATATTTACATTATATCACTGTTAATTCAAGGTTCTAAAAACAAAGTGTTTTAGCTAGGATTTTATTGCTGTGAAGAGACACCATGACCACGGCAATTCTTTTTTTTTTTTCTTTTCTTTTTTTTTTTTAAGATTTATTTATTTATTATATGTAAGTACATTGTAGCTGTCTTCAGACAGTTCAGAAGGAGTCAGATCTGGCTACAGATGGTTGTGAGCCACCATGTGGTTGCTGGGATTTGAACTCAGGACCTTCAGAAGAGCAATCAGTGCTCTTAACCACTGAGCCATCTCTCCAGCCCCCACGGCAATTCTTATAAAGGCAAACATTTAATTAGGGCTGGCTTACAGGTTCAGAGGTTTACTCCATTGTCATCATGGTGGGAAGCATGGCAGCACGTAGGCAGACATGGTGCTAGAGCAGTTGAGAGTTCTACGTATTGATCTGAGGACAGCAGAAGGAGAATGGATTCCACACTGGGCTTGGCTTGAACATTTAAGTCCTCAAGACCAACCTACACAGTGACTTCCTTGAACAAGGCCATACCTCCTCCAATAATGCCATACCTCCTAATAGTGCCACTCTCTATGGACAAGCATTCAAAGGCATGAGTCTATGGGGGCCAAACCTTTCAGACCACCACACAAGGCATGTGGGCCTGTGAAAATGGCAGGGACCAGCACTGGAGAGAAGTCAGGATAGAAACGGAGAGACACAGGCTAGGGTTTAAGGTAGTGAGAAGACAAGGGTACATCAGACTCAATGCTCATAAATGCTATACGATGGGGAACCCCTCTCCAACAGGCTTACCATGGTCTAAGGCTGAGGCTTATCTTCCCTAACCTAGCACAACCTGATCACCCAGCTTCCTGTAGGCCCTGAAGACCATGCCTGCCAGGCCCCACCGCATTGATTCTCCTCTGGCTATTGCCTCCTTCATGGTGCTCTGCAGCCCCTTTTGCAGCCCCTGCACCCTCTTCCCACCATCTACAGACTTCCTGTGGTTCTCACCATTAATCTCATCTGGGCCCCTCTGTATCTTTAGGTACACCTTATTAGAGTTCTACATATACTTCCTTATCTTTACTGGATTCTGGTTCTTTCTGTGAGTCACAGCTCTCTGTGGCCCATTTCAGAAGGCCTCAGACTCTGACATCTGTGGGTGGGGCTTTGGGGATGTCTTTCTTCCTCACAGACTCTGCTGCTCAGTCTTAACATACAATGTCTCCTCCCCACTCAACCTTTTACCTCTCCTCCCTGTTACCATTCCTTGAGGACCAAGGCCCCTCTTCCTGTCCATACCAAGGCCTGCCTCTGTGCCACTCCAGTAAAGCAGGGCTTGCTGGTATTTTATCCTTGAGCTAACTCACCAGGCATCCTGGCCAGCAGACTGGGGAAGCTGTAGAGGTCTGACTTCATACTCACTGTGCCTACTGAAGAATTCTGTCTGAGAGTTTATGAAAGGTGAGTTATTTTGAGAGAATTCTATGTTCTGTCACAGAGCAGATTATGCAGTTTATCTAACTACTTCAGTAATTCTGAGAAGAGAACTCTGTGTGACACAATGTCAGGGACACAATGGGTGTTGCTGCCATTTTCAGGAGAGTTGAAGCAGAATAATCAGGGCATGAGATGGGAAGTAAAGCATGGTAACTTACTGAAGCCAGGACCCTCATGAAGAAGGTTTTCTTTAGGTCTGTGCTGTTGCCCTGTTCTTCTGCCTTGTGGCAAGAAACAGCAGGGATGAGTCTCCATGCATGAGGAGATAAGATCTGCTTGCAAGGACTGTGCACACATCTAGGAGGGGCCATCAAGCCCACCCCTCATCTAAGCAAGGCCCCGCAGGGTAAAGGCTACTCTCCGAATAAGGACAAGACTCATTGAACAGCGATAGAGGCAGACTTTGTCCACCTCCCACCCTCCTTTTCTGATGTCTCTGAACCTCTCACCGTCTCAACTTCACACACACTTTCAAAATGTCAAGGTCCATAGGATCCTGAAGCCTGGCTGGACTCCAGTGTTTCTGTCTTTGTGGGTCATAATGGTTTTTTCTTAAAGCTTCTCCTAACGGGGGGGGGGGGGGGGCGCGGAATCTCAATATGAGACAAAGTGTGGAATATTGTCAGCATGGGAGGGATTGGGGGGAGGGTTCTATCATCTTTTTAGCATGTAGAAATTTATTTTTATTTTTTAAATTTACTTATTTATTTACAACCCAGTATCAGTCCTTCCTCTCCTCCCAGTACCCCCTCACACAAGTCCTTCTCCCATTCCATCCCCTTCTGAGTGTTACCCCCCCCCACACTAACACCCTCACCCCCATATTAAGTTACTGTGGGACTAGGTACATCCCCTCCTACCAAGGCCAGAAAAGGTAGTCTATTTAGGGGCCTGGGATCCACAGGCAGGCAGACAACAGGCTCCTGGACAGCCCCTGCTCCAGTTGTTGGGGGACCCCTATGAAGAACAAGCTGCTCATTTTCTTTCACTAATACTACATCTGACAGAGGGCTAATATCCAAAATATATAAAGAACTCAAGAAGTTAGACACCAACAAACCAAATCACCCAATTTAAAAATGGGATACAGAGATAAACAGAGAATGTTCAACAGAGTAATCTTGAATAGATGAGAAGCACCTAAAGAAATGTTTAATGTCCTTAGTCATCAGAGAAATGCAAGCCAAAATGACTCTGAGATTCCACCTTACATCCATTAGAATGACTAAGATAAAAAACTCAGAACTGGAGAGATGGTTCAGTGGTTAAGAACAGAGACTGCTCTTCCAGAGGTCCTGAGTTCAATTCCCAGCAACCACATGGTAGCTCACAACCATCTGTAATGGGATCCAATAACCTCTTTTGATGTGCCTGAAGACAGCTACAGTGTACTCATGTATAGAAAATAAATAATTCTTTAAAAAACACAAAGGACAGCCATGCTGGAGAGGATGTGGAACAAAGGGAACTCTTCCATTGCTGGTGGGATTGAAAACTTGTTCAACCACTCTGGAAATCAATTTGGTGGTTTCTCAGAAGACTGGAAATAGTTCTATCCCAAGACTCAGCTATACTACTCCTGGACATATGCCCAAAAGATGCTCCACCATCCTGCAAGGACACTTGCTCAACTATGTTCATAGCAGCTTTATTCATAATAGCCAGAAACTGGAAACAACCTAGATGTCTCTCAATTAAAGAATGGATAAAGAAAATGTGGTATATCTATACAGTGGAATACTATTCAGGCATCAAAAAAAGGATATCATTAATTTCATAGGCAAATGGCTAGAACTAGAAAATATCACCCTGAGTGAGGTAACCCAGACCCAAAAGGACATGCATGACAGGAACCTGACCTAACAAGTCAATTGGAAGAGAGGTAGAGACTCATCCAAACATTAGATGGAGCTTGAGGATACTTACAGAAGACTTGGGAGAAAAGATTGAGGAACCTGAAGAGTCAACTAGCCTGGATCCTTGGGGGATCCCAGAGACTGAACCACCAACGGGAGAGCGAACAAGGGATGGACCTAGGCTCTCTGCACATTTCTAGCAGATGAGTAGCTTGGCCTTTATGCAGGTTCCCCAAAACTGGAGCAGGGGCTGACCCTGAGCCTGTTGCCTGCCCCCCCACCTACATTTAAACACACAATCTCTAAAAATTGCACAGATTTGTCCCTGTTTTTGTGAATCTGAGTTACAAATGTGATCTGTGTCTCATCACTCACAGATGGACAAGATATAATCCCTGTTTCCAAGGAGCTCACAGCTTATTCAGGAAAACAAATAATTACAAGAGGGCATTACAACAGCTATTGCAAAAGTCTATCTTCTCAGGGACAGCTTGTGGCTGAGTGCTGTAATAGTCCAGTTCTCATTACTATAATGAAATACCTGAGGCAGGATGGTTTTTATAAAGAGGTTTATTAAGTTCATAGATTTAGAGACTAAAAGGCATGGTACTAATATCAAGTCAGCTCTGGTGAAGGGCTTCTTTGATGCATCAAATCTCACAGTGGTATGTATGCAAATGTTGTGTGTTGTTTCCTCAGGAGGCATGAATGAGTGTCTATTCACCCCAGAGAGAGCAGCCTATCAAAATACATTCCAAATAAGTGTAGCTTGGTAAGCCAGTGAATTTAATTAGGGTGACATATGGGAAAGTGGACAACTTACGGCAAGTGCCAGCCAAGCCACACCAGTGAGGAAGAGTCTTATTTCTTCTAATAATAAATACTTCTATATTCTGCAAGGAAGACAGGAATCTCAGTTGCCTCAATGGCCTTCTTACAGGAGTTGCAATGGTCACAGCTGCTCTAATGTAAGGGTGGCAATGGCTATGGCATGCTTGAAAGACAAGGTTCAATGGCAAGGGAATGTCATCTTTCCATAGGAGAAGCCAAAGATGCTGGGAATCCCAAAGTCCCTTCTTGACTCAATGACCCAAGGACCTTTGAAGAGACATTTAAACCATGTCCAACCTATACCAGGTATAATCCTTAAATAGTTAATTTAGGATGCAGCTGGAGATACTCCAGGCAAAGTGACTCCAGAGTGCCACATTTCCAGAGTCCTGAAAGTAGCTCATGTGCAAATATCATGCGAGGGTGGCAGTGATATGTTTTGGGCTCCAGACAGGAATGAGCCAGGTTGTGGAGGGTTCTATGTACGTTCTAAGGTACTGTATTCAAAGCTGTAAAAGGAAGCCAAAGAGAGGCAGACAGAACAACAGAATTGGGGTGAGTCATAAACTGGTAGGCAGCTCCCTGTCGTCCCCACTGTGGCAATGGGGAACCAGCAGTGGCCATGAACTGCCGACCATGAGGGATTCAGACCAGGGTCAAGACTGGCCAGGCCTGAGCACACACTGTCCTAGAGCACTGGACTACTTTGGAGGCTCCTCGGCCACAGGGCATGACCGGACACCTGCTCTGCAGACCTGCAAGCTTCTGAGTTGTCGAACTCCATGTCATTGTGGAACTGAACTCAGAACCTCTGGAAGAACAGTCAATGCTCTTAACAGCTGAGCCATCTCTCCAGCCCCTGAGGATCTGATTTTTAAAGGACTACTCTGAGCTTCAATAAGAGATCAGGGAGTTGTTATAATGTCATTGGGCTAGGCAATTACCATATAGGAAGGCTAATCCAAAATGGAATCCCCTAGGAGCTCTCAAAGGAGAATCAGGAGTTCTGACCAGGACTCCATCAGCATCCTGTAATCCTGAAAACTACACTATCTCTAACTATCACACACATAGCATACACTAAATATGTACCACTGTAGATCTTCTACACATAAATCAATATCTTCTTTAGTCTTCCCAATGATAATCATGATTATTTCTAAGCATAATTACTGGACATTCCTGGTATGATGACTTTAGGAGTTGCTGGCCTCTCATTCTCTTTCTAGCTCCCAGCTCAGGGTTAAGCTTGGCTATTAGATCTAGTGTCTGCTCTTTAGGCTAGCTTAGCATCCAGTTGGCATCCATGCTGTGTCTGTGGACTCCCACAGAGATTTTGCTCATTCTAGTAAAATAACAAAAAAACAAAACAACCCAGCCCTGTGGCCAGTTCCAAACTAACTACAAAAGCTGGGCTTTTCAGTGACTTCAGCAAGGGAGCCCCATGTGCTGTAGGGAGGATGGACTCTAGCTTTGGACTGGTATGGCAGTCTTGTAGATCTGACAGATAGAGAGGGCTCTCCCAGAGCCCCAATGCATAGAAAGCATCACTGTCACTCCAGTATTAGGTACTGAGTTTGAGGGTCTGGTTTTGTGCAAACATCCAGCTTACTGAAAGAATTGTCTCTGGGATAACTTATCACATTCTGTAGCACAGCTAGAAAACTATAGCTGATAACAATTAATTGGTATGTCTTACAAAGAAATGATAAATATGCCAATTACCCTCAATTATTACACATTGAATATTGGTATTAAAATGTTATATATTATAACTCATGAATGCATGCAATTAGTACATGCCAATTGAAATGTGTAATTTAAAAGCCTATCTCTCTGGGGTAAGGAGGGCAGGAAGCAGTTTCACCCCTGTGGAACATCAGCCCCCTTGCTTGAATAGGAATTTTATATACAGAGAAAACAAATAGTGGTAAGAATAAACGTTGTGGCATGGTCATGTTTGACTGTTAACCCTTGAAAGTTGGTGAGAGAGCTATGTAAGACAGCAGACTGGTGGAGCTGGCAGAGCTCCAGGCTCCTGGAAAGGTATCAGGGCAAGAATTGATGGGCAGCTGGGTCAGGGGATAAGGAGTACCTTAGGGTTAGTATTTCTGTGATTAGACAGCATGACTAAAAACAATTTGGAGAGGGCAGGGTTTATTTCATTCACATTTCCATATAACAGTTTATCATCTAAAACAGTTAGGGCAAGAACCTGGAGGAGCTGATGCAGAAGCCATGGGAGAAGTGTTGTTTACTAATACTCATGGCATGCTCACTCTGCTGTCTTACAGAACCCAGAACCATCAGTCCAGGGGTGAGACCACCCACTTCAATCACTAATTAAGAAAATGCCCTACAGGCTTGCCTATAGCTAAATCTAATAGAAATATTATCTTCAATTGTGGTTCCCTCCTCTCAGATGACTCTAAACTCTGTCAAGCTGGCATAAAATTACCCAGGACAGAGTATAGGGTAAGACAGAAGTCAGGGCTTTCAGGTGAGTTACCTTGAGGAAGGTAAGGAACAAGAGGTTAGAAGCTGTGATGTCCAAGGCTAGATATTGAGGCCCAAGGCATCCAGGGAGGCAGTAATCCCAGGGTCAATACCATCCCAAGTGCTCTTAGAGTCTGGAATATTTTTAGACCCTCTTATTCTCCATCTGCTTCATCTCCCTTCCCTATAGATACTAACATTCTGAATAACACCATTAAAACCTACATAGTATCTGGTAAATATAGCAGGCCCAGTACTAAACATATTACATTCATGGTCTCATGTAAGACTGGCAACAGCCCTTCATATTTGGTAGGACCTATATTTGTGTGCTTGAAAAGTTGACTAATCTGGCTTAAATAAATTTTATCAACCTGTTCAGAGACACACAGCTCAGAAAAGTCAGACAAGGTATGAATTCAATGGTCAGTCTCTGGAGCCCCGAACATCCAATGAGAAAAGACCCACTTCTAAGTTTGAGTGAATGGAGGGTAGCCCAGGGCAAATCCATCTTAGCTCAGTCCTCTATGTAGCACAGACCTCCAGGGAGGCAGTGACCACAGGCTAGGAGACACTGGCTCTTTCTTCATACGGATAGCATGCCTGGGGTCCTGTGTGGGCTATGGAAATTGAGCAATTTTTCACTTAAAATCATCTGAAAACAAACTTCAATGTCTTCAAAATTATATATTCACAGAACATTCCTAGACTTTGGGATGGGATTAGATGGTAATGATTTAATTGATGGTTAAGTGTGTAGATAAAATGAGTGTGCTGAATTCTTCCCGTAATTATCTCTCAGAGGAGCCCTGGCAGCTGTAATTACTGTCTGAGGCCAAAATTATAAACCAGCTGTAGTTTTAAGCAAAATATGTTGCAGCCTCTGCTGGATCTTTAAGGAAAAGTCGGTCACCACCAGCACAGGCGTTCCTCAAAGAGGGAGCAGAGTCTTGGGGAGGGAATGTATTGTCACTGAGCATTCCTGAATCCCTGCCCATTTCTGCCACTGTGTACTGCTCCGCTTGCTCTTCCTTGCTACAGGGAATCTTTCCTCCTGTTCGTTCTGTTGCCAGGAAGAGTTTGCAGATCAGTTAGCAGCTACTGACTCTGTGCCCTCGAGGCTAGACAGTAGACTCAACGAGCTGATGGGGCACTCGGAAGTCAACTCAGTGCTGGTGCTGGAGCTCTTACATCTAGGAAGATCTGTGGCATCATGACAGTTCCAGGTCTGTACCTCGCTGGGGACCCATAGGCCAGCTTATATTCTCCGTCTACATTTGGCCAGAACAGACAGGAATGGCTGACTGCCTCCACGGATCTGGTGAGTCTAATCATGACCAAGTACTCTTCAAAAGCTCAGTTCTTGTTTGATAGTTATGCAAACTATTATATGTTAATTCAACACCAACCACAGAAATCTAGGGATGAATGGAAATGAAGGAATTCCTCTGGTGTGCCTCTTGAAGCACATATAATATTGAATTGAAGCACAAAGTTAATATTTGCTCATCATTTTGTAGATTCTCACCATTTTATGCCTAAAATCTTCATTAAAAATAATCAGTCCTTGAAATTGACTTTCCACTGTGAATGCATAATGGGACACCGTGACCATCTTCTAGTGTGGTGTATGACACTACAACTGCTCTCTTCCTCATTAGCATTTTAAGAATTGTTTTCAAGTATAAAACAATGTTCTAGGTGCTATAGGAAAGATAAGAAATGTCATGATATACAGAGCAGACACAGTCCCCGTTACACTTCTGTGGCTTTTGGGTGATCCTGGACTTTACTTTGAACTCAGGAACAATCAAGTCTGTGGCATCAGGAGGTGCATCCAGAGGTGAACAGTTCAGGGTTAAGTAGACATGTTACAGTTGAAGGGAGCACATTTGAGCTACTGACTTAACAGTTGAGCTAGCTGAGCTGGCCAGAGACACTTATCTCAGTTATCCCTATAGCCTCTCAACTGTTCAGCATTCCTGGGGTGCTTTCCATGCTTACAGGTTGTGCTTCTCTGTGATTCATTCATATTATACCCCAAAATATAGGTCATGAGTTCTATCCTTGGCACACAAAACACAGTACCAGGTGACGTCAGGACTGTTACTAAACAAACTATACTTACTTATCTATGGGAGATGAAATCAGCATTTACCTTAGTTTGGCAAAGTGTGAGGCACTTGTTCAGAAATATTTGCTTTAGCCAAAAGAATAAGTCTTAAAGTGCTATGGAGGATGGAGCCAGCTATGATAGACTAATCACTATCTAGGAGGAGGCCAAAGACTTCCAACTCTATCCTCAAAGGGGAAAGAAGGTCAGTTTCTCCTTTAAGTGAGGATACTGGACAGTGCAATGGTGAGATTCTACAAAACAATGAACAATCTCAGCTTCCAGGAGTGCTTCCGCAGGATCCATTCATGCTACCCATCTGTACGTCTCTTGTACAGTCACTTTCTCTTGCGAGGTAGTAGGAATGCTTCATGCTTATTGGATCACATATTTGTTTCTCGGTATATGAACCTTGTTTGGAATTGTTTGACCCTACATATTTACTGGCAGATACATCACATCCACAATCCCCGGACAAGGTAAGGTGTATTGGTTCTCAATGGCCAGGGGAGGGCAGCAAAGAGTAGCAGAGTGATGATAGCCAATCTCCAGCCCTCTGCCCTCTCCTTCCAGCTAAAGGGGAGTGATGCTTGGTAGGTCCCACAATTCACACTATTTGCGAACACTGAGGGTAGTGGGACTCGAGAAAATTCCTGACAAGTATCTATTGAATCTTAGTGTTATAAAAGAGGGAAACCATTTGACTGAAAGCAAGAGAAGCCAATGTCCAGTATTGGGATGGAGGTATGCAACGAATTGAAAACCAGAATTCCTCACGAGGTAGGTTTAGCATCATTGTGTTCTCTTCCCAGGTAGACCATGGGTGGAGAATGGGGATTTAAAAAAAAAGCCCCTTATCTTCCATTTCCACCAGAGAAAAGAGTATTGATAGCCATATTCAGAGATGTGACAGGTTATAGTGGAGCAATGGCCATTAAGGGTCTCTAGTCAGACTCCCTTGTCTGGACAGGTTCCATGGATCCTACTGTTAGGAGAAGGGCATGGATATGTTCTTGACTTGCTGCTATGTGGCACCAGGCTGGCTTGAGCCTTTCTGAATCTTAAGATGGAGTCTCAAGTTGAGGGTAAACTTTGAGTGGACAGGGAGAGGCAACAGGAAGGCTGGACAGGTCTTGCTAGGGAGGGAAATGGTACTTTTAATGGTGTCCCTCAGAGGCAATTCATCTTTAGGGTTAAGCCTCTTTTGTACACATTGTTTCAATAACCAGCATATGTATGGCCATGAAATGTAAGTGGAAAGACTGACAGGAGTCTGAGAAGATTTTCCCTTGTTTCCTGAGTAAGAGACACAAGAAGTATAGCTTTACCACTTCCTCTGGACTTAATGTCTAAAGTCTGACATCACTTGTCTGAAGATGAAACAAAGGAAAGATGTCCACCATCTTGGCATTATCCTTAGCTGCTGAATCTCTAATCCCTTACCTTTTATCCTCTTTCTAGACCCTATGGCCAGATAGCACATATTTTCCTTGCTGAATCAGTCGAGTTGTAGAAGTTTTGATGTTTACATCAAAAGTAACCCAATGACTATATCTCATAGCAAAGCCAAATTGAGGACTTGTCAAATACTGTCTCCTTAGCAAAACTGCCAAGAAGCATGTCCACATGACTAGATGGGTCTCTGCACTAGGGTAATGGCTAGCTTTGGGAGCCTCCGCTCTTTACTGGATGTTCCCTTACGGGTAATTTCTGCTCAGCTCCATACTTTGGCTTTTCAAGTTTTCAACCTCAGATGCATAGCTTTCTAGGAAGGCACTTCCCATTCATATATTTGTGATTCTAAGTGGTCTGCCGACCTGCCAGTGATGCCTATAAGGCTATAACACTACCCAGGGATATTCTACTAACACCCGTGAAGGATGCATTCTGATACATTTCAAATAGCTGAGCTTTTCATCTTATCTCTTGTGATTTACTAGACACTTCTTGTTTTAATATTTGTTTACCTCCATATCCAACTTAATGTCATTCATATCAAATAGTATCACAGATTATTTGATTCTGTTGGCTCCCTACCTTCTGATTTAAATTCCTACCTTCAGGATTTAATATTGATGAAGTTAGCTAACCAACTTTGAGGATATATAGCCACATGTCTGATGGAATCTCTTCTGCTTCCACAAGAAGGAAAGCTTCTGTCCATGATTGTTTTATGTTTATGTTATGTTATTGATTATACATGTACATGTATGTGTGCCTATAGCCTTGTAGGAATCACTGGTATTCAAGCAGCCAGGTCAGGAGACCACTTAGAAGCACATGTATATGAATGGGCAGTGCATTCCTGGATGATCTGTTTCTTGGATAGAAAACTATTCCTTTTTTTATCTGGAAGCCAAGATATTGGGGGAAGCTTTGTGATCAGAATTCCAACAGCATAGGAAATAACCCCAAGACTCAACAGATAGGACTTCATGAAATTGAAGTTTCTGCACAGTACAATATCAGCAGAAGGAACAGCTCACAGAATAGAAGAAACTTTTACCAGTGATACTCCAGAGAGGGAACTAATATCCAAAATTTATAGAGAGCTGGAGAATTCAATACCAAACAACAATAACACCTGCCAAGCAACATGTGGCCCACTGAAAAGGACAGTTCTCAAAAGAAACACTAATAGCCACAACCCATCATCTCTGATTAAAGCTCAGCCCTCCAGAGTGTCAAAGGGCAACATATGGAGACAAAGAGTTTGCCACCTGTCTCATGAATTCATCATTTTCTCAACATAAACTAAGCAAACCCAATCCAAACCAATCCTGCCTCTGAAGACACATTCATGCTCACTCCTGAGGGCTTTTCTGTGTCCGGGAGAGGCAGTGAGTTTGACAAGTTTTATTAGACACCACACCTTATTCAACAGCAGGAAGGCATCTTGCTCTGGGACCTTCTGGGTTCACATAGTTTGCCTCTTTGTCATTCGTGTATGTGCGCATCCACATTCATATTCTCATTCATTCATATATTCATTCTCTCTCAGTCTCTCTCTCTCTCTCTCTCTCTCTCTCTCTCTCTCTCTCTCTCTCTCTCTCCATTACCACCCTTTTTGTAGCTAGGGTTGATCCTGGAACTCCTAATCCCACTCCCTCTACCCCTTGAGTATTGGGATTATAGGCATTTGCCACCATGCCCTGTTTTTTCTTTTTTTCTTTTTAACAGTACTGGAGAGAAACCCAGGGCTACGTACAGGAAGCAGGCACTCTACAGAGCTGCATGTCCAGCCCCCACACAGTTTCTTCATGCATCACAACAGAACATGATTGGTATCAATCTTTTTAACTTGTCTCCATGCGGTTTTATTCACACTGTGATGGAGGATCTCTCATCTGCTGCTTTTGCAAACAGTCTAGCTTTCTTCCAATGGGATGGATCCTGTCTCTGCTTGCATTATTTTTGTTTTTTCTAGTATCTTTTCTACTCAAGAGATCATCACCATTGAAGGTTTCATTTTCAGCACAGCTAGATTGCAAAATCCTATGAATAGACAAGTGTCCAGAGCAAACACTTGTAAATCCTTGGCTTCTGGACATGCCCAAAGCCACACAGTTCTGGTGAATGCTTGGGTTGCAAGTACTACAGGTTCATTCATGAATGTTTAATATACATTTAGATGGGCCTGCTTGAGATGATTTAAATACTCATGAATAATAATGACAGTGGATTCTTATAGAAAGAAGGAACTATGATGAGGAATGGATGCAGGAATTTCTTTTGCCATCCAAGATAATCCCCAGGACCTTAGCAGCAGAATCTCTACAGTGTTTTCAACTGGCTTCTGGATTAGTAAAACTAAGATCTTAGTTCACTGATTCTCTGGCCTCCTTTACCACTGAGGTTCTTTATCCACTAGTTTAACATTTCTTCTCATTATAGGTCTGTCATGATTACTATTTATCTTTCCTCAAGGTTCATAGAGCCTTCTCTATTCTCTCTAGAAAATCTGATGATTTCTGGTTCTGCTGATGCCTCATTGGCCATGTTCATGATGTTTCCAAGTCACAATATAACACATTTGTCACAATGTACCATGGTGTATCAGATAGTGCCATCAGTCATAGAGTAGCCTAGAGTGGCTGCTGGAAGTATGGCCCCCTTCTTCTGTGGCCAGGCACATATACTTCATAAACCTTAGTGTTTAGGATGCCTCTTCAACTGGCAAAATGAGGTCTGGCCATGTGCAGGTGAGCCTGAGCAGATGCTGTGGGTCACATAGTCCATTATGGATTTGTCTTCTCTATATGAACCCCCATTCACGTGTTCCTCTTCTCCATTCTCTTGGAGCTCACAGTGTCTCTTCGCAGTGTCAATCTTGTCTTTTGACTTGATGTTTCATGATAGCAGTGCCTGTGGTAGGATGTGAACTCTACTCCCTAGAAATGCTTTCCTCGGAGCCTCAGTTCCTAGGTGTGGTTCCGTGCTCTTGTGTAGCGGTCCTAAGGCTGCCTCCTTGGTTGTATTGGGAACTTGAGATTAGACCATGTGTTCTCTTTTACCAGTCTTCCTGGACTCCCATACAACCTCCTCAGCCTCCTTTCTGGTTTCTCAGAATGTTAACATTTATATTTTAAACTAGATAGAGACCTCACTCCATCAGGATACTAGTGGGTTGAGTTACTTTTACTTTTTTTCTATGTTGTTCACAAGCTTGCAATGACTTTACTGGTCAGTATAAATCCAATCTATGTACTTTCTTCCAGTCTTTGATGGTATTTTGTTCTCTCTATTGAACTGGTGTTTTATTTCTTTGGACAGATACCTTTTCTGAGTGTCTTGGGGGTTATCTGACTGCAACCAAGCACCAAAACTTTTAAAAAACCCCACCAAAACAAACAAACAATACAAAGCACCGAGTGATTTCCAAGTGGCGAGGCTGTCTTTTCCATCAGCACCCGGCCTTTAGAGTTTCAGAACAAACGTTCAAAGCTTGCTCACAGCTGGACTTGCTGAGCAGGAATGTAAGTGTGAGCCTTGAACTGGACCTGGGAGGAGACAGGTTAGTGGAGCAGGTGGGGGGAGCTTCTGTGTTGAGAGCTGATGGATGCTGAAATCTGAGATGAAATCTGAACAAAAATGTGACATCTAATAGTTAGGGCGGCATGTGGATGGTGTGGGGGAGTGCACGTGAGGTCTGATCTGAGGAGTGCAGTCTCAAGTGCAGAGCAAAGCATGAGAGAGAAAGAGAGAGGGGGGGAGGGGAGGGGAGGGGAGAGGAGGGGAGGGGAGAGGAGGAGAGGGAGGAGAGATATGGGTCATTGTAGATAATCGAGAAAAGGTGGATGAGAGAGTAAGGGTGGGGTCTAGGGCAGTGGTTCTCTACCTTCCTAATGCTGTGGCCTTTTAATATCTGAAATGCAGAATATCAGACAAGTGATCCCCCAATGAAATCCTGACCTACAGGTTGAGAACTACTGGTCCAGAGGCTGGCAAAAGGTCCAGTAGGGCCAAGGTGGGAAAGTGGATCTTTTAAGGCTTGATAGAAGAGGGCAGAGCTGCTTCCATAACACTTGAGTATGCAGTAATTATACAGAGAAAACCCAGGTAACCAGGAAGTCCTGGGGGACAGGAGGCAGGTGGTGTCCTACTTCCAGTAGTTGGGGGAAGTCCTGAGTGGGTACTGCATAATGTTGGGTTGTTTGTTCCTGGCTTGAAAACAACTGATCATGGAGTAACACATATGCCACGGAGGCAAGATGGCACCATGATGAGCCTGCTATGGGGGCAGGGCATCCTGTACACGCTCAGAAGAAGTGGGCAGAATTTCTAGGTAGAGCCTCAGAGCAGGTATCCCCTCTTCCTCCTGTTCCAACCCAGTCTCTCTCATTGGCCTTTTCTTGCTCTATGTAATATCCACATTTCTTGCTTTGGGGAGGGAAAATCCATTCCACCCCCATGATCCTTCATCTTTTCAAGCTACTAGCCATCTCTGCCTTCCTCCTTTTCCATCAAGACACTTAAGAAGTCAACTATAGCCATGGACTCCACCTGCTTACTTTCCAATCCTGCCCTCTTTGTCTCCTTTCTCTCCAATCAGGATGCCTCTAGATAGCATCACTCCCTTGAAACTGCTTTCCTCAATAAGAGGCAACCACAAAACCTTGTGTAGTCAGTCCAGCCTGTGTCCAGAATGACAAGCAGCTTAGAGACAGCACATGATGCTGAGGAGTAATTTTATGTATATGTGTAGGTTCACACATGTGTACATGCATGGACATGTTTACACCAAAAAATATACAGGCATGTGGCGGCACGAGGACAACCTCAGGTGCTGATTGTCAGCCACCTCCCCCTACTTTGTCTTTTGAGATAGAGCCTCTCATTTGGCTTGGAACTCACCAAGTAGGCTAGTCTGGCTGTCCAGAGACAGGAATCCACCTGTCTCAGTTTCCCCAGCACTGGAATTTTAAGCACACAGCACCACTTCTGAGTGGTTTAAACGGGTTCTGGGGACCAACCACAATCCTCATGCTATCAGGGGAGACACTTTTGATTGACTAAGTTATTTCCCTAGTCCATGGAACAATTTAAAAATATTATCAAATCAAGATAGAAATTTATTTGAGCAGCTGTTAGGCCTTTAATTTGCGTGGCCTCCTGTGTATAGTTCCATTAATGAAATTGTGTATCTTTCCCAGGACCCTGCTCTTCCACCAACTCCTTGTTCTGATGGTCTTGTCTGCCTAAGATCCTGAGACTTGCTGATGCTCTTCCAGATTCTTGTTCTCCTCCACACTCTTGTCCTCATCAGGGAGGGTAGCAAGATCTGGACCTGACCAGTCTGAACTGAGGTCCCTTCTCTTCACATTAAGGCCACAGCTGAGTGTAGAGTCATCTGACATGGATACACAGGCCATCCAACTGCAATCTTCCTCAGTTCAGGAAAAGCTTTTTAGCCAAGTGCTGAGCTTTCTGATGTGTTCTTTGCCAAGGGATCTGGGAGCCTAATTAGTTTTTGGTTAGCAGATTATTGGCACATTCTCATTGGAAAAAAAAATTAGTGAACCAGCCTGCCACTGTACAGAGAGCACTGTGTGTGTGTGCACCCATATACCCTGTGTCCACGTAGGAGGGTGATGATTAAAACCTAAATAACTGTTTTGAATTCAGTGTGTCTTTGAGAGGTGCATCTTTTTGTAGGTAGTAAGTACAACCGGACTTCCTCAATCTTCCCCTATCAGTGGCTTCCCGTTTTTCTGTCCTTTATTCCAGGCCCCCTTTCCTGCCATTGGTAAACAGTAGGACCATCCATCTGTTCAACATGGTGATCTGGCTATCACCCCAAACTCCTCCCTGTCTCTGACTTCCCATGTGGTGTTAGCTCGTAACCCATCTGAGTCGACCCCCTCTCCAGAGCCATCTACTTCTGTTTTCCAGCTTCAGCGCACCCATCCTGGCCACTGCTGTCATCTGTCTCCAGCCTCCTGCCCAGCTCCTCCAGATGGTCAGCACAGTCCCGTTAAAATATCAATTCGAGCATGCTGCTGTTCATATTAAAGTCATTCCAAAGTTCTGATAGAAAGGGTATCCCCACACCCCCTTTTTGGTATCATTGAGTTCCCCCCAAGCCCCTGAGTTCAATCATTTCAGCTGCTGTCCCCATGCTGGTCCACCCCTTCCCCATGCCGTGCCTTAGAATGTACAGACTTTCCCTCCTCCTTTCCCTCCTCCTCTTTGCTCAGTAGGAGAATTCTTACCCATTTCCAAGAGCTTGTTCAAACAGGGTCGACATGTGTCTGGAGGCATGGGAACTCTCTCCCCTATGCTCCCTTACACACTGTGAAAACACCAATCACATAATTGGTTGCATTATACTTGAACAGTTTATGGTCCATCTTTCTGCCCAGCGTCATGAAAGCCAGCACTTAGTCTTCACCCCTGTAGCTGCAGGACTCAATATGGGACCTGACCCCAGCAGGAGTGAAGGAGATATGTGGAGAGAGCACTTTTATAGTAGGTGGGACTTACCTCCAACACAAATTATTGCCACTTCTTCCTTCTCTGGCTTTACAACATATCTCTTCAATGACCAACACATAGTTGGTATCTTTGTGCTGTTTAGCATCTAAGGGTCAATCCAGCCCCACAGCAAAGGTTATATATTTGTGGTAAAATAACTTACTTGCACTCATGAAAATTTACTAATATAAACCCAGGGAATGTAGCATCCTATTCAGAGTCTAAAACCAAGGTGTTGATTCCTGGTGAGTGCCTGTGAAGCAATGCCTGGAATTCGGCACTTTCAAGTAAAAGGCTAGAATATACAGCCTGAAAAATGTGCACAGTTCTGGTGTGTGTGTGTGTGTGTCAGAGATCAAATCTAGGGCTCTGCACATGCTACCACTGAGCTATAACCCCAGTCCTAAATGTATATACTTGATCATGATTCAATTCCATAGCTCCCTCATTTCAGACCCATTCTGGACCAAAACTGCATATGCATTTCTGAATGTGTGTATCCTTTAATGCAGCAATTTTGTGCTGAAAATATTTACCCATTGCTATATATATGAAATTCATATAATGATTCTATCAAGTATTCCTTTTTAAACTGAAATAAGAATGTAAAGAACAAAAGCACACACCACATGAACACACATGTTTTTCACTGAACTTTTAAAAAAGCCTTACCATTATGTATCTGTAGTAATGTCAAACATATTTTCTTTTCTTTCTCATTTTTTCTTTCTTTGTGTATCTGTGTGGGTATATGTGTGTCAAAGTCTTGCTATTAGCCAAGGTTGGCTCAGCCTCCTAAGGAAAGGAACTATAGGCACCTAGTACCATGCCCAGCTCAAATGTGTTTCGTGAACCAGAGGCAAGCATACTGAGGAACAGCCACACCTCACTCTAATTCAGGTGTGATGGGGAACTTGTTTCAATATTGTGCTGCAGCTTACTTTTCTGACACCAATATTTTTGTGAAGCACCGAAAACCTCAAAAGTGGGTAGGAAAGGGGAAGGAGGGGCAAAGGAAGGAAGAGAAGGGAGAAGAGTCAAGGAGAAAGAGCAAGAGTGTAACCTGGAGTAACTCCTCAAAGTTGTCCTCATCTGAGCATCCTGCAATAACACCATGGAAGATTAGCTGCTGAGGCCAGGGATGTAGCTGAGTTGGCAAAGCACCCACCTCACAGGCATGTGCAAGGCCCAAAGTTTGATCTGTCATCACAGAAGAATAAAATAAAAATCTTAAGCTGTGTGTGTGTGTGTGTATGTGTGTGGGGGGGCACATCTCTAATCACTCAAAGCACTCAGGGGGCTGAAAATGGGGGAACAAGTGCTCAAGGTCAACATGAGAGCCACTGTCTTTAAAAAACAATGGCGGGGGGGAAGGAGAAGAAAATCAAGATTTTGGGGGGCTGAAAAAGGAAAGAAACTTGCTGGGCATATTTTAAATAGCCAGGGCCTCTGTCAGTCCCTTTCCTATGTGCACCATCTAATCACAACAGGCATTTACAGCTGGCACTAATTCTCCTGCTGACAGGGAGGGAGCTGATCCTCAGAGAAATCAGGTAACTTCTCAAGCTCAGCAGCTTTATAAGTGACAGAGCTGGTATGAAACCCTCCCTGTTAGACACCAGTGACCAAGCATACTGGGTAGCTCATGGGGATGTTTAATTGGGCCATGGATTTCTTTCTGATTAAATGATTTTGCTTTCTCAATTTCTTGTTGCTTCAGTCATAGTATGCTTGCATGAATCTGTTTGACACTTTCATATTTCAAATCAGACTTCAGGAGTGAGTTCAAAGAAAACCTAAACAGTTAATGGCTGGTTCATGAGAGGGGGCATTCTTCAGTGGCATACCCACTGGCAAGACGCCCATGCTCCTGTACGCAGCCCTAATGAAACTCACCGAGTCATGTAAAAAAGACAAAGTAGGAAGGGGACTGCTTGGGAAGAGAAAGGAGTAATAGGGGCAGGAGGGGACATGAGAGGGTGGTGGGGGAGGGGGCGAATATGCTCAAAATACATTATGTGCATGTTTGAAAAGAAAACAGAAAACCCCGTTATTACATAATTAATATATGTTAACACAAATTTAAATAATTCCATCCTTGTGGCTGGTTACTGCTCTAGCATTTGTCTGTCTTCCAAGTCTATTCTTTCTTCAATTTTTCAGTCACATGGAAGGATTTTTATGTAACAACCCCCACCCCACCCCAAAGCAACCCAGCAAGTAAATCCCTTCTAGTTTCACAAAACCTAAAAGCAGAAGCCATATATTGTTCTCTGAGCACGGAGGGGGTTAGAGTTAGAGCAGGCTCAGTACTTAACTTCTCATTCCTTCTAGAATGAGACTGAGCACAGCCTGGAATTTGGTACAGATCTACTGTTTAGTAGTTGGCTTTCACATTACCATATCTTATGGAGTGCTTATGGTCCGACCACTCTCTGTGTTTTCTGAGTGTTCCACTTCCCTTAAACCATATCATAACTTTGTAACAAAACAATGGTTATAGCTTCTTCACCACAGCCTATGATATCCTTAGCCACCATTTCTTAACTAGATTATAGTGATTTCTGTCAGGCGGAGTGGCCCTAGTTCTAATCAGAAAGCAGCTGGTTACCACCATCATAGACTTGCCACTATCACAGCACTGAGCAGGAGTGATGATGACTTTCCTCCTTTGCCACTTTATTGAGAGCTCAGAACTATTTCTAGTCCTGATTTTGCTCATCTTCTTCTACTGAGGAATCTCATACTTAGTAGGGCAGTGTCCTAGGCACCCATGGATTCAGACACAATCTATAATGATGAGAAGCCTATATATCTGTGCTTTGGGACTTGAGAGAATTATTGGCTTAAAACAGTAAGAGGAACATCGTCTGGACTGAGTAGTCCTCAAAACCTCCCGTGTGATTCAAAAATCCTTTTTTCTTCCCTATTCTTCCCTCTCTTATTTCTCAAGGAGCTCATCTGACAGCAGCAACTGGAGCTGAGAGTGATTTTCCTATAATAAGGAGAGGGTTTCTCAAGGTCTTTGCTATTAACTCTTTCATGCATACTGCTATGTGGAGGAAGCAAAAAAGCTGAAGCTGATGTGGATGGTTTGCACGAGTAAGGATTTAGATTCTGCCCTATTTATTTCACTCAGTTTTGATATCCTTCTCATTCCTGATGAGATTTCTATCTAGGTAAACCTGTTCTCATATATGTTGGTTTAATACTTGAAAAGTAACAAATGTTATACTATTTGTAAATAGTAACATAAGAGCCATTGGCTCTAATCCTAGAAGTGGATATTCTGCAACTTCTATGAATAAAGAATTTAAAATTCAGTTGAAAGATAAAATTGTATGGCTTGAACTTAAAAACCAAGTATGACGATGTTACCCTGCAGGCCCAAGGAGGAAAGAGAGGGCCTGCTGTCCTATGGCTTTAAGGTCCTGGGATATAATCTTCCATAGTCAAGTGGCCTTGGTTGTCAACTCATTCCTGGACCTTGAGTCCTAAAGAGAGAAGCACTCCTACACAGTTCCATTCTCCCAGCAGTGGCTCAGCCTGACAGGCCAGGATCCCCTCTACAGGAGATCCTACTCTAGTCCTTAAAGTGTGCAGTTACAAGGTCTTCTGTCTGCCCTTTTCTGGAATGTCAGTTCCAGTAGAGGGCCCCTGCAGAGAAGCTTCTAGAGACAGGACACAAGCAGATGATGTTCAGGATCATACTGAGGAACTATGGATGTCTGTGTGTCAGGGAATTCCTGTCTTCTCTTGGCAAGCAGGTATTGCTTGGCCCAAGTCAGCCTTCTTTCTTAAAGTGACGCTGAACCCAAATAGTAAGGATGGTCCCTTAGATTTTTGGGCTTAAAGTACCTTAAACTACATCATCTATAAGCTGCAGAAATTTATCACCCACAGTTCTGGATATCTGAAGTCCAAGATCAAGGCTCCAGTGTTTGGGTGTCTGGTTAGGGTTAGTTAGCTCTAAGGCTTGATAGGCATGCCCTTTTGGCTGTGCCCTTATATAGTAGGCTTCCTTTATAAGACCCCAGTTCTACCCATGTGGCAGAGACCCCTCACTTGATCATCCCCCACCTTTTAATACTACCTCATTGGGGATCTGATTTCAACAAGATTTCTTTAAAAACAAAGAAAAAAAAATGACAGCCCCCCTCCCCAAAAAAAAACCCAAAACAAAAATCAAACATTCAGACCATCAGAGAGATAAAATGTAGATAAGGCCCAGAGAAAAACACAAACAGATGTGGATTCTTTGGATCCAAATTTCCATGTCCCCTGCAGAGACTTCATTAAGCATTAATAACAGGAAGAAAAATCCAGAATGTTTACATTTTACAATTTGTAGTCAGTCTTAATCTTTTTGGATGGCATTTACTTGCTTGATTGGCTTTATGACCTTTCTCTACTCAACTGTCAGTCTCAACATTTATTTATCAATATTAAAGTACCTAAGCAGGTGTCACCCAGATCCTCAGCCACACAGAACACAGCCACATTGATATTTTCTGTCTCATACAGAAGGTTTGTTTTGGACAGTTGGAGTATAATGCATCATTGCACAGCAGGTGCCTAAAAGTTGAGATTGCTTTATGTAATTACCAGCAATTTATAAAGTTTTCCTTGGTTTTGAGAAAATTCTCCTTTAAGATTTTTACATATAAATGCTATCACGTATCCTGCCCTGAATTTTACTTAAAATGGGTGAAAAGATATGATCTAATCGCTCCTGATTGCCAACTTTCAACACAGTGAGATTTGTTACTTATTACTTAAAAATAAAGGAGCAGGAGTAAAAGATAAAGTGACTAAAGCTACTAATGTGAAAAGTTATTTTCAATTTTTAATTACATTTCTTTATCAAGCACCTGTGTGTGTGTGTGTGTGTACTCATGCACACGCATTCATGTGCAATGAAACACACATTTGTGAAGTGTACAGAATGAGCATGAATCACCCCAGACATGTAGAGGTGAGAAGACAATTTGCAGGATTTCGGTTCTCTCCTTTTGCAGGCTAGGTCCCAGGGATTAAATTCAGGCCATCAAGCTTGGTAGCAAGTGTCTTTCCCAGCTAAGACATCTCACTGGCTCAATTTTCACTTTCATTCAAAATCAATTGAAATGTGGGGAAGGAGACTCCATGGAGAAGAATGGGTACATGACCAAGCTGAGAAACTGCCTTTGATGGGGAACTTTCTGTAGGCCCTTCAGCTCCATGTATGAGCTGAATTCCCCCTGGAAAGTACCAGGCAGGCAAGGGGCAGTTCCTAGAATAATGAGCAGTTTAGCATCTGCAAGTGGCTCTTTCAGGAGCATCATAAATCAATGATTCATTTCAGCTGTGAAGAAAGAATCAGCCCACCCACCCAATGTGTCAGCAAGTCCCCTGTGAATGCCATTCTGGAGATGGGGGGAGCAAAAGCGCAAGTCCACTGCCATCCACCTTCTGGGTTGTAAGTATCGGAGCATACCCCAATGGCCAGGAGGAGCTACAGCAAGGTGATCTGGGAAGGAGAGGGCTGTGAATGGTTATTTTGAGTGCTTCTGTGCTTTGTGTGATTCCTGTCTCTACAGATCTTTGAGGAAGTTCTGAATTTTGTATCTTTTCTGAAAATTAGGAAATACTTAGTGTCCTCTCTTTCTGTACAGATAGTTTAATGTAGGAAGGAAGAGTTTCTTGTGAAGGTCTCAATTGTCTTGATTTTGTTAACCACTTCCTTTCCCCAGCTGGAAACACAATGCTTCCCTAACACTGACTGTGCCCACTCATCCAAACTGTCTTCTGACCACTTACCATCCATTGGCACAGGTTCTAACAGGTGAGCTCCTGGCTTCCTATCCCAACCATGTAGCGCCACTTTGTATTCACTGCAGTCACTTCAGCTCAGGGGCTCCCTAAGTGATCACGGACATTGCTTTGCTGTATTCCACCATCAAAAAACAGTTCAAGAAATTTCAAAGGCAGGTCCTTTCTACTATCCCCACCCAAATCCTATGCTTTCCCTATTCTTTTATTTCCACAGATGGTTCATCATGCTGTTGTATAAAGCTAGAACTGAAATATTTTCCTGGTGAGAAAAGTCAACTTAAGGGCTAATGTCCTTGTCATTTCCCAAATAGTTCTCATTCAGGATACTGCTGCTGGCCTCTGGGATATCTGTGTGCTACCTCTTTCTTATGAGAGCAGGTACCAAGTACTCTAGGACCCAACCAACCACATTAGCTCAATGGAAGTCTCGTGTTGTACTAAGGACTCTCAGTTCTGAATATTATCTTAGTTGTACTCAAAATGTAAAGCCATGGTGATTGGCTAATTAATGGGAAGCATGGAGGAAACGATTTCTGTTCACTTTTAATGGAGAAGTAATCAAAAGCTTGGAGCAACTAAGAAGCACCATTTAAGCCATTTAAACACGTGCTACAGAGTCACTCTCAGTAACTTTTATACCTTGCTCTCTTCTACCTTGGGTTCCACTGAATGGGGATTCTGCATCTTCTATACAAAAGGAACCAAGTTAATTCCATTACACATTTCTTTTGTTTATTCCTTCCCCAACTTCTTAGATATTAACTATGATCTTTCAATATCTATGAATCGTGTCCCATGCACTGAATTAATGCAAATTGGAGGCAGGTAACACAGTCAACAATCAGTCTCTCATAGAAAAAAATCATAGAGATGGGCCCTGTTGTAGGAAAAGAAACACTTCTAATCTCTAAACATTTCCTTTACATGTTCAGAGGGCACTTTGACATCTGGGACATAATTTATAGGTAGAGAAGAGTAATACTATGTTAGAAAGGAGTTTCTAGAGAGTCTTTGGCAAAGTCTCATGAGGACATACAGTGACCCATCAGAATGTAGGATACACAATAATCACAAGAATGTTACTGAGCACTAGTTAGATACCAGCTGTGGAACTGCATTTCTCATAGATTATCTGTGAGTCTGCAGTGAAGCCACACCAAGTCCCTGAAGGAGAAAGCCTGGGAGAAGGAAGAAGTGATTGCGGTTTACCCCAAGCTTGAAACGCTATGATCAGATGTACTGCAGCAGGAACTAAGTGCGTAAGTGGCCCTGAACTAACATGAGCCACAGGAAAAAGAGGTTAGTGGGCAGTAACTGGACAGGTCTGTGATGGCACCCAGACTCCCGTAGCTCCATGTACCCTTTCCATTTACACTCTTTCTTGAAAACTGCTCCTCCTACTGCCTGCCTCTGCTGTGAAGAGCAACTGGCCCAGAGTGTACAAGTCACTTGCACCTTTGGGAAGCAGCCATGATCACTCTATTGCTGGTACCTTTCTCAAGAACTATCGTCCTTACACTGTTGATGGAGTGAGTTACCAATTACCTTTCTTTGACCCAGCCTGGGAAATTGGATGTTTTCTCCTGAGAATGTGTAGATTCAAGACTCCAAGTGGGCTCTGTTGAGCACTAGATAGGGAATATCTAGAAATGTTTTAAAGAGGACACTGATGCAACACTGAGGCAAGACTCCATAACTGATGCTTGGTTTAGGTTCTTCACAGCATTAAATTTATAGCTTTACCTCTGAAAAAAATTATAGCTTTACTGAGCCTGAGTAGTACACCAACAACTCTGGTCATTACAGTATGTCCTGTGCTATTGGACTGTCCAGGAGAAAGGGTGCAGTAGGGTTAATCACATGATCTTTACATGCTGCTATAAAGCCTTTCTGGTCTGATGCACATATCTATACAAAGGCTAGACATTAGAAGATGAATCCACACCAAGCATCCTAGTACAGGATTGATATTTTTTATATATATATATATATATATATATATATATATATATATATATATGTATGTATATATGTACATTGTATATATAATGGAACCTCTTGTTCCTGTGCTCATATTAGTCCAGGGGCTACTTCTGCACTTAGTTCCTGCTTTAATACATCTGATCATAGGGTTTCAAACTTGAGGTAAACCAGAAAACTATACATATACATATATATGTATGAATATGTTAAAATTCTATAAATGGCGTTATTATTACATTCTATGAATCAGGATAAGAACGTTACCATATATTCTCTGTGGATTATCTGTCATTATCATCTCAGAAAAGTAAAGCATGACTTAAACAAATGGCATCTATATCTGGTTTCACATAATTCCAAGCCTTAATCTAGACATTACATAGCAGTTTACAGGGAAGCTATGCAAAACTTGGAACTATTGCCTGCTAATCTCCTGAGGCTCAGATGTAGGTCAACTTGACTGTCAGGAGGGTGAGGAAGGTGTGAGGACACAACCAGATCAACACCATTTTATCTTGGATGTACAGAGGAAGATGCTATGATAAGAAAGCCCTTAGCACTCTGGTCTCTTGCGGTCCTACAAAAGGGACATTCTTACCGCTAAGTCCCAGGAAAATTGCTCTGGGAGAGCTTACACGGCTTTCTGAGCTAATGACATTATAAAGAGTAAAGAGAAAGGCACCGGTTGACCTTTGGATGTGCAGTGAAGCCATGCCAAGTTCCACAGAGAGAAACGGATTTTTGAATTCATTGGTTCTGAAGATTCCATCTGCTACCTACCCTGGCGATATCAGGGTATGTTTGCTATAACCTTGAGTAGATGGCCAGGTCTCTGCAGGAGTAAGGGTTCATTTATAACTTAGTCCCTTGGTCCTTAGCAGAATGGCGTTTCTGTCAGGCCAACCTCCTTTCACACTAAATCCCAACTCATTCTCATTCTTATGAAACATGCCCTGTGCCCCATAAAATATGCTTACACACACACACACACACACATGCGCACACTCTTTTTTTTTTTAATTTAAGAGAACATAATAGCAGGTTATTATAATAGCAGTTAATAGTAACTTTACAATTGAGTTAAAGGGGAAAATGGGTACACCTTAAATCTATATACTTGAGTTGGGTGGTAGTGGCCTATGCCTTTAATTCCAGCACTTGGGAAGCTGGGGCAGGCAGATTTATGAGTTCGAGGTCACCTGATCTACAGAGAAATTTCTAGGATAGCCAGGACTACACATATAAACCATGTCTCCAAAAACAAAACAAAAAAATCTGTATGCCCATGTCTAGCTAAGTGCTGAGCAAGCCACTCTTCTAACGTGGAAGGATGCTCACTGGGGTTCCAAGCTGTTGCCATGAAAACCAACATGGGTGTTATTTCTTCATGCTATGATGACACAGAGACCCATCAGAATGCAGGACATATGATAATGAAAACTTTACTGAGCTCTGGTTAGGTGTCAGCCGTGGAGCGGCATTTCTCATAGATGATCTATGCTGGGGATACAGCTAAGCCATAGGGTACTTGCTCAGCAGTGAGCATACCTAAGCTCCACATTCAGCATGGTGTAAGATGGGTGTGGTGGTGTATGCCTATACATTCTCCATTACATAACAAGCTTAAGGCTAGCCTTGGCTACATGAACCCCATCTCAACCCACCCATCCCCTTAAGAAGTATAATCTTTACAACTGCCCACGAGAGAGAGAGAGACAGGCAGTTACGACAACTTGACAGATGAGAAAAAGCAAAGGTGACGAACAGTCAACCAGCACATGGCTGCACAGTGTGTGAATCTAGGTCCACCCGACTCCAGCACACATACTTCCCAGCACTGCCTGTGACCGCCTCCATCCAGAGTAGCCGACAAAGCACGGTCCACCTCCTACCTTCTTTAATCTCATCTGGTACCATTGGCCTAATTTTGTCAGCTGCATGTTTATTTTTAAAAGGGAAGGCATCATTTCCCCTCTGGAGATGAAGCTATAGTTCAGGACATGACTTCAAAAAACAGGCAAGAGGCCACAGAGAAGGAACAGTTTTGCTTGCCTTTCATATCGGGGACATGGGCATTTCATTTCCTTAGTTCCTATGCAACCACTGAGACATGACCATTGCACTAGCTGAAGTAGTTCCAGCTACTGTACAAATGACTCCCAAGTTTCATTACTTTAACCCTCAAGACGCTTATTTCTCACTTATGTAACTGTTGAACATAGACTTGCAAAAAGCTGGGAGCTAAGGGTTTAAGAAACACCTCCCAGGGACCAAAGTTGCATGACTTTCTTCCCTCTGAAGTGGAAGAAGCCTCTTCAGAGCTTCCTACCCTTGCTTTGTGATGCTCCCACACTGGGCATGCCACACCCTGCCTGCCAAGGGTTCCTGTCTGCCAAGGCCACTGAGAAAGTCCTGCTTGGTTCAGGTCTCATTTCCTAGCCCCTGTGGACCTTCCTCCTTTCCTGTTACCTGTCATAGAGTTTTGACACTTCTGACTACAATGGAGAATTTAAAGCAGACTTGACTTCGAAGGGAACAGGAGGTAGATTACAGTGGCCACTCACCAGTGGCATCCCTGGGCAGTTTACTAAGTCTCCATAGGGGGTCCTCTGAGAATTCCACCAGGAGCTGAGGAAATGAGGCACAGTTTCCCTGGCTCCTTCTCAAGTGCCTCTCAGGTCTTGAGGTCTCCCTTAGGGAGTAATTTTGATTTCAGAAGAGAGGTTTGCCTTCTATGGCTAAGAGACAGAGATACATGCTCAGAAGCCTGTAAATTTGGTGACTCTAGTCTATCACTGAATATAACTAGTGCCTTTCTGTACCATTCCTTCAAAGGAGGCATCCCCTCATCCTCAGGCCTGGGTTAGAGCCTCTCTTCATCTCTAGTTGCCTGCATGTTTACTCCACCTCACTGCCAAGGGCAGAGGAACTACCCACACTGGACAGTGATCTCTTTTGCTTTCAGGGTGCTGATATATGGAGAAGCTGCTTACACTGGGAGAACAGAGGAAGGTTCTCTGCCTGAAACCCACATACCCTTGGTCAATGACCCTTGCTTGCTATCTGGGGTTCTCATTTCCGGCAGCTCAGTCTCCTATAACCTCAAGGAGCCTCCAAGCCATGTGTCCTGGTAGCTCATCCTGAGTCACAAAGCTTATCTCTATGCACTTTAATGACTCACACTCCATTTCATACACTTTCTGGCCAGTGAGAGAGTCAGTGGGTTAAGGTACTTGTCTCTAAGTTCAACTACCTGAGTTCAAGCCCACCAAGCGGAAGGAGAAAACCAACTCCCAAAGGTTGTCCTCCAGTCTCCACATATGTGACCTTGTATGAGCGCCACCAACAGGCAAATACATTTATGTAAAAAAAAATGTCTGTCTGTCAGTATCTATAAGAGCTACAAAGAAAGTAGCCTCTCATTGGCAGGTGTGCTTCATGTGTCATGGCATGTGATCCTCAGAAATGTTTTTCAGTGAAAATCAGTGCTGAGAGGATGCCCATATAAATGAGTCAATAAGCAGAGACAAACTGAAAAATGCATGAGAGGAGAGAGAGGAGAGAGTGGACGAGAGAGAGGCACAGGATGACAGCCAGTATGTATGCTCCCTTTCTTTGCAAATAAAACCCTACTTCTAGTTAGGTACATAATAAAAAGAATGTATTTATTGCCTTCCTTTGAAAGTAGACACATCCAAAGTCCTGTGACTATGTCACATATAAGAACCAGTATCTTGGAAAATCTCAAAGAGAACCCTGAAAGAAGTGCTGTGTGTTCTTTTGACCCTTCGTCTTGTTCCACATTTTTGTGGCAAGAAAGATATGTTGGTTTTGAGTTCAGCAGCCACACTGCATAATGAGGTAAGTTCTGGGACAGTTAAACCAAAAGATAGGAGAATTCTAGGCTTCTGTTGACCATCTTCCTTTGGACTTGCTGTATGTAGGGAAGAGAGAAATGTACTTTCTACACATTGTTTTGTGCTTTTTTTTGTTGTTGTTAAATAAACCTGAACCTAGTGTTAAGTAACAAAAGACTTAAAGGTTAGAGCCAGAGGCAGTCCTAAAACTGAGGGTTCCCTCTGTCTCATGCAGATGCCCCCCCAAAAGTCAACTCAAAGCTGTAACATGGAGGGAGAGAATACTGATCCTTTAAAAAAGACAATAAAAATGATCCAAATGTCCTAGGCTGGTGGAGAGAATATCCTGTGCAAGGCACAACAGCCCTGGGAAGTGTCACCAGGGACAGTGCTGGGAACAGAAGAGCCTGGCACATTCATGCTGTTAACAACTCTGCATTTCAACAGCAAAACTTGTCATCTACAGAGTGGACCATATCGGGGTAGGTCTTACCTCCATCAGGGAGTGCCAGTGTGCAATGGGCTTCCGAGGATATGACAGCATCTCACTCCAGTGGTCTCTGCCCAGCCGTTCAGCTTCGTTGCCTACTTGGCACACGCCGATGACCTCATTGTGACCTACACTGTGAAAATGGGCCACAACAGTTTTTTCTTAAAATTTTGGTATGCAGAAGTAAAAATCAGCAGTTTCTCAACCTGTGGGTCTCAACCTGTGCTCCCTGTTTTATTAGATATCCTATATATCAGATATTTACATTATGATACATAACAGTAGCAAGATTACAGTCAAAATAACTTTATGGTTGGGGGTCGCCACAATGTGAGGAACTGTATTAATGGGTCACAACATTAGGAAGGTTGTGAACCACTGAGTGAAAGCAACAATTCAAATGGGTAGAGGAAATTCAGAAGTGGTAGGCTATTTCTTAAAAACTACTTCTCTAATTTAAAACTATAATCCAAACTAAACATCAAAAAGACCTAGGGTTCAATACTATGTCTAAGTTTCTTAATGTTGGCATAATTTCAATTGGCTCTGACAACCTTTGCTCAAAGAACTTCTTAATTTGAGCTAATGATACTATTTCTGGTTCTGGAGGCTAAGCTGGCTTCCAGATTTATGGAATGAAAAGGAACCCTTAGGGAGGAGTGATTTATAACCCACTCAAATTCCCACAAGAGACAACCAAGGATGGTGTGGTGAAGGCTGGTAGGGAGGGCTCCTGGGTCTCCTTGCTCCCTGTTTCATTAGAGACTGCTGCCATCATTTTCTGTACATCTTTTTCTACACTTAGCTTTGGTTCTTTGAGCCAACTTGAGTTTTTAACTGTGATGGACACCCAGCTCCTTAAATGTAGGGCTGAAACTTTCTGTGATTAGGTCTCTGAGTTGAGTCTTTTTACTTTTTCCTTAGGTGGGGAAAAGTCCCTTGAAATAACTGGAAGGATGTGGCCCAACCTTGGACTCTTCAGGATAAGCTTTTTCCTTCCAGAAAAGACAAATGGCTTCTATTCTATTTGCATGGGGGGAAGAGAAGAGGTGGGAATGGACTATCTGGGATAGTTAAGTCTGTGCTCATTAAAATCAGATGCATGCAGAGGCCCTATGCCATGGGTTTTTCCAGGCTACTGTCATGAGTTTACTAGTAATTGAATTGATGCAGAGATCACATAATAAGATTTGTTGATGCAGGAACCTTGGCAATAGCTTAGGAAGTGCTGCCCTAGCCTTCCACAGCTGGTGGGCAGCATCCCCTCCTGGGAACTGGCACCATGGTGTTGTATGTGTCCAGAGACAGGGCAAGGTCTATGCCCAGCATGGACTGTCACACTCAGGGGCCAGTGTGTCAGAAGACAAGGTGTGCTTCGTGTTGGGATCTACTGGAAAGCATTGAGGTCACTGAGGCTGCTGTGCTGACATTTCAGAGGTAGATGGAAACATTTTTAGCTACACATAATATTTGTAAGATTATATTAGAAGTCAGACTGATTTTTTCTTTTATAATTGTGTCCAGACCACGTGGGAGGTTTCTAATTAAAAAGAGACTTTGCATTTCAGTCTAATGACTGGTTTAACATGTATAATTCCCTGTTGGTACTTCCTTTGCATATTAAAATGACTGTTTTTCAAATCTGTCCTTTAAATACACAATTGGCTACAATGCAGGCTATAAATATCTCCTCTGTGCTGTATTAATTAAAAAGTCTAGCATCTTATACATTTTAATGTACCCTGTCATCCATACTGATTCTAGCATTTTCAAGAGAACATTTCTGTGTTTGCTTTCAGACTTAAGTGGATGGAAATGATCTTTATTAAACAGTGCAAGAAGGAAAAAAAAAAGATCGAAGTAATATATTTAGAAACGCTGGTGGCGTGGCTAAAGTAATCATTCTGTGTTTGGGGTAGGAGCTTTCCACTAAAGGAGTCATGACTTCTCAATGAAAAACAAGACCTGTGGGACTGTAGTTCTTTTTAGAGAGATACCAGGAAGTGTGCAGAGATGGGAAGGGGAAAGGGTGGAGGAGAAGAAAGATAAGAAATGGGGAAGGGAGAGATGGGGATATTGGAAGTACTATAGTAACAGGATTCTGCACTATGGTTTGGACGATGTGACTCCCTGTCAGGCTGCTTCCCGTATACTGCCCTTTCAGTCACTGTCTCCTGGGACCCCAGTTGAGCTCCCCAGCTCCTGTGGCTGCTCCCTAATCTGCCCATCCTGTCCTGAGAACAGTGAGACTGCATAGAGAGAGAGCTCCTGACATCTCACCGGTCATAGTCCATGACAGCGATGGACAAGTGGATCTGGTCGATGCTCTCAGGAGGGACATCGAAGACTATGGCTTCATTGTAAACGGGATTAAGCGTGTTCCTCTTAGTGGATGTTTTCCTCTTCTTCAGTCTCCGGCCGTCACACATCAGTGAGACTTTCACATAAGGATCTGCACAGGCATGAGAACAGGGCATTGTCAGAACAAATGGAGATGATGCTGGGAATGTGTGGCCAGTGCAAGAAGACTCTCCTTCTCTGTCTGGAGTTTAGAGTTTGAGGATTTTAATTCATGTGATATGTGATGTGGGCAGTGACTACTTAGAACAATTAAGTTATTCATTCAAGAAAAAGCACAGGACACTGTCTCCTCAAAATTCATGAAATTTAAAAATAGGGTGAAAACATCTGTTACCAAATTAGAAAATATGCCAACCAGAATTCAGGACCAGCCTGCCTGTGAAAGGAAGAGAATCAGACATCTCCAAGGAGTGGGAGACAAGACTCAGTATCCCAACTCTGAGCTACTCATGGAAATCTTTGCTTAAGCATGGGAATGCTTCTAGTTCTGCAAGTTCTGAATTCCTAGAGAATGGGGCAGCCTGTGTGCATGAATGCCCTTAAGTACTGGGAACTCCTGGAAATGTGTTTGCAAAGGGAGAAGCTGTTCATTAATGAGAGAAGACAGGACATTCATAGCATAACCAAGGCAGATAGACAGGTGACAAGGCTGGTTGCTTTCTGGAGGGGACACTTCTGGTCCCACTAGCCTGTCAGTACTATGCAGCTCAAAAGGGAGTCCTGTATCTCTCTGCTTAACTACAAGCCACCCTGACTCCTTACTCCTTCCAGAAGGTACTTTAAGCCAGAGGAGCTGTATCCATTTTTGTTTTTGTGGTTTTTTTTTCCTTGCTAAGAACCAGGCAGAAGTAAAGAACAGAATATATCAACATGCTGGAGTAAATGTCAGTCAGTAACAAGCTTGTCATGCACACGTATGACTTGAGTTAGATCCAACCTTCCATGTATATACATGCACATGGTGGGTGGCATGCACTCGTAACCCCAGTGCAAGGGAAGTAGAAACAAGAGGATCCCTGGCATTTTCTGTGCAGTTGTTAGCCTAACCATGGATCCCAGGTCTCAATGAGAGAACCTTTCTCAAAAATCAAAATCAGGGATGGCACTTACTCCAAGATGTTGATATTTTCTATGTTCTATACTCCAGGCTTTTTCTAATCAAGGAAAAAAATGGTACAGATCCTCTGGCTTGAAGTACCTTCCAGAAGGGGTAAGGAGTCAGGGAGAGCATCATGTGGCTAAGCTCAGAGATACAGGGCTTCCTTTTTGCTGAACAGTAGTGAAGAGCTAGTGAGAAATAATTCATGGGAAATGACACTAAAGGCTGACCTCTGGTCTTTATGTCTATGTGCATACAAAGGTACCCACACACATAGGTACACTCTTGTGAGTGTACACACACACACACACAGACACACACACACATACACACAAACAGACACAGACAGACACACACACATACACACACACACATACATGAATGCACATGTACACACCCCAACAACAACAGAAGAATACATTGTATCTCAGGCTCTTTGAGTTCAGTGACCAGGAGCCAGTGTCCTGTGTGATACTGACCACATGGCCAAAACCGATATGAATGTGCACAGTATGAACTACACAATATTTTGTGTCAAGGTTTACAATGTAAAGGTATATGTTTGGTTCACTGAAAAAAAAACCCACAAGCTATAGTTCACGTTTATAAGGAGTCAGAATTGTCTCTAATCTTCAATGAGCCTAAGATAATAAAGTCAGAGAAAAGGCCTAACAGGGTAGACCACCTCAGAACATGCAAATTGTAGGTTGAGTCCCAATTATGGCAAAGGAAAGGCTCAAGAGTCAAGTAACATCATGTAGCATCTTCAAACACCACATGCTTTTATGGTCTTATACATATTAATTCAGCTAATCATTCAATACCTCGGTGGGCCAAATACTAATCTTACTCTCACTTTACAGATGGGAATTTGGAGCCTAGAGTGGTTAAGTGACTTGTCCAAGGTCACACAGCACTTAGAGGTGGTAGGAACATGATTAAACCCAGGCAATCCAGACCCAAGGTACCGTAAGAGGAACTTGATAATGTGCTGAATTAGAACCAGAGGAAGAATGTCCTACCTGATGCTCCCGTTATGTCCATCGCTTTTAGATTCCTTGCTTTTATGATGGTAATGGTCAGCCTGCCAGCCGTTGGAAGATAGCAGAGTGAGAACATAAGCTCGCCCAGATCCACATTATCCTGTTCAAAGAGCACAGAGCAGAGCATTAGCAAGTGTTCTCAGCCCATGTGCAGGAGGCTCAGCTGCAGGGCAGTGTTAGCAAGGCCTTTTTTTCCCCCTTTTGTTCAGCTCAGGACACAGCACCTCCAGCCCTGTACTGGGGTGGCTCTACATCTATGGAAGCACAACTCATCTGTTGATAGCAGAGTGGAAGAGGCTGTCCACAGAAAGCTACCACACACACAACTCACATGTACAACTTCATATAGGCTCCGCAGCATTCTCCGAGTGTCCCTCCACAGCATTCTCATGGCTCTACTCATGTTTGTGAGAGTCATAGTTCTCAGCACAAAGCCATGCAAAAGGAGCCTCACGGGGCTGATCGTCCCAGGAGAGCTCAGAGATTCTGCTCACAACATCACTCAGCTTTCTGTGGTCTTTCCAGCAGGGCTTCACTCCAATGCTATGCTTGTCCCTCTACACTGAGCCCTCAAATGAGCACTATCCCCACACACACCTGTGAAGCCCAGTCTCCCCCGTACACTGCCATGTACATCTTAGAATAGGGCAAATAACCTCTGTAGATCAATAGCAGGTGGTTCCACTAGCTCAAAGAATCTTCTAACCTCTCATAAACTCTGGACAAGAATACTGCATGATCATGGCAGCCTCTGACCTCGTGTTCCCACATAATTGGACACACTGGGACACAAATCTAGTCCTGCACAGTACCCATGCAGGGAGAAAAGTTCAGAAGCCAGACTTTAGGGAGCCCTGCTGTTTGTTCCTCAAGGTCCCACTTAACTACATCCCATCTTTGTCTCACAAAGCTCCCATTCCCTTTACTGGAACACTGGGGAAGACAGCTCCTTGAGCAATGTACAGCCAATCCAACTAGGTCAGAAAATATGAATCTCTTTCTCTTTTTTTTCTTAAAGCCCAGGAGAGTGTAACTAGGAAGAGGAGAAAAAGCCAGTTCATTTAGTTTCAATTTCTGTGAGACACCTGGGGTTATAGATGTGGGTGTGCCTGTGTCTAATTAATATGGTTTCGTAGTGACAATGCTTTGGGGACTTGGGTTCTAGCCCTAACACCTACAGCCTCCCCTCCCCTTCTGGATTCTTGGAGGATGCTTCTATTTTTAGAAGCACAAGATTCAGCTTTGGAAGGTCACCTTGCCAACCTCCTGCCTTGACTGCTGCCACGGGAGGAGGAGGCGAAGGGATCTGTTTGGTAGCTAAGGCAGATGGATTGGTCTGTGTCTTCAAGCATTGCCTGGCTCAGGCAAATAAATCACGTTACCTTGCAGTCCTGTCTGTCCTGGTTTCTGGAGTCTTGGCCCTATGAGACCTGGGTGACTAGACCTTTCCCTGTGGTAAGAGGTTGAGGAGCATTGTACCGGAGTGAGGTTTCACAAATGGCAGGTTCTTGTTGTGTGGTGCTGTGTTCACTTCTGCAGGAGCCCAACCTTCCCTTTGCTTTCTATACCCCAGTCCACCCCTGTGTCCTTGAATTCTATTCTCCCTTTGCACAGTACCTTGCTCCCTTGTCCTGCCTCATCCTGCCCAGAGAATCCCAATTTGAGAAAGTAATTTTAAAAGTGGCCAAAATCATGTCCATGAAGGTTCAGTAATCAATTCTTTCAGCATATATTTCCCGAGGGCTCACACTGTATACCTCACTCTGAAAGTCTTGCAATGGGAAATGCACTCTTTCTACTCCTGGCTTTGCAGGCACATAGTTAAATGTGAAGTGTCAGATTCCTTCTGTACTAAGTATGTGGAGTTGTAGCTTTTTTCCCCACCATGAATCCCATTCATAAATATTTCTTTTGTAAGACTGTGTACTCATGAGTTGAAAGGAAACAACAAAACTCTCAGGCTAAAATCCACAATTGTATCTTTAAAAACATGTAACCTAAGCAAATAATTTATCAAAGCAAACATTTTTGATCTGCAAGTGATTTAAAAAGAAATCTTGTGTGTGGGGGATGCAGCTTCGCACTTGTCTAGCATGCAACAGAAACACCAGGGAAGGTGGAACACTCCCAACACTTGGGAAGTAGAGGCAGAAGGATCAGATTTAAGGTATTCCTTGGCCACATAAGGACTTCAAAAGCAGACTAGGCTACATGAGACCATGACTCAAAAAAGAAATCAGTGTGTATGCATTTTCTAAAACTTTACTTATGGAGTATTTTATCTATAAAATAATTGCATAAAGATGCTGCTGAAATGATGGCTCAGTGCATGCTACTCTGCTAAAAGGCCAGAGTTCAATTCCCAGCACCCACATCAGGAGGCTCACAGCTCCAGGGGAACTGATGACTCCCCACCTGCATTCATGTGTACAAATTGATGTGCTTGCACACATTTGCACACACAAAACTTAAAATTAATTTTAAAAAACAAAATGATAGTAAGATTCAAAAATTGAAAGATTTAAGTAAAGCAGTAAAAAAAAAAAATCTCCCTTTCCCACATATACCACCTAATGCCACACCTCCTTCAGAGAAACACTGAATAATCATTACGGCATTCATCCATTCATCATTTTTTCACTTATTCCTTTATATTTATTTCATTTTACTCATGTGTTTTGCCTGTGTGTGTATGTGTGTGTATACCATGTGTCTGGTGTCCCTGGAAATCAGAAGAAGGCAATGCACTGGTCCCTTGGACCTGGAATTAGAGATGGTTGTGGACCACCACATGGATGCTGAGAACTGAACCTGTGTCCTCTGCAAGAGCAGCGAGTACTTTTGAACCACTGGATCATCTCACCATCCCCTCATTTCCTTAATCTGAGAGCACCTTTTTTGGCTATATGTTCAGCGTTGTTCTCCCAGAGTCTTGGGACTGAATCTGCAATAGGAACTCAGTGCCATCATCCCTCGAGGGGCTAGGACATTGCTGCATTTGATGGTAATATTGCTTTTCCCCATCAGCTGATGTAGGTTTGGGATCAAGAACCTATGGATCTCTCTGTGTGTGGACATTCCCTTGAATCAGTGCTTCCCAACCAGAAGGGAATGTGCTCCTCAGAGGTTATTTGACACAATCTGGAACAACTTCTGATAGTCACCTTTGGGGACTCAGATCTGTTACTGGTCTCTACAAAAATATTACACAGGTGAGCTTCAGCTACTTAGTTCAGAATGTGACTTGTGCTAGGGTTTACAGAATGATGTGTATAGGACTGGTGAGATCTTGGTGAATTTTCTGGAATGCTGAGGAGAGTCAAATATAAAGAAATGGTGGGATGGCTACCTTCTTTTTCAGCCAGACAGAATCAGAATGCGGAAGTACCACTGGTACTGAGTGCCCTGGAGGATACAAGAGGAAGGGAAATGCCATGCTGAGAAATGCCTCATTGGCTTCTGCTTTGTGTGGTCAAGTGCAGCACTGTCAGCAAGGCACACTGGGAAATTCTCAGGAGTGTAAGTTCTCTGTCTGCCAATCTGTAATCTTCCTCTGACTGCCTGGAGTGGTCAACGTTAGTTGCATTTTCTGGCCAGCCAATGCATTTTTATGTTCTCTCTGAATTCTCCTAGTAAATTCCTTCCCCACTCCACAACATCCTAGAAGGGGGCTGCAGAAAACTAGGCTAACCACAATATTTACTCCACGGTGTTTTGTTGAGACAAAGGCTGGGTACATAACCCGAGAAAGTTGTTGGAGTCATTCCTACGATCGATAACTAAATATTTTAAAAACTGTATTTTACTGATGCTATTCACTAGAAGATAAAAGACTAAAACTGTGTGTGGGTTTTGCATGATGAATAGTAAAAGTAGAATAGCATCACTTTAAGTTGACTTATATATGTTAAGGATGTGCAACACATACTCCAAAGAAAGAACTAAAATAATAGAAGGAGTTTGTGGCTAAAAAGCAAAAAGCATAAGCTAATACAGGCATATGAAAACAGTTAATAATTGAAAATGGATGGGTAAATACAGGAAGGGGATGAGGATCAGAGAGAGATCTAACAGAAATCAAAAGCAAGTTATAAGATGACAAATATAAACAAGATGATCACCATAACGGCATTAAAAAGTAATGTCTATATCTTCGTATTTAAAAGCTCCTGAAGCTTAGACATGCAGTGTGACTGAAACTTAGATACACAGTGTGACTGAAGGACGCTCCGTGAAAGCCTCGGCTGCCTGGTTAATCTTAGATAAGCAGTGTCATGTCTCAGTTAGCTCTCCTCAGATATCTCCTTTGGGAAAATTAATATCTAAACACAGATTTGATAATAATGAGAGTTAAATAACACATAGGGACTGTTGGTGACAGCTCAGGTGCTATAGTCCTTGCCTTGCAAATATGAGGATGGGAGACTGATCCCCAGAACCCATGTGACAAGCATGGTGTGTAATCCCAGCACTGGAGAGGCACAGTCAAGGCAGATGCCTGAGGCTTGCTGTCCAGATAGTTGAGCTACAGGCCAATGAGCCACAAGGCTATGGAATGTCTGGTCTCCTGTATACTATTCTTCAGTGTGATAGGTTCACCGAGAAACTCCATCTTTGTTTATTTTTTTAAAAGCACCCCTTTCAAAAATAAAAAATAAAAATCTTGTAATAAAGAGTAGCAAGTGCAATCCTAGTTACAAGATTCCTCCTTCCGGATGTACTTTATCTTTAGACATAGCAATTATACTGAGGGACAAAACCAGGTCCTTTTGCAACATGGTCTCTGTTAATAATGATCTGCGCATCCCCTCTTCTCAGCTGCTCCAACTATACTCCTGATACAACCCCAAGATATGGCAAAATGGGCAGAGAGAGAGAGAGAGAGAGAGAGAGAGAGAGAGAGAGAGTCTTTTTAGTGACAATCTTGATGATTAGCATGCATTGTTAAAGTAACTGTTGGTTGCACTTTATTTATAGGTATTGACATGATTAATTGCATTGGGAGTGTGCCTGGAGGATGACACCTTCTGAGCTGGTGCTGGGACACAAGTGAACCTGCAGCTTGCACAGGGTAGTGGAAGAGGCTGGTATCAGCCCACGCTTCCCCTCATATGACATGTTCTCAAAGGACACTGACTGGGTCGAGTTCTTCTTAAGGAAGAATTTTCCTTGGCCCTAAGAATGGACAAGGTAATTAATTAACATTACACCTGTGCAATGCTCTCTGTGGTCAATAATAAAAGTTCTCAGCACTCTCTTATCTAGTTCCCTGGTTTAATATGACATTTACTGGTTCTAATATTTAGATATCTAGCCTATTTTCCTCCTTACATTATAGATTCATACATCCAGTGTCATCTTCAGATCCCTAGCGAGTTGTCTTACAGGTATCTCCATTTTAATCATCCTCTACAAATGGAACTCATTTCCCTCACCTAACCCAGTCTTCCTTCCCAGCCGTTTCCATCTTAGTGTGGCAAAACCTCCCAGGGGCTGAAGTTAAAAATCTAATTGTCACTGTAAGTGTATTCCTCCTTTCCTCTCACCCTCCCACACCTGTAAGTCATGTAATTTCTCCCTTCAAAAATATCTAGAATCCTCCCAGTTTCCCCTCTACAGCGCTACCCCTGCAAGGCAACATCATTCTGCACATGCAATGCAGCACAGCTCTGACTCTCAGGTTCAGTCTACTCTGATCACTGGTGAGGAGTCACAGGGGTGGGGAGACTGATTCAGGAGAGCGCTGTCTCTATCTGGAGAAGCCCGGAGATGTCGTGGTACTTGACCTTCTCATGTGACTAGGGCTTCCCCTTCAAAAGCTTCTGGGAGGTGGCTGAAGAGCTCTCACCTCACCTGAAGGCACTTGACGCCAGCTGCATCCCAGTGCTGCAGTGGCAGATGGGACTGATGATGATGATTACACTAAGAGGAACTTGATGGAGACACTTTCCATCCCCATTAGGAAAAAATGGCTTTGGTTGGTTTGAATATGGTAGACACTTGTTCTGACATACTTAGGTGGCAGTATCTCACCGTGAGAGGGACAAATAAGTCCACAGCTTTGTCCAGTACCCAAGGAATGTATTTTCTGTCAACTGGAGCCAGCCAACTGGGAACACAGAGTAGAGCTTCAGTACGTGGCAGTAGTCTTGAGTCCTAACGGGCAGAGGGAAGCCATCTTCCCAAGTATAAAAAAAACTAAGTCACTTTCCCAGAAAATCAAACACGGTTCTCATCTCAGACGTTTTGTCAGGTAGTTTCCCAATCTTTCAAAAATCATTGAGTATGTTTGCTACACAAGTGTAAGAACTACATACATACATGTTGTGGATGGCTCTGTGCTGCTTGTATTTTATGTTAATCCTGCTCTCCGGGTAGAGGCTGTCAGGAATGAGGAATGAGTCACATACTCAGGTGGCTTCTTGAGAACCAATCCCCTAATGAATAAAGGAGCCAATCACTGGGCAGGTAGGTGGGACTTCCAGGTTGGACAGAGGAAGAGAGGAAGCAGGAGAGAGTTAGGTCCTTTTGGAGTGGGGACAGCATATGGGTAAGATGTAGCAGCTAGAGTTTCTCGGTATCATGGCAGGTATCATGGCAAATCCACCAATGCATGGCTGGCCAAGCTAGCAGGACAGAGGCACAAGTGCAGGAACTTGACAGTTAGATTTTTGAAAATATTTCCTGTAACACATACACACCTGTGCACACACATAAACATGTATCCCTCTTCTTCTCCAATACCAGAGTTCATTCAGCTATTAGGTTCATTGAAAACAGTTGCTATCAGATTAATTTCACTTCCTTTTATGACCAAGCTACTAGACTCAGAACAGGAAGCTTGTAAGTTTGTGTGGGCACAGTAAGTGTGACCTCACCATGATGTATGGTGAATCCTCTTCTGGAATCCTTGCAAATGATCTGGATGATTTAGCTTAGCTCTATTAATAAAGGGGAATTTATATCCAAAGTAATCACCATATGCAAAATGGTGTCAGCAAATGATTCAATGACCTGGGTCTTATCCAGTTCCAAAATTCTGGAAGAAGTAGAAATTGATACGATACAACAGACTTGATAAGGACATGAGAGTCCTGATTCAAGATCATAAAAGTCCCATAGGTGAGATGTATGAAGCCTAATAGTATAAATATATTAAGGTAAACTATTTGAGGACCTAAAAAGTCAATGGTAAAATTCCTAAACTAGATGTAGCCTAATGCATGTAGCAATCACAGGTTTTGTCCTTGTTTTAGCCAAAATGTGGTATAGCAATCAGAAACTAACTTTGTATGAGGAAGGGTGTGTGCATCATCCCCCTGCCCCACTTGAAACCAAATTCTTTTCTGGGCATCTGGACCTTTGAGATGTGGAAGTAGCTGGAAAATAAATAAGACCAGCCACCATGAGAGAACCCATCGGAGGAACAGTGAGGGACTGGTAAGTCTGTAAGCCTTAAGGAAAAATTAATCACCAGGAAGCACAAGATTCTTTTGGGCATTAATGTGAATTTCTGTCACACAGAAGAGGGGCTGAATTTGCTCTTAATGGCTCCAAAAAGAATTAGGACCCATAAGTGAGAGAGCCACAGGAAATCTATAATATTCTCTTCTATCACAATTCCAAACCATGGGCTGTCTTTGAAAACAATGCATTCCCCATCTGTTTGGCAAGTTTCAATGTGTTACAGAAGAGTCAAGTATCAATAGGGCAGTTGAACAAATGGAAAAGCTTTTCTCTCTTTCTGTCCTGATCCCCTGTAATTCCATGGATCAGAAATAGACATAAGGGGACAGGTAATGAGGCAGGCAAACACAGGGACAAGCTTAGCAACCTGAGTCCAGTTGGTTTGGTTATGCACACTCCTAAAAATGCACCTAAGTAACTTGTTGGCATCAGGATGGATGTATGTCTTCGGTAAGCAACAGAAGTATGTTATTGCCCTTAGCAACTCCCTGATAATGCCCTGTTTCTATTTAAACATGTCCTAGAACATATCCTGAAATCAAGGGAGATCAGTCCATGTGGGCTGAATTGGTTAGGCTGAATTTCAATAAGACAAACTGTGTCCCCTGAGTAAACTTAGGAGGGACACACAATTAGCCACCTCATGCCTATACATAATTGGCATGCATATTATTAAAATCTGGTGTATCAAAGGAAGGGGCATTTGCAGTGAGCAGTCTTATGTAATCTGATCTGTCAATCAAACAGAGAAACATGGACATTATGATCCTTTACCACCAAGCTCCTTTTCTTGAGCTCTGCAAAGGAAGACACAGACGATAGCTGGTCCGAGTACTCTTACCCTTGGTGTCACAGTTGGCAGAGTGTTCCTTTTCATCTGCATTATTGCTTTGCTTTTTAATATAGTTTCCTTGCTACTCTGGAACAATTCTTAAATAAAAGGCCAAGAACCTGAAGACACTTGGCCCATACAGTAAGAGGTACAATATTAGATTTCTGGGCTAGACCACTGTGTTATCAGAAGCATGACTAAGGAAGTGGTTAGGTTGGGTGTATGACTGTCTTGGAGGGAAGAACTGGAGATGAGGTGTGTGGTTTAATGATCTTAATCCATATCCTAGGAGCATAGAAAGGAGACGGCCATGTGCTTGACTCCCAAGCCTTTGAGACCCTGGCAAAGGGATTTAGAGTATGAGCCATGTTTTTTCTCTCTCCCTGTTCCTTTATTTTCTCAACACTGTCTTCCTAATAGATACTTTGAGACTCATGTATGATTTTTTTTCATTATTCTGTTTTCCCAAGGGGTGATGTCTAGCTAAGGAGGGTCCTTGGATAAAACAAGCACAGCCATTTTCAAAAATCAAAGGGTGCCCAAAAGGCTCTCATATTTATTTTGAATGTTCAATAACTGTTCAGAAGGTTTCTGTTTAAAAAAAAAAAACAGATCTTCTAAGCTCCATAGGAAAAAAACCACAAAAGTAATTTTAAATGAAAAGTTGTTCTTATTTAAAGGCTAAGGAAATCTCAGAGCATCTCCTCAGAATTGAGTATTGTGTGCTGGCTTGGCCGGGTACAACGTGTTTCACTGGCTTTTGAAGAAAACATTAAGATGAGTTGAAAGTGATTTTGAATTCACCCTGCATGCTTAGCATCTTTGTCATTCTGAAACTTTGCATCAAAGAATTCAGTTGATCAGAACTGAAGGACAGGCTCTAGGAAAGGCACCTTGTGCAGAGAAGCATGTGGGATATGAGTCAAACCAACATGTCTGTGGACACTCACCTCTCCTAGTCATCCTCCAGCACACACAGATCTCACCACTTCACTCCTTCCTTAAATTCTTCAATACATCCTGGATGTTCTCATGTTCTAGGAAAGACTATTCAGGTGTTCATCCTCCTAACATAACACTTCTTCAACCAGTTTGAGCCAGTCTCAGCCTCCCCTTCTACCTTTCATTCCCTGGGTGCTGTCACTTCTCCCTAAGGGAGCTTTAAATTTAAATTAAGTTTTAAATTTAAATAATTAAAGTTTTAATTGTTTATTTTTTGAGACAAGTTCTTATAGACCAAGCTGGCCTAAAACTCCCTATATAACTTAGGCTGGCCTGGAGTTCTAGATCCTTCTACCTTACTCACATGCTATGAGTAAGGTAGAAGTTTATCACCATGCCAAGCTATTTTTTTCTTCTTAATCTTTGACAATTCAGCTTGCCAAGTTATATCAGTATGCAATATCCAGAATGTCTCCAAGGCTTGTGCTGTCTGCTTTGGTAACTCCTTGCTCATATTTCCATCATTATATGAAATTAATAGGGCTGGTGATGTGGCTCAGTTGGTAAAGTACTTGCATAGATTACACAAAGCCCTGGGTTTGATTCCCAGTACCACATAAATGTGGTACCTGATGTATACCTGTAATTCAAGCAGTTGGGAGATGGAGGCAGAAGGATCAGAAGTTCAAGGTCATCCTCAAGTTCAAGACCAGTCAAGGATACATGCTTGTCTTTTAAAAAAAAAGATAGCTGTGAGTCTTAGATGTGGAAGACAAGGGCAGTGTATTTCTTTTGCCACATTTATCCAGGGAAGTAGGAGAGGTAAATTAATTTGCCCAAGGGTTAGTTAGTGTGGGAGCCACACTGTCAACCAGGCAGCCTGACTGAAGATCCTATAGTTCCCTCATACAGAAGCTGACATTTTCTATGTAGCTTTACTATGGGCAAGGTCATCACATTCTTTCTTGAATACTGAAGATTTAGGGGAGCTTGGAAACACTGGATAGGGTTGGAGAGAAAGAAGAAACGTATCTAGATTCTTCCTTTTGCCACAAAATATTCCCACCCTTAGGAATGACCTTCTGTCTCATCCTTTATCATAAGAAACTTTTTGCCTTTTCGACTAGTGGGGAAAAAGAGAAGGCACTACTTCGACTAAATCCAATTTGAGAACTGGGGCAAATGGTACTTTAGCCAAAGAGGATCTACGTTTCATCCAAGCGTAAACATCAGACTACTTTCCTCTGTGTCCAATTTTCTAACATTACTGAGGGAAAGAGGAGATTTGGTACAATAAAGGGCACTTTTAGGAAGGTGTAATAAGGGACCATCTTAGGTACACTTCAAATAGGGGCAATCATAGACTGTCTGTGCCTGAATGCACTCTCTGAACTAACAAGCCCCAGGCAGTTAGCACAGCATCTGATACACATGTGTTAACTCACTGTCTTCTTGTCATACTCCTAGAGGAGGGCATGGCACAGAGTGACCTACAGAAAGCTTTCACACCAGTGATGAGTGGCAGAGTCTCTTAGGGACAGCCGGATTAATCAGGGGCAGCTCAGCTCTTTTTCAAAGATATTCTATAGTCTGACCTGCAATGTGGATAAAGGAGATATAAGTATGCTGAAAGAATTCTCCTGGAAGCAGACAGAAGTTTTCAGGAAAGATGACAATGTATCACTGTAGAACATTAGCCCACAGGCTGAGCCATTGGCCCATAGCCACAAAGTTGATCAGTGTCGAGAAAGGGCCTGCTACATATTTCTCATCCATCCCCATGAGCTCCGTGTCTTCATGAAAAGACCATTTCTAGAATGTGTCAAATGATACTAGTAGAATTTAAAAACAAATGTCCTTGTTCAATTTTCCCAGGGCACACAAGTGAGTGGGGTAAGAGGACCAGCAGTTTTCTCCATCTAGTATTCTGATACACATGAAACTTCTTGTTGTTGTTGTGTATGTGTGTGTTTGTGTGTGCACTGAACCCAGAGCTTTTGTATGTTAGACTAGTTCTCTCCAATGGAGCTACACATCCCTTCATTCAAATGTATTTACTCACTTATTTAGCGACCACTTGCTGGATATTTACTATGTTCTAGACATTACACTAGATGCTGGGGATGCAAAGAAGATAAAAGAATAAAGCGAGAGGGGGTTGAATGGTGAAAAGAGGGAGGGAAGGGGGCTTATGGGACTTTCGGGGAGGGAGGAAACGGGAAAGAGGAAATGATTTTGAATGTAAATAAAAAAACTTAGAAAATAAAATTTAAAAAAAGAATTATCAATAGGGAGGAGAAGCTGTGATTGGGATATAAAGTAAATAAATTAATTTAAAAAAAAATTCTTGCTGTGATGGCATAGCCACTCAAACTGCCATTGGAGAGCCCAGAGAACTGAATAGCTTTGGTATAATAAAAGGAGTGACTAATTAGCTAAGGGTGATCAGATCTGGTGAGGGGAAAACGCAGGTTTAAAGAGGATGGCCAGGGAGCCTTCAGAGAAGATGCTGTGTAGGAGGAGACCCCAAAGAAATGGCAGTTTAAGGCTGAAGGCTGACTAGGGAAGCAGCTAGTTAGAGAAAATGGTCCTGGCGCAGGAGTGGGTGTGAGTAATGGCAGGAGGCTGGGGCAGCTGGAGTGGAGAAGGTGTGCAGGACTGTGGTGGAGAGGTGAGACACATGAGGACAGACAGGTCCACATCCTGGAGGTCATGAAGAATCCTGGCTTTGCACGGTTCTTTTAAGACAGGGTGTCATATATCCCAAATTGCCTTTGAACTCATTATTGAGGATGACCTTGGATTCCTGTTTCTCTTGCTGCCGCTTTGTGAGTGCTGGGATTACAGGCAAGTGAGCACCACCACATCCAACTTACGTTCTGCTGGGGATGGAAGCCAGGACCTTTGCACGTCGGGCAAGCACTCTACCAGCTGAGCCGCAGCCCTAGCCTGGGACTCTGGTTTTACTCTGCTGAAATAAGGAGCCACAAGAAGAGTATCGTCAAATTAGTGACACGATTCAACTGGGCATTGAGAGTGATCACTTTGGCCTCTGTATAGATAATGGTTTGAGGGGGCAGCAGAGAAAATTAGGAGCATCTTTATGACATTCAAGTGTTGGCTTTTCACTAAGTACTTGAGACTGTTTGGGATTTTATAAGGTCTCTAGTCATTACAAAGTATGGCTACATTAGATACCGCTGTATATGGAAAGGGGCTACTTCTTGTTTAGAAAGGTTATAAAACTGTATGAAGAAAATATTCTCCCCAGGAACTCAGGGATGGTAAAGCAAGAACCCTCTGAGTTTGGGACAATACAGAAAAATATAAGATGAACCAGGGATGGTAGAACATATACATAATCCTAGCACTTGGAGGACTGTGTTTAAGGCTAGCCCAGATTATATCTTAAAGTCAAAGCCAGTTTAAACTATAAGGTTTATTTTATTATTTTTAATTATGTATATGTGTGGGTCTGTGTAATGGGTATATGCATATTAGTGGTGGTGCCTATAGACTTCAAAGGCATCAGATCCCACGAGCTGGAGTTACAGGCAGTTGTGAGCTACCTGATTTGGGTGCTGAAAATTGATTTCAGGTTCTCTGCAAGAGCAATAAACAATTAAATACTCTTAACCACTGAGCAATCTCTTCAGCCTCGAGGGTAAGATTCTACCTTAAAATAATATAACAACCAAAATACTAAGGGGCTGGAGAAATGGTTCAGGGGTCAAGAACATTTCTATTCTTCTAGAGGACCCAAGTTTGTTTCCCAACACTCATGATGGGCAGCTCACAACCACTTTTAACTCCAGTTCCAGGGGATCTGATGGCCTTTTTTAGGTTTTAAATCACTTGCAGTCGTGTGTGTGTGTGTGTGTGTGTGTGTGAGATTGTGTGCTCGTGCACGCGTGCGCACACACACACACACACACACATACAATAAACAAAATGCAAAATTAAGACAAAGAAAGCAAGATGTAAAAATAGCTTGAAATGTTCACCGGGAAGACTTTCTTTTCTGTGTTCAACTGTACCCTCTACAGGCCTCTCCTACAGATGTCCAGCAGTTGGGAAGTGAAGGTTTTCCTGGCTTCCAGGAGCCTTCAGCCATCTCAGAGGAAACAGCCTGAATTATGTGAAGCTGCCTTTTTGTAGGTCAAAGATAGCATACTGTAAATTTTATGTCGCCCAACTGAGGACACAGCTCCAGGCGATGACTGGAATGACGGCTGCCCCAGACATGGCCATTAAATGCCCTCCAGCCTAGCTGATGGGAAGTTATCCACAGAGAAAATCAACCCAAATGACCCGGGCAGCCACAGATTCTGACAAAGACTAATCTTGCAGAATCAGGACCAAATCAGGCAAAGACATGACCATGGGGGACACTGGAGCTCTGCACAGTGGCAACAGCAACATGGACGTATGAGGTTTGAGGTGGAGAAAAATTACTCCAGGGCAAAACAAGGAGGACTGATAAAGACAGAATAACCTGTGTTGTCAATTTAGTTAAAGATGTGACAAAGAGAGGACACGATGCCTGTGTGTCAACTTTTCTACTGAGTCTAACTTCACTGGTCTAGCCTGAAACCATGATGGGGTGGAGATTCATAAAACGAACAGTTCCCCCAAACAATAAGACGCAAGAAATAAAGTGATGGGCTGATTCTTACATAAATATGGCTGAAAAGTCCCTTATATTAACAACGAACATCTATCGGTGTCAATACACATTGACCAAGTAGGTTCATTTCCAGGCTCACAGAGACTCGGAATCAGTAAATGAGGAATGTGATGAATCACATTAATTCGGAGGGGGAAAACCGACAAACACCTCAACGGAAAAGATAACAGCTAGGGAGGTGGCTGAGCTGAATGAGTATGTGCTTGCTGTGCAAACATGAGGACCTCAGTGGGGATCCCTAATGTCCCTGTAAAATCTGGGCGTGGCAGAGTACATCTCTAATCCACACCCTGCAGGGAGAGGGGAGCCAATTGTTGTGGGGGGTGGAACTCATAGACTCTTTTAAACCAAGTGAAAGATCCTGTCTCAAAAACAAGGTGGAGGGGCTGAGAATGGAGGCAGTGGCAAAATAATTGCCTCATATGTGTGAGGCTCAAAGTTCAATCACCACTACTACCAAGATGATGATGATGGTGATGATGAGGAGGAGAAGGAGGAGGAGAATGACTATAATGATGAGGAGGATGACAGGCCTCCACACATGCACATATAGGTGAGCACTCCTAAACACACATACACACACAGAGAGAGAGAGAGAGACAGACAGACAGACAGACAGACAGAGACAGAGAGAGGCACACTAAGGTGGAAAGTAATCAAAAGAGCTACCAATGTTGCTGATGATACCTGTGGCCTTCACATACACTTCCATGCATATGAACACAAACACACACAAATCTAAACAGAGGAAAATATGTTATGCAAATTTGAGATCCAGACCTAATAAACAAACCTTAGTAGCGTGACACTAAGGCTGTTGTTGAATTTAGGAACAGGATCAGAAATTCCTGATCTTACTCTCTTTTAAATAGTCTGGGATGTTCTATGAAATACTCTAAAATGTGTGAAGAATAAGTAAAACAAATATGATTTAAAAAAGCAGTTGCTATGTAATTATTCAAAGAGGCAATGAGAACTGAGTTGACAATCCAAGATAACCAAGTAAAAAACTATTTAAGCTAATGAGACAGGTGGCTAATTACAAGCGGGCAGAAATAAAGAACTCCTACAAATCAGAAGATAAAAACAAGCCAATTAAAACTCAATAGCAAAAAACGAAGCTGTAAATTTAATAAATGAACATATATAGGCGTGTTCTCTGAATTGTTAGTTATAAAGAAAAATCACAATAAAATACCATCCCTAGAGTGGCCAAAACAAGAATGGCAACAGCAAACACTGGCAAGAATGCGGAGCAGCTAGAGCACACACAAAACAGCTGGCATGAATGCCAGGCAGTGCTTTGAAAAACCATCTTCATTGCCCTTTCTGTTTGATTGTTTTTGCAACGTGGCCTAGGCTGTTCTAAAATGCACTACAAATATCCCAGGCAGTCTTTAAACTCACAATCCTGCCTCAGCCTGTATTATAGGCATGTGCCACCATGCCACAGCAAGTGTGTGTGTGTGTGTGTGTGTGTGTGTGTAAGAGAGAGAGAGAGAGAGAGAGAGAGAGAGAGAGAGAGAGAGAGAGAGAGAGAGACAGACAAGACAGACAGACAGACACACACACACAGAGGGACAGACACACAGAGACAGACAGAGGGACAGACAGACAGACAGACAGACAGACACACACACACACACACACACACACACACACACACACAGACAGACAATATGAATGTGTACATGGGTGCTAGCTTCCACAGAAGCCAGAAGAGGGCATTAGATCTCCTGAAGCTAGAGTTACAAACTGCTGTGAGCTGCCTGATGTGGGTGACAGGAACTGAACTCTGGTTCTCTGCAAGAGCAACCAGCACTCTTAATCCTGAGGAATCTCTCCAGCCCCCTAACAAGTACTCTCACTACTGTGGAATCTCTCCAGTCCTCTGGTTTTTATTTCATTTTTTTGTTATAAACCCAAATCTATTTCAACATCAAGAAACTCTACTCCTAGGTGTTTAGTCAAGACATAAAAACATGAACTCACATAATAACTTAAACAAGGCTACACATGTATTCATTCTTTCTACCAGTAAACAATAAAAACCCAACATCCCAAGTGTCCAAGAGCAGAAGAAGGAATAAATTCTGACAGAGTGCAACATTGCTCAGCCAAAAGGGGAAAATATCAACCAAGCTTCCGCCACTGCACAGCTATGTTTCGGAAACACCATATGTAGCAGAGGAACCCTCTCTGTACGCATACACAAGCATGAAGGTCAGGAGCAGGAAACCACAGCAACAGAAGTGAGAACATAGTTGTACTTGGGGCTGAAGGGAGCTCGGGGCCAGGGAAGCCTCAGCAGCACAGAAATGCTCGATACCTGGCATTACATGATGAACATGATGTCAAATTCTTCAAGTTGAACTGAGCACTGAAGATCAGTGAATTTTATTAAATATGATTTATATCTCAATTTAATGGAAGGCACTATGTTTAACAGGATGGCAAAATATTTTAAAAATGTAAAATTCCTGCTTCTCAATGCCAGCAAAAAGTAAAAAGTATGAAGGGAAAAAGATCTTTAAGAAAAAAACAGCATAACAAGTTTAGGTAAGATATGTAGCACAAATTAGGCTTGATTTTTTTTAAAAAAAAAAAAAGAGGACAAAATGTTGAGAGGGTGCTGAGGGTTGGATCTTGGAGGAGTTAGGAGGAAGTAAGGGGAGGAGCTGGGGGGGTAGGAAGCATGAAGTGAATATGAACAAAATACACTGCAAGTAAGCATAAAGTTCTCAATTAATAAAACTATTACAAAGATTGGGAACTGTTTAGTTAAATGGTAAAATGAATTGTTATAAAATAGATTTACTATTATTATTATTATTAGAAAAGTAAAAATTAATGTAAAAAACTTAAAAGTTCAAAAAGCAACCAAATTACACATATATTGACTACTTTAATAAATGTTATCTCATAAAAACATATAAAATAAAGTGCATAAAACATACCTAAATTGTTATACAGGTATGTTTATTTTATAAGAACTAAATTCTACATATCCTCAATCACATACTAGTAGCACAATGTGTGTCTATTTACATATGTACATGTGTGTGGTATGAATGTGTGATGTATGCCTGTATTTATGTGGACATGTGCATGTGAAGGCCTGAGGTTGAAGTCAGGCATCTTCTGAGATTATGCCTGACTTTCTTTATTGAGGCAGGGTCTCTCATTGAACCTGGCGCTCATCAACTCCAGCTTGCCCTTGGGTCTCATCTGTGCCTCCCAAGTGCTGGAATTACAGCCATCTTCCACACCTGCCCATGTTCCACATGGGTTCTGTAGATATGAACTCCAGTCCTCATGATTGTGCAGTAAGTGCCTAAGCCAATGAGCCATCTCTCCAGCAGCACAATTCCAAACAATATGCTCTCAACATTGTCTTTCATTCCAGCAAGTCCTACGACCAACATGCTTAGAGTAAGAGAGCGTCTGTTTGAGCACAACAATGAACAGCTTTTATATTCTAATTATTTCCATATTTATCTTAACTTTATTTCATTTTTCAGGCCTCTACTTTGTGACTGTGCCAAAACTTAAAAATATCTGAATCTGTTATATGGTGGTGATATTGGTTGTTGGTTGGTTTATTCAAAGAGGAATGACATGACTAGTTTTTTGCTGGTAATTTAGTTAAGAGCATTAGTTTATAATACAATAAAGTAACTTCTAACAGATCCACATTATAAAGTAGAGATTGTGGTTTTGGGCCCCTGGCAGACTATCCAGGCTAGATTCCAAGATCTGTCACTCACTATACAAAATTGCTTGACCCTCAGAGGGTTTTGTGAGGAATGCAGAAGATAATACACAGATTTCTTAGAGCAGGGTTTAGCACATGGTTAGTGATCACTCAGGAAGTGTTAGGTATTTAGCACTGGTAAGGTTGAAACAGGCAGTTTTTACGATCCTGAGAACTAAGGTATTTTCTAAGTATGGCTCAAGGCAGAACTTCCCGAAGGAAAATATTACACGTGAATTCATAAACAATAACACTGAAGGCAAATAAATGCTAATGATTTTAATTTCTAAGAGATCTAAAAAAAGTAACACATGGCCCCGCACTGGGCGGGAGCCTACCAGCTTTCCTTCCGCGACCTCTGTTCCCGCAGACTGCGCTGAAGAGACAGGTACCCCAAGCTCCCTATCCCCAATATAACATCACTTGGGACACGGCCTGTTGGGGCTTCCGTCTGTGCCCAAGAACGGGTCAGCGCTGTGGTCGTCTGGGTGCCAGATCAGCAGGCCATCGCGTCTACAGGGTGAGCGGCACCACGGAGAGTGCCCTCCGCCATCTTTGCTCCAGTGGCTGGGAAGTTGGGACAGCCAGGTTCTGAGACAGACAGGCATAATATCGCTTGGGTCTCGGGCGGCTTGTGTGTATGCGGCTCCCAAGTGCTGGGCTGATCTGCAGTAACCAGCGCGCCAGCTCTGCTGTGGGGCTTCTGCCTGGCTGAGGGACGCCCTCTCCCCCCGCTAGGAGAGACCACACACCCCTGCACAGGGCAGGAGCCTACCAGCCTCCCTTTGGAGACCTCTGCTCCAGGAATCCACTAGACTGAGCCTTTAGATGTGCAAGGCCTCCCCAATATAAGATCACTTGGGGCAAGGCACATTAGGGCTCCAAAGTCACTCAGGAGCAGGCAGGCCCCAGAAATCGGTGCCAGGGGAATCCTGGTAATCCAGGGGGGGCAGAAATAGCTTTGCAGGCTCACAGGAGGTCCAACCAACAGCCAGTGGCAGCAGGACCAACTAACACCAGAGGTATCCAGATGGCAAAAGGCAAAAGTAGGAATGTTACTAACAGAAATCAAAGTAATGTGGGACCATCCGAACCCAACTCTCCAACAGCAGCAAGTCCTGGATACCCCACCACACCCGAAAGACAAGATCTGGATTTAAAATCACTTCTCATGATCCTATTACAGGATCACAAGAAGGACACAAATAAATCTCATAAAGAGTTACAGGAGACCATGAATCAACGGTTAGAAGCCCTTACAAAGGAAACACAAAAATCGCTTAGAGAAATGCGGGAGAACATGGATCAAAAGATGGAGGCGCACAAGGAGACAACACAAAAATCGCTTAACGAGATGAATCAACGGGTAGATGCACTCACAAAGGAATCACAAAATTTGCATAAAGAAATGCAGAAGAATATGGGTCAACAGATGGATGCCCATAAGGAGGCAACACAAAAATTGCTTAAAGAAATGAATCAACGGTTAGATGCCCTTACAAAGGAAACACGAGAACTGCTTAAAGAAATGCAGGAGACGATGGATCAACAGATGGAATCCCATGAGGAGGAAACACAAAAATCACTCAGAGAAATGCAGGAGAACGTGGGTCATCAGGAAGAAATCCTGAAAGAGGTAATGCAAAAATACCTTAAAGAAATACAGGAAAATACAAACAAACAAGTGAAGGATCTCAGCAAATCCATCCAGGAACTAAAAAAGGAAGTAGAAACAACTAAGAAATCACAAAGGGAGACAACTTTGGAGATAGAAAACCTTGGGAAGAAATCAGGAGTCATAGATGCAAACATCAACAATAGAATACAAGAGATGGAAGAAAGAATCTCAGGTGCTGAAGATTCCATAGAAAGCATCGACTCAACAGTCAAAGAAGATGCAAAATGCAAAAAACGTGTAACCCAAAACATCCAGGAAATCCAGGACACAATGAGAAGACCAAACCTAAGGATTATAGGTATAGATGAGAGTGAAGATTTGCAACTTAAAGGGCCAGTAAACATCTTCAACAAAATTATGGAGGAAAACTTCCCTAACTTAAAGAGAGAGATGCTGATGAACGTACAAGAAGCCTACAGAACTCCAAACAGACTGGACCAGAACAGAAATACCTCCCGTCACATAATAATCAAAACACCGAATGTTCTAAACAAAGAAAGAATACTAAAAGCAGTAAGAGAAAAGGGCCAAGTAACATACAAAGGAAGACCTATCCGAATCACATCAGACTTCTCACCAGAGACTATGAAAGCCAGAAGATCCTGGGCAGATCTCATGCAGACACTAAGACAGCACAAATGCCAGCCTAGACTACTATACCCAGCAAAACTCTCAATCACCATAGATGGAGAGACCAAGATATTCCATGATAAAACCAAATTTTCTCAATGTCTTTCCACAAATCCAGCCCTGCAACGGATAATAGGTGGAAACCTCCAATACAGGGAGAGAAACAACACCCTGGAAAAAATGAGATAATAACCTTCTTGAATCAAACCCAAAAGTAGATAACCACTCAAACATAAAGAGAGCATCAAGAATAGCAGGTGGCAATAATCACTATGCCTTAATCTCTCTTAATATCAATGGTCTCAATTCCCCAATTAAAAGACATAGACTAGCAGACTGGATACGTAAACAGAACCCAGCATTTTGCTGCATGCAGGAAACGCACCTCAGTGTCAAAGACAAACACTACCTCAGAGTAAAAGGCTGGAAAACAATGTTTCAAGCAAATGGCCCCAAGAAACGAGGTGGAGTAGCCATCCTAATATCAGATAAAATTGATTTTCAACCTAAAGTCATCAAAAAAGACACAGAAGGACACTACATACTGATCAAGGGAAAAATCCACCATCAAGAACTCTCAATTCTGAATATCTATGCTCCAAATGCAAGGGCACCCTCATTCATAAAAGAAACTTTACTAAAACTCAAAGCACACATCGCACCGCACACAATAATAGTGGGTGACTTCAACACCCCGCTCTCTGAAATGGATCGTTCAGGAAAGCAGAAACTAAACAGGGACACAGTGAATCTAATTGAAGCCTTGGACCAAATGGAACTAACTGATATATATAGAACATTTCATCCTAGAGCTAAAGAATACACCTTCTTCTCAGCTCCTCATGGTACCTTCTCCAAAACTGACCATATAATTGGTCACAAATCAGACCTCAACAGATACAAGAAGATAGAAATAATCCCATGCCTCCTATCATATCACTATGGAATAAGGGTGGTCTTCAATGGTAACAAAAACAAAAGAAAACCCACGTACACATGGAGGCTGAACAATGCTCTACTCAATGATAACTTGGTCAAGGTGGAAATAAAGAAAGAAATCAAAGACTTTTTGAAAGTTAATGAAAATGAAGGCACAACATACCCTAATTTATGGGACACAATGAAAGCAGTGCTAAGAGGAAAATTCATAGCCCTGAGTGCCGCCAAAAAGAAGACAGCATACACTAACAGCTTAATGGCACACCTGAAAGCCCTGGAACAAAAAGAAGCAAATACACCCAAGAGGAGTAGAAGGCAGGAAATCATCAAACTCAGGGCTGAAATCAATCAAGTAGAAACAAATAAAACCATACAAAGAATCAACAAAACGAGGAGTTGGTTCTTTGAGAAAATCAACAAGATAGATAAGCCCTTAGCCAAACTAACCAGAGGGCACAGAGATAGTATCCAAATTAATAAAATCAGAAACGAAAAGGGAGAGATAACAACAGAAACTGAGGAAATTCAAAAAATCATCAGATCCTACTACAAAAACCTGTATTCAACACAACTAGAAAATCTTGAGGAAATGGACAATTTCCTTGACAGATACCAAGTACCAAAATTAAATCAGGATCAAATAGACCATCTAAACCGTCCTATAAGCGCTGAAGAAATAGAAGTTGTCATTGGAAGTCTTCCAACCAAAAAAAGCACAGGTCCAGATGGTTTTAGTGCAGAATTCTATCAGACCTTCAAAGAAGACCTAACACCAATACTCTTCAAACTGTTCCACAAAATAGAAACAGAAGGAACACTACCCAACTCGTTCTATGAAGCCACATTTACACTAATACCAAAAGCACACAAAGATCCGACAAAGAAAGAGAATCTCAGGCCAATCTCTCTTATGAATATCGATGCAAAAATACTCAATAAAATTCTTGCCAACCGAATCCAAGAACACATCAAAACGATCATTCACCACGATCAAGTAGGCTTCATCCCAGGGATGCAGGGATTGTTCAATATAAGGAAATCCATCAATGTAATCCACTACATAAACAATCTCAAAGAAAAAAACCACATGGTCATCTCATTAGATGCTGAGAAAGCATTTGACAAAATTCAGCATCCTTTCATGCTAAAGGTCTTGGAAAGATCAGGAATTCAAGGCCCATATCTAAACATAGTAAAAGCAATTTACAGCAAACCGGTAGCCAGCATCAATCTAAATGGAGAGAAACTTGAAGCAATCCCACTAAAATCAGGGACTAGACAAGGCTGCCCTCTCTCTCCATATCTTTTCAATATAGTACTTGAAGTTCTAGCTAGAGCAATTAGACAACAAAAAGAGGTCAAAGGGATACAAATTGGAAAGGAAGAAGTCAAACTATCACTATTTGCAGATGATATGATAGTATACATAAGCGACCCAAAGAACTCCACCAGAGAACTCCTACAGCTGATAAACGACTTCAGCAAAGTGACCGGATATAAAATCAACTCAAGCAAGTCAGAAGCCTTCCTATACTCAAAGGATAAGCAGGCTGAGAAAGAAGAGAAATAATACCCTTCATGATAGCCACAAACCATATTAAGTATCTTGGCGTGACTCTAACCAAACAAGTGAAAGATCTGTATGACAAGAACTTCAAGTCTCTGAAGAAAGAAATTGAAGAAGACCTCAGAAGATGGAAAAATCTGCCATGCTCATGGATTGGCAGGATTAATATAGTAAAAATGAGCATCTTACCAAAAGTAATACACAGATTCAATGCAATTCCCATCAAAATCCCAACTCAATTATTCAGAGAGTTAGAAAGAGCAATTCAAAAATTCATCTGGAATAACAGAAAACCCAGAATAGCTAAAACTATTCTCAAGAGTAAAAGAACCTCTGGGGGAATCAGTATCCCGGACCTCAAGCTGTACTACAGAGCAATAGTGTTAAAAACTGCATGGTATTGGTACAGTAACAGACATGTAGATCAATGGAACAGAATTGAAGACCCAGAAATGAATCCACACTCCTATGGTCACTTGATCTTTGACAAAGGAGCTAAAACCATCCAGTGGAAAAAAGATAGCCTTTTCAACAAATGTGGCTGGCTCAGCTGCAGGTCAACATGCAGAAGAATGCAAATTGACCCATCCTTATCTCCTTGCACTAAGCTCAATTCTAAGTGGATCAAAGATCTCCACATAAAACCAGACACACTGAAACTAATAGAAGGGAAACTAGGGAAGAACCTTGAACATATGGGCACAGGGGAGAATTTCCTGAACAGAACTCCAATAGCTTATGCTCTAAGATCAAGAATAGACAAATGGGATCTCATTAAATTACAAAGTTTTTGCAAGGCAAAAGACACTGTCAAAAAGACAAAGCGGCAACCAACTAACTGGGAAATGATCTTTACCAACCTTACATCCGACAGAGGGCTAATATCCAAGATATACAAAGAACTCAAGAAGTTAAACTCCAGAGAGGCAAGTAACCCTATTAAAAAATGGGGTACAGAGCTACACAAAGAGTTCTCACCTGAAGAATATCTAATGGCTGAGAAGCACCTAAAGAGATGTTCATCATCCTTAGTCATTAGGGAAATGCAAATTAAAACAACCCTGAGATTCCATCTCACACCAGTCAGGATGGCTAAGATCAAAAACACAGGAGACAGCAGTTGTTGGCGAGGATGTGGAGAAAGAGGAACACTCCTCCACTGCTGGTGGAATTGCAGGCTGGTACAACCACTCTGGAAAGCAGTCTGGCGGTTCCTCAGAAAACTGGGCATGACACTCCCGGAGGATCCGGCTATACCAATCCTGGGCATATACCCAGAGACTTTACCTGCATGCAATAAGGACACATGCTCCACTATGTTCATAGCAGCCTTATTTATAATAGCCAGAAGCTGGAAAGAACCCAGATGTCCCTCAACGGAGGAATGGATTCAGAAGATGTGGTATATTTACACAATGGAATACTACTCTGCAATTAAAAACAATGAATTCACGAAATTCCTAGGCAAATGGTCAGAACTTGAAAATATCATCCTTAGTGAGGTAGCCCAATCACAAAAGAACACACATGGTATGCAGTCACTGATAAGGGGATATTGACCCAGAATCTCGGAATACCCTAGACACAATCCGCATATCAATAGATTTCTAAGAAGATGGAAGGAGAGACCCCTGGTCCTGGAAAGACTGGATGTAGGGGAACGCCAGGACAGAGTAACGAGAGGGGGTTGAATGGAGAAAAGAGGGAGGGAAGGGGGCTTATGGGACTTTCGGGGAGGGAGGAAACGGGAAAGGGGAAGTGATTTGGAATGTAAATTAAAAAAATAAAATAAAAAAAAAAGTAACACATGATATAAGAATGAACTAAAGCTAGAGACCAAGTCGCAGAAAAATGGTCATTATGCTTAGAAAATGTTTAACCTCATCAAAATTAAGAAAGACACAGATCACATCAAAATAATCTTACTAATAAAAATTTTTATAAATCATACCATATTTTGCCTTTTAAATTAGCAAACATCACCATACCATAATAGCCCATCATTATTTTAAGACAGTCCTGGGAGGGCCACCTTAAATTAAATCGTAACTACAATAACTAGAAAAAAGGCCGAGGAAAACTAGGAACCATCTATCATATCTTGGGACAGGTAATGACAGGAAGGCACTTATCTTCTTGGTAGCTTGGTGTACAGCAGAGACTGAAGTATCTATAAGCACCAGGGACAGTTTCCATAAGTCATAGAACTGTCACATTACAGTTATGATACAGACATTCACAACCACAGTAAAGCTAATTTAACAATAATGTTTATGAGAGAATGATAAGCTTTAGATGTGATTTATGAAAACATAAAACAGTAAATCTAGACTAGAGAGGAAATTCACAAGGCATCTAGAAAATCCTCAAATGTCCCTATCAGAAATAATTCTGAGGAAATAACTGAGTAATGTAAAAAAAAATGTACATATGGGAATTTACATCTTAGTATAAAGCTGAAAATTAGTAGCTAAATATTAATCAATGAGATTCATTAATATATATTATGGTATATGCACATATGCAATCAAACAAAAACAGTCAGAAGGAGTATAACCTAAGATGAAGATGTGCATGTCTGTTAATTGATATGGAGAAAGTTCATGTAAAAAGCAAAATGTCAGCTTATAAAAGGACTATGCAATCTTGGGTTTCTTTTTATTTATCTTTTATTTTATTTTATTTTCTATATATTTTTTCTATTTACATTCCAAGTGATTTCCCCTTTCCCGTTTCCTCCATCCCCGAAAGTCCCATAAGCCCCCTTCCCTCCCTCTGTTCCCCATTCAACCCCCTCTCACTTCTCTGTCCTGGTATTGCCCTACATCCAGTCTTTCCAGGACCAGGGGTCTTTCCTTCCATCTTCTTGGAAATCTATTGATATGTGAATTGTGTCTTGGGCATTCCGAGATTCTGGGTTAATATCCCCTTATCAGTGACTGCATACCATGTGTGTTCTTTTGTGATTGGGTTACCTCACTAAGGATGATATCTTCCAGTTCTGACCATTTGCCTAAGAATTTCGTGAGTTCATTGTTTTTAATTGCAGAGTAGTATTCCATTGTGTAAATATAACACATCTTCTGAATCCATTCCTCCGTTGAGGGACATCTGGGTTCTTTCCAGCTTCTGGCTATTATAAATAAGACTGCTATGAACATAGTGGAGCATGTGTCCTTATTGCATGCAGGGGAAGCCTCTGGGTATATGCCCAGGAGTGGTATAACAGGATCCTCTGGGAGTGTCATGCCCAGTTTTCTGAGGAACCGCCAGACTGCTTTCCAGAGTGGTTGTACCAGCTTGCAATTCCACCAGCAGTGGAGGAGTGTTCCTCTTTCTCCACATCTTCTCCAACAACTGCTGTCTCCTCTGTTTTTGATCTTAGCCATTCTGACTGGTGTGAGGTGGAATCTCAGGGTTGTTTTGATTTGCATTTCCCTAATGTCTAAGGATGATGAACATTTCTTTAGGTGCTTCTCAGCCATTAGATATTCTTCAGGTGAGAACTCTGTTTAGCTCTGTACCCCATTTTTTAATAGGGTTATTTGGCTCTCTGGAGTCTAACTTCTTTTAAAAAAAAGTGTTTGCTTAAGTTTACACATCCAAGAAATCCTGAAGTAAATATATCCAAGGTATTAGTAGACTCTCAGAGTAACAGTTACAAATGTAATACCACTCTGTAGGTGGGAAGAGGCTAGCATCTGGAAATCTAGTGGGGGAGGAGAAAAGCCAGGCAGGGGAAGGATGAACTTATAGATGAAGCACCATAACTTAGGAAAGTCAGTTTTCCGAGAACCTATGGACACAGAGGGACCATGATCCTCAGTCAGAGCAATGAGTTCTAGGAGATGGCCCCTCAAGAGTCATGTGTCTACAAGATGGCCCAGATAGAGATCATACTCTGTCCCTTGAAGGGTTGGTAACATACCAAAGCCAGCAGGGCAATTCAAGGCCCTTTCAGGGAATTGCCTTCAAGGGCAATTACCTGGCCCCAGGGAGAGCAAGGTTTGGGGATTAGTGCCAACACCCCAAGTTAGAGACACCAAGCTACCAGTGTACTGTACTTCTGGCCCTACAGACTACAGCCGGAGCCAGGTGAGTAGGGTGTAACTGATGGTATGTGTGACTTCTAGTGACTTTTTTTTTTATTTTATTATTTTTTTAATTTACATTCCAAATCATTTCCCCTTTCCCGCAAGTCCCATAAGCCCCCTTCCCTCCCTCTTTTCTCCATTCAACCCCCTCTCGTTTCTCTGTCCTGGCGTTCCCCTACATCCAGTCTTTCCAGGACCAGGGGTCTCTCCTTCCATCTTCTTAGAAATCTATTGATAGAGTGACCAGGTAGTTGGGACCGCCAGGCTCAGAGACAGACAGGCATAATATCGCTTCGGTTTCAGGCAGCTTGTGTGTAACCTGCTCCCAGGTGCTGGGCTGATCTGCAGTAACCAGCGCGCCAGTTCCGCGGCGGGACCTTCTGCCTGGTGGAGGGACCCCGCGCAGGGAGGGAGCCTGCCAGCTTCCCTTCCGCGACCTCTGTTCCCGCGGACTGCGCTGGAGAGACCGGTACCCAGGCTCTCCCCCCGATATAACATCACTTGGGACACGGCCGGTTGGGGCTTCCGTCTGTGCCCGAGGGCGGGTCGGCGCTGTGGTCGTCTGGGTGCCAGATCGGCGGGCCATCGTGACCACAGGGTGTGCGGCGCCACGGAGACTGCCCTCCGCCATCTTTGCTCCAGTGACCAGGTAGTTGGGACCGCCAGGCTCAGAGACAGACAGGCATAATATCGCTTCGGTTTCAGGCAGCTTGTGTGTAACCTGCTCCCAGGTGCTGGGCTGATCTGCAGTAACCAGCGCGCCAGTGCCGCGGTGGGACCTTCTGCCTGGTGGAGGGACCCCGCGCAGGGAGGGAGCCTGCCAGCTTCCCTTCCGCGACCTCTGTTCCCGCGGACTGCGCTGGAGAGACCGGTACCCAGGCTCTCCCCCCGATATAACATCACTTGGGACACGGCCTGTTGGGGCTTCCTTCTGTGCCCGAGGGCGGGTTGGCGCTGTGGTCGTCTGGGTGCCAGATCGGCGGGCCATCGTGACCACAGGGTGAGCAGCGCCACGGAGAGTGCCCTCCGCCATCTTTGCTCCAGTGACCAGGTAGTTGGGACCACCAGGCTCAGAGACAGACAGGCATAATATCGCTTCGGGTTCAGGCAGCTTGTGTGTAACCTGCTCCCAGGTGCTGGGCTGATCTGCAGTGACCAGCGCGCCAGATCTGCTGTGGGACTTCTGCCTGGCAGAGGGACGCCCCCTCCCCCCCCAGGAGAGATCACACACCCCTGCACAGGGCAGGAGCCTGCCAGCCTCCCTTTGGCGACCTCTGCTCCAGGAATCCACTAGGCTGAGCCTTTAGATGTGCAAGGCCTCCCCAATATAAGATCACTTGGGGCAAAGCACATTAGGGCTCCAAAGTCACTCAGGAGCAGGCAGGCCCCAGAAATCGGTGCCAGGGGAATCCTGGTAATCCAGGGGGGGCAGAAATAGCTTTGCAGGCTCACAGGAGGTCCAACCAACAGCCAGTGGCAGCAGGACCAACTAACACCAGAGGTATCCAGATGGCAAAAGGCAAACGTAGGAATGTTACTAACAGTAATCAAAGTAATGTGGGACCATCCGAACCCAACTCTCCAACAGCAGCAAGTCCTGGATACCCCACCACACCCGAAAGACAAGATCTGGATTTAAAATCACTTCTCATGATGCTATTAGAGGATCACAAGAAGGACACAAATAAATCTCATAAAGAGTTACAGGAGACCATGAATCAACGGTTAGAAGCCCTTACAAAGGAAACACAAAAATCGCTTAGAGAAATGCGGGAGAACATGGATCAAAAGATGGAGGCGCACAAGGAGACAACACAAAAATCGCTTAACGAGATGAATCAACGGGTAGATGCACTCACAAAGGAATCACAAAATTTGCATAAAGAAATGCAGAAGAATATGGGTCAACAGACGGATGCCCATAAGGAGGCAACACAAAAATTGCTTAAAGAAATGAATCAACGGTTAGATGCCCTTACAAAGGAAACACGAGAACTGCTTAAAGAAATGCAGGAGACGATGGATCAACAGATGGAATCCCATGAGGAGGAAACACAAAAATCGCTCAGAGAAATGCAGGAGAACGTGGGTCATCAGGAAGAAATCCTGAAAGAGGTAATGCAAAAATACCTTAAAGAAACACAGGAAAATACAAACAAACAAGTGAAGGATCTCAGCAAATCCATCCAGGAACTAAAAAAGGAAGTAGAAACAACTAAGAAATCACAAAGGGAGACAACTTTGGAGATAGAAAACCTTGGGAAGAAATCAGGAGTCATAGATGCAAACATCAACAATAGAATACAAGAGATGGAAGAAAGAATCTCAGGTGCTGAAGATACCATAGAAAGCATCGACTCAACAGTCAAAGAAAATGCAAAATGCAAAAAACGCGTAACCCAAAACATCCAGGAAATCCAGGACACAATGAGAAGACCAAACCTAAGGATTATAGGTATAGATGAGAGTGAAGATTTGCAACTTAAAGGGCCAGTAAACATCTTCAACAAAATTATGGAGGAAAACTTCCCTAACTTAAAGAGAGAGATGCCGATGAACATACAAGAAGCCTACAGAACTCCAAACAGACTCGACCAGAACAGAAATACCTCCCGTCACATAATAATCAAAACACCGAATGTTCTAAACAAAGAAAGAATACTAAATGCAGTAAGAGAAAAGGGCCAAGTAACATACAAAGGAAGACCTATCCGAATCACATCAGACTTCTCACCAGAGACTATGAAAGCCAGAAGATCCTGGGCAGATCTCATGCAGACACTAAGACAGCACAAATGCCAGCCTAGACTACTATACCCAGCAAAACTCTCAATCACCATAGATGGAGAGACCAAGATATTCCATGATAAAACCAAATTTTCACAATATCTTTCCACAAATCCAGCCCTGCAACGGATAATAGGTGGAAACCTCCAATACAGGGAGAGAAACAACACCCTGGAAAAAATGAGATAATAACCTTCTTGAATCAAACCCAAAAGTAGATAACCACTCAAACATAAAGATAGCGTCAAGAATGGCAGATGGCAATAATCACTATGCCTTAATCTCTCTTAATATCAATGGTCTCAATTCCCCAATTAAAAGACATAGACTAGCAGACTGGATACGTAAACAGGACCCAGCATTTTGCTGCATGCAGGAAACGCACCTCAGTGTCAAAGACAAACACTACCTCAGAGTAAAAGGCTGGAAAACAATTTTACAAGCAAATGGCCCCAAGAAACGAGGTGGAGTAGCCATCCTAATATCGGATAAAATTGATTTTCAACCCAAAGTCATCAAAAAAGACACAGAAGGACACTACATACTGATCAAGGGAAAAATCCACCATCAAGAACTCTCAATCCTGAATATCTATGCTCCAAATGCAAGGGCACCCTCATTCGTAAAAGAAACTTTACTAAAACTCAAAGCACACATCGCACCTCACACAATAATAGTGGGTGACTTCAACACCCCGCTCTCTGAAATGGATCGTTCAGGAAAGCAGAAACTAAACAGGGACACAGTGAATCTAATTGAAGCCTTGGACCAAATGGAACTAACTGATATATATAGAACATTTCATCCTAGAGCTAAAGAATACACCTTCTTCTCAGCTCCTCATGGTACCTTCTCCAAAATTGACCATATAATTGGTCACAAATCAGACCTCAACAGATACAAGAAGATAGAAATAATCCCATGCCTCTTATCAGATCACTATGGAATAAGGGTGGTCTTCAATGGCAACAAAAACAAAAGAAAACCCACGTACACATGGAGGCTGAACAATGCTCTACTCAATGATAACTTGGTCAAGGTGGAAATAAAGAAAGAAATCAAAGACTTTTTGAAAGTTAATGAAAATGAAGGCACAACATACCCTAACTTATGGGACACAATGAAAGCAGTGCTAAGAGGAAAATTCATAGCCCTGAGTGCCGCCAAAAAGAAACGGGAGACAGCATACACTAACAGCTTAATGGCACACCTGAAAGCCCTGGAACAAAAAGAAGCAAATACACCAAAGAGGAGTAGAAGGCAGGAAATCATCAAACTCAGGGCTGAAATCAATCAAGTAGAAACAAATAAAACCATACAAAGAATCAACAAAACGAGGAGTTGGTTCTTTGAGAAAATCAACAAGATAGATAAGCCCTTAGCCAGACTAACCAGAGGGCACAGAGATAGTATCCAAATTAATAAAATCAGAAACGAAAAGGGAGAGATAACAACAGAAACTGAGGAAATTCAAAAAATCATCAGATCCTACTACAAAAACCTGTATTCAACACAACTAGAAAATCTTGAGGAAATGGACAATTTCCTTGACAGATACCAAGTACCAAAATTAAATCAGGATCAAATAGACCATCTAAACCGTCCTATAACCCCTGAAGAAATAGAAGTTGTCATTGGAAGTCTTCCAACCAAAAAAAGCACAGGTCCAGATGGTTTTAGTGCAGAATTCTATCAGACCTTCAAAGAAGACCTAACACCAATACTCTTCAAACTGTTCCACAAAATAGAAACAGAAGGAACACTACCCAACTCGTTCTATGAAGCCACAATTACACTAATACCAAAAGCACACAAAGATCCGACAAAGAAAGAGAATCTCAGGCCAATCTCTCTTATGAATATCGATGCAAAAATACTCAATAAAATTCTTGCCAACCGAATCCAAGAACACATCAAAACGATCATTCACCACGATCAAGTAGGCTTCATCCCAGGGATGCAGGGATGGTTCAATATAAGGAAATCCATCAATGTAATCCACTACATAAACAATCTCAAAGAAAAAAACCACATGGTCATCTCATTAGATGCTGAGAAAGCATTTGACAAAATTCAGCATCCTTTCATGCTAAAGGTCTTGGAAAGATCAGGAATTCAAGGCCCATATCTAAACATAGTAAAAGCAATTTACAGCAAACCAGTAGCCAGCATCAATCTAAACGGAGAGAAACTTGAAGCAATCCCACTAAAATCAGGGACTAGACAAGGCTGCCCTCTCTCTCCATATCTTTTCAATATAGTACTTGAAGTTCTAGCTAGAGCAATTAGACAAGAAAAAGAGGTCAAAGGGATACAAATTGGAAAGGAAGAAGTCAAACTATCACTATTTGCAGACGATATGATAGTATACATAAGCGACCCAAAGAACTCCACCAGAGAACTCCTACAGCTGATAAACGACTTCAGCAAAGTGGCCGGATATAAAATCAACTCAAGCAAGTCAGAAGCCTTCCTATACTCAAAGGATAAGCAGGCTGAGAAAGAAGTAAGAGAAATAATACCCTTTACGATAGCCACAAACCATATTAAGTATCTTGGCGTGACGCTAACCAAACAAGTGAAAGATCTGTATGACAAGAACTTCAAGTCTCTGAAGAAAGAAATTGAAGAAGACCTCGGAAGATGGAAAAATCTGCCATGCTCATGGATTGGCAGGATTAATATAGTAAAAATGAGCATCTTACCAAAAGTAATACACAGATTCAATGCAATCCCCATCAAAATCCCAACTCAATTCTTCATAGAGTTAGAAAGAGCAATTCAAAAATTCATCTGGAATAACAGAAAACCCAGAATAGCTAAAACTATTCTCAAGAGTAAAAGAACCTCTGGGGGAATCAGTATCCCGGACCTCAAGCTGTACTACAGAGCAATAGTGTTAAAAACTGCATGGTATTGGTACAGTAACAGACATGTAGATCAATGGAACAGAATTGAAGACCCAGAAATGAATCCACACTCCTATGGTCACTTGATCTTTGACAAAGGAGCTAAAACCATCCAGTGGAAAAAAGATAGCCTTTTCAACAAATGGTGCTGGCTCAGCTGGAGGTCAACATGCAGAAGAATGCAAATTGACCCATCCTTATCTCCTTGCACTAAGCTCAATTCTAAGTGGATCAAAGATCTCCACATAAAACCAGACACACTGAAACTAATAGAAGGGAAACTAGGGAAGAACCTTGAACATATGGGCACAGGGGAGAATTTCCTGAACAGAACTCCAATAGCTTATGCTCTAAGATCAAGAATAGACAAATGGGACCTCATTAAATTACAAAGTTTTTGCAAGGCAAAAGACACCGTCAAAAAGACAAAGCGGCAACCAACTAACTGGGAAATGATCTTTACCAACCTTACATCCGACAGAGGGCTAATATCCAAGATATACAAAGAACTCAAGAAGTTAAACTCCAGAGAGGCAAGTAACCCTATTAAAAAATGGGGTACAGAGCTACACAAAGAGTTCTCACCTGAAGAATATCTAATGGCTGAGAAGCACCTAAAGAGATGTTCATCATCCTTAGTCATTAGGGAAATGCAAATCAAAACAACCCTGAGATTCCATCTCACACCAGTCAGGATGGCTAAGATCAAAAACACAGGAGACAGCAGTTGTTGGCGAGGATGTGGAGAAAGAGGAACACTCCTCCACTGCTGGTGGAATTGCAGGCTGGTACAACCACTCTGGAAAGCAGTCTGGCGGCTCCTCAGAAAACTGGGCATGACACTTCCGGAGGATCCGGCTATACCACTCCTGGGCATATACCCAGAGACTTTACCTGCATGCAATAAGGACACATGCTCCACTATATTCATAGCAGCCTTATTTATAATAGCCAGAAGCTGGAAAGAACCCAGATGTCCCTCAACGGAGGAATGGATTCAGAAGATGTGGTATATTTACACAATGGAATACTACTCTGCAATTAAAAACAATGAATTCACGAAATTCCTAGGCAAATGGTCAGAACTTGAAAATATCATCCTTAGTGAGGTAACCCAATCACAAAAGATCACACATGGTATGAAGTCACTGATAAGGGGATATTGACCCAGAATCTCAGAATACCCTAGACACAATCAGCATATCAATAGATTTCTAAAAAGATGGAAGGAGAGACCCCTGGTCCTGGAAAGACTGGATGTAGGGGAACGCCAGGACAGAGTAATGAGAGGGGGTTGAACGGAGAAAAGAGGGAGGGAAGGGGGCTTATGGGACTTTCGGGGAGGGAGGAAACGGGAAAGGGGAAGTGATTTGGAATGTAAATTAAAAAAATAAAATAAAATTAAATTAAAAAAAAAAAAAAAAAAAAAAGAAATCTATTGATATGCGAATTGTGTCTAGGGTATTCCGAGATTCTGGGTTAATATCCCCTTATCAGTGACTGCATACCATGTGTGTTCTTTTGTGATTGGGTTACCTCACTAAGGATGATATTTTCAAGATCTGACCATTCTGCTCAAATGTTAAGTGGTTTTGATGACCAAAGTAACAACCACAGCAAGTAGAAAAAAGAAAAGCCTAGAACAAGTACACAACTCCCTGGAAATGCTAGGAAAAAGACAGCAGTGGGGGTTGTTGGTAAGAACACACTGGGTAGACAACTCAAGTCAGCTTGTTTGTTTATGTAAAGAAGGTCACTGTGGGCATCAGGTCCCACTTTGTGGTGAGCAAGGATGAGTGAATACAACCATCTCCTGCCTTAGCAGGGTGACTGTTCAGTTTGCTCAGAGGTGCCCAGAAGTGCACAGCAGTTACGCACAGCACACACATGGTCAGACTGACACATAACAGACAGAAAATGAGAACTCTGAATGTTTAATCTTTAGTGGAGAAGATGCAATCATCTGTTCTCTGTATGTAGAAAGAGAACAAAGTATTCTAAAAGACCATAGGGTTTCTTTTCCCACAGAATCATCTGCACCATGAAGATTTTTCTCAGGTATCTCCTTACTTCTCCCACCCCTTCAGTTCTGAAAGCAGAAATGCTTAGGGCATTGTTATCACAGCTCTTCATAGGCCTTGCGCTCACTGGAGGGTTTCAGTGTAAGAGGGGGGAAGTAAGGGCGGGATGAAGGCAGGTGAGTTCAGAAAGAAGGGAGATGCTCCAGGAGCAGCAGGTTCACCCCGACACACTAACAAAGCAAAGAACCCCTGGCAATCATAAAGCCTGTCTGGGAGGCAAGTCTTCCCTGTCTAGGCAGAAGGTTCAGTTCAGGGCAGATTCTTTCTCCTTTCTTCTGTCCCTCTAGCATTTGCTCTCTCATCCATCTGTCACAGCTGCAGAGTTCCCCAGCCATGAAGGGATCTGACCCCAAATTCTATTTTAGTCCTAGTGATGCCTGGCATTTATCAGAGACATATGCAACTACTGGGGACAACTAACTGCTTAGGCAAGTTAGACTTTTCAACTGGGTCACAAAGAGTCCTTAAATATCCACATGAAATTCTCAGTTCTACAGCCAGTGTGCCTGGGCTATGTGAGATCCTGTCTCACAACACACATGCATGCACACACACATAGACTCTGTCTCATATACATACATATATACACATATATAGTTCATGTGTGTATGCTTACACATGTTTCCATATGACCTACAGAAAAGCTTATGAAAGGACAGTGAAAACTTTAAAACTAGGAAATTACTTCTGTCTCTGTCACACTGTTAATGTTTTCAAATCAGTATTATTTTTTAAATCAAATAGATTTGGAGTTCGAACCCAGTTTTGTTACTTGTAGCATACATCTCAACTCTGTGAGTTAGGGTGAGTTATTTAACATCTGTGTCTGTGTATACAGAGTAAGAAAAACAATGTTTTTTTTGTGGAGCATGAAAAGTCATGTGTCTTTGACACTAGACACTTGACAAAACTTAGCTATTATCTCTGAAATGAACAGGCCTTCTATTCCTTCCCAGATCTCTGTTTATTTTTATCCATAAGAAAATGGCTTTGCTTCCTACTTCGAGGAGAAAGCAGATGTTATTACTAAGAGGCTTGCATCGTCACCCTCTTTCCAGTTTGAAATGATATATCCCTCAACTTTATGAATTCCCCATCCCACTAAGTTCTCCCAGAAACACAATGGACTGTTTCTGCGTTCCTCAGTCTTCAGTACTTCCTTCCCCCATGGAGCCTCTGCATTACTACTTTTATCTTAAAAATAAACCTCTTGAAAATGGTTTGAAAATGGCTATCTCCTAGTCTTTGACTTTCCTCATGCCTGGCCAAAGTTCCCTAAAGGATTGTTTGAGCAAAGAAACTTCACTCAATCTCTTATGTCCCACTCACCCCTCAGCTGCTTCTGTCTGGCTTACACAACTAGGCTTTATCTAGACAAAACAGCATTTGCCATTTTGCTGAACAGACATACCCTCCATCCTCATCTGGATCTCTCAGAGGCATTTCTGGGAAGAGAAGACTTCTTCCTCGTGAACATGCACATGTCTTGATTCTACACTTGTGTTACTTGCTTTCTTCCTCTACGATTTCTTTTATTCCACGCTCTTTCAATGTAAGATGTTCCCATGACATGGTGGCAGGCACAGCTTTCTTTCTATTCTAGATCATCTAGCACCCAAATTCTTCCAATGTGCAAGTTTCAGACCCATGTGTCTATCCGGCTTCACCACTGAAGTGACCCACAGAAGCCTCACCTTCATTGTGTACAAGGGTAAATTTATAATCTTCCATTTTTAAAGTGTTTTACTTCTAGCATTCTGGCTTCTGTCAATAGAGTCACCACTCACCTGTATGCTGGTCTGAGAAACTTTACTATCACTGTTTTCCTTATGGGTTACTGGTGTTAATAACAAAAACACTCAACTAGATTTAATAAAGTCTTTCCAATAGCTCTACCTCATCCAGAAAAGTCATCAGAAAGCAGAGAGGATTCCAAGAAGCTAATACGATAGACAAAACCAAACAAACTCAGAACGATGATAGTTTGGACCAACATCATAGCCATGAAAATTCACATGGATTGTATGAATAAACAGACATAAGTAATTAAAGGAAGATTTGATGGAAAGGTATAAAGGAACCAAATCCTTAATAAGAAGTTGGTAAAAGAAGGTTTAGTGGTATCTGAGATTTTATTCCTATTGTGATGAAATACCTTGACAAAAACAATTTAAAAGGAAAACTGGCACATGGTTCCAGTTTACAGTCCATCTTGGTGAGAAATTCTCAGTCGAAAGAGCTTGAGGGAGCTGGCCACATCACCTCCATTCACTCAGCAATAAATGCTAACACTCAGCTCACTTTCTCTATTCTTATAACACAGTGCAAGAGCTTCTGCCTAGGGAATGATACCACCCACAGTGACTGGGTTTTCCCCACCCTAATTCGTTAATATAATCCCTCACAGACATACTCAAGAGGCCCAGGAGATTCTAACTTTTATCAAGTTGACAGTTAACAAAAATGATCATAGTTGGTCAGCTAATAAAAAGATCAGTTCGACAAATAATAAGTAGAAGATTACAGGCCAAAATGTATCCCCATACCAAATAAACAAACTTCAGCATGCTAACTAGAAGGCAAAAAAGATAACATGGTGGACATAAAGTCATATATGCTTACATATACATATATATATATATATATATATATATATATATATATATATATACAGACTTTACTAACATTTGAAAGATGAAAACTGAATAGCTTTAAAATCTAGACCTATGTTATTATACGAAACAAGTTCTAAAATATCACAGCATATTAATGTTGAAAGTAATGCAAAGTATGAATGTAATCAACAATTTTTTTTAATTTTAAAAGCTTATGCTATATTGGACAGCATGCTGATTTTCTAGTTAATATTAATCTCTTTTCTTCCCAGGAGAACACCAGTTCAACAGGCTCAGTTCATTCAGTTTTCTAGGACCACTTTTGCAAGGATAAACAGTGAACATTTCTGGCCAGCGAGTGGTCTTTAGGTGGAAATCTACCAAGTGACAAGTTTGGAGATTTCCACTATTTTCCTAAATTAAAGAAATAGTTGTAACATGACTGTTTTGCCTTCCACCTTCTAGCATTGTCTTACATGTTATACCGCATTGCTCTTGGAAGGAGTCATGTCATTTAGTGGCTATGAATTTCAAAGGTAAGGTTGTAAGATGAAGGAGCAGGAATGAGAAGAATGGTAGACCTTGAGGACCTCCATTACTGGCATGACCAGCCTCAGCTATTACTAGACTTCTTGGTTCTTGAGAAAAATGAAAAATTTTCTTAATCAGCCACTTGATGGCTTACCAGAGCATGCAGACAATCTAATTTTCAGCAGACATAATGACAGGAGAAAGTGATCCTGATCCAGCTGATGTGTACTAGAGAGAAAGAGAAATCAACAATCCTACAATGACAGAAATGATTATATCTCTTCTAGTAAAGGATTACCTAAGCAGACAACATATATAAGAATATAGATTACCTGAATAATACAATTATTAAGCTTGACCTAGGAGACACATATGTAACTGTGAATTTGATGACAGGAGGGAAGATATTCTATCTTTTAGATTTATGTATGTGTATAAGTGCTTTGCCTGCATGGAATGCCTGTGCATCATTTGTGTGCCTGATGCCTGAGGAGGTCAGAATATGGAACTGGATCCCCTGGTACTGAAGTGATGGACAGTTGTGAGCTGTCACATGGGTCCTGGAGACTAAACTTGATCCTTTACAACAGCAATAAGTGCTTTTATCACCTGAGTTATCGCTACAGTTTTAAGAATTATTGCTATTTTTTAAATTAAAGATTAATGAATAGCCATAAAACCTGACCCTTAGGGTAGGTGTGGTGGTGTAAGCCTGTGATCCTAGCACCTGGGAGATAGTGAGGAGCACCAGGAGGATGGGAGCACCAGGAGGATGGGAGCATCAAGAGGATGGGAGCACCAAGAGGATGGGAGCACCAAGAGGATGGGAGCAGCAGAAGGATGGGAGCAGCAGGAGGATGGGAATTTAGCCTTTGTACAGTAGCGACCCACAGATGACTGTTCACCTTGACTGTTCACTTTAGGTATATTTTACATCTATAAAAAGTAAAACATCAAACAAAAACAGACTTAGAAATTTAAAACACATTTCTAAAGAGTGACCCAAAAATGATTACTACAGGAATTAGAAGCTGCTTAGAATCTTCAAGTTTTCCTGATAGGATGGAGTAGGCACCCTTGGAAGCACATATCCTCTATCTTTGAGGAACCTCTTTTGTTGACTTTTAACTATGGTAGCCGATCTCAATACCCAGGTATGCTCAAACTCACTGCTGTTTCTCAGCCTAGCCTTGAGACAGTTGATAAACAGAAAATAAATTATCATCTTTGGATGACTTAGGTCATTTCCAAATGAAATTCAAGAGCTGGATGTGAGCAATTAGGTTCAAATAGGAAAGATTTCAAGAGTTACTACTATGTGCAGGACCCTGAGCCATGCTAAGACATAATAAGTTGTTCAAGAGAAATGGGACCTCAAGGGGACTCTGATATGGGTGGGAGAGAAGACTCAGCAAGAGAAATGCCAATAGCATGTTTGTGAACTAGTTGCAATCTGGGAACTCTGATTCTAGCTGTAGGTGACCTTGGGTAAGCTCCACTTAACTTTGACAAGGATCCTTTCCCCTGTTCTGAGCTCTGCGGTTACATTTATCTCTCACTGACTCCTCCCCACTCTTTAACAGAGTAGTAAAATATAAGAGCTAGCCACAGGCAAGAGCTAAGTCTCTGTTTAACTATCTAATTACTACCTCAGACTGCAGGAGAAAACTATGGAGGAAGGCAGGCTAATCTATACCAGACGGGTATTTATATTCCTTCTGGAAGAAGAAGGCAGGGGGGACTTTAGAAGGAGGGTAGGATCTGAGTTGGAACCCAAAAGACCAAGAGAGGAGAAAAGAGTAAAGTCTGGAAGCATGTTTCCTCTATTTTTGAGAGGAACACAGAAAGCCGTAACTGCAGCATATACTAGAGAGAAGAGGTGGGGCTGGAGTAAAGGCAGCTCCCTTGCCTCTCAGAATGGTAGGAGCAGGGTGCTTTGTTCTGTTTTGTTTAGTACACTTGGAGGTCATATGTGCCACAGGAAACACTCTGGTATAGGAGTCCCCAGAATATGTCCCCCATACTTCAGCATGTTTGTGGGGTGAGGGAGAGTAGGCAACAGGACAGATGAAGACACAGGTTGCACATCAGATCCACCACAGCCAAAGGACTCTGCTGACTGTGCTGGCAGCCAGCTTTAATGGTCTTCGGGGAAGCTGCTCTCAGAATAACTCTAAGAATATTTTACTAATTTTACTCTAAGAATAACAAGGAACTGACGAAGGGTCACAAGGAAGAAGGTGGTGTGATTTTATGGGAATCACTATGGCTGCAGTACAGGGAACAGACAACCAATGAGACCAGGAAATGACTTTGGTCATATCTTCTAAACTTTTCCACTTGAGATACATTTATGCCAAAGAAACTTTTTACACTTCAGGTACACAGGCATCTAAACTAAGTATATGAATCAAATATCAACTGAGTCTAAATCATAACAAAATTTATTTCAAAACAATTACTTGGCTCACATACAAATCAAACAAAAAAAAAGCAAATTTGCATGATAATGAAATGGAAATGCTTGGTTATTTTCCCGTGATGAATTAAATCTTGACTGGTCTGACTATGCATGCTGATAATCATAATACTTAAGACGTAGAAACAGGAAAAACAAAAGTCAGCCTTAGCTACACAGAGAGCCAGCCTGAGATACAAGAGACCTTGTCTCAGAAAAGCAATGCAAGGGATGGAGAGCTGACTTCACAGTTAAGAGTGCCGACTGCTTTTCCATTAGATTGGAGTTTGGTTGCTAGCACCCATAATGGGTAGTTTACAACTGCTTGTAACTCACACCTTCATGAATGCATACTGATTTATAAAAATGCACATGTGTATCACTTTGTGATTAAATATATACAAGAGAAATTAATAAAGTTGGTAAAATATACATGGAACATCTAATGTTTTATTCTTGCATCCTAGTGCATGTCATTCTCCCACTTGGACCACATTCTCTGAAAACCAGCACCAAACTGCTCTCTCCATGACAACTGTCACATCTTTCTAGCTCAAAACTATGTCTGCATTCCACATCCTTGCTACTTGTGTATTCTAGCTTATGCCTTATCTTCCCTAATAACTTCTTCACATTATTTTATATTTAAAATACATTATTTTATATTAACCCTAGAACTAGGGAAAAATTGGCATTGTCACCACAGGTCAGTTGATTCACTGGGTAATCTAAAGTGACAAAAATATGAACCTTCATTTTAGCTTGTTGTTTGGATCATAATCAGCGAGAGGCACCATATTTCTCAAACTTTAAACTACAGATATCCGGTACCCAGGGATACCAGGGGAGCAAGTGTTCACAGCCTGTGCTGCTGAAGATGACATGGACAGCTGAAGAGCCACTTTTTGCCTAGCTTAAAGAGACCTTCTATGATCCCAGCTCAGGCATTCAGTGCTGTGTAGCCTAGCTGCCTTTCTGGAAAGGGGCTGATCACTCCTGTCTCTGATTCACATACATAACAGTTTACAGAAGCTCCTCTGTTTATACAGCTCCAAAAAGGCAGAGAGTGCTCTACTCTGGGTAAGCTATCATATTACCTCACAAAAAAATCTAGTTTCCAAATCCCTGAGGGTGGTCAATGGTCTAATAAGCTAGCTGGGATTTGGCGAAACAGCATACATGCCTAACATCTGGGCCCCCTCAGGCTGAGGGCAGATGCACACCTTCTGCTGTATTAGTTCTCCCTACCCCCACCTCTTCCCTCCACTCTTACAAAAATGTTTATTTCCTAGAAAACACAGTCACTGCCAGCTCACTCACTCACAGGTTCTGGAGTGCAGTTGTTGGTCACTTACTGGCTATTTTGTCCATCCACTCTCCTTCCTTTGATGCATGATAGCCACACTCCTAGTGACAGTTACAGACAGAACCCTCCCAGCCTTGGTATATACACACTGGCCTGTGTTACAGGTGAGCCCACTACTTGAGAATATTCTGCTTACTAGAGCAGCAGCAAAATGTTGACAAAACACAGCGTAGCTCCATCTCAAGTTTCAACTTCCATCTTCCCAATCGATGAGGATTCTGGAAAGTGCATTGTTAATCCCATTACATCATCTTATTGAAGAAGATGGCAAGTGTTTACAAAAGGAAATGCTTGCCCCATAAAATCAATAATGACAGGGTAAGGCTCTGGGTGGGAATGGACTGTCTGGAATTCCAGCTGGACACATAGCTCCCAGATGGGCAGTGTCACTTAGGAGCTGCTCTCAAAAGTAGGCCAGCTCAGTGCAGCACTAGGCACTAGGTAGCTGCCATCAGGCAGGTTGCCCAGAGCCTCAAGGCCATTTTACATTGACTGTGGGAGCCATATCTCTGGTCAATTAGCATAGAAGGCAGACTCTCATAAAAATGGAACCACTGCCCCAAATGACACATTGACAATCGTTTTCTTATAAAGATCTTAGGAATTATTGAGCTTTTAGTTTCTTTCCCCACCAAATTTTATGTTTTTCAGTCATTAAGCTGTAGGCAATGGGGCTGGGGATACAGTCCTTGCCCAGTATATGTGAAGCCTTGGGTTCAAGTCCAGTATATGCTGATAATCTCAGCACTGAGGAGGTAGAGACCAAAGGGGCAGAAGCTTAAGGTCATTCTCAGCTATACAGAAAGTCAGAGGCTAGCTTGGGGTACAAGAAGGAGCTGGAGTGAGAGTGGATGAGAAGAGAGTAGAAGAGGAGGAGAGTAAAAATGAGGAGAAAGAGGAAAGGAGATAGAAGGAAAGAGGAGGAGAGGGGAGAAGAGAGAGGAGAGAGAGAAAAGAGGCAGGGAGGGAGGGAGGGGAAGAGAGAAAGGTAAAGTCAGCCAAGCCACAAGGCCACATTATGGATGTTCATGAAGCATCCATGAAGTAGGCTTCACAAGACACAAGAGACATAGGAAAGAACGGATGGGAATTTATAGTCTATGGGGTAGAGATAAGTAGGTAGGCAACTCGGGCAGGAGATGATTTTGGCCTTCTTTCAAATGTATTATTTATATGCTATCTTGATACTTATTAGAACAGAGGTCAGTTCATCTGCCTGGTAGAGAAGGGGACGTGTTATTTTCTCCTCTGCCATTCAGATGGCCCAAACCTGAAGCTGCACTGTCAAGGCAAGTGCTGGCTGATGAGCTTTCTGCAACCTGAGCTATGCGGAAATGTCATCAGTCTTCCTAATTGGCTTATTAAAGTATTGTTTCCAGCCCTAGGTAATATTTTTCCAGAAAGCATAATGATTAATAGTTCTTTCCACCTCAATGTTACAGTACCATTATTGATTAGGTCTCTGGAAATCTGTCTGGCCAGACTGTTCCTTCTTCTTATTCTGATGTGCCATCTATTTTAGCAAAAACAAGACCATGGGCACAAGACACTGCAGGTGGGTCCTACTGGCAGGAGTGACGCACCTGGCAGAGCTATGGAGACTGCTGAGAGGTTCTCACAAGTGTGCTAGAACCCAATCACAGTCTTCAGTTCAGAGTTGATGAAGGGATTGTGACAGGCAGGGCACAGTAGTTCATGCCTGGGATCCTAACACTTTGGAAGTGAAGGCAGGGAGATGGGCAGCTTGAGGTCATCCCCCACTACAGAGTGAGTTTTAGGCCAGCCTAAGCTATAGAAACCCTGTCTCACAACAGAAACAAGGCATCAACTACCATATGGAGATGCAAAATATAGAGAGTACAGAAAATGAGAAGCTTGGAGTTTGGAAGATAAACTTTAAATAGAACTTGGACTCACTAATACTAATACTTGCTGAAGCCACCGGTTCCTTCCTGTCTTCCTCAGTTTCCTTTACTATACAAAGAATATAATACCCATTTCATGTATGTGTAAATTAACTGTGAAGCTAGGGTCTGGCACAGAGGAAGTGTGGACTCCTTATGTTTCTTCTCTTTCCTGCTGTGGGCTTGAGAACACTGGGCAGAAGCTCCATCAGAAACAATGGAGTCTCTCAGCCTGTAGAAACTTTTAATCCTGATATCTGTTTATTTTTTTCTAGTCAAGTGTATTCAGGAAGTAATTTTACATATGGGTAGTGAGACCGGGGAATTAGGGAAAGAGAAAATCTGGTGGACTCTGGGAAGTCAGATGATGGCGGAATAATGGGGCTGGGTTCTGGGAATGGGAGGGAGTTTTGTTTTGTGTTTCTCATTGTGGTGGAACAGACATGAAACGCCATTCACCGCTTTAACCATCTGTAAGTATGCAGCTCGGCTGCCATTAGCACTTGAGAATTTGTGGCCACTAGCTCTCTCCCCTCCATTAACCTCATCATTCCAAACAGACACTCTGGAGCCATTAAACAATCTTCCTGCCCCCCACTCCTGGCAACCCAGCAGAGGTTCTGAACTTGAAATTTCTTCTTCCAAACCCAGCTGTGAATTTCTGACAGCCCTGGAAGCCACTCCAGAAAAGATGTAGGCACCCTAGAACCACGACTAAGTGTTTGGCCATTCTGCCCGATAGCCCAATAGTACTGCTGCTTAGCTGTGGCCCTGGAATTTCTTTGGTTGATGATAGGTTGATAGAGATCGCCCCTTCCCCCCCCCCACACACCCCTTTTCTTTCTTCAATGTCAGTCAAACAAACCTTAGCTACTTCTAAAGAAAAAAAAAAGTTAGAATGGGGGAGGGGTGTAAGAGACAGAGGTGGTGGATGACATCAAGAAAATAGAGTCTTCCAGACACAGCAGGGCAGTTGTATAAATGAACTCACAAAGACTGACACAGAAGGCATAGGACTTGTACAAGGTCAAACCAGACAAAATCCCAGCATGGAGAGGGGAAAGTAGGTGGTAACCCCCAGCATTAGCTGAGTAGTGATTGGCTTTTGATAGCTGCTGGGAGAGACAGTAAGCTCTTTAATGACATGACCTCTGGTAGGTTGACCATACTCCAGTGCAGGCTCCACATACAAGAGTTGTAAGGTAACATCAACTGGATCTGAAGAAAATTCAACTTGAGTGGCTAGGGAGGGGAGCAGGAGAGGGTGGATCTGAGAGGAGCAAGGGAAGGGGATGAATACAATCAAAACATGTATAAAATTATATGGGTTAATAAAAATATTTTTAAAAACCTGTTAAAATAGAGAAACACAGACTAGAGCTACAAAGCTCCCAACTGGGCAGACATGATATCTAAGAGACAGGGAGGGAGCGACTCACTGCTTAAAAGGACCAGCTCAATTCTTAAATGACATCCAGCTACAATCTGGAAATACAGAGGGGTGTGTGTGTGTGTGTGTGTGTATGTGTAAAGCCAACAGGAGGTCTGATGGCTGGTACCTGTTAGGGATTAAATGCCAAAAATAGCTCAAGGCATTAAGAATATGCAGGGAATGAACAGCTCATGAAGCAGAGGGCAGTAAAACCTCAAACGAAATGCTAATGAGAGAAGAGTTCTTCAGGAATTGTGGGTGGGTGGGACCTTCCTCCACTCAACCTACAGCAATACACTCCACGAGCAGCAGGATTATGGATCTTCCTCCCCGACCCAGTTTGTTAAGAAGTCTCTGAGGGATGTCAAACTGATCTGCGATGAAGGAAATAAATGATGTAGATAGATTTTCTAGCACTGCCCTGTTTTGAGTAAAGCCATGCTGATGGCCAGGTGACATTTGCATGGCCATCTGGTGACATTTCTTTTTGGGAACAGATTAATAGAGACTGGGGAGGGTGGTAGAGTTGGTGCATGGGCCAATATAAGATTCTCTGGTGGCTCTGTGCACATCTTTGTAGGAGGAGGTCCCCTGGTTTTTGCTTTGTTTGTTTTTCTATGAGAATGTGGTTGTACAATAATTATCAAATAATCAGAGGATGGATGGAGAGCTCCTTCAGTGAAGATGGAGAACTTTTTAATTCTGAAAGTATCAATTGACATAAAGGCTAGGTATGTAAGTTCTTTGTCTTGTTTTGTTTTGTTTGTTTTTTGTTTTTTTGAGATAGGGTTTCTCTGTATAGCCATGGCTGACCTGGAACTCACTCTGTAGACCAGGCTGGCCTCAAACTCAGAAATCCTCCTGCCTCTGCCTCCCAAGTGCTGGGATTACAGGCATGCGCCACTACTGCCCAGCACATGTTTCTTGTTGTGGAATTATAAATCTCTTGCCTTAGCGGTCCAGGGTAAGAAGAAAATAAACACAGCTAGAGCCAGTTTGCTTTTCATGGAATCAGTATTGCTCCAGAGACAACCCACAGTCCCCTTCTCCAGGGAGAGGTAGGGGTGTGTGTGTGTGTGTGTGTGTGTGTGTGTGTGTGTGTGTGTGTGTGTGTGTAGGGCCTAAAGCTACTGATTAGGCTCGTCTGGCCCTTGGCCCACTCCCCAAAGCTCTGCTTCCACTGAGTTTTTCATTCTCATTTTAACATGACAAGATAATAAAATTCTCTCTGTTCTGCTTACCACCTTCTTGACAAGCTGCTATCCATGTGCCAATGGGAAAGATCAGGAACCTTTTATTCCAATCTGACTGGGAGCCTCATCTGTTCTCTCTTCCAGTTTTCAGGACCTGTGGTGTGCCTTGCTGTGGAGATGCTGCAACCAGTATCACTAATGTGTAAATGAGCTTCCTCCATGCCTGGCCTTATGACCACTGCCCTGTTCTCACTGAAAAGGATCAAGGAAGTCCATTTGAATGCAGCATTGGTCAAATGATCAGTGCCAGCTTCTTTTCCAGACAGGAAAATCAGACCCAAAGAGAAGTAAAAGAAGCTTCTTTGAAGGCTATATGAGGTAGCTTGGGAATACCTGAATGAGAGGAGAAGCAAGACTAGGGCTCATCAGGGATAGGGGTCCTCATCTACTGGCAGAGAGAGTTCTTGAAGATACAGAACTGCAATTTCTTTCAGTGCACAACCACACAGCACAGTGGTTCTCAACCTATGGGTTGTGACTCTTTGAAGGCTGAACAACCCTTTTACAGGGGTCGCATTTCAGATATCCTGCATATCAGATATTTATATTACATTCACATAACAGTATTAAATGCTACTTACATCTATGAAGTAGCATCAACAATTGTTTTATGGTTGGGGATTACCACAACATGAGGAACTGTATTGAAGGGTCACAGCATTAGGAAGGTTGAGAACCACTGACATAGCATTTGCAAAAAATGAAGCACCATGGAAAGAGGCTAAACCAGGGAAAGGCAGAACTTTAAAGATGGGTATTTTTGGTCAGAGGGATTATGGAAGACATTCAGGATGATTCTTCTATTTAATTTTTTTTTTAATCAAGCAGATTACTTAGTAAAGGAAAAAGCCCTCCACTCCCAGGTGCTCTAACATGCCCAGGATCACAGGATCAGAGGTGAGGAGGACACGACATCTGTCCCAACACCGGGAGTTACCAGGACCAGCAGGAACCAGGCATACAGGAATTCTGCCAGACCAGTGGTGTTGGGGGCTGACAGGCCAACTGCCAGCTACATAGACAGGCCGCTCCTCCCCTCGAGTGAAACTCCTGACCTTCCTGACGGAACATCAAGACCAAGATAAAAATCTGTAACCTTCCTGGGAAAAACTGCAGAATGTCCCAGGCACCCGACCCAGGGCTTGGCCCATAGCTCACTTCCCCTTAGCTCCCCCTCCCAACTTCCTCATTCCTACTGCTTAAAACTTGCTGCCTGTGTGACAATAAACGAGACCTTGACAACGGAACCTTGCTTGGTCTCCTTCTTTTCTCCCCTCCTTGACCCTCAGGTAGTGCCTCTTCAGGACCCTGAATAACTAGACCTGCTGGACGGGTCAAGTGGCGCCTGAACAGGGACCCGAAGCATGGCCAACTACCGGACGACGGAGGACCCCCGGGAAAAGGAATCGAGGACCTTTCATGCCGCATCGCTTCGCTGGAAAGGGAGGTGAGTTTGGCCAAAAAATTGTCGTCCGATTGTAATGGGGAAACAATTGTCTAAAGAAGCTTGTTTTATAGGAGAAATCAAGCGTTTGCTCAGGGAGAGAGGAATAAGAGTCAAGAAAAAAGATTTAATTAAGTTCTTTTGTTTTGTTGATGAAAAATGTCCTTGGCTGGTTTTAAGTGGCCCTGATATACACCCACTTATGTGGAATAAGGTTGGTAAAGATATTAATAAGCTTTTAAAAGCTGGTGACCCAGTGTCCGCTGCATTTTTTAGTTATTTGGGCATTATAAGAAACATAATACAAGATGCTGAGAAAGGGGGCGAGAATGCCCGTCTCTTAACTATAGCAGAGGACTTCTTGCAGGCTTCATGGCCGCCGTCACGTAAAAACGAAAGTAAAAGCGGCGAGCCTCATTCTCCTTGCCCCTCCATTATTATCGATATGCCGGGAGAGGGGGGAAGTCCCCCGCCCAAGACGCTACACTCCCTGGAAGATCCCAGTGCGTCCAAAGACCCAAAGACCATCTATCCCTCTCTTACAGAGATTTCCAACAATCGAAAAAGAGGCAAGAACAAACGATATCAATCTCGCCGTTTTTTCTGATTCGGACCTCGATCCTGCCTCTGAGGCTGAATTAAAGGAGGAGGCCGCTAGATATGAGGAAGAGAGATACGGTCCTGGACCTCGATATTCCCAGATTTTTTTCACTCAAAATTCCGGACCCAATCGCCCCCCGCCCTACTTGCCCCCATTACCGTCATCTCCCCCTGCGCCTCTGCCGATCGCAGTGGTAGAGGGACTAACCCAAACTAAGGCTGCACTTCAGGCACAAATTACCGACCTTAGACAAGTTTTACAATTACAGCAGGAATTAGGAGATCTTACTTTAGATATTCAAAATTTACAAGAGACCATGAAAAAGGGACAAGATGCCCCAAAAAGACCATCTAACGTCATAAAAAGATCCCAGCCAAAGCTAACTTTCCCAGTTATGACTAGGGCACGAGCCAGGCAAGCCAGGGAGGAGTCCGAGTTAGACAGCCCAAGGGCGACCTAGACCGGCCCAAGATGAGCCTGAGCCAGATAGTACCTATCATAACCAAGGGGAGGAGATCGAAGAGGAAACTGATTATGATGAGGTAGCTGTAGACTCTGAGGAGGAGGACTCCGATCAAGGTGAATACGAGACTTTACGTCCCGTGTATAAGAAACTCAAACTTAAACATATCAAAGAATTGCATTCAGCTGTTAAAAATTATGATATAACTGCACCCTTTACCTTGTCCATTTTAGAAGGACTTGCAGGGTCTGGATATCTGACTCCTGGTGAGTGGACCAAGGTGGTGCAGTCTGTCCTCACCAGAGGACAATACTTAACTTGGAAATCTGAATTCATAGATAGGGCCGAGAGTCTGGCCGCTAGGAACAGAAAAAACCCTCTAGGCAGGACCGCCTCTTGGACCGCGGACAAGTTGTGTGGGAGGGGCCCATTTGCCTCCGAGGAAAAACAATTAGGATTGTCCCCTGGCGTACTCGCTCAAACAGCGCAGGCCGCCTTATCTGCCTGGAGAACAGTTCCTGCTACAGGGGCCCTCACCACCCCCTTAACTAAAATAATCCAGGGGGCCCAGGAACCCTACGCTCAATTTGTGGGGAGGTTACAAGAAGCAGCAGAAAGAATCCTAGGTCAAAGTGAAAGTGAGGGGCTCCTCGTTAAGCAGCTTGCTCTTGAAAACGCTAACTCGTGCAGACCGCGTTATGAGGCAAGACCAAAGATCTTGATATTACGGGAATGATTAAACTTTGCAATGATGTTGACTCCTTCTCACATCAAGTGTCCAAGTCTATCAGTTTAGCTATCAGGGCTGTGTTCCAAAAAACTGGAGATTCTGGCCGCCCTAGGGGCAAAACATGCTTTAGATGTGGGCAGCCTGGTCACTTTGCTAGAGAATGTAGCGCTCTCAACCCCAGTCAGCCATTTAATCCCGTCATTGGCCAAGGGGCCCCTAAGCCTACTGTGCCGAGAGTTTGTCCTCGCTGTAGGAGAGGCCTTCATTGGGCCAAGGAATGTCAGTCTAGAACTGATGCTAATGGGAAAGCCCTTCCTGCGGTCCAGGGAAATGGCCAAGGGGCCCCACACCGGGGCCTCTACCCACAAATGACCACACACCCCCAAGTACAGCACCAAGCTCCTGCGGCACCAGCTTATCTAGGGCAACAGCAGGGAGTGCAGGACTGGACCTGTGTGCCTCTTCCCACACAATTTTGAAACCCCAAGATGGTGTTTAGGTTCTCTCCACAGGAATTTTTAGACCCCCACCATCTGGCACATTTTTTCTCATTATAGGGCATGCCTCAGCTACCATGCAGGGTCTCAGTGTCCACCCGTCGCTTGTGGACACAGACTGTACTAGAGAGATAAAAGTTTTAATGCAGAAAAGGGCCCGGTCACCATTCTCCCTGGTCAGAGAATAGCCCAGGCGCTCCCTCTCCTGCTTGTTTCCTCTGGTGCTCACATGGGAGGGCTCAGAGGAGATAGCCAACCTGGTTCCTCTGATGTCTACTGGGTCCAGCAACTAAGGAGCGCCCCTCCTTGTGCCTTACGTTGGACGGGCGAAAGTTTGACGGCATTATAGATACGGGAGCTGACACCACAGTTCTTAGTTTGAGCTCCTGGCCTTCTGCCTGGCCTCTCCAGCCCTCGATGACTCATTTGCAAGGCATTGGTCAGTCTAAAAATACCTTACAAAGTTCAAAGTTGTTGACATGGAAAGATTCAGAGGGGAATTCGGGCACTGTGCAGCCTTTTATTGTTGAGGGCCTCCCTGTCAATCTTTGGGGGAGAGACATTCTCTCTCAAATGGGGATGATGATGTGTAGCCCCAATGAGGTGGTTGCTCACCAGCTCGCTCTGGGAGCTAGTGCGTATTGGGGTACCCCTGACACCTTTGTCCCTCAAAAAAGCGTGCCCGAGCTTTCGGATTCTAACTGGTCCCCTGGTTGCTCCACTGAAGGCAGGCGAAAACACTTAATGCTCCTTCCCTGGGGACTTTATGTCTGCCCAGGAGGTCATCACGACCGCTCCATTGCCCGAGCATGTGAGTACGAATCTGACTTTTACTGTAAAGCCTGGGGCTGCAAGACTACAGGAGACACTTACTGGAAACCCAGCTCCTCTTGGGACCTTATTACCGTAAAAAGAAAGTATCCTCCAACACACAATCCTAGCACCCCATACCTAAAGTGGGAAGGAAACTCCTTGGCATGCTCCATTAAAAATAAAACATCTAAAGGATGGTGCAGCCCCCTCCAGATTGCCTTTACAGAGGTGGGCAAAAAATTTGATTAGGAAAACTCTAGAGGAGCCCAATGGGGTCTCCGCCTATATAAGGATGATTATGATATGGGGCTAACCTTCAAGATCAAGTTATCAAAAACGACCCCTGCTCCCCAAACAGCCGCTGTTGGCCCAAACCCTGAGCTACAGTTAAGAGCTGGAGGTAGTAGACATCTATCTGGAAACCAGGTCCCTGCAACACCCACTGTCCCAGATACCCGAACACCCAATCCTTTGTTTCAGCCTACTCTACCTATGGGTCCTCCCTCGTCTACTGAGCTTGTGCTATCATTAGCTAATGCTTCGATACAAGCCATACATGAAGCTATTTTAGAGGAATGTTGGGTCTGTTATTCACCCTCCCCGCCCTTTTACAAATGGATTGCAAGCTTTGGAGAATTATTACCCACTAATGATACCTCGCTTCTGTGGTGGAGTCCTCCAGAGAAGCAAGGACTCACCCTTGGCCAAATTTCTGGCCTAGGCATGTGCCTTCTGGGACCTGATATGCTGCCCCCCAAGACCATGATTGAGGTTTGCAATCAAACTATTGTAATTAATGCTTCCTTTCAATATCTGCTGCTGTTTCTAATGATTCCTATCTTGCTTGCTCCTCAGGATTGACCACTTTTATAGTTTCAGCTGCCTTTTTAGAGAATAGAGAATATTGTGTGTTTATCAAGCTCCTCCCTCGATTGACCATTCATGATTCTGATGAGCTCCTTAATTTTTGGGAAAGGGGAACTCATTTGTCCAGACAAAAGAGAGAACCTATAACAGCAGTCACCCTGGCTATACTCCTTGGTTTGGGAGCTACAGGGGCCGGAACAGGAATTGCCTCCTTGGTCACTTCCAGTCAGCAGTATGCGCAGCTCAGCGCGGTGGTCGATAGAGGCCTAAAAGAGCTACATTTAGGACTAAAGAATCTTAAAGATTCTGTTACATCCCTCTCTGAGGTAGTGTTACAAAACAGAAGAGGTTTAGATTTGCTCTTTTTACAAGGTGGGTTATGCACTGCCCTTAAAGAAGAATGCTGCTTTTATGCAAACAAGACAGGATTGGTTGAAGATAGCCTAAAAAAGGTCAGGGAAAGTCTAGAAAACCGCAAGAAAGAAAGAGAGAAAAAAGAATCATGGTATCAAAACTGGTTCTCTACATCCCCTTGGCTCTCTACTCTGTTACCTAGTCTTTTGGGACCTTTGGTGGGCCTTCTCCTGCTCATTTCTTTTGGGCTGTGGGCCTTCCAAAAATTAACTCAATTTGTCAAGTCACAGGTGGATGCCCCTTTCACCAATAAGCTGGTTTCAGTGCATTACCATCGTCTAGAGGTCAGAGATAATGACCCGGGTGCCTACGAGGAGCCCTTGGGCAGCCCCCTCTGCTGGCCTCAATTTCTCGATCCTGGCCGCAGACTACCGAAACCCTTGGTTTAAAAAGCTATGGAGACGTCCATGACGGGAGTATCATGATGCCACATGCCAGATGCACACCTGAGAGCCCGGCTAACTCAGTGGGTAGAGCATGATCCCAGGGCTGTAGAGTAACTCCATGACAGGAGTAGCGTGAGGCCATTGCCCAGGGAGCAAACTCCTATTGGGGGTTCTGGGCATGGAGGCACCTCACATAGTCTAAGACAGAGGCTCTACCCCTCTCTTCTAGGTGCTGGCTGTGGGTGCACATCATGTAGCCTAAGACAGACTCTCCATCAATTATACAAAGAAGGGGGACATGTTGGGGGCTGACAGGTCAACTGTCAGCTACATAAGACAGGTCACCCCTCCTGACCTTCCTGACGGAACATCAAGACCAAGATAAAAATCTGTGACCTTCCCGGGAAAAACCGCAGAATGTCCCAGGCACCCGACCCAGGGCTTGGCCCATAGCTCACTTCCCCCTAGCTCCCCCTCCTAACTTCCTCATTCCTACTGCTTAAAACTTGCTGCCTGTGTGACAATAAACGAGACCTTGAAAACGGAACCTTGCTTGGTCTCCTTCTTTTCTCCTCCCTTTGACCCTCAGGTAGCGCCTGTTCGGGACCCTGAATAACTAAACCTGCTGGACGGGTCACAGTGGTCAGGTTCCTTCCGGTCTGTCTGGACAGGTGCCCTGAGCAGACCTTGGGCACAAATTCCGCAGTCAGTCCCACAACACCCAGAGGAAGCTCCACTCCCAGGCACTTTTACAGGCCCAGGATTACGGGATAATAGGATCCCATGATCCCAGGAGCTTGGTTACACCAGGATCTCAGGGTCCCGGAGACAGCTTGATTCCCTGGAACTGGGACACACCCAGGATCTCAGGATCACTGGATCCCAGAATCACAGGATTACAGAGACAGTTTGACTCTGAGGAGTTCTGACACAACCAGGATCACAGGAAGGACAGGCTCCAGTCAGATATAGTGATGGCAGGTAGCACTAGAGGAAACCAGATGGCAGGAGGCAAGTATAAGAACATAAGCAACAGAAACCTAGGTTACTTGGCATCATCAGAACCCAATTCTTCCACCATAGCAAGTCCTGGATACACCATCGCACCAGAAAAGCAAGATTCAGATCTAAAATGATTTCTCATGATGATGATAGAGGACTCTAAGAAGGACATAAATAATGCCCTTAAAGAAATGCAGGAGAATATAGGTAAAGAGCTGGAAGCCCTTAAAGAGGAAACACAAAAATCCCTTAAAGAGTTACAGGAAAAGCCATTCAAACAGGAGAAGGAAATGAACAAAACATCCCAGGATCTAAAAATGTAACTAGAAACAATGAAGAAATAACAAAGTGAGACAACCCTGAGATAGAAAACCTAGGAAAGAGATCAGGCGTCACAGATGCAACAGAATACAAGAAAAAGAAGAGAGAATCTCAGGTGTAGAAGATACTATAGAAAACATTGACACAACAGTCAAAGAAAACACAAAAAGCAGCCGGGCGGTGGTGGCGCACGCCTTTAATCCCAGCACTTGGGAGGCAGAGGCAGGAGGATTTCTGAGTTCGAGGCCGGCCTGGTCTACAGAGTGAGTTTCAGGCCAGTCAGAGCTACACAGAGAAACCCTGTCTCAAAAAAACCAAAAAAAAAAAAAAAAAAAAGAAAGAAAAGAAAACACAAAAAGCAAAAGGCTCCTAACCCAGGAAATCCAGGACACAATGAGAAGACCAAACCTAAGGATAATAGGTATAGAAGAGAGTGAAGATTCCCAACTTAAAGGGCCAGTAAATATCTTCAACAAAATTATAGAAGAAAACTTCCTTAACCTAAAGAAAGAGATGCCTATGAACATACAAGAAGCCTACAGAACTCCAAAGAGACTGGACCAAAAAAGAAATTCCTCTCGTCACATAATAATCAAAATACCAAATGCACTGAACAAAGAATATTAAAAGCAGTATGGGAAAAAGGTCAAGTAACATATAAAGGCAGGCCTATCAGAATTACACAGACTTCTCACCAGAGACTATGAAAGCTAGAAGATCCTGGGCAGATGTCATACAGACCCTAAGAGAACACAGATGCCAGCACAGGCTACTATACCCAGCAAAACTCTCAATTACCATAGATGGAGGAAACAAGATATTCCATGACAAAACCAAGTTTACACAGTATCTTTCCACAAATCCAGCCCTACAAAGGATAATAGATGGAAAACACCAATACAAGGAGGGAAACTACACCCTAGAAAAAGCAAAAAAGTAATCTTTCAACAAACTCACAGAAACATAATTCCACCTCTAAGAACAAAATAACAAAAATAACAGGAACAATCACTTTTCCTTATTATCTCTGAATATGAAAATTAATATTACCAACATATCCTAATCGATTGAAATTTAAAAATATGAGGAATTAGAAATTTGTTGGCTGTCACCCAGTGGTCTCTCTGAATTGGTAATTGGAGAGATACATCCAATATTGTATAATCCATATACACTTTCTGCTTGTTTGTACGTGACAATGTCTTGCTCTGTACCACATAATGGTCTTGAAATCATGTTTCTCCTATCTCAGCCTCTCTATTAGTAGGATTGTTTATTTGATATTTTTACACTATACTATGGTTTTCAGAACAGCTTACATATTTCAAAATTATTTATACTGCCAAAAGAAATGTAGACCATTAATTTGGGAGGTGGCTTATAAGAGAACAACAAAGAGTGAGACTGAATGTTTTGCTTGATATTTATAATTATTGTATTAATTTTGAAGACGATGACCTTACAAGTTACTCTTTTTCTGAGACGAATGCTTTTCAAAATCATCACAGCCAATGAGCCAGAATCTTATCCTCACCTAATATCTGTGCTACCCTCCAAACAGAACCATTGTTCATTGAAACAGTTGATGAATGTCTTCATGGATAGACAATTTTAAAACACACACCATTTCTTATATGAATGTAACCTGTTCCCTGTGGGCTAAGAATGATGACAATCATTCAAGTCAAATAGCTTTGACCATAGCAGAAAATCTGTATCCAAATAACTGTGTCTACAACTCACTTCTTGGTGCAGCAGAACTGTCAACACTTAGCTTAGCTACTATGGAGGTAAAATCCTTTGGATGTGAGGGACATTTTAGTACAGTCTTATTACAAAGGACTCCAATGTCTAAAAATTGTTCTTATTTTGGGTTTGTACCACAGTAAGAGCCAAGATTTTAAGTTCTACTAAAAACAAAACAAACAAACAAAAAGTCCTTATCTTTTATGTTCATTTAATAGCATGTCCATTCTTTTTTATGATTGGTATAAAAATATATATTGTGTTGAATATAATAAAAAATTAAAATTAAAAAAATAAAGGAAAAAGCCAACACATTATTTTTGAAAAGTAAAATACATTCCAAGGTTTACAAAGTCCAAAGATAAAGTAAGACTGAGTTTAAAATGTATTTTGAAGCCATTCCTGGTGGTAAGTGTCTACAATCCTTGAATTCTAGAGTCAGAGGGAGAAAGACTGAAGTGGGTTTGAGACCAATGTGGCCTGCATACCAAGTTTCAGGTCAGACAAGGCGAGAGAAGGAGGGAGGGGACGGAGGGGAAGAACAGAAGGGGAGAAGGGAGAAGGGGGGAAAAGGGAAGGGGAAGGGAAGAAAAGTATTTGGTAGTTAAATAAAAGAAACCACAAGCATCCACCAGGACTACAAGCTCCCTGAAGGTGGGGGGCACTTTGCCCACAGCCCTGTCACATTTTACAGTAGACAGACTTGTTGCTTGAGTTTTACTGTCCTTCTTGCTTGTACATAAATACATCTGTCCTCTCCTCTGTTTGGGGGCATAGGCAGAGTGTCTTATCAAGCCTCACTGCAGCCTGGACCTTACCTGCTCTTACCTTCCAGTGAGTTCCCAGCCACGGGCTTTTACCTGCTCTTTAACATCCTCTTCCTTGCATTGTCAGGATCTGTTCTTACCTCCTAAGAATTACAGCCAAACTAGTTCTTACCAGCTCAGGGGAGGTGGGGAACCCTCTCTGGTTTCTGTTCCCTTCCTTCTCCTAAACTGAACATTATCTAAAGTGATGGAATACTTTCCTGTCTCAGGATCCAGGAGTTTCTTTTCGAGCCTTTCTTAAGTGACATCAGATCAGTTTTTAACACATCTTCCCTCTCTTGCTTCCTTGAAACATCCCACAATATAGTTGGCCACTTTGCTTCTTGGGTTATCCCATTTCTGATTGCTTTAAGGTCTCCTCCAATTACACTCTACACAGTATTCTTTAGGAACTCATCCCACATCCATCTCCTTTATCATTTATATTATTAATTATATAATATTAAATCATTTTACCAATGTCTAATATCCAAAATGGCATAGATAGTGGATGGTGACATTTATGTTTCTACTTTGAGTCTTGCTTATAAGCTCCATTTTTATACTCATCTATCTTTCACATGTATAAAAGACCTTCTCTTTTTACATATGACTTATGACATATTATGTGTGTGGGGGGGAAGTGGAGTGCAAACACATGGAGTCAGAGGACAACCTTTAGGACTTGGCTCTTTCTTTGCATCATGTGGGCTCCGGGGATTGAACTCAGTCAGGCTCAATGGACAATGACAAACACCCTACCTGTGCTTTACCTAAGGACTAATACTCACTAACACAACATCTTTCTTTAGGTTGTTCATGCTGTAAGTCAGAAAATCTCCCACCTTTGACTTTTCCAAATTTAACACAAGATCAATCTTTTGGGAGGGGACCTTAATGATACAATGGTTTCTAAAACACAACATCAAACAGTGGAGACTTGGTCTATGAGAGATGGGAGATAAAAGTGGATGGTGGAGCTCACACCTAGAGTTTCTAAGGTACAGCACGGGAATCCAGGCAGAGGGTAGATGTCTCCTCCAGCTCAAGAAATGGTCTTGAGAGTCTACAGAGACAAATGCAGCCAGAGTTTGAAAGCTAAAGCACCAGAAAGGAAAACTGTGAACCACCAGAATTGAAGATGTACTGAATGTGACTGGGAAGGCTCAGTATTTTTGAAACGTCAGTGTTTCCAGTTGATTTTATATTTGATGTAATCTTAATCAAAATCCCCAAAAGATTATGTATATATAAGCTGATTATAAAATACATACAGAGATGCAAAGAATGTAGAAAAACCAAAACAATTCTGGAAAAGTAGGGCAAAGTTAGAGCATGCAGACTGCCTGACTTTAGGACTTAACAAATCTACAATTCAAATATTATGGAATAAAGTTAGATAAATAGAGCAATGGAAAAGAAGAAAGAGTCCAGAATGAAATACATGATCAGTTAATTTTCTTCAAAAACATAAAACACAATTATGTGGATAAGGTATAATATTTTTGAGAAATGTTGCTGGAACAATTGAACACCATACAAAAAAATATTTCATACCTCATACTATATCCACATAATAAAATTAGCTCAAGTGGATCAAAGTCATGAATGTTGGAGATAAGAATACACAGCTTCAAGAACAGAAAGCCATACTATATGACTTTGGGTTATATAAAGATTCCTTTGACACACTACTAAAACAGCACATTCAAAATAAAGGCGAGATTAATAGACTTAACAAAAATGAGGACTTTCCCCTTCCAAAGCAAATGCTGAGAGGATAAAAGCATAAGCCATAGCTTTGGAGAACTTAACATAGGCCTACAACATGACCCAGTCATTCTGTTCCCGTAGAGAGCCATATTGGGGTATCTTGTCGCCCAGCAGAAACTTGACATTGACCAAGGTGAAGTTCTCCCAGCCTGTGAGCTGAAATTCCTGTGCTAGCCATAATCCTGCTCCACCTAGGGTGGAGTGAGGGTGAAGTTCTTTGTTCCTCCAGGTCTATGAATTCCTGAATTAAGCAAGTGACTTGCTCAGCTGCAGGGGAACAATAGAGCCAACATTTAGTGAACTTCCAGACCAGATCTGCAGACCTGGTTCCAGCCTTTGGGGGGGGGGCTTTTTCTCCTGCCTATATATTTGGAAAAGTCCATTAAAGTTTGAGCCTTGAGCAGGAAATATAGCCTTGGCTCCATATTTCTCTTGTCACCCTGTCATTTTCTAGCCCTTAGCCCTCCGTCCAGAGAACCCGATAACCCATTCATATGAAGCCACAGGCGGTTTCATGTTCCAAGGTGAGTGTGTGAAAGAAGGTGTCCATATAAAACATGATGCTCTTGACAACTTTATTTGTGACAACCCAAACTGAAAGTAAACCAGTGCTCACAGACAAGTGAGGCTCTCCTGCAGCCAGCAATGGGGACATCTCAGCAATGGGGACATCTCAGCAATGAAACTGTACCAGGCAGGGGAAGGATGGAACTACAGAGGCACATATCAGGATGGATAAATCCCACAATAATTATTCTGACTGGAGATGCTAATGCAAACTCTGTATGATTCTGACTTTTATAAATCCTGGGAAATGGTAACTAATCCAGAGTGACAGAAAACAGATCCTGTTGCCTAAGGGCTTAGAGATGGGTGTCAGGCAGTGATGGCAGGGAGGTTACAAAGGAACACAGAGTTTTGGGGTAAAGAGTATGTTCATTACTTTGATTATGGGGAATGTTTTCACAAATGTATACACATGTCAAATATTGTCAAATTGCATACTTCAAACATATGCACTTTATTGGATGGCAATTATCCCTCAACAAGACTGCCTTAAAATGCATCTAGAATCTGCCGCTTTCCTCCTATCTGTGACCACCACACTGGACAGTTGACCCTCTCCCTCTAGCCTTTGACAACATGCTGATTTTGCCTCTTAGAGTAAGTCCATTCTGTGTGTAACTAGAGAGTAATGTTTTAAGAAGACATACCTGTTCATGTTACTGGGTGGCTCAAAATTCTTCACAAGACTCATCAAGACCCAGATGTGTACTCTTGACTATAATTCCCTCCGTACTGACCCTGTTTGAGTTCTTGTCCCTCTTCCCTCTGTTTTTCTTTGTAATCACCCTGCATGATGTGTTTCTGGACTTGACAACACTGTTCCTATTGCAGGGTTTTTACACATCCAGTTTCCTTGTTGTGAACATCCCCCTTATCTAGGCAAACTCCTAACCTACCTTTTAGTCTTTAATGTTATGTTCTCCAAGGAGGTTGGAACATTCACTGGCATCTCTGTCATAGTGCCACCCACACATGTAAGTCCTCTGTGCAATTTATTTTGATCTGTCCCTTCTAAGCTTCGAAACAATAGCACCCATTTGGCCCTTATTGCCTAAAATGCTGCCTCCATCTAGACAGTCAATAAGCAAAGGCTAAGAGACAGACCCAGAGTTCACATTCTGACCTAAAAGTTACTCCTTGACTTTCGAGGTAGATTTTTTTTCCTCAAGCCAGCTATGTAAAAATCCATCCAATACAAATCTGACACCAGGATTTACTTTCCCCTGGAGTGATTTAGGTTTCAACTTGGTAAATATTTCAAAAGGTAATGAATGGCTGGTGGTATGTATGGCTTAGCAGGTAAAAGTGCTTGCTGCCAAGCCTGAAGACCTTTGTTCAACCCCTAGAATCTACACAGAGAAAGGAGAGAATTTTTTCTACTGTTTTTCTCTGACCTCCACATGTATTCCATAATACACACACACACACGCACGCACGCACGCACCCATCCATCCATCCATCCATCCATCCATCCATCCATCCATCCATCCATCCATCTACACAACCACAATAGAAGGCTTGAGGTGCAGTTTGACATGTGCAAGACCCTGGATTTTACAGACAGCACAAGGGAAAAAATGAAGGGCAACCAGAGGAAGAAAAGAAAGTGGGAAAAAAGGGAAGGTTAAATGTTATTTTAAAAAAAACAGTATTTCAGTGTTAAATAATTTAAAAACCAATGTAGTAGGCTTCTAAGAGAAATGTTAGTGTTGTGTGGCATAGTTGAATTTGTAGGTCAGTTGGAATTTTTAAAAGTCAGTCAAGCTCATCTTAATACTAACATGTATTCTGGGTGTTTCACCCTGCGACAGCTAACCAGGGAAGAAACCAGATGGGGATGTGCTGGAGAGGATGGGCTCTGGAAGAAATGAAGCCTGACTGGCCACTGACCCAGGGCTTCCTGTCTTTAGCTGAGCAGTGGCCTAGATTCCCCACTAGCCAGAGAGTGGGGCTGGGGAGATTAAAGACTGCAAACATGGCTGCTTTCCAAAGCATCTTCCTAAGAAACAGCTCCCCCTCACTCCCCCACCATGTTTATTTAGACTCCCCTTAATTAGAGCATTTCAGCATGCAGGCATAATCCAATCTGAAGGAACATTTCCCTGGAGAGCCATCTGTCAGAATTAGACCACACTTAGCTACTGGACAGTAAGGCAGTGTTGTAAACACCACAGACTGCTTAGACTCTCCAAAGGCTCAAAACTCATTTTCCAAGCAAGCATACACCAATCCTGGGGAGGAGGCTTGCTGTCAGGAAGCTGGCTTGCTGTTCTGGACAGCAATGATTCCAAAGGTAGAAGATCATTAAAGCTCATCCCAGGGGTACGTTCTACCTGACCAGTGTTGCCTTTCTTCAGAGATGAAATTGCTGTCCTTGACAAATCTATTAAGTTCTCCTTGAGTTGTTGCAGGATCTAAAGTTTTTCCACTCAGCCCATGTCCTCAGCCATGCGACAGTGGAACTGTGGGAGGGAAGCAGAACCCACTCCTGCTTCCTGCCTCTGTCTCAGGAGTAGCCAACTCACTGTGCAGCTCCCATTTTGATATGCACCCCAGGGCAAGCCGACTGGCCTAGAAAAGTGTAGGGCGGGAGGTGGGATGGGGGAAGGGGTAAGAAGCTTTATGTTCAGCATCTCTGTCATTGCCCTCTATCTCAGAGGTGATGTGAGACATAGCCCTGCCTATGTCCCTTGCCCGTCTTTCTGTCCATGCCACCACTGTGCCCGGTCTAGATCTTGGCAATGCTGGTTTGCATATTCCTCAGATGCCGTTTCTAATATATGCTCAGAGCACATGCTGCCTTGATTTTGTGATAATTCCTTTTAGCTCATGGGAATCATCTTTAAAATGACTGGCAAGTTGTACCCTCTCTTCTTTGAGGTGATCTGTAGTCCCCTGGCCTCAGAGAGGGATACTTCTGCATCATGTTCCAGTTCTCCTAGACTCAGCTCACCCATCATCCGCCTTCCCCAGCTCTCTGCTCTAACCTTTCTGATTTGCATCCATTTTTACTGGTTTCACCAAAGAGTAGCCTCTCAAACAAAAATCCCTAGTACAATCATAACTGTCAACGTTGGCGATGCAGATGGGTTGGCAGAGTGCTTGTCTTGCATGCACAAAATCCTGGGTTACTCTGCAGCACTGCAAATCCCAGGTATGGTGACATACATCTGTAATTCCAGTACTCGAGGTGAACAAAAGACCAAAAATTCAAGGTACTCCTGAGCCCCAGAGAGTCGTAAGCCACCACTGGACACTGAGACCCTAGCTCCTCACAATACCCCTCTCAGCCTCTGCTTCCGAGAAGCCCAACGTAAGATACATTAAGCGTATTGGTACAACTTTCATTTTCTGTTTCATTCTTCTATACAAAAATGTACTGTGCTCAGTCACAGGATTTGCTTTAAATAACATTTACCCTAATGGAGAAGGCAAAGACATAGGAATCAGTCGGTTCAGAATGGAATTCTTTTTAAATTCAACTTAATTAAGTTTACCTTTCAAGTATAGGGGTACTAGAAATGTACATGTATAGGGAAAAATACAAGATAAAAATAAGCAAAAAATTGTCTGGTTCTATGAATACCAAAGTACACTTGAGGGGAAAACTATTTCTGAAAGACACAAAATAATGATGAACACTTCAGTAAGCAGAGCATTGTGAGTAAAGTACTTGCATGTGGAAGCCTAAGTTCGGCCCCCAGCATCCACATAAAATGCTAAGGATGGCAGTGCACAACTGGCATCCCAACATTAGCAAGTAGAAACAGGACAGAACGATGTTGGGGGGCTCATGGCCAGCCAGGATAGCCAAGTGGCAAACTCCTTACCAGTGAGAGATCTGTCTAAGAACAAGGTAGATGCCAATGAGATGGCCTAATGGGTACAAAAATGCTTGCTGCATAGCCTGTGCCTGATGACCTGAGTTCAACTCCTGGACCTAACTCCAAAGTTGTCCTGTGATCTCTGCAGGTGTGAGATGAGTACACCACCCCACCTATGCTACAAACACAATAATAGTAAATAAAGTAAAACGAAAGGGGAAGAGAAACAGGAATACAGTCCACAATAACCTCTGGCCTTTATGTATGCATGTGTATGTGTATACACACACACACACACACACAGAGAGAGAGAGAGAGAGAGAGAGACATACACACAGAGACATACACAAACACATGCACAGAGATTAGCATACACATACAGACACGCTCACACACACAGTCCAAATGGCCACAATCAAAAAGGTGCTATTATAATTTTAAATGTATATGAAGTAAAAGCTGATAGAACTACCAAGAAGGATCTGAAAATCCACTAATACAATAGAAAATTTCAAACCATATTTTACCAATAATTGGTACGTGAGACTGACAGAAATGTCAGTCACTATGAGAAAGTAAGGTATTGGCCTTCTTAAATGTATCCAGCACCTTTGTAAAATCCAACATGTAAAAAGAACATGCACCAAATTTCACGAGATAGTAATCCATCTGTAAAGCAAACCATGCCCTCTAACCACATGCACAGTTACAAAAATCCACTAAAACCAAAGCACAGAACATTTTAAAATAACACACAAGTCACATTAGACATAAGTTAAAAACACAAAGTACCCAGATTTGTGGACTCATGCTACAGCATTACTTCACAGAAAATGTAAAGGCTTGAATGCATCTCCTTAGTAGATATAAAAGGCTATTTCAAGGGCACCAGAAAGTTAAAAATATGTAAGAAGGAAGAAATTGGTCATTTTCCCAACACTAAGTCCTACTTATTAAATGTACATTTTTAATAGTGGAAAATTAAAAATTACTAAAGATGAAAATACTTAAATAACAATGGAAAAACTGGCTAAAAAAATTGGAAGACAAAAATAAAGTAGAATAAAATAGTTGGTGTCCAGAAGAGTCTGGCATGCTGACCACAAAGGTCCAGGGGTCGGATGGAGAAAAAGATGCATGGTGTTAGAAAAGGGAAAGGTGTTACTACAGACACAAAACACAGCAAGACTGTGAAGAACTCCAGTTGATACATTTAAAACAGATGAAACAAATTCTCAAACCAGTCTAAACCACCAGCGCCTCAGGAAAACCGAGAAAATGGCTGGCGTTGGTCTCTCAGTCATCAGTGTAGCTAGATGATTTCCCTCATCTAACCCAGAATGCTACAGGTCACATTCCACTAAACACTGTGGGGAAACATTATTTAATACTACACAAAATTCTCAAGAGAAGAGGAAAAGATATAAGGATCCCTAACTTGTTGACTGGTTCAATTTTTAAAGACATGCTCTATGTGGCCCAGGCTGACTAGCAACTGCCTCAGCTTCCCTAGTAGTGGGAATCACATGGATATGCAACAATGCCTGGCTTTACAACTCATTCTAAAAGATCATATATAAAACCAGATTAGACAACTAGTTGAATTGAGATGAAGAAAATAAAATCACAGGCTGGATTCATTCGTGAGCCTAGTTACAAAACTCTAAACATTGTGAAACTAACAGAAAAACACGTTTGCACACAGACTCATGTGTATCTATGAAGAATGAAAAATCAGGAAAAACATTCAACAAAACTAGAGAACAGTCTTTAAACACATTAAAAGATAAAAGATGCAATTTGTAGGCTTAATACAATAGATTCAGAAAAATCATATAACAAAATTCAACATTCATTCAGGTTTTCAAAAAGTCTAAATTCGATGTGTCACTGAATGGTGAAATACTTCAAAGCATTTCTTTTAAGATTAGTAACTGGTCCTAGAAAGCACAATGACACAAGTAATAAAGACAGGGTGACAGGAGACCAAAAGAATCAGGAAGGAAAGGACTATGGGGCTGGGGAGGTGTCTCAGGGAGCATAGTGTTTGCTGTCAGCACCAGGACCTGAGTTTGGATCTCTAGCACCCATGTAAAAGCTGAGAGTGGTCACACATGTCTGTGTTCCTAACAACTAGGGAAGGGCCAGACTGGCAAATCCTGGGAACCCAGTGTCCAAAAAGTCTAGTCAGTGACTACTTGGTTCACAGAGAAACCCTGGGGGTCCTGTCTTAGAAAAGATAATGTAGATAATAGAACAGTCTTCAGATGTGGACATCTGTTCTCCATCAAACATATGTGTTTTGATCTGTGCGTATAGTCAGTCTCTGTCTCTGTCTCTGTCTCTCTCTCTCTCACACACACACACACACACACGCAAACTAACAAAATGCTCCTTATTCATACATGCTACAATTGTCAATGCATAAAATGCAACTATCTGTAATCAAATTATTAGATACAGTGTGTAGCAATACTGACTGGTGGAAGAATACAGTATGAAGCAGGTCAGATCCTACAGGCAGGTGGTACTATAAGCTGGCCAGACCATTTAAGAATTGTCTTTGACTATTCCTAGGTACATACACTGGACAAATTCTTGCTCCTACTTAATAGTAGATATATACAAGATTATAATGGCAATAATTTCCGAAGTAGAAAAAGCTTAGTAATTCAAATGCGTAAATTATGGTGTGTTGTACGACAGATGCTAAAATGTCACTATAGAAAATAAAAGCTGTGCGTGGAGGCTTGTGCCTGCAAGCCCAACAATGGGGGTGGGGTGGGGCTGAGACAGAGAGTCAGTGCTTAGTGTCATCTTCAGTTCTACAGCCAGATCAAAGACAGTATGTGCTACAAGATGCCCTGTTTCACAGAAGAAACACAAACCCTAAACAACAGATAAATTCAATCAAGTTCAAAAGACTATGGTTATGAACCTGAAGGTCAATTATTCTAATAGCAGAATGTTTAACATGATTTAGAGAATAATACAGCAAATGTTATTTCACTGAAATAAATTTAAAGAATAGGCAAAGCTGGGCAACCTATTGTTTATTTATATGATAAATAATTTTTAAAATGAAGAAACCATAAATCTAAACTTTCAGTATATTGATTACTTCCAGGAAAGATCTGAGGGACAGTCAAGGGACATACAGAATGCTGTAAAAAAAGATAATGTCCTCTTTATTCAACTAAGTTCTGAACTGACTAGTGTCTGGTTTTATTTTAAAAGCATATGCATGTATCTAACACACTGTTGCCCGCAATACAGGCTCCACCTACAACCGTGCTTCTCAACCTTCCTAATGCCACAATCCTTTAATACAGTTCCTCATGTTGTGGTGACCACTGAACATAAAATTATTTTGTTGCTACATCATAACTGTAATTTTGCTGCTGCTATGAATTGTAACATAAGTATCTGCTATCTGACCCCTGTGAAAGGGTTGTTCAAGCTCAAAGGGGTCACAACTCACAGGCTGAGAAACACTGATCTAAAAAAATCACATGCTTTGTTTTGTCCTAACAATTGTGCTATGATGAAAGCCCTGGGGGTCTGAGTGTAAGAGGCCTGGAACTTTGTCCCCTTTGTTTCAAGTGTTCCATCCTGATGCTCTTTCTGCCATTTATTAATCTAAGTAGTCCAAACGGCAGGTTGATTATGTGTCTAATGGGTAATGGGTATAAAAACAAATACAGGCTGAGAGTCAGTGGGTTCTCACAAAGACACAGCTCAGTAAACTCCAGCGATGGCTAGATTCCCAACAGCCACTTAGATGAAACTTGGCTTCCCAGGCAGCAATTGCAAACCAGGCTTTCTATAGGACTTTCTGGTCCTTAGGGTCAGTGAACCAAGTAGCCCTTAGGATGTTTAGTCCCACATGTAGTGATATCCTAAGCTGGTATTATTAGCTAGAACCAGCTAGGAAATCTAATTGCCTCTTCTCCCAACTTTGCTTTCAATGCCGTCCACACTGGCAGTCTGAAATCAGGCTTGCTGGGAGTAATCACTGCACATGAATCAGCAAATACTATATGTCGGTTGCTCTTCTTTCTCCCCTGGACCCTGCCCTCCTGCCTGGTAACATTATCTGCCAGCATACCTTTAGATATGACACCGTTGTAAAATTGTATAATTATGGCTTGTAATTTGCAGAACAATGGAATGGTGTATGTTCCAACTAGTAAGCTCTGGTTACAAAGTGTGCCTGCCTCACCTGTATTCAACCATATCCCTTTCTGAACTGTCCTCTATCGATGTTGGCAGAAAGGAAATCTCCTACCTTCTACTGTCACTGGGTGAGAACTGTGACATCCTCTCCTAGAAAGAGACTGAGATGACCACAGAAAGCCTTTGAGCCACCAGCCAAGAATCTAAGAAAGTGATTTCTGGAGTGCTTTAGACTGATTTACTGGGGATTCAGAAGTAAATGTCAAGAGCATGAGCCTAGCAGTCAGTGTTCCTTCTAACCTTTCACCAGGAACTCTCCTCTTGCTCAACTGAAGAAAATCCCCACCAAGGTCCATTTTATTATTACTAATCAGGTTTCTGTGAATAAGAGCAAAACCTACCATTTTTGTACTCACTAATTTCAATTTAATTCCTCCCCAGGAAAGATGAAGATTAAATTTTATTTTAATGTAAATATTTATTAAGTTAACAATCTCTTCTGAGGAATAAAAAAACTTAACAGGGATCAATTAGATCACGGGTTCACCAACTACATATCATCCTCAGGTTCAGCATTCCTAGAGTCCTTCAAATGGAACTTCACATGGAACTTTATTTTATTCACTATCTTAATATGATAAAAAAAATGGTCTTGAATTATCATGTGGCATATACCTTTAATCCCAATACTCAGGAGGCTGAGGAAGGGGGATTGCCAATCCTAGGCTAGCCTGGTCTACACAGTAAGATCCTATCATAAAAGTAAACTTAAATATTTTACTTTTAGACATCATCTTGGAGGTGGGGTACCATCAGTAACAAGTTGACCTTGGCTTTTGTACTTAACAGCATAGTGAATCAGGGAAGAAATATAGGTGACATATTGCACAGAAGAAAAGGGCACATGTAATGGTGGAAGTGCAGAGTGACATGGAAAGCAAAGATCAGAAAGATCTGAGTCCCGACTCAGAAAGTAGATCTTTAAAATGGGGTCTCATTGCTTGGGAGGAGCTAGCCGGCAAAGGGGACAGACAGGCAAATCATCATATTCCACCATGTGAACTAGAGAGTGACTGCTGCAAAGCAACCCTGATTCCCACCTAGCTGCTATCCAGCTGTGAATCCCTGGCTGAACCTCTTAATGGGGACTCCATCTAAGGTTCATCTGCCAGATGAGGAATTTAGACTGTGGGACTTGTAGAGGTTAATTACATAATAAAGAAAACATAATAAGCACATGGTATTCAGTTAGTATAAGTAAAAAAAAAATTTTTTTTTTTGAGCAAGCTTCAAGCAGTGCAGCAGTTTCCAACATTAAGGCAAGAATTCACAGAAACTCCTCCAGGTAAGAAACAACACTTGGTTATAAAATCCTTCTAAGTGCACAGCAGAGCTAATGAGGCAGAAATAGAATTCAGTGACAGGCACAATAACCATGAATCCACAGAGGTGAGTAAGCCCTGGAGCCAGGGTTGAAGGAAGGGAATGAACTCTAGTGTTAACTCCTGGTAGCCACAGAACTGTGAGACAGTCCTTCCTAAAGCTACATTCCCAAAGCCTGAACATCACATTCTTAAAAGAAATGAAATTGGTGGTAGTGGATTTCATCCTGTCTTGTACTTGCCCGAGAAGAAGAAGAAGGAGAAGGAGAAGGAGAAGGAGAAGGAGAAGGAGAAGGAGAAGGAGAAGGAGAGGAAGAGGAAGAGGAAGAGGAAGAGGAAGAGGAAGAGGAAGAGGAAGAAGAAGAAGAAGAAGAAGAAGAAGAAGAAGAAGAAGAAGAAGAAGAAGAAGAAGAGGAAGAAGAAGAAGAAGAAGAAGAAGAAGAAGAAGAAGAAGAAGAAGAAGAAGAAGAAGAAGAAGAACAACAACAACAACAACAACAACAACCCTCTAGTTTCTAACCAATAATACAAACCACCAATAACCCAAAACTCTAAAGCTCAGAATTTAGTTTAAACTGTTCCATGTTGTCAGTGTATCTAGGCATCTTATGAACACAATTTTGAATCATGGTTGGAGGAATGTATTTTAAATGCACACACTGAAATTCCTATAAAGTTTCAAGCAAGATAAACCTATACCCACAAGTAAAATAGGCAGTAAGATCCATTGTTAGTCAATGACAATTCGAAGAGAAGAACCAGAGCAAAAACAACTGCATATGGAATGGTGAAATACATACATGCATACATACATGCATGCATACATACATGCATACATACATACGCATACATATCTACACATGAGTATCCATATATATATGTATAAAAGAAATGGAAAGAATATTGAGGGGGGAAGGGATGCTCAAATAAATTAGCCTAATATAAAAATATTAGATAATGGTAAGAAATAAATAGCTAAGAATTTTCCAGAACTGATTCAAGAAAAGATGCTCAGATTTAAGACTATATATTCTGACCAGGATAAACAATAAGAAATGCCTAATTAGCAATGTCATAATTAAAGTATAGAACACTAAGGAGGAAAGGAAGCTCTAGAGGGCAATAAAAAAAGGAAAATTGACATATAAAGTAACAAATGGCAGAATAAATATTGACTTTAAAAGGAAGGAAACAATGGAATTATTGCATCACATTACCAAAATCAAACAGAATTTTATTCACCAAAATTTTTATTCCCAGAAAAATAACCTTCAAAAAACAATCTCAAAACAAAGACACATTTGGGAGCTGTGGCTTTGGCTTCAGTATCTATGGATATTCCAAGAACCAAACAGCCCAGTTTCATGCTCCTGATTTCTTTGTTGTGAGGACCTCAGGAGAAGTCAGACACTTAAGGGAGTCTACATCATGGAGAGAGATAAATAAACCTCAAGGCCTCCAGGGGCACCAAGCAGGAATGAATAGAAGGTCCGAAATAGTCCTCCAACAAAAGTGAAGATGTGCAAACTCCCTTGCTTTCAGAGCAAACAAGAACAGCACAAAAGCAACACTCTGTGTACCACTCACACACATCAACGCAGAACACACCAGCAAACTGAACTCAGCAGCAGTCAGAAAAGGCAACACATCACAGCAAGGCTGGATTAATGTAGGAACGTAAGATTGAATGAAGATTAGAAAACTGACCAACATTATTGACCATTATAGTAGATTAAAGGAGCCTCTCAGAACTACATCATCTGAGAGAGGGACAACCATTCCTAACAGTCCTGAGGTCAGTCCACTAGGAACCGAGAGACTTCTCATTTGAGACAGCGTTTTATGATACAGCCCAAGTTGTGAATCTCTTGTTTCAGTTTCTTGAGCGCTGGAATTGATGGTGTAAGATACCATACTTGGCAGAGGGATGCAACCTGAATATGATGAAGGTTCCCACAAAATACCTCTAGGAAAAACTATACAGGAGTGTAAAGACAGTCTATCTCAAATATGGAACAAGTCAAAGATGCCTGTATTTATACTGTATTTTTTCCTGGGTATCCTAGATTGTATATTAGTCAATGACAAAATCAAAAGGACTAAGAAATAAAAAGGCACAGACCAGAAAGGAACAAGACCATCATAATTCATACATGCCTGATTATTTACAAAGAAAATACAGAAGCACCTATAAGAAATAAAGATTTTTACAAAAAAATACAAAATTTCAGTTATATACCTGTAATAGTGAGAAATACTATTTTAGAAGTTACCATTTAAGGAAATAAAAATGAGTAACTAAGGACAAATCTAGCAAAAGTCTGGCAAAATCTTTATGTAGAAAAACCACAAAGCCTGAAGGCAAGACTTTAAATAAAGACTATCTGCATGGAAAGAACACTATGACTAGAAAGGTGCAAATGTTCCTTAAACTGTCCCATAGACTTCATACACCCCCAGCCAACCAGGAACGAACCTTTGCTCATGCTAGGAGAATGCTCTGCCCAACCCCTCTAGGACATAACACATAATTCAATGTCAGTTCTGCACAAATGCATTTAAAAATATTTTCAGTTGAATTTGAGAATTCAGAATCCCTGGGCAGACTATAGAATTATATCAGCATGTGGTCAAGACAAATTGAAACTGAAAGGGAAAAATAAACCTTTATTTAAGAAAAAAACCTTTACTTTATTGTAAAAATATTGATAGTTTAAGATCCTGAAAGAAATAATTTTTGTTTGACAACGGAGCTCTAAAAAATATGTAAAAAATTAAGTTATCAGCTAAAACTAAACTAAGAGACTATGAGGCTTGCTTTTCTAGATTCTGGAATAAGAGCAGTTGGCAAGCCTGCGATTTGGAGATGCAGTCACATAGAACCGTGGGTGGAAAAGGAATCCAGAAGCAGAGTCTTCCTGTATGGAAACCCACAGATGCAGAGCATATACTGCACTGCACATTACTGGGAAAATGCTCTAGACAATCTGTTGTCTACTTAAAAATAAATGTGGATGTGTCATAAAGTGAACTAGTGTCTAATCATCTGGCATAATGGCAGACTGGGTGGATTGTTTGAACAGTGGCTGGATTTAGATGGTCATGAGAGTGGAGCCCCTTGGTGGGAGTAGTGTCCTTCTTATAAGGTTAGAGCTCAGGCTCTCTTCATGATGTGAAAACACAGGAAGGCAGGGAGGGAGCCCCATCAGAAGTGACCTTTGCCAACCTTGAGAGCTTGAGAGCTGAGAGAAATCAACTTCTGCTAGCTGATCAGCCTATGGATTTTGTAATGGGAGTCAGTGACCCACTTAAGATGATCCTGTGCTATGTGATGACAAAAAAAAAGTTCTAGGAAAACAAAATTTATATTTTATACATACACATATATATGTATATACACATATGTATTTATGCATATATATGTATATACATATATGTATGAGTACATATGTATGTATATATGTGTATACATGTGAATATATATCTCTATATACATATGCATATGTATATATGTGTGTGTGTTTATGTATGACAACAATTTAAAAAGTAGGCTGGAGGCTATAATTTTGAGAGAAATGGGGATGGGGGATGTACACCAAAGAGTTAGGAGGGAAGAAAGGAGAAGGTGATGTAAATATATTTTAATTTCAAAAAATAAAGATGTCAAAACTTGGCAGTTGGTAGTGGCACACATCTTTAATCCTAGCACTCTAAAGTCAGAGGCAGGAGGAGTTTGAGGTCAGACTGGTCTACAGAGCAAATTTCAGGACAGCCAGGGCTAAACAGAGAAACCCTGTCTCAAAAAACATATATATATGTACACACACACACACACACACACACACACACACGCACACGCACGCGCACGCGCACACGTGCGCGCGCACACACACACACACACACACACACACACACACACACACACACACACACACGTCAAAACTTTAAAACTTCTGCCTTGCATGGCACCATCCTCCTGAAATCTGGAGGCACTCAGGAGGCAGAAGCAAGAATATCTCAAGTTTGAAGTCATCCTGATCCACTCTAAATAGTGAGTTCAAGGTCACCCAGGGCTACATAATGAGACCCTATCTCAAACACATAAACTTTAAGATTGTCACAGAAAACAAAGGAGAAACATATTACATACTAAGATTTCGTAATTAAGACACAAGCATGCTACTTTACAATGGAAAAGGTGATATATTTTATGACAATAGGCATAAGAACTATTAAAAGTCTATTAAGCCTAGACAGGTAGCAGGTAAAGGGTCACCATTAGTTCTAGACAGATAGCTCAGTGGGTAAAGGGTCACCATTAGGTCTAGACAGGTAGCTCAGTGGGTAAAGGGATGAGCTGTGCAAGCCTGAAGACCTGGGTTCGACCCCAGAAGCTGAATGGTGGCATACATCAGAAGAGGTGAGATGGGAAACAGATACAGAATTATCCAGTAGCTCAAGGACAGGCTAGCCTAGAATATGAAGCATAATAGCAAAAACAAAAGACAGTAAAGTACCAAGTTAGAATCAACTCCCTACAGTGGTCCTCTGTTCAGTCCCCAGCACCCACATGGTGGCCCTCAACTACCCGTTACTCTAGTTCCAGGGGATCTGACACCCTCCTCTGCCTTCCATAGGTACCAGACATGAACATACATGCAAAAGAAACACATTTACCCATAAAATAAAAATCAATGGATAAAATCCTTCCAGAGAGAATGCTAACTAGTTAAATGTTGAACAACAGGATGCTGTATACAATGAAAACACAGAAAGCATGTCCACTGCACGCGTCTCCATTGTTACATGTTATAATATAATACTATATTATATAATATAAAAGTGTGGAACAATAACTCAAAGAGGGGCCATGGACAGCAGGAACAAACGTCAATATACTGTCACAAAGTGAGTAAGTCAGGTGGGAGGAGAACACAGAGGAAGAAAGTTCTAGAGTGTTGTCTTCTTCACATCTGTTCATTACACTATCAGTTCATTGTTCCTCTGGTATGTATTATACACGTGGTATTTCGTGCTTCTCCATATAAAAGCAGAATCTTAGCGAAGCTCAGACTTCTGAGCTCAGTTTCTGGACACATTAAGAATTATGAGACAGATTATGAAACAGTCTGTAATTCCACTCATAGCACCTCCCCTCTCCTGTGGCTATCCGAAAGCCTGTGTAAATGCTTCTTGATGAATTGCACGTTCTTCTTAATGCCTCTACAATCCAGGATTTCCCAACAGCAATCCAGAAACTCTTAGTTCTGGAAGACTTACCTCAGAGCTAAAGGTCTCTGTAGACTGCCACTCTTTTCCTAACCTACTGGAACCTTTGTGAAGAGACCTTTCCACCAGGATCCTGCCTCATCTGGACTGTGGCCAGCCTCTGTGCATATGCTGTTGCTCTCTCCATAAAACCCCTATATGGCAACTCCAAAGGATCCCCACTGACCTTCCTGAAATGTCTCCATCTAGTTTATGACTCTGCTTGCCAGAACATTACAGAGTCTGGCTGGACGGTGTGAACAATGCTCCCTACCTGACCCTGGGACCAGAGCTTGTCATCATGGCTGAAGCTTCTGAACTCACATAGATCTGCTAAGTGCCCCACATGGGGGTGGGGAGCTGATTGGAGACACTCATATCTTACTATGAGCAGCCAGCCTATCTATTTTGTTTGTTTAAGCCTCCTCAGCTGCCTCCAGATTTTGGCAGCTGGGATATAAAGATAATTTTTGCTCTTCCCAGCATCCATTTTTGGGTTTTCAAATGTTATAGCTTTTCAAGATAAAGAGCTCTGCTCTGTCCACCAATATCACAAATCATTTCAGTTTTATCTACTGCTATCTTCTATAGCTTCTCTTCCTTCCAGATGTGAAGATGGAGGCCACTGTGACCTTGGTCACACTTTCACTGCCTACATACCATGACAAAGCTGGCCCAAGGACTTAGAGTATGCAGAGATAGGGAATAATGGGTGGGGAAGTCCCTCGGTCATCAATGTGTCAGAGGCTGAAGAGCCATGACTATGGGGGTATTTGGTTCTGGGGTAGAGATCTAGGGGTCCTCTTCTTGAGCAGAGATATTCTTTGGCTCACTCAAGGTTCAATCCCAAGTTGGATCAGTGCCTGAGATGGATAAAGATAGTGACACTGGGTCCTTTTAGATGCCAAGATGAAGTAGGCAATGTTGGCCTCGAGAAAACACAAGGTGGCAAGAGTCACTTCAGGGAATCTGGTCAGGAGAAAGAAATACACAGCTTGAAAGTACCAGTTCCTCCCCCCAAGAAAGTCCAATTTTCCTCAATCTGTAACTTAAGTAGGGAGTAACAAGGTTGTAAATGGAGCACGAACATCCCATAGGATGCTGTTTGAAATGTAAACATGGCTATAGCAGATCTCTGCCTCTTCTAAGTCTGACATGAGATTTGACCTTCTCTATCTAGATCAGTTTTGCCATCTTTTCAGATTGACATGCTTACAATTTTAATTTATGACTTTTTCATTTAGAATTCCGATGCCAACTCTCCTCAACCACTCCCAAGCTCAGGGTTAGAATGAGGATTTGATCCTGGAAGCACATTTGAGTCAATAGGAGAAGCTTCACAAGTACTTGCTGTTGTCAGTCAGGCAATGGACTGAACAGGATGCCATGACCCAGTTAGTACAAACCTGAAACAGCTCTCTGTTGTGAGGACTAATAGAGAACAGCTATGAGAGAAGAAAAGCAGAAAAGGATTCCTTAATAGTTTTAGCAAATTATTCTTGCATACATCAAAGCTAATGCTGTTAAAAACCCATCCCTCCAAAGATACAAAAAGCTTCTAAGGAATAGAAGGCTATCAATGTGAATATCCTTTAGAGTTTGTTCCCAGACAACACGTGTAAGCAGTCTGTTTCTGTAGAAAAGAAGAAGCAACTCCCCCACCCCAAGAAGGAATGCTAGACTTACATTGGTGACATACTCGATATCCTTCCAAAGGATGCACTCCCTGGGGAAGTCAGCCAAGTCGAAGAAGTGATCTACCACCACTTGACCAATCAAGTCATGGCGAGAGAACCTGTCAAAGTCATACACAGAGAAGTGAAGCTTACGAGCTTCAAGGTCATTGTAGTGAACAGGAAATAAAAACACCTCATCAAACACAGGGTTCAGGGTCTTCCTGTGAACTTTAGTCTGGTGTTTTGTTTTCCGGTCAGGAAGCAAGTAGATCTTGACATAAGGATCTGAAGTCCCAGAGAAGTCCTTGGCGGGCAGATTGACGGCTTTGTGGATCTTCACGATGAGCTGTTCCAAGTCGCAGTCATATTTTAAAATAAAGTTCAGTTTCCCGCAGGCTTTGCTGTTACTCCTTCTCCCATCCTCGTTGTCCAGTGACCTCTGCTTATATAACTCTGGTTTAATTCTACCAATTCCAGTCAACTGCTCCTGCCTCTGAAGCTGCTGGATATTAAAGTCCGGGTTCGATAGGTTGAGTTGTCTTCGGATTGAGTTATGCCTTAAACGAAGAGCAAGACACAGCAGAGTTAAAACCTCATTAGCTGCCCGTCTTTCAGAACCTTGTGTCTGGAATGTCGGTACACTGTTGTATTTTGAGAAGAGCTTATGTCTGTGGCTCCTTTCTTTCTTTTCAGCCTAAACTAAGAATGTTCACCATGTGGGTAATGTGAGTAAAGCTGCTCCCAAGAGCTTGAGGCTTAAAACTGAGGCCTGGTATCAGACAATGAACTTACGAACACGTGACTCAAGAGCTTCAAAGGTTTTCATGAACTTTCTAAATGGTCTCACGTGCATTAAGGCCTATCTGGCTGTCTTCCTTTAAGAAGACAATTATTTACCATTAGATAATATCCTCAAACTGAAATAAGAGGCTACGTGTTGTGTTAGAAAGAATGCATCTTTCTCAAGCTAGGGATGGTGGCTGGTGCCCATAATTATAGCACATGGAAGGCAGATATGGAAACTACTGAGTTCAAAGCCAGTCTAAACTGTAGAGTGAGACCCAGCCTTAAAAAACAAACCAAACTAAACATTCTTTCTCTAAATTACATGAAAATTTCTACCACTGGCTTACAGCTTTATCGAGACATGAATTTTTACTGGTTCAGATAAAATTATTTCAAGGTAAGAATATAGGTTTTACTATTGTAAAGACTTATGGGACTGGGGTATTTCTGCTTGCAATGGACTGTGTCAGTTTTGACTAGTTGCCTGTGTTAGCATGGAAACTCTGTTTCCTGCTGTTCCTCATGGGTAGTCAACAACCAGGAGGTTTCTTTCTAAAAAGGGATTTATTTGTGTATGTGTGTGTCCAAGGGTGCCCACCAAAGCCAGAAGGAGAGGATGTCATATCTCTGAGCTAGGGTTACAGGCTGCTGTGAGCCACCCAATATGGGTGCCGGGAACCAAATTCTAGTCCTCTGAAAGAGCAACAAGTGCTCTTCTCAAATAAATATTACTGACATAAAAATTAGAGATGACCTATCTTAAATTACAGATAATAAGTTAAGGAAGGTTAGATGCTAATAACAGCAAATCAGAATAATGGAATCAAGTCTTCACCCATAAGCTTTGAGTTAGAAGTTTCTCTGATGTTCTCTTTAAATCCTGCATCATCTGAGTAGGTCCTCATAAGGAAAAAAAAAGTGATCATTACACAGAAGGTTGGTTATTTGTTTAATTGTTTTTTTTTATGTGGTACTAGGGATGAACTCAGGGCCTCCCACATACTACATAATGCTCCACTAACTGAGTTCTAACAGCCCAGCTTTCTCTTTACTTTTCACTTTAAGATAAGCTATCACAAATTTTCCCTGGAAGTCCTTAAACTCAGTCCAAAATCCATCCAAGCCCTGAACTTGTGATCCCCCTGCATGAGCCTCTATTAGCCTTAGTAGCTAGCATAATAAATAGGTTTGTACCAACAGTTCAGAATAAGGCTGTACCAAAGATTACTTTTTCTTGTTTTTAACTCAGAGTGAATGGTCTATGCGCTAAATAACCAGTCAATAACCTGGATTAAAACTGTCTCTAGTGGAGAGTGACAGGAACAACAGAGTTGTCTCTGAAGGATTGCTGAATACTAGAAGAGGTAGAGTACAAATGTGTACTTCTTTTCCTTCCTTGAGACTTTATGAAATAATCATGGGAAAATGGAATTTACAGACCCAAAATATGTTTGAAATTCTCCTTTTTATAGCTCAGATGTTGTCAGGCTGAACATCCTTATTCCTCCTAAAATAGCCTCCTAATCGCCCATATAGTACCTCAAGATTGCTGTCATAGACTGTCACTTGTAATTGTCATACTCAACACTGTCCACACCAAGCAGAAATACTCCAGGTACCAAAACTTCCAAATGTACAAAAACTATGCAGTTTGAAGGCAGCTGCTGCAGATTTATAATTTCTTCCAGAGAAATCCAGTGTTAAAGTTTCTTTGTATCTAATGACTTAGGGGAGGTCAGAAAGGTGGGAGATGCTTTTAAGTGACAAAACTGGCTATTCGTTAGTAGTCAGGCCATTTCCTCATTCAGAAGGTGAGCCACTGTGGAGCTAGAACAGAGCTTTAAGCTTGCTCTGCAGGTCTCTGTGTACGAGAGGGAATGTCACAGGGCAGCAAGCAACTTACCTTAGATAAAAACCCAAAGGGGAGGTTGGTACCAGCTCCATTTCTCTCTAGGAATCATCTTTCTTTTCAAGTTAGATCCAGAGGTCCAAACTTAAGTCATTTTATACCATTCTAGCTAAGGACTACTTAGTGCAACTACAGGTCAGAGAATGAGATTACCCTTCTGCCTTTGAAGTACAGATCTCTCCAGAATGTCTTCTCCAGCCTACTCCCTCTACCTCTGGCAGTCCCTCCTGGTTAAGAAGAGCCAAAAGTGTAATTCGAGCAAAATGTGTGTGGCCTTGGGATATATAGCTCAGTTGCTAGAGTGCTTGCTTAACACACACCAAGCACCGTTAGTTAGGTTAGGAAGCTCATAAATTCAAGATCATCCTTGGCTACATGGCAAGCTAGAGGCCAGCATACGATACATGAGATCCCTTCTCAGAGACAGCCACTAAGTGCTTCTATTCAGGACTTGATTCTGATCAAGCAACAATCCTGTGTCTACAACCAGCACTGGGCCCAGTCCCGGTAGACACACTCTAAGCAGACACTGCAGAGCACGTTACCTTCATGTTGTCAGTTCTGACTATAGATTCATCATAGCAGAATTCTGTCCTGAGCACTATGGAGCACATTTTAATTTAAATTTAAGAAACATGGAATTGGCTACTTAGCAATGGAACACATTCTGCTAAGACGTTCCCTTGGCCACGAAATTACATGTTTGGCTCTCCCGAATCAGGAGGGACTGCCGGAGGTAGAGTGGCACGGAAAGGGCATTCTGGAGAGATCTGTACTTCAAAAGCAGAAGGATAATCTCATTCTCTGAGAATATAACTGTGCAGGAAGCCCCTTATTCCAAATTCCAAAGCAAATTCAGTCAGTAAAATGCTTGCCTTGGACATACTAGAACCTGAGTTCAGAGGTCGGAAGCTGTGGCTCAGCAGTTAAGAGCATTGGCTGCTCTTACAAAGGATCTGGGTTTGATTCCTAACACTCACATGGCAGCTAGCAACCTTCTATAACTCCAGTTGCAGGGGATACAACACCTTCTTCTGACCTCTTCAGGTACCAGGCATGCATATAGTGCAATACATATATACAGACAAAACACTAACACACATAAAATAAGATAAATAAATAATTAAATTAAATTAAAATATAAAAAGAACTCAGTTCAACCTGCAGAACCTTTAATGTGTGTGTGTGTGTCTGTGTGTGTGTGTGTGTGTGAAACAAAATCTAGGTGTGACAGCACACATTTGTAATCCCAGCATGAGGAAGGTAGAGATAAATGTATCTCTGGGGCTCACTGCCCATGCAGCCTTGCCTGCTGGGTGAGTTCCAGACCAAGGAGAGATCCTGTCTCATAAGAAAAGATGGGAGATAGTGCCTGAGGAACAACAGCTGAGGTTGTCCTCAGACCTATACATAGACATGTGCGCATGTGCACACATGCACACATACCCATACAATAAATACTCTTCTAAAAATCAGTCACAAGTATGGATATTACACAACAGTTTTACATGTTAATTCATTTCCACTAAAATGTCTCCCCAGAATTGCTAGTGGGAAAATAGTTCAGTCTCACTGTAGGGTAGTGGACTAAAGTAAAAAGCAAAGAGTAGAACTGGACCTGACAGTTCTCTGCTTGGGGCTCCTTCTAGGGGGCTATAAGACTTTATTGACATCGTGTGTGTGTGTGTGTGTGTGTGTGTGTGTGTCTGTGTCTGTGTCTCTGTGTGTGCACGTGTCTATCCCTGTTACATATATGTCTCTGTTTCTCTGTATGGTAGTGCACATATGTATCTCTGTGTGTCTCTGTGTGTGCATGTGTGTCTGTCTGTATGTCTGTGTGTACATATGTGTCTTTGTGTCTGTGTGGCACACACACAGAATAGAAGTCCAAAAGAGTCACAAAACCAGTGTAACTCACAACTTCCCTGCATAACTGTTAGCTAGTACTCTGTGTTCTGACAAATCAGAGCAATGTGCCCCTGGGACACAAGGGAGAAGATGAGGAGAGGAAATGTAAAGTCATTATCCCATAGTTCTTATCAGCTACTCACACAGAGGTAGGAAGAAAAGGCGTCTAAAGCAAAAGAAGACAGAGACCAGGGCTATGACCGCACTCTCCCCACACTGGGTGCAGTGGTTCTGAATGGTCTCCAGTGCAGTATACACGATGTTCCCCAGGGAGGGTAGGAAATTCTAGTGTCTCTGAGTGACAATGTGACATTGAATGACTGTGGTAAGGAGGAATATGTCTAAAACACGGTATGTACTTTCTGAGTAGCTGTGGGAAGTCCTGTACTCTCAGGATTTAATGTACACAATGAATGAAAAAAGGTAAGGGGGCTGGAGAGATTGTTCCAAGGTTAAAAGCACTTGTTGCTCTTTGTCTGTTAAAAAAAAAAATTGGTTTCCACTACAGAATTTTCCATACAGCAGATGCTTAATATGCATGTTTAGAGTAAATACATTACTGCCATGGATGTAACAGCTTCCCATAATTAAAATACTAGTCAGAAAACATGCATTTAAATATAATTTCAAGGTTTCATAGGAATTCAGAGAGGTCTAGGTAAATTCCATTTCAAACTTACCCACTTATTAAAATCTAAAGAAATAACTGTAAGAATAATACAAACCCTTTTTGTTCTCAATACAAAAATAGGGCCTGCCAGGCAGTGGTGGCACATGCCTTTAATCCCAGCACTTGGGAGGCAGAGGCAGGCAGATTTCTGAGCTCGAGGCCAGCCTGGTCTACAAAGTGAGTTCCAGGACAACCAGAGCTACACAGAAAAACTCTGTCTCGAAAAACAAAAAACAAACAAACAAACAAAAATAGGGCTTAATAGAAACCTGCCACTCAGGGCTGGGGATACAACCCAGGGACAGCGCATTTACTCAACATGTGTGAGACTCTGGGTCCTATTCCAGCCAAAAGAAACACGATTGTCACACCAAGTAATGACATTAACCTCAGTACTCTTCGCTGGGGATCCAAATGTGAAGGCTGGTGGTTTCCTTCATCTTCAATCCCTGTCAGTGCACTGCCATGACTGAACAGAATGCTTACTTCAGAGATAAGGTCAAAAGTCTACATGGGAGGCTCTTAATAAATATGAAGCCTCAGGTGAGTGCCTTTCCGCCAGACTCACACCATTATAGACCCTACATAGTCTATAATTCTGACCTTTTGCCACCGTTGTCAGAGAATAAGAGAAATGTGGCCTGCCGCTGGCCAGTGTATTCTGTCAGCCATTCATGGAAGAAAGTCTGCCATTCCTGGAACTGTGCCAGGAACTAAACACAAAAAAGGAAACAAAATAGACATGGGTCTTTGCACTTACAGAACAGTCTAGAGGAAAGTACAGGAACAGAACAAACAAAACGATGACTTGGAAAACAGAGTCGAATGCTATGAAGGAGTGACAACAAAACCTGAGGTGGGAGGCAGCAGAGCTGTGGTTCTTCCTACTCCTGCGTCCCTTTAACACGGTTCTTCAAGTTGTGGTGACCCCCAACAATAAAGATATTCCATTGCTACTTCATAACTGTGATTTTGCTACTGTTATGAATCATAATGCAAATATCTGATATGCAGGATATCTGATATGTGACCCCTGTGAAGAAGGGCTCATCAGACACCACCCTAAAGGGGTCATGACCCACAGGTTGAGAACAGCTGCAGTAGAGGATAGAACACATTCTTCTAGTGGAGTCCCCTGGGCAGAGACATTTAGGCTAGGGTAGGAAGGGTCAGAAGGAAAAGCATTGGTGGCTGTGGGAACAGCCTGTTTTAAGGACTCTAGGCAAGAACAACAGGCTCATACACTGCAGGGAGGCAAGTGTAGCAGCTGAGTGTAGAGAGCTGTCTGCTGAGTCCACATGAACAGGAACCTCTAGAGTTATGCATCACAGTGGCCCTGACATGAGGGGAAGCTACATTGACAGATGCAGGGCCTTCACAGAGCTGATGAGGAGTTGTGGTATGACCAATTCAGTTGTTATTTAGGCAAGAAATTTGAGGCTTAAAAAAACTTTGACCTTTATCATGGGGCATGACTTATGAAACAGAGTAGATAGAATTTTGGGTTCCTTCTACTTCGGGGGTCCGGTTTCATATATTTGAGGTTTCTTAGAAAGCTCTGATATTAAAACATTCTGAGAAAGTAAGATTCCCCAATTTAGGCAATGTTGGAATTATACCTTGATTGGTGGGTGGTAGTGTAGAAGATAGACAGGTGGTTTGCAACTCCCCAGGGAAAGAGCTCCCACAACACACCTTCTCCCTCTCCTTTCGTGTGTGTGTGTGTGTGTGTGTGTGTGTGTGTGTGTGTGTGTGTACACATTCTAATAAAACACTTGCTAATGAATTTGAGGATCAGTATGATACACTGCTAGACAAAGATATGAATTTCCAGGAAGAACCCATGGAACTAGTTAGTAGTAATTTAGGTGTGATTGGTTTAAATGTACAATAATGCAAATTGTTAATACTGGGTCAAATGCAGCTGAAAAGCATTTAAATTGCTAATGGCAGTTCAGCCCTTACTGAACCCAATTTTCACTGTTTGAAAGATGATTTAATTGTATATCTTCAAATCTAAAATAATCTGAATATAAAATGCACTTTAGGGGGATTAGTCCTTTATTATTCTCCTTTTTATTTCTTCTACTGAATTTCCACAGATCTATGGTGAAATCAACAATGAATTTTCTCTTTTAAATACATTTCTTTATACACGTCTATCTAAATATTTTTCTATGATAAACACTGTAATAATGACAGAGATTATCATTAATAGCAGTTTGCTAGCATTATAGGGCAGGATACACAGATCAAATCTAATAAGAACATTTTTGTTTGTTTTTCTCTCATATATTACAACCTAACTACCGTTTCCCCTCACTCCTCTCTCCCAACCTCTCCCCCACCCCTGTTGGCCCTCTCCCCCAGCATGCCCACACTCTACCCCCACCCCCTGCCTCCCCTCAGAAAAGAGCAGGCATTCCTGGGACATCAACCAAACTCAGCATAACAATCTACAAGATTAAACACATACCATCACATCAAGGCAGGACAAGGCAACCCAGTGGAGAGGAAAGAGTCCCACAAGTAAGCAAAAGAGTCAGGACAGCCCCCACTCCTACTGTTAGGACTTCCACAAGAACACCAAGCTACTCAGCCATAACATACATGAAGAGCAGGTGCAGGCCACACCAATCAGAAGAACAGGTGAGTAGGGAGACTCACTCTGTGACTGAGAGGATTCACACAGGCGCAACTGATGCAGAACAGAACCAACTGTGAGACACCTTGAGGAGCAACCCACAAAAAAGGCTCCAGTCCAGGTCTTGGGGGACACCAAAAAGATCCTATTATAAGTCTGCCCCACTGTGTGAACTCTAGTCATCTGAAGATAAATCCTACTGATAAAATCTGAGAATTTCTTGTAAATCAAATGGCAGACAACCAGTCACTTCCTTAAGGAGGACTACTTAAGTTTTGCTCTTTGATACGGAACTAGAAATAATGCTAAAATAAGTTTCTGGAAAAAAATAAAACTATAAACTGTCATATGCTATCACACTTAATGTGAATGAGCACAGTCTCTAGGATAAACTGCATTATCATTCTTATTTTTAGAGACTAGAAAGATCTTTTTTAAAACATCTGAACAAGGCTCATACTTAAAACAATAAAAATAATTTCACAATATTCCTCTGGCTATAATTCAGGCAAATACTTTCATTTTTAAAAAATCTGATTCCTGTGTCTTTTTTCCCTAAAATATCTTACCAAAAATTAGGTTTTCTATCCAGTGATTAGAACAGGTTGCTTAAGCTCAAACTAACCTTTGCACAGCCTTAGCATTTTGGAGGAGGTGTGCCTCTACCTCAGCACCTCAGTATCTTGGGAGAGCTACATTTCAATGGCAGTGGCAATGAAAACAGTGCCCTGTAAGTCAGAATGGCAGGGCCACCCCCTGCAAATCGGTGCAGTGAGAGATTGGTGCCACCCCTGCAAATCGATGTAGTGAGAGTTTGAATTTCTTTAAAATCCCGGTTGGCTTACATGATTATGCTTTTGTTTTAATCCCAGGTGTGGGCTAAGCGGCTGCTTCACAGCAGGTGACTGATTTTTGCCTGGTGCACTAGCAGGGGCGTCAGTTTTACAACTGCAGATACTTTAATTCTGAGGATTCTGGAGAAGGTATAAATGGGAGAGCCCCAAGAGGCCTGTGGAAACTGCTCCTCCCTGCTGCTGCTGCTTCCTCTTGTTGCACTTTGTCAAGTGGTCTTGAGCAAAGAGATGAGAAGAACTGGAGACATCCTGACTGCAAAGATTGGACCAAGAAACCCAATACCCCAATCAGCAGGAAGTAACCTAAAGAAGTCTACACCCACTTTCCCCTCTAACGTTCTTTATCTCCTACCTCATGTTGAGGGGTTGGAGGGATTAGTGTAGAATAAGGGTTGGAAGGGAGGTAGATATAAGAACCCAGTAAAACAGCTAAACAAATATGCCAGCAATCTGTGCGAGTGTGTATAACCATTTCATGCTCAAAACCACTCCTAAGTTGGTACTTCTACTATCCCTCTATCCCAGAAGCTGAAATGAACATGCAGGGTGGTTATGTTCCATGCCACATATGGAAATAAAGTAGTTCTTTATACCCCAGAGCCCGCTGGTGTATAAATCACCACACTGTTATTCATCAGTACGTTATTCATCTACTGCTTAAGAGCATATAACATCCAAACAATGAAAAGCCCATTCCTAGTAGTCTGCAATTGTTACAAAGCCTGAGGGCAGACAAAAACTTCCGATTGCGGGATCTGAAGAATACTAGGATAGGTAAGAGGCATTTTATGGCTTTAGGAAGATGCCATAAGAAAAGTAGTTAAAAGCTCAGATCCTGGCATCCAAATCCTGACCTGGGTACATACTAACATACATACATCCTTCTTAATTTCTAAATTTCTCTTACTGTAAAATGACAATAATAGTACCTACGTCAGAACAGTAAACAATACAAAAATAATGACTCTATGTTTTGGGAGCAATGTTATTTTTTCCTTTTATGGACTCCATGGAAACTAAGCTGAGCTCTGGAACTAGGTCCACAGAGTTTCCCCACTTCCATGTTTCTGACTGAGTGGACATCTAGATGATTTCCTGATTCTCGGCTAGTCAGTACCACCACTGGCAAGCAAGAGGGAAAGGGTGGTCCCTGCTTTGCATTCGTAAAGCAAGGGGCACTACTGACCGAGCTGATGGCGTTGGCTCTGTGACTTGTCGCTGCACACGTACGGAATGGGCACAGTTCTCTTGGCCACCTGGCTGGGTGGAGAGAGGAATGTCAGGGGAAGTGTGGCTGATCTTCATGGAGGAGTCAGGGCAGGGTGTGGGTGGGTCTAGGAAGTCCTCGCTGTTCTCCTGCTCATTTGTCTCTGTGTCAGTGTAGTTAAGAGGCTCTTGGTTGTTGTCTTTGCTACCAGAGAACAGGCCTCGCTCTCGCCACGGAACCCAGCACAGTTTCCAAGACACGAAAAGAGAGACACCAAAGAGGGCAAGACCACAGGCAGTAACCACGAGGGTTAGCAGGCTCACAGAGATATCTGTAAAGAAGAAAAAGAAAAAGTCAGCATGATGATGTCGCTCATGGCCACCCACTGTGCAGTCCTTGCATCCACATGTTCTGAAGGACCTGACTCTGAAGGCCAGGGTGGGAGGTGCTGCAGTGTTACTTGGCAATGCAGATTCAGATACAGACCAGAGGCTCCAAGAGCAAAGTGGCAAGGTTGTGCAAGTTGTGATCAGAAACAACAAAACAACAGTATATTTAAGGAGACTCTGAGTGCCCTGTAAGTCAAATGAGACTCTATCCTACAGAAAGCACCTATCATTAAAGTTTTCTGAGAAGGGAACTTTTAGCTGTCTTTTGAAAGTACCCCACCATCTCAAAGAGCCACACAATTTAGGAATTAAACCACATTTTCTTTCTATTAAGTTTTTAAGGGTCTAAGTTCATGTGTTTTGGGGCTTTGTAGCATCAAGAGTACATACTACTTAGGTCTTCAGAAACCAGACAGATTTGGACAATCTTTTTCCCCAGTTTCAAGAATAAGAGGCTTTCTTAGAAAGTGAAACACACATACACACACACACACACACACACACACACACACACACACACACACAGGAAAAGTGGGGGAAGTAGTCAGTATGTATCATCAAGCCAGTTATCACAGTGAGGGCTACAGGTTAAGCTGCTGGAGGGATCCAGGCACCTAAGTGCTATCCCACACAAGAAGGGAAGGTTCTGCCCTGCCCCACCCCACCCCCCACACACACTCCATTCAACCACCGACATGAACATCAAATACCAGCACTTCAACATACAACACAGGAGAAAGAATGAGCTTCAGATGCCAGAAGAAAATCCTACACTGAAGCCAATACTGAAGCTAATGCCACAGTGGAGATCTGCAGGCATGCCATGAAGGGGCGAGGGCAGGGGGTTACAGCAGGGAATGATGGCGATTGTATATGGATCACAGTACCATGGCCATGTGGTATTCCATGAAGGGGCGAGGGCAGGGGGTTGTACAGCAGGGGATGATGGCGATTGTATGTGGATCACAGTATCATGGCCATGTGGTATCCCACAGCCATACTCATACCTTTCAAAGCAGAATCTAGTCTCCTCCAGGTTCCTGCCTCAAGGTAGTGTCAGAGAGACTGAAGTATGAATCTGATCTCATGCCTGACACCACTATTTTAAAGGATGCTCCTACATGTCCCTTCTATGTCCCAGGACTCCAAAACTCTTCCCAGGTTTTTCCTCTACTGGTCATTTAAAAAATCTGCACTGATCCCCCTAGCATATTCTGAATGTTTATTATGTGACAGTCAGTATGCTAGGCTTTGGAGACACGGTGGGAAGACAGACTTCATAACTTCATACCTTCATATTTTGAAGAAACTTAAAAAGCTAGTGCTTCTAAGGTTTCTATGACTTGTGACAAGTTAGATTCCTGCTAAATCATGTAGGACCTACACCACTTACCCACTGAATAAAACTGACCAACTACCAACCATGTTTTCCACCATGACTCTGTTCTTACGAAATGATAATAGTTGCATCAAGAAAATTGCTCTTGAGAGGAGCCAGATGCCAGGCTGCTGATGGATCAAACGGATACCTCCCACTGTCAATCTTTATTGTGGTAAAACGATATTACATATCTGCTTGTAACACTTGGATTCCTGTTTCAGTACGGCTATTGAGCTCAAAAATCTTATTGAAACAAGGTAATCAAAAATTGTTTTTAACAAAGAATAGCATCAACACTAAGTCACCTGGAGAAATTTCTGGAACTGTTGTAGAAAAGCCAATCAGTGCCAAACACTTCCAACCAACCAGTGAGATTAACCAGTAAGACTAACCAGTAAAACTAACAAGTGAAGGGGCATTAATCAAACGAAAAATGAAAAATCTCAGGCATGGGGACATAGCTTAGATGTGCAAAGTCCAGGGTTAGATCCAAAGCACTGCATAGATCAAGCATGGTGATAAAGGCCTATAATCTTGGATCTGGGGAGATAAGAGGTAGGAGGATCAGGAGTTCAAAATCATCCCTGGCTATGTAGTGACTTTAAGGTGTGTTTGGAATGCCCAAGACCTCAAAAAAAAAAAAAATCCCAGGTAGAGAGGTAGGGGAGTAGGTAGTACAGTTGGTGGGGGCAAAGCACAGGCATAGAGGTATCATGCTTCATAGACTCCTATAGTGACTGGGGCAGTGAAGAACAAGGTGTGACCTTAGGCTTCACTTGGCTGTGACATTTCACATAGTGAAGTCTCTATTGATGCAGACTTCTACAACAGCTGGCTTGTACCACTGTAGCTAGCATCAATCCCCAGCCCTGAGTCCACAAAGTCAAATCTGAACACAAACCAGGCTATACATAGTAGTGGAATCTCTTAACACATTATGTACTTCATATGCTGGCAAAACTTCTTCATGAACTCCTGTAGCTTTGTCCTGACAAATACTGTAAGGAAAGCAGCTGCAAAGGTTGGAGAGGGGCATGATGGGAGACATTACTGATCATTCTCTCCTAGGACAATACACTCCTCATGGAATCAGTTTAAGTCAGAATTTTCTGTGTTGGTCTGGGACACTGACTAGTTCCACCAATAGAAAATTAGCCCAAAAGCTCGGAATACCCAAGATACAATTCACAGACCACATGAAGCTCAAGAAGGAAGACCAAAGTATGGATGCTTCAGTCCTTCTTAGAAGGGAGAACAAAATACTCAAAGGAGGAAATACAGAGACAAAGTATAGAGCACAGACTGAAGGAAAGGCCATCCAGAGACTGCCCCACCTGTGGATCTATTCCATATACAGACACCAAATCCAGACACTATTGTGGATGCCAAGAAGTACTTGCTGACAGAAGTCTGATATAGCTGTCTCCTGAGAGGCTCTGCCAGAGCCTGACAAATACAGAGGCGGATATTCACAGGCAACCATTGGACTGAGCATGGGGTCCCCAAAGGAGAAGTTAGGGAAAGGACTGAAGGAACTGAAGGGGTTTGCAACCCCATAGGAAGAAAAACAATATCAACCAACCAGACTCCCCGGCCCAGGGTTCCTAAGGACTAAGCAATCAACCAAAGAGTGAGTACACATGGAGGGACCCATGGCTCCAGCCTCATATGTAGCAGAGGATGGCCAGGTTGGGCATCAGTGGGAGGAGAGGCCCTTGGTCCTATGAAGGCTTGAAGCCCTAGTGAAGGGGAAAGTGAAGGCAGGGAGGTGGGAGTGTGGGAGTGTATGTGTGTGGGTGGGTGAGCACCCTCATAAAAGCAGGAGGAGGGAGGATGGGATAGGGGGGTTTTCAGATGGGAGACCGGGAAAGGGGATAACATTTGAAACATAAATAAAATATACAATAAAAAATATAAAAAATATTTAAAAGAAAAAGAAAGAAAGGGAGAGAGGGAGAGGGAGGGAGGGAGAGGGGGGGAGAGAGAGAGAGAGAGAGAATGAATTAGTTAATACAGATCATCCACCTCAGATTGGAGGTACTTTTGAGCTCTAACCTAGTGTGTGAGAGTAAGAACTCTTATATCAGAGCTGATCTTCAAGCCTCTGTAGCCTAAAAAATAACTTACAGTACAAGCTCCAAGTCTAGAATGAGGGACGGATTTAACCCTGACCACAGCCTGCGGCAGAGCTGCAACTGAAGCACAGAGGCATGAGTAACACCTAAAGAGCTGGTGCTCTGAGACTCTAAGATCTTAAAAGGATTTGTTGTCAAGGCAAAGAAGTTGGTTAATACATATAACCACAGACATTACTGTCCAAAGCTTGGATGATTTAAAGGAAAACAAAGGGTTATATTAAAATAACTACACAAGGATAAGATTAGTGACCCCGGGTTGTCTAGGATGAACTATGACTTACAGCTGTCTAGACATAGGAATTTAATGTGGTGCTGCAGAAATGGCTCAAAAATTAAGAATGATTGCTGTACAATCATGAAGACAACATTCTGGATCTCAACACACACGTAAAAAGTCAGGCATCCCATGCACATCTCTGATTTAACTCTGAGGGGGAAGAAATGGGTTTCCTTGCTTGCTGAGAAAACATGATGCCGAGGTTTGAGGAGAGACTGCGACAAAGGAATAGACAGAGTAATAGAGGAGAAAACATGTCACCTTCTTCTGACCTCTATACATATGCACGGGTACACAGAAGTAAGTACACACAAATAAATAAATAAATAAACAAACCAACCAGCATGCAAAGTCAGGTATAGTGGTATATGCATCTACTTTCTGCACTCAGGAAGTAGAAGCAAGAGGAACATCATAGTTACATACCAGTCTAGTCTACATTGCAGGTTTCAGGGTAGCCAAGACTACATAATGAGATACTACATATCAAGCAATCAAGCAATCAAGCAATCAATTCCATATGCACCCTGAACTCACTTGTCTTAGCACACTACCTCTCAGGATTTCACTGGGCATAGACAACATGTCAGATAACACAAAGCCTGACCTACTTTCACTAGTAGTCTTCAGGCCTCTGACCCAGTTCATAACAATTCAGGCTTGCTAAATGACTTCTAGGCTATGCTTTCCAAAAACAGCTTGCTCACAAGTGTAGTCATGGAGCAAGGGGCATGAAAAGAGAGAACTTGTCTACCTAAACACTTGATGCCAAGCATTCAGAGAATTCCTGGCACAGGTACTACATTTGATAATGATGAAGTCCATTTGCAGCCACTTGCTGTGCAAACCTTGAATTATGTAAGGGTAGGCTGTGGCCTATAAACTCTGGAGGGTGCTAAAGCCTTATAGGTTTTGCGTGCGTGAGTGCGTGTGTGCGTGCGTGTGTGTGTGTGTGTGTGTGTGTGTATCTGTGTTTACAGTCATTACAAACAGCAAGAGTAAATTTTTCATATTTGCACAGACACCAGGCGAGTTAGCAGCACTTCAGAACACCTGCCAGGGTGCCAGAAATCAGCAGAGGCCTGCGTGACCTCACCAGCCTCCCATGTAATCATCCGAGCGTCTGTTACTAATAGTTCAACGTGTCCTCTAGAAACTGTTTGTGCTTTTCTCTCTTACCAAAAAGAAGTATCTTACAAAGAAGAATCTCCACACCCACTCCCATCTCCTTATAACTTGACCTCAGCAAAAGGCGGTGGGGATAGCGGATTTGTAGAATTATTTTTAAAGAGGTAATTTATTTCTCAAGTTAGGTGGTAGGCATGTGATAAATTGCTTTATAAGCTTTAAATTATATATATATATGCATTACACATATTCATTGGCATTTAGGTATATTTTAAAGTAAAGATGGAAAGAATGATGATAAAATAGATATATTTTCTAAAAAGTAAGAATAGTGTAATTGGTTCTTTTGTCCATGGATCTATATATATATTAGATGATGGTTCAGGGCTTGAAAGAGGCAAATGCTACAGTTCTCTGAAGGTTGGTAGTGATATAAACAATTTTTTTTATGTTTATGAAAGTGTAGTAAGAGCTGGGTGGTATTTTCTCAACTAGGTCTTAACCACTGCAGATGATGTACTTTAATGGTGTGTCCAGGCACACTAGACAAAATGCTGTAACACTGAATTTCAGCTAGACAAGTGAAATCCTAAAGGACAGCTGAAAATTTTCAAAAGTGGCAAGTATTGCTGACCAATGAAAACAAGGACCAGTTATGTATGGTCTGAGAAACAGCAGCCATTATCTTAGTTTTCTATGGCTGGGATAAAACATCAAGGCAATTTATATAAGAAAACATTTAAGCTGGCTTATGTTTTTGCAGGATTAGAATCCATGATGCAAAAGAACAGCTGAGAACTTACATCTTGATCCTCAAGTAGGAGTGAAGAGAGACACATTGTGAATGGCATATGTCTTTTGAAACCCAAAGCTTATCTCCCAGTGACACGCCCCCTCCAGTAAGGCTACACCTCCTAATCCATCCGAAACAGTTCAGCAAACAGGGGGCCAAGTATTCAAACATATGAGCATATGGGGCCATTCTCATTCCAACTACTACAGGCTAGAGGTAACAATCAATGGAGCCAAACAGGAAGATCAGCAGCTCAAAGGACTCTAGCCAAGCTGAGGCATCAGTATAAATGGTCCATGACATGAACCAAATTAGAACAAGAGACAATCTATTTCTGTACTGAGATTTATAAAATACCAGTGTAGACTAGAAAGCATAGGTGAAGTGGTAATCAGCAAAGAAGACCCTAGAGATCCCATCTGACCCAGGAATAAAAATAAGACAATTCCCCAAATAGAAAAACAATTCAGCAGCACTACAGCTAAGAAACTTGGTTGAAGGTAAACCTAAACTATCAGCAGCAGCAACAGCAACAACAACAGCAATAACAACAACAACAACAACAACAACAAACCCAACTCAGAAATACAAGCAATGATATATGGTATTCTCCCCTTTAAAGATCTAATATTTAAAATTACTGAAAGACTATGACTTAGAAAATGGAGGCAAATTTCATTGAAGAGGTATGGTGTTTACGTTCCTTAAAACTGAAGAAGTGGGTAGAGGTCCACCCAGCACTGGGACACAATTCTTTGGCTGTAGATGTTTTTATTGTGGCATTAAAAAAATAAAAATAAGAGAAAGCTATCAAGTTGAGATAAAAAATAATAAAGACCCAGGACTCAGTGAGTAATCCACCTGCTATGCATAAGGCTTTACATTCAGATTCCCAACATACCTATAAAAGCTAGATGTGGTCACATACATCAGTAACCCTAGCACTGAGGGGATGAAGTGAAGCTAGATCCCTAGTTCACTGGCCAGTGAATCTAGTGGAACTGGTGAACTCAGGGTCAGGAGAGACCCTGTCTGAAAACCTAACGATGGAGAGTGACAACAGACTCCAACCAATATCAACGTATGGTCCCCTCCCTCCACTAATTAAAACACTAAGAAACTAGAACCATAATCGGACTTACCAGAAGCTATATACAAAGAAATGCATGAAAATTTTTGAAAAAAGAAAGCTATATTCAACTTAAAAAAATTTCTATCCAAATATGTTATTGAGTAAGTGTATAAGGGTTCAAGAAATAGTTCTAGAACTGGATGGCGTCAGAAGGACACTTCCAGGCATCTCCCGTGGAAGCCCCTTATGGATGACTGTGGGAAATGAAAATGAAACATATATACAGAGAAATTTTCACTCAATGCAAGAGACCTGAAAAAGAAAACCACAGCACTGGGCAACTGTCCAGAGAAGAGTCAAGTCCTACCTGCAGCAGTGGCTTGATCAAGCATACAGCATACTACCCAGTTAGCAAATGTGTGAAACAAGGAACATATGGACCAGAAATCTAATGATATTGGGGGTTATTAGCAACTCTTAAGGATAATCATCCTATTAAGGTTATGTGTCAGAGGCAAGTGTGGAACCATTCTAGGTGATAACAAGACTTGGAACTGGCTTCAAATTACAGATCAACAAACACTGACTAGGATTGAATTACTGAGTTTTGACATGTGAACTTTACCATATTATTCTATTCTTGAATTTTTGGCAAGTTCCTAAAAGAGCATAAAAACGTAAAAATGCTCTGATGGAGTAAAATGATCTGTGACTTTAACCTTAGACATTCATATTTAATAGGTCTTGGATGAGGTCCAGAATCTCCATTTTTAACAAGCATCTCAAATCTCAGATTAATCTGATATACCCGGCTTACTGATCACAATGAGTGCTTAACCCCTACAAGTTAATCCCAGTAAATGTGTCTGTGTGTGTGTGTGTATGCTTGTGTGCATGTATGTGTGCGCATTGAGAACACAAGATACTTTCTAGACCCCAAAACAATTATGTCTTTGGGACCTACTACAGATAACACCAGGAAATTCTGTTAGGAAATTAGGCCATGAAGAACTTGAGCATATCACATGGTTCCTTGCAGGGAAAGTGGTAATGTAATTAGATTGAGGAAATAGGCAAGACCAGACAGCTCTGATGATAGGATGTTAAGAGTTTCAGAGAACAGAACCAATGAGGACATTCTGTATTAGAATGAATCTTTAGCATCATCCAGAATATTTAATGTGAGAATTCCTTTATCAACATCCCTTTCATGTGGCTACATTTAACACTTCATTATATATATAAAGTTTATACAATCAACCTTTTTTTTTTACTGTTAACAGTTTAAAGAGATAATATTACTGTGAACCTAAAATTGTTTCTCAAGGCAGCCAATTCTAACACAAGTGAAGAGGAGAAAAGGGAAGGAGGGCGAATATTGCATTCAAATATTCCAGCCCTCTGGAGATACACAGTGCAGAGGAACTCAGCTCCACACCACAGTAGGCTCCAGGGCATCTTCTGAGCAGCACGCTGGAGAAGACACATGTACTAGATTCCTGGTTAAAATTAAATGCTTTGATGTTAAAATGATTGAACCTGTCTAGGAAATGCGATCATGCAAAGATATTGCTGTGTAATTACATTGTAGGCACCGCAGCACAGCAGTTACGAGCAGAGAGCAAGTCACAGTCAAGATTTGTGTCTCTGAAATGGGTGTGGCAGCACACTCCTGTAATTCCAGCACTTGGGAAGCAGAGGCAAGAGAATTAGAAGTTCAAAGCAATCCTCCACTACATAGCAAATTCAAGGTCAGTCTAAGCTACCAGTATCACAGACTTAAAACAACAACAAAAATGATTTTTCTTCTCAACATTAGTTGTATAATGGTAGGTTAATTTCTTTATATCTTCATTTGTCATAGTAATGATAGTGGTCTCTACATCTTGGAGTTGTCTGTAATAATTACTCAGAAATTCCTGGTGCTCGGGATAGGGTGGGGGATCAGTGGATAAGAGCACCTGCTGTGTAAACAATGGGACCTGAGTTAAAATCTCCAACATCCATGAAAAAAATTCTGAATATGGCCATATGGGATTATAGTAGAACCCAGGTATCAGGAAACAGAGAAATGTGGATCCTGTGGCCACTAAGTCTAGCCACAACAAGGAACTACTGGTTCAGTGAGAGACCCTGTCTTAAAGGAATAAGGCAAAAGATGATAAAGACACCAGGCTTTGGCCTCCACAAACACACATACCTGCAAACTCACATGTACATACCATACAAACACAGCATACAACACAGGCCAAAACTTTTTTTTTAAAATAATTAAAGTTACTGGTGCTAAGTATAAATTATGATTTTTTAAAATAATATGTCTCAGGATTAGAGCACTCCATGTTCAGATCCATTATTGCCACCAGTAAGTGATAACTGCAATTAAACAGTAAGGACTTTATGAGGTGGTCTATCTGCAAACACACACAGAGGGCCTGATCAGCACCTAGTGACGGCAATTGCTGAGGTCAAAGTACTTCCCTCACACAACTGATATATGCTAAAAACTAAACGGGAAGTTTAAAATAAAACCAGTCCTTGCTCTTAAACTACTAGCCAGGAGGATTCCCATAGTACTAGTCCCAGCTCAGGGCACTCCTAGGTGCTGGAAGTCAGGGTGCAGATCCAAACCTGGGATTCAGAGATGACCCCACATCCCTGCTAACACTAAGACAGAAGCTGGTACTTGGAAGTAGGGATGCTGGGACAGCAGAGCTGGAACTGTGCAACTGGCGGATACTGTAGACTTCAGACATGGATGCTCAGAAAGAGCCATGAATGGACTCCAGGCTGATTCTAATGGGTGAACTGAGGAAGAAGAGGGAGCTGTTTGGAGGCTCTTCCTCCTGAATCTCCAGGTGACCATGGGCAGATGGCTGGCAGATACATGGAGGTAAAGTCTGTTCTCTTGGTGTCTCTGATGGCAATGAAGACTGTGTTATTAGAGGCTAGATGGCCTTGTCGTGTGGTATGAAGAACCGTGGTGAGCCGTGCTCACAGAAGATAGTTTTATGGAAGACGGAACTTACAAATAGTGAAATGAGATGTTTAGCTGGAGTGATTTCTAAGTGAAGTAGTGAAGGCGTGGCATTTCTTGCCTAAAGGCTAAGAGAAAATTAAGAGATGACAAAAATCACTTAATACAAACCAACTAAGCAAATAGAAGCTAGAACTCAAGATTTTGGAAAAATTCCTGTTAAAAATAATACATTTATTTATTCTTTGAAAAATTCAGATAATGTATTTGGATTGTATCCTTCTATTTCCCTGAGCTCCTCCTCCACTTCCTTACCCAGCTGCCCACCTCTTCTTCACTCTCTCACAACTCTCTTTTTGTGAGCCAATCCAGTACAGTCTGTGTTGGCCAACTCCCCCAGGAGTGGGGTCTCCTTCAGAGTTTGGCTCATGTACTGGGCGACAATTCACCGAAGAAAGTTGTCTTTCTGTTTCCCAAAAGCATTCAAGCATCAATAACTCCTCAGGTAGGGTGGACTTCATGCCCACCCACTTTTCTCCATGCTGGAATCATATCTGGCTTGAGCCTGTGCATGCCTTGTCACTGCTATCATAATCACTGTGTGTTCACATGTGCATGGTGCTGCCCTGTTACATCTCGAAACACTTGTTTTCAGTCATCCACCACTTCTGGTTCTTAGTAACCTTTTAACCTCCTCAGATCCCTGAGATTTGAGGGTGGTGGAATAGACATCCCATTTAGGAATAAACACTCCTGTGTCTCCTCTTATTCTCTGCACACTGACCAGTTATAGGTGTCTATGTTAATTATCATTTACTGTGAGAAGAAGTTTCTTTGCTGAGGATTGAGAGATACAAGTCATCAGGGGTCATTTTGTGTCTGCTTAGCAGAATATTAGTAGCAGAGCTTTCTCCTCGGTTCAATGACATATTTGGCCACATATTCTTAGCCTCATTTCATTGTCAGGTGTAGAACCCATCTTGTGGAGAGGACCTTAAATAAAAAAGTGACTGGCTGTTCCCTTAACATCATTGTCACTATTGTACACAGTGACTGCCAGGCAGGGTTCACAGCAGGTAAGCCAGGTGATAACTTCTCTCCTCTTGCAGTGTACATAGCACTTCCTAGCACTAAGAATGAATGACAGTCAGAAGGGATAAAGCTTAGATCTTGCAAATTCTTAGTCTTTCTACATGGTAAAAAATAAGAAAACATGTTGAGAACACAGTGGGTGTGGCAAGCCATGAACAAGAAATTAATATAGGGGTAAACCAGACCTGAGCACTGACCCCAGCCTGAAGCAGAAGGGAGAGGAAATGGAAAGGAATGATGGAAAACTCCACTCAGAGGCACCTGGGTATGGGGGAACTTGAAGAACCCTGGGAATGCAAGGCATGCTTAACAGAGCTGAGGAAAATGTTCCATGTCCAGGAGAGACCAATACCAGACCTTAGCACAGTGTGCCTGGAGGAAAGAATCTAACCAAAACAGATCCTTTGTGAATTCTAAGATCTCCAAGAGTTTACCTTGTAGTCTGGACTTAGGTGGAACTTGATACCCTTTGCTTCTGTTTCCTCCTTTTGGAATGGACATCTCTATGTTATGCTATGCTGGGATGTGCTACCCTCACCTGTGCGAGTTCTACCACTAAATGTTGGAGCCTTGTGATGTTTGGTTCCATTGGTTCACAACAGGAAGGGCAGTGTGCCTCAGAGTGAGTCACACCTTGAGCTCCAGTCCTATCTGATGAAGTGACATTTAGATGGGATTCTGCATTTTAGGCTTTAGGATTGATACTCAAATAGGTTAAAATCTGGGGGCTCTGGAAATGTAATGAGTGTGTTTTGCCAGTGAAAAGATGATGGATCATAGAAGACTGGGAATATAATACCAGATTGAATAGTTTGTCTCCCCAAAATTCATATACTATCCCAGGTGTGGCAGGGAGCTGGAAGCAGCAGGATCAGGAGTTCAAGGCTATCTATGGTAATACTCCAAGTTCAAGTCAGGTTTGAACTTAGCTTGAACTTAGCACTGGCTCATGGTGAAAACTGCAAGGATTATGGAGCATTAACTCAGGTCTACAGGGGCCCATTACTAAGGTACTGAGCCAGGTAAACAGAACAAAGAGCTGCTTTAAGACCATATCTCAAAAAACAAACAAACAAACAAACACATCCATGTTTTGAAACTCTCACTCCACGGAGAGGTCCTTCACCCCTTTCGTTTATGAAATAGCAATTTCTGGACAAGGAAGCAGACATTCACCAGATACAAATCTGCTGGCACCTGGTCTAGGGCATTTTCAATAACTAGAATTGAGGGGAGTTGAGGGGCATTGTGGTATGTCACTAATAACCTGCCAGTCTGTGGTTTTCTGTTACAGCACTCTGGACTGACTAAGATTTAAGTCTTACATATAACCACTTCTTATAGAAGACCAGACCCAGGCCATCTGATTATGTTTTTAGAAGATCACCCAGAGAAAATAATGAGCAGGGTATCCCACTGTGGTTATGTAGGTTGAATGGTACCTTAGTTACCATTATGTTATTGTGAATAGACACTACAAACAAGGCACCTTATAGAAGAAAGCATTTAATCAGGGGCTTACTTACAGTTCCAGAGGGTAAACCCATGACTGTCATGGTGAGGACTGGAGAAGCAGGCTGACATGAGGCTGGAGCAGTAGTCGACAGCTTACATCCAATCCAAGCAGGAGGCAGAGAGCAAGAAACTGGGCCTGGAGTCAGCTTTTAAAACCCCAAAGCCCACCCCACAGTAACATACCTTCTCCAACAAGGCCACACCTCCTAATCCTTCCTAAACAGTCCATCAACTGGGAAGCAAACATTCAAATACATGGGGACCATTCTCATTCAAACCACCACACATAGGTCACTATCTACTCAAATATACAGTGATTAGGAAAGAGCTTTCACTTTTTTAATTCCAGACCTGGCCTTGCACCATTTATGCACCACTGTGACCACAGCTAAGTCTTTGCCTCTCTAGGGTCTTCTGTATCTGTCCTGAAGGACCTGGACATGATACACACATCTTGCAACTCTTGTGAAACCTGACAACTGACCTTGAGCTCACAGGACCATCTCTATCTAGAGCTACAGTCATCATAATAGTTCCCATTATAGCCACGAGTCAGAGTGCTATCCAACTGAAGGCTGCAATTTATGGCCATTCCTGCTTTTTATTCCTGCAGCAGACATGAGATTCTCTTAGCACTGGCTCATGGTGAAAATTGCAAGGATTACAGAGCATTAACTCAGGCCTACAGGGGCCCATTATTAAGGTACTGAGCCAGGTAAACAGAACACACAGCTGCCTTAACTCTAAGAAGCCCTTGAGTAAAATGAATTAGAACATGGACTCTGGCAAACGGCATCAACTACATTTATTTTTCTGTTACTAACGCAGAGCATGGTCTATCTATAACCAGACCATGTCCACAGAGTACTTCCTTAGAAGGCCGCCCAAATGATTCTGCCTGTGTAACTAAGCAGTTGGCCTAAAATTAGCATGGGGAGACATGTTCTTTTGCACCTTTAATTTGCAAAGTGCTGTTTCATGAGTGTGACCAGCTCTTCTTCACACTAACACTGCCACCTCTGCCTCAGCCAAATGAGGCTACACAGGGGCTGCAGCTGCAAGCACTCCTGGGGGGCTGCAACACCTGTGTTTATAGTCCCTCACTTCCAAAGCCAGCTGTACCACAGTCTGCATATCAGAAGGCTCAGTCACCACAGTCTGTTTGGCTACAGTGCTTCCTCTATCTTTGTATTTGCTCTAGAAATTATTTGACTGGGGAAGGGGTCTACTTATAATATCTTACCTCACCTGGTTGGAAAGAAGTGCTTGTAGAATCTACGCTTTCTCTTTTGTTTTTGCTTTTGAAATTTTGAGACAGTCTCTAGATAAGCAGCTCTGGCTGGCATGGGACTATGATGCAGTCCATATCATTGAACTTGCAACCCATCCTCCTACCTCAGCTAGGATTACAGGTTTGTACACCATGCCAAGCCCCCGTGTTTTGTGCATATTGGGGTTCTGGTCCACGTAGAACAAACAGAAACATTCAGATATGCTAGAATTATTGAAAAATAATAAATGATTGATACACAAACAATCTAAGACAGAAGGGGACATCTGCCTGAGGGCTTGGAGGAAACATCTTGAAACACAACCTAAGAACTGGTAGTGACAAAGGACAGACTGAAGGGTCAACAGCCCTCCTTAGCATGTTCACTGGAAGGCACAGCCCCACTCTGCCCACCTGTGGTGCTACAGTGAGGTGGGAGCACGTACCCAGAGCCAAGATGAGCAGCTGGTACTCAGAGACTGCTGGCTGCCTCCAGTATCTTACAGTTCCCGCCACACCTCCACCATGGGGAGACATTCCTCTGCACCTGGCTGCACATCTGCACCTGCCCAACAGCTCACCACAGCACTCTCGTTCTCTTTCCTGACATTTCTTTGAAGCTGGGGCCTTCTGCATTGACCCAATAATTCATACCTCCCAGAGGACCCTTTTCCAAGCTTTCTCAGTCAGGATCCTCTGCTAGGCCAGATTTGCTTTCGCTTTGATCCAATTTTTGTCCAAATCTCTCATCTACACTAGAAAACAAGATCAAAAGGTTGCTGACAAGCACCGTTCTGAAGTCGTGTTTAGAAGCATCTCATAAACCAATGTCTGCTGTGGGACTACTTCTTCCATTTGGATCAGCTCGAGACCTGATGTTTCCCTAAATGAACCCAATCACTTCTCCAAGCCCTTCACCATTCAGCAAGTAAGTGGACCTCTTGACTGGAGAGTCCAGACTCAGTCCCACCTCCTATCTGGCATCTTCACACCTGCACAAGGCATGATGCGGAACTAGGAAGTTGGTTTTGATTTTAGATCTCAGAATTAAGCAGACTTTTCCTTCAGGTCCTCTTCAGACACAGCTGGACACCTCTGGAGCAGAGACTTGCCATCAAGGCATCTGGCTAGGCTGAAAGTAGACTATATTCCTGCTTTCTGCTGGCTGGGGCTATGCTGGTATGGTTGGAGGACTCACAGGCTTCTATTAGTATGAATGCAATGACGTGGAGTAGAGAGTTTTGAGGAAACAACCTGGAGATTGAATGCAGGCTTGACTTAAGCACAAGATATTCCTTCAGAGTCTTTTAACATTTAATTCATCCATCTATCCATTCATTCATTTATATTCCAGTCCTCCTTCACAGAATCTCCCCCTTTCCTCCTCCCCTTCTTCTCTGAGAGTATAGGGGGCCCCTGGGTATCACTCCATCCTGGTCCATTAAGTTTCTGCAGGATTAAGCACATCCTCTCCAAGAGACACCCATCAAGGCAGCCCTGATGGGGAGGGGATTCCACAGTCAGGCTACAGCTTTAGGGACAGTCTCTGCTTCAGTTGTTGGGGAAACCCACATGGAGACTGAGCTGCACGTCCTTCTAATATTTCTTGAGTGAGCACAGCCCCTGGCAAGTCTCAGGGCACTTTGGAGGCAATGAGCCAAAGTGTGATTTTGGAAGACTATTTAGGCTCTAGCCACCTCACAGTTCTGCTATCAAAATTTTGTGGTTTTTCAAATTAGGAACTTAAAAACACAACCTCTAATCATACAACTCCTCATTTGTATATGATGTTCTTCACACTCAAAGGTCCTCTTTTAACACCTGCTTATGAAACCCTATCCTCATACTTGCTTTTGGTCTCTTTCAATGGGAGATGCTGGAAATTTCATCATCACAAATACACAGACCTCCATTCTCTTCACTGCTGTCAGCCATTCTAGCCCAACTCTTATGAATTATACCCCTGGCTTCCTATGCCTTTTGTTCCAATAGACTTACACCAATAGGAAGTCCTAATGGAAAACTTGATTGCAGTGGGAGAGGCCAGCAAAGGCATTTAGCTTTATTCTCTTTATTCTCTCAAAAAATACAAGAGAAGACACTGAAGGAATAGCTGTGCTTAAGTCAAGCCTGAACTCAATTTCTAGGTTGTTGCTTCATAATTCCCCAGTCCCTTAGCTGGGCTGTCACGTCCTGTATGTCCCATTGCTCAAATCACAGTTCATCTAGGTCCTTCTCTATCCACAGGTAGTGACAGCTCTAGAGTGTGTATTATCCCTTAATGGTTCCCTTGAATCCTGACCTTTAAAGAGAATCCTTGTGTTAAATTTCCCACAAATTACCCAGTTCACGCTGCCTGCTAGCTTCCACTAGGACCCAGACTAATTCACAGTAGAACTGGCTATTTTCTATCCCAGGCCATAGCTCTAGCTACCTGGATAACATGAAGGGAGCTGTACTCTTATCTTGAGATTCCTAATATATAAAACAAAAATGTACTGAGATGGAAGAGCCTTCCAGATCACATCTTCTGAAATAAGAGTGAAAAGTTCTATTCCTAATATATCTCTACAACTCAGCATGGCATCAGTTCACAAGACACACTCTTGTTTGATAAAATTATAAGCTGTATGTTATTTTTACTTTACATCTATTCTTATTCTACTAAAAATGTGTTTAAGGTAAAGAAACTTCTAAAAAAAACTCTGTTTTTACAAGTTTAACACTTCATATAGCACATTATAGAAGGAACATGGGCCATGGAAACGGACACAATTTCTTAAGCTAACTTTACAACACACTATCCTGAGGAATTTCTCAGGAAGACACCATGTTACCAGAGGTACCATGACTTCTTCAGAAGATTCTAGAGAAATGATATCTTCAGAGGAAGCTAGATGTCTTCAAATAGCCTTGCTTCCTTGGTCAAGACTAAACTTGGAAGAACTTGTCCTCAAGGATTTCCCAGAGTCTATGTACAGGAGATTCCCTTTCCATTCCTCTCCTTTTCCCATGTGGTTTTAACCCTTGTGCACAGCTAACTGCCAGACCCCATTCCAGCCTATAACCCTTGCCAGTATGGCCCTCCCTACCCCATATCCAAACATACTCTTAGGTTACTCTTAGGGCTTGGGCTGAACTCACACTTGGTCTACTGGTAACTGGTTAAAAGCTATATATTTCAGTATCACCTTTCCTCTACAAATTATATGATTTGAAATCAATTTCTCTGTGGCCATATTTAATGTTATTGAAATGCAGGCAGTATCTTTTCAATTATTCATTTTCCTAGCAGTATTATTAACTGATTGGACATGATAATGTGAAGAAGAAATATAACTATTGTTCTAAAGAGCATTGACTAGGAAAAACAGTGGTTAAGATTTCAATAGTATTCTTGACACTCACAAGAAAGAACAAGGGTACCAGCTGTTCTCACAATGCTCTTGAGAAGCCTGTCCTCCACCATTGCAAGCATTCTGCATAACAGGCAGTGGGCAGAACTTTAGCTGTAAGCAGGCAGGAACAGTTCTGTCTAAGATATTTCCACACTCTCGTCTCCTTTTATAGTATTTTCTAAAATTTAAAATTTAAAAATTACAGTAAAATACATACAAAATAGCATCTAAGGCTCAGTTCAGTGGCATTATAAACATTCACTGCTCCTATTTCTAGAACTTTTTCGCCATCCCACACTGGATCTCAGTACTCAGTAACCCTTAACTAAGCTCCTGTAAGCACCACCCACTTTATGTCTCTATGATGAATCAAGTGTTTGTATTATTTGAAAGAAAGCTAGTCAACAGACAAGGGCTTAACCTTGCAAAAGAGCACAGAACAGAACTGGATCCCTAGAGCATAGTAAGATGTCAGGGTAGTACCCAGGTAGGGAGTGCAGGCAGAACAGCAAGGTGCCTAGGCAAGAGGCAAACATGGGATGGCTGGATGCTGCACAAATACTGAGTAAAGAAGAGACTCTGGAGGTACAACCCAAATGATGTTCTGGAAAGTGAGGCAGATGAGGGTATATGAAATACAAACAGGTCATGTCTAATAGTTTCCAAATCCTCTGACCCTGAATGTACATACACTCTCTGGGGGAGCAACATAGAACTCACACTCCTGCGGGCCATCATGAGTGTCCTATATCATGAGAGATCCAAGCAGTTATGACTATGAGATGCTATCTAAAGACTGTCTTTCCATGCCAGAAATGTGAGTACTATAGACAGAAGTAATGAGGACTTCCTACAGCATCGAAACAAGGCAAGGTCCTTATTGCTAAAGGGCTGGAAGAAACCAAGACCATACTGCTGGTGGCAGGGCAGAGAACAGATTGTAGAAAGAACAAATGCAAGAAAACAACATGCGAAGAGCACAAGAAACACCGATGGCAGCATAGGTGAGGGAGTACTAAGAAAGCTACATGCTTAGTCAAGACACAGCAAAGCCAAGGAAGTGTTTCATTCATGTAACACACTATTCTCCATCATACGCCCAGTTGCAGATTCAGGAAACAACATGCATGACAGGCCGGGGATCCTTCCTAATCTGGGCAGGTAAAGACTAATTACTGATCTAGCGTGCCCACTTGTGTTTTAGGCCCACAAATGGGTCATGTGCTGGAAGACATTTGGATTACACTATAAATAATGAAAAAGAAATAAGAAGTACTAAAAAGTTGAAAAAAAATTAAACATTATTATAAAAATATGTAAGGATCAGCTAGTTAGTGGACAGCTGATGGACAGATATCTTTGGCAAAAACATACATCTTTAGGTTTACTAAATTCCAGTAATAGCTATTTACAAAGTTCGTATTAAGCCCCCTGCTAGAATACTACTTAAGGCAGTATTATCCATTTATCTAGTTGCCAAGATCTGGGGCTCTCCAGGGTTTGCCAGCCCCCTGACAAATACCTACTTAATTTTTCCTGTTGGGACTCAGAATACATGTCATAAGGCCCTTAGCCAACACTGCAAAATTAACTGTAAAGAGGATCTCCCTCTATCTCTATGATACCATGGTGCCCCTCAAATTTTAAATTTATATAATTTTATTACTTATTCTTTTAAAGATTTACTTTTGAGAGCACAGTATAATTACAACAGTTCTCCCTTCTTTTCCTTCCTCCAAATCCTCCCATACACCCCTCCCCACTCTTCTTCAAATTCATGGCTTTTTTCATTAACTATTATTTCATTCTCATATATATGTATATATATGAAATAGTTATATATATATTATATATATTGCATATATAATACATATATATCCAAATATAATTTTGTATTATACTCTATAATTTTCAGGGCTGACCATTTGGCACTGGACAACCACTTGATGTAATCTTCCCAGGGGAAGACCACTTCTCCTAGCTTTCCTCAGTTTCCTGTAGATTTCTGTGTAGGGTTGAGGCCTCGTGGGCTTTTCCTATGCAGTTTAGCATGCCCTTTGGTGTTATCCTTGCTCAGTTCATGTTTAGGCAGTCACACTGGCCTGAGTTTATGGGTATAGCTTCTGATATTACTAGAAGACACAACCTCCTAGCAAATGCTCTTATCCACTGGCTCTTACAGTCTTTTCTCCCCCTCTTCCATAGTGACCCCTGAGAGTAGGTATGGGAGTGTTTTATACATGTATCCCCTGGGAGTAGGCTCCATTTGAAATAAAGGAAAGACATGCACTTGTTTGTTTGCAAAGTATTGGGATAGAATATATCCTATGACAGTTTAAGAAACATAAGGTGCTTTTCTTGCCATAAAAGAAAACAGCAGCCAAAGACAAAGTTGATGCAATCATGCCAATATGTTCAACTCTGGAGAACAGATAACTGAAGACTTTGGATACAAGTGACTAAATTCTTCAACTGATGCAAAGTAAGGATGTAAACTGTTTCCATTTCTGAGTTTTCAACACACTTCATGGCTTGGTAATGAGCAGCTTTACACAAAACTGCAATATTGTGATAGAGACACCTTAGCTCAGATTCCAACTAGTGATCTGGAAAATGATACTGGAGGTTATCCTCTGCTTCCTCCCAATGGTGTCTGTCTGTCTGTCTGTCTCTGTCTCTCTCTCTCTCTCTCTCTCTCTCTCTCTCACACACACACACACACACACACACACACACAAAATAGGAAAATTCTTCATCGTGTATAAGTGAAGGAAATATATTATTTACAGAATGGACAGAATTAACAAAAAGCTAAAATCAAAAACAAGAAGTTAAAGGTAAATATAGTTGCTTTGTGAGAAGACTCACCGGATGAACTGAAGCCTGCCTCTCTCCATTTTTAAAAAATACTGTACATATATACTACTTGGATTATTATAATTAAATTTATAAATAAACACACCGAGATTAAATGAATATATAGGCAGCATGCTTTAAAATGCTAAACCATTACAAATTCTGACAAATAAGGATCACAAAGTGCCCAGAGTGGGAAACTGCAGCCAGAACGTTCAGAAAAGGACAGAAAAAGTACCTGCAAAGAAGCTACTCGTGGACAATTCTGCCCAGCCCCATCCCAGGCTGACACAGTATGGGGCATCAGGATGGTCTGGGAAGGGTCCCTGAGTCCATGAGGGTGCACAGCATCTGGGGGGAGGGGGTATGCTCCACGGAGGAACTGTGATTAAGCACCACTTGCCAAGGAGCTCCACGAAGCCCATGGTACATGGCTTGCCATCTGTCTACCTGTGTGCTTCTGTGGATGCCCACTTCTTTCAACCTGTCTACAGAATGTCCAGTGAAAACCCCTGGTTGTGGTCTCAGGTTTCCCCCTGATCGAGAAAGATGAAATCAGCTCTCCATCAGCACTTATCTCCCACTTGCTGTCAGTGTGGCTTGGAGACAAAGGCAGAAAAATGGCACCAGAAATGCTCACGAATGGTTTCCTCGTGTTTTTTGTTTATTTTCAATGATATTTAAAAAGTTGCTTTTTCCCACTTTATAGTGCAAATGTTTATTAAAATATTAAAAGACAATCTTCTTTACTGCAATTAAGAACCAGTGGACCTCAGAGCAGTTTTTACTTGAGGTAATATTCAAGGGCCTGCAACAGGAGAGTTTATATGGTTGAACTAGAGCCAAATGGCTGGGTCACAGCCAATGTCCACAGCAGGAAAGAACAATTAGCAACTTGAAGCAATTTTGTGTTTACAGACATTCAGCAAGTAAAGTTCGGTGTAAATAGGCCCCCATGCTATAATTACAGGGATCAGTTCAGAAAATATTGATAGAGGCCGGATACCTACAGTGGGACATTTAAGCATACTTCAGGAAATGTTCTCAGGGAGGACAATAAAGTTATTTAACAGTTTGTACACGAGCATAATAGTAAGGAAGGAGAAGGAGACTAAGACTAATGGTGTACTGCCTAGTCTGTAGCTATCTAAACTTCCTTCAAATAAAAAAAAAATTCCACAGCACTACCTTAAATGAGAACTTTCATAAAGATTGTGGCTCATATTGTAAGTTTTTTTTTTTTACCTGTGGCAGAGAGCTTCAAATTTTTAACTCCTGAATATGAACTTTAGTTTTATACACAGCTTTCACAAAGAGCTCCGACATACAGCCACAGCAGCTACACCACCATCAAATTTTAATTGCAAGTTAACTGTCCTTTTACAGAGCAAGTATAGAAGTGGAAAAGTAAAAACCAACAATATCATATCATACCATTGCTGTATACCAGAGATTGTGGAGAGTGTAAAGGCATCAAAACCAGTTTGGCTGTAATCAGCACGATGTGCTACAAGAAAGGTACCTTTCCGTGTCAGAATATCTACTGATGTAAAACACAGCTAACAAATTGTTTAAATCATAGTCTCCCAGACACAACAGAGGAAGCTTCTCTACTGCATCCAACTCACCTGTTTAGGAATCCCTCTCGACTCTGCTGTCCACGTTTGTTAGTTACTGGATAGCTGCTGCATTTGTATGCAAATATGGAAATGTACTCAAGTATTTATTTGTGTTCCCACATAATAGCAGGGATATAATTCTGTGATATATCTGTGAGTTCAGAAAACTGGCTTCTATTCAGTTAATGTTCTATAGTCAGCCCACAGGAGCTCTTAAGGGCCAATTTCAAATTTTCAGCAAACTTAGAAGCTGGTTATTAAACACAAGCATTGCTGAAGATTAAAGTACATAAACTGCTAATTAAACAAACAATATTGGAAATAAAGGTAATAAATATCCCAGAATGATCATTTCCTAGTAATTCTTACTGCATATCCCTATTATCTACTCAGAGTACCTATGGTATCTGTGCAGTATATTAGCTACTGACATGTAATTGGGCATCTCTTCCCAACCCCACCTTCAGTGATACCATTCAGTAGCTTGAAATGGGCCAAAACAGAATCATTGACATCAATGAAACTGCAAACACCAAAAACCAAGGTTTGATTTATTTGTTCTAAAGATAGCCCATGAAAGTGATGTCTTACTAAAGTCTTACAAAAGTGACTAGAGATTCAATAGCACAGATAAAAATTGTGCCACACCTGTAGACATTACACTGGGGACTGCACTGAAAAAAAATCAAGGATATTTTCTTCTAGAATTAAAAAAAAAAGTTTCAACAAACAGGTTGCTTAAATCACTGGCTGACAAGTAAAGTTTTGAGATGTGGTGGTGTTTACTTTGATCTTTACATAAATGAAGCTATCAACCAGCTTCAAGAGGTGGACCTACTCTCCTTTGTCAGTTGCAATCAAATGTTGCTATGGAAACAGGATTTTGACAAAACTGAAAACTTTTTGTATGATTATATTATTGTATCATCAATTGCAATACAATTGAAAAATGGAATGTGTATTTTAATATGAGTTGTCTTACATATTCTTTATATGGGTGACATTTATTATGAACTTATGAGTGTGCTTACAGGTACACTTTTTATTCTGGACAGCTAGTCGTTACATAGGTACTAGTATGTCACCCTTCCCAAGCCAGGAGGTGGAGAGTCTGACTTTCCTACAGAATCCCATGTAACTATACTTCCTCTCATATCTCTATTGCTCTTTAAATCTTTATGTCTTTAATGAAAAACATCCCAGTTTCAGTACAGAAAAGATTTGCCTCGGCAGCATTACTTTTGCATCATCAGTGACTGTCACCAGATGGCAGCAGGGCTGGGTATGACCCTGGGCAGTCAGACAGATGTAGAGGAAGATCAGAAATTCCTGAGTCATAATCATAGCGAAATAAATAAAGTAAATAAATAAAAACCGACAACAACACAACTGAATCTGTTCATGAGACAACTGAAGAATCCCACACTTTTCTGAGTAACTTTCTTCATGGTAGATAATTTCATCCTTGAAGTCAAAGTTTCAAAATTGGAAGTGCTTCATGATTGCCTCAAAAGCTTATTAAAAGTACATTCCTGAGCTAAGCCTCCAGAGATTCTGATAGTTAATAAGGCTCAGGAATCAACATTTTAAATAATCGCCCCCAAGTATCTCTGAAGGCAGGTTGTGGCTTGAAACTCACAGTGAGAAACAGTGTTATGGCACACTCAACATAAACACAGTAGGTATCCCCGCTCCCCACTGCTCTCCCAATGGGAGAGCGGCTCCCCACTGCTCTCCCAAGCCCACTCTGATTCCACCAATCTGCTATAAGAAGCCATCTTCCTGTCTATAAGAAGCCATCTTCCTGTCTATAAGAGGCCATCTTTCTGTCTCTCTGGCTTTTGTTCCAGCTAGCATGAGCCTCACCTCACCCACCCATTCCCCAACAAAGTTTCTTTGTTCCCAGCTTTAGAAAAAAAAAAAGGGATGCATATTGGCTATCATAAACAGTCTCATGAAAAATCTCCCAAGCCAAGAGGGACAGCACCAGAACAGAAGCATGGGAGGTTCCCTGGGACTTGGTTTGAATCTGAAACACCTTTTTCAAATGCTCATGAACCATCTGCTAAGTTGGCTTAAGACTTTGCCAGGAATGGACACTGAGCTGACAATCTTCCATTTCCAGATTCCATGTATCCTCCACTGTGAGCACTGGGCTCAGAGCCCAACTCTCTCAGCTAGTGGAGCCGCCTCTATTGGATGTCTTCTAGCATCTGTCACCATTATTCTCTCTCTCCAGGCAGGGAGATATCTTCTTTTTCAGTTTGAACTTAAAGTAAAATAATAACATTTCTGATTATTCTTTGGGTGTTTCCAAAACTCTAATTAATTCTAGCTAATGGAATTCCTGAAAGTATCTCGATAGCATATGCTTCCTGAAAGTTCCTAGATATGTACTTGCCAGGCCATTTCATTCATGTGACTCAAGCATTTTGGTGTATACTCACTGGGATGTGAGAGTTGCCAAGATGAGGTCTCCCCAAATCCACATAAAAGAGGAAGAATAGATGAATATTTTTAAAAATTATTTTTACTATTCTTAAGCTATTTGTAATCTAACTGCATAAAATACACTATTCACTTAAATACTATGTCAAAATTTTTAAATAAGAAAAAGTATACCTTTGCTTAAGCCACTTATAGAACATTAACTGAGCTATAACTATCAAGCCAAATCAAGGAAATTAATAGTAAGTGAAATATGATGAAGAGTCACTTTCTGGGGATGGAGGTATATAGTCCAGTTGGTACAGTGCTTGCTTACCATGTACAAAGCCCTTGGTTTCATCCCCAGCACTGCATAGACCAGGCACAGTGGCATATGCTTACGAACCCAGCACTCAGAAGAGGCAGGTTACTGTCAATTCTATATTAAGTTCTTTTCTGGGATGCAGAGGGTCTCACAAACCCTGTCTTTGAGAGGGAGCCCCACCAGCCCGTCTATGAACCACATTCTACTGTTGCCTTGGGTACACCAGGAGAAAGCATGGCTTCAGCTCCTTAGGCGCTTAGGTATCCCCAAGACAATCCTGCAGAAACCCAGGAATTAGGGAAACAAGAGTTTTAAAATCACCACACAGATGAAAATGATCAGTACTTACTTCAGTTTAGAATCTGCTTTTTCTCGGCTAACTAACTTGTCACATTCCTGGCTTTTAACATGTCTACAGCATCCTTGGTACACTGTCTTTCTTAGTGAGTCTTTACACACCAATGTGATAGAACTATTCAACTGAAAATAGTCTGAGCATGATTTCCAAGAAGTTGGTGATAAAGTTCTGCAATAAAAATGTGTTTTATCATTGAAAACTCAAACCTAGCATGCAGTCTTGGGGAAGAGGCATCAACCTTCAACTAAACACACAGGATGTCCACTAAACCGTATTTCCCTGAGCCTAACACAGTACTTAACACAGTAATCATATCAGCAAAGTTACTTTAGTAATAAAAATGCCCCTTTAGATTTGTAACAGCAGAAGCAGTCTCTCAATGGTTTGCCCTCTTTCCTGTCTCATTCATTATTTCTTCAGTTATCATTGACTTCTGAAGAGGAATGTAAGACAGGAACCCTTTCTGAGAAGTGTAAATACACTATTGTTTAGCATACAACACATAAACAATTCTCCTTTTGCAATTCTCTCATATCTTTTGGGTTTTGAAAATGCTTTCTAGGCTGCAACTTGATGACAATGGCTAGAAGTCAGCCCCAAACAAGTATCTACTCGGACAATCCAGCCTCCTTACATCTATTCAGACATTTATCAAGCACTATTGTGCCTTAAAAACTGAGTAAATAAAGAGAACCAAAAGATGCAAATATGCATCGCATTCTTTTAGCAAATCCCCAGGTTAAAGAAGGAAGCGGACGAAAGGACAGTGGTGGTACATGCCTTTAACCCCAGCTCTGTCTACAGAGTTCCTGGACAGCTGGGGCTACACAGAGAAACCCTGTCTCAATAACAAACAAACAAAAAGAAAAGATTAGAAGGAAGTAGATCCATAGACAGATAGAAGAGCTGATACAAGAATAGGAAAATGGATAAACAGAGAATTCAGGGGACTCTCAGGATTAAGGAAAGATCAAGAAAAATTAATGAGAAAGGAAGAGAGATGGCCAGGAGAATCAGTCTGGGCTGAAGGGTAGTTTAGGAGTTAAGAAACAGTCCCCAAATGTGATGGTTTGTATATGCTTGTCCCAGGGAGTGGCACTATTAGAAGGTGTGGCCTTGTTGGAGGAAGTGTATCACTGTAGGGTTGGGCTTAGAGATCTTCCTCTTAGATGCCTGAAGATGCCCAGTCTGTTCCTGGTTTCCTTTGGATAAAGGTGTAGAACCCTCAGCTCCTCCTGCACCATGCCTGCCTGGATGTTGCCATGCTTCTGCCTTGATGACAATGGACTAAACCTCTGAACCTGTAAACCAGCCCCAAGTAAATGTCTTTTATAAAACTTGCATTGGTCATTGGTGTCTGTTCACAGCAGTAAAACCCAAACTAATACACCAACTCAGCATAAAATGAAGGGGGTCAAATAATGCAACCTGATAAGGCTAACATAAAGCATCATGTGTCCTTTGGCCTTGGTCCTGCTGCTCACTGGAACCACTGAAGTTTTATAAAGTGAAGCAGTGAGTCCTATCTAGTTTTCAGAAAGTTCACTGCTGCCTCTATGGAGGGTAGACTTCCATAGCAAAGACAGGTGTAGAAAGTGGCTTCCATAGCTCAGAGAATGGTCTGATGGTGTAAAATTGGAAGACAGTCATAAGAATGGAGATGGGAGACAGATACAAGGAACAATTATGAGGTAAGACTAGTGGACACAGGTGGTATCAGATATGAATAGTGGTGGTGGAAATGGTAATGATGCTTCTGAAAATGACTCCCACTTTTTTGTGTGTGATTTTTTTATTGGATATTTACTTTATTTACATTTCAAATGTTATCCCCCTTCCTGGTTTCCCCTCCACAAACCCTCTCCCCTGCTTCTATGAGGGTGTGCCTCCACCCACCCATCCACTCCTGCCTCCCTGCCCTTGCTTTCCCCTACACTGGGGCATCGAGCCTTCACGGGACCAAGGGCTCCTTCTCCCACTGAGGCCAGACAAGGCCATCCTCTGCTACATATGCAGCTGGAGCCATGGGTCCCTCCATGTATACTCTTTGGTTGGTGGTTTAGTCCCTGGGAGCTCTGGGGGGTCCTATTGGTTGATATTGTTTTTCTTCCTTTGGGGTTGCAAACCTCTTCAGGTCCTTTAGTCCTTTCTGTAACTTCCTCATTGGGGACCCCGTGCTCAGTCCAATGGTTGGCTATGAACATCTGCCTATGTATTTGTCAGGTTCTGACAGAGCCTCTCAGGAGACAGCTATATCAGGTTTCTGTCAGCATACACTTCTTGGCATCCACAATAGTCACAATTGGTGACTGAATGAATATAGGATGGATTCGGGGGGTGGGGGGCAGTCTCTGGATGGACTTTCCTTCAGTCTCTGTTCCACGCTTTGTATCCACACTTTGGTCTTCCTTCTTTTCAGCTTCATGTGGTCTGTGAACTGTATCTTGGGTATTCCGAGCTTTTGGGCTAATATCCACTTATCAGTGAGTGCATACCATGTGTGTTCTTTTGTGATTGGGTTACCTCACTCAGGATTATATTTTCTAGTTCCATCCATTGCCTAAGAATTTCATGAATTCATTGTTTTTAATAGCTGTGTAGTACTCCATTGTGTAAATATACAACATTTTCTGTATCCATTCTTCTGTTGAAGGACATTTGGGTTCTTTCTAGCTTCTGGCTATTATAAATAAGGCTGCTATGAACATAGTGGAGCATGTATCCTTATTATATGTTGGAGCATCTTTTGGATATATGCCCAGGAGTGGTATAGCTGGGTCCTGAGGTAATACTATGTCCAATTTTCTGAGGAACTGCCAAACTGATTTCCAGAGTGGTTGTATCAGCTTGCAATCCGACCAACAATGGAGGAGTGTTCCTCTTTCTCCACATCCTTACCAGCATCTGCAGTCACCTGAGTTTTTGATCTTAGCCATTCTGACTGGTGTGAGGTAGAATCTCAGAGTTGTTTTGATTTGCATTTCCCTGATGACTAAGCATTTTGAACATTTCTTTAGGTGCTTACTGGCCATTCGATATTCCTCAGTTGAAATTGGGACTGGGCATGGGGTCCCCAATGGAGGAGTTGGAGGGCGATCCGGAGGAGCTGAAGGGATTTACAGCCCCATGGGAAGAACAACGATGTTGGCCACCCAGATGCCCCAGGTCTCCCAGGGACTAAACCATCAACCAAGGGGTACACATGGTTCCAGCCAAAAATGTGGCAGAGGAATGCCTCTGGGCATCAGTGGGAGGAGTGGTCCTTGGTCCCGGTGAAGGCTCAATAGGTACCCTAACAAAGGGAAATCGAGGGGGTGGGAGATGGGAGTGGGTCAGGTGGAGGGGCATATACTTGGAGGCAGTGGGTGGGAGGAAGGGTTGGGGGTTTTGGGGGAGGGGTGAAACCGGGAAAGGTTTTAGCATTTGAAATGTAAATGAAGATTATATTCAATAAAAAAAGAAGAAAAAAGAAAATTCTTTGTTTAGCTCTGTACCCCATTTTTTAATAGGGTTATTTGATTCTCTGGAGTCTAACTTTTTGAGTTCATTGTATATATTGATTATTAGTTCTCTATAGGATGTAGGATTGGTAAAAATCTTTCCCAATCTGTTGGTTGCCATTTTGTCCTATTGACAGTGTCCTTTGCCTTACAGAAGCTTTGCAATTTTATGAGGTCCCATTTGTCTATCGTTAATCTTAGAGCATAATCCATTGGTGTTCTATTCAGGAAATTTTCCCCTGTGCCCATGCACTTGAAGCTCTTCCCCACTTTCTCTTCTCTTAGTTTCAGTGTGTCTGGTTTTACCTGGAGGTCCCTGATCCACTTGAACTTGAGCTTTGTACAAGGAGATAAGAATGGATCAATTTTCATTCTCCTACATGTTGACCTCCAATTGAACCAGCACCATTTGTTGAAAAGGCTATCTTTTTTCCACTGGGATGGTTTTAGCTCCTTTGTCAAAGATCAAGAGACCATAGGCATGTGGGTTCATTTCTGGGTCTTCAATTCTATTCCATTGATCTCCTGTCTGTCTCTGTACTAATACCATACAGTTTTTATCACTATTGCTCTGTAATATAGCTTGAAGTCTGGGATGATTGATTCCCCCAGAAGTTCTTTTATTGTTGAGAATAGTTTTCGATATCCTGGGTTTTTTGTTATTCCAAATGAATTTGCAAATTGTTCTAACTCTATGAAGAATTGAGTCGGAATTTTGATGTGGATTGCATTGAATCTGTAGATTGCTTTTGGTGAGATGGCCATTTTTACTATATTAACTCTGCCAATCCATGAGCATGGGAGATCTTTCTATCTTCTGAGATCTTCTTTGAGTCTTTCTTCAGAGACTTGAAGTTCTTGTCATACAGATCTTTTACTTGCTTGGTTAGAGTCATACCAAGGCATTTTATATTATTTGTGACTATTTCAAAGGCTCCCACTTTATGATCTGAGTGACTAGGGGGTGAGAGTAGTGTCACCCACTGAGATGAGAAAAATATAGAATTGGGGGAATCACTTATCCATTTACTTAATATTTGACTACTTCAAGTTGGTCTAGGTATTGTGAGCACATAGAAGGAGATAATTGCAGTTTATATATTTGTGGGGAAGTCATACACTAGACAAACACAATATTGTGCAAATGCTGATATATGTTCTTTGAATAAAAGAAAGCCATGGAAAGGAAAGGCCCATAAGACCTTTCTAGGGAGTTATTTATTGAGCAATGAGGCTAAACAAAGAGTGCTGAGGCAGATGGGACCTGTGAGTTTGTGATCATGTTGAAATGCAAGTCACTCTGTCCACATAGAGATCAGGAGGATCCAGGCTGAAATATGGATTTGGAATTATCATTATATCAGAGTTTCCTGAGTCATGAGATGGGAGAAGGCAGCTTGGGAGATAAAACCAAGTGAGGACATGATGAGTGTAGTTTTGGCTACACTGCTTTGTGCTCCCAGCTGGTCACAGGTTTGCACCTGCCCAGGAGTTATCTCAGATCCAAGGATCAACCAATCTCAATCTCTCTCTCTCTCTCTCTCTCTCTCTCTCTCTCTCTCTCTCTCTCTCTCTCTCTCTCCAATTAATCTTAAAATGCCTTGGCTAACTCAATGACTAGGCACTCCAAATTCTTCCTCTGCTACCCCAGGCTAATAACTCACATGGCTGGTTGGCTTTATCTCCTGCTGCTACTGCATCCTCTTCTTCCTGAGTCCTCCTGATTCTCCCTTCGTCCTACCTAAGCAACTCCCAGTGTCTGGCCCCGGGCTCAACCATTAGACACTGGCATCTTTATTGACAGAACAAAAAACAATTGGGGACAAAGACCTTCAGTGTCTAGACACATTGGTGCAAGCATTAGCACCAATTTCCAATGAGGACATAATGGGTCTAGTTTATAAGGGGCAAAAATACTAATATTTATGGGACAAGTAGAAGAAAAGACACAAGTGAAAGAGGAAAAGAAAAATGGGATTCGCTGTTACACAGCTGCTGAGGCACAAGGCAGCACTCACTTGTTTTAAATGCAGCAGCATCCTTATGACAAACATGTGCCCCAGAGATTAGCAATTAGCAGGTCACCAGTGACTGTAGCTAGTACAGTCCCAGGAGGGTGGGTGTGAAGGCAGAGGAGGAGACTCGGCCAGTGAGAGATGCCTTCCAAGCTGTGTGAGAGCGGGGCAGAGGTCTACAAGAAGACCAGAGCTGGCCAGTCAGAGAGGATGAACTGAAGCCTTGCTTCCTGACAAAGGGCATATTGCTGGAGCAGAGGACATGCTCACTGTGCCTGCTAATCATGCACAGCGCAGGCTCCCGGGAACCAATGAGCCAACTAGAGCCAGCCAGAATGGCAAAGCTAGGATACCTACGATTTCTTCCTCAGATGGATTTGTAAACATTTTCAGGAAACTAGTTCCAAATACGTATATGGGATCACATCTAATGGGAGATATTGTAGGTACAACAGCATGGAGGGGCTTTTCCATGGAAAGGAGGCTGGGAATCTATAGCTAAGTTTCTTAAGCAAGTGGCTTCACAGTTTTGCATCCTCTAAGGGAAAACTTATTCCTCCATTCATTCAGAGAGCACTGGCCTCAAGAATTCAAGGTCATGTGTTGGCTGCATGTATCAAATGAGGTAAAGGAAAAGAAAACCTAAAAAGTGCTGGAGAGGAGAGCCCAGTGAACTGGGAGAAACTAACCAAGTACACTAATAATATAAAAAAGACCAAAAACTAGGCAGTGATGGCAGGAATGAGTTACAGAAACATAGCTGTGTGAGTGAAAATCGCTAGACAGATGCTGTGACTACAAAGGCCAACTGACTGAACTTCAATGATGTGGGAGTGTTGGCATGTTACAAGCCCAGAGACAAATTATCCTGTCTCACATTCAACTCCTTCATAACCACTTACTACTCACCTCTGTACATGTGACCTACTATCTTTGTGACTACTGAGTAGATTTTTAGAATGCAGGAACAGATCCATAGCTTTCACTGACCCAATGGCTACAAATGTTGTCAGATGGCATCTGAGGCCTATGGCAGAGAGTCCCCCACTTTGGCATACCCACCTGCCTGATGTTCCCACCAAGGTGAAAGTGCCTTGACCTATAACTTTCTTTGTTCTGTCACTATAAAAACTTCATAAATCTGCCGTGTTAGAGAATGGAATTTGAGGTTACTTGATCCTGTGTTCTTGTTCTATGGTCACTCATATTTGGCTCCAGAATAAACTACCTCTTATCTCCTTTGAGGATAAAGCTGTTTCTTATACCTACAGTCTAAACAACAAGTCCTGAAATATCAGAATGAGCAAAAGAGAAGTAAAGCCCTGGCTAATCAAAGGCAGTTTTACATAGCACGGCAGGCAATAAACATATCACAGGACTTTATCTCAAAGGGCAGCAATAAAAATAGACTCTGAGGGTTTTTAGATAGATCTAGAAAGAGAGAAAAACCATGTCTATTTCTGAAATTAGGTAATGTGGAAGGCTGTGAAATCTTGGAGACTGAATTCACTGAGGATATGACTTGATCACTCTCTCCACAGCCCCATTCACATACTTCCCTGACACGACCATCAGGTTTGATATTTGTTTGTTTGGTGCTTCTGTTTCTTGGAAAGATACCAACCTCTGAATTCCTGTAAGCAAACCCCTGGCACTGCAGGCTAAACATACCCTGCCTTACTCTAATCTATCCATAGAACATGCATATAGGTCTCCTTCTCCTATGTTGACTGTTCTTGTGCATGGACCTCACCTGGAGCCAGGAAAACTATACACATAGAAATGTGAAAGAGTATAGAAGCAACAGAATCATGTTTTAAAAGGAAAAGGCTGCAATGAATGCAATTATTATTATAATATTAAAAGGATACTTGAAACAGCTCTTTCATTTTAGACTCACCTCTAAAAGTTTTACATACTTCCAACTCATATTCTGAAACCCAATCCAATCTCTGTCCCTCATCCCAGTTCCATCTCTGCATTGTGCATGGTCCAGATGCCTAAGTTATAAGGCCCATACTGTCTTTATACCTTTCTCCAATTCTACCCCATGCCCTGTGGATTTGATTGCAAAACAGACTACTATTACCATTAACGTACAATTCAAATTCTAACAGTCCACAGACTCCTGCATGTGTTTCTGACTTGTCTGTCAATACAAAAGCAGGCCATAGTCTAACTTCTCAGTCTAACTCTGTCAATCTTAGACTAACTCAGATCCTCCAACAGGCTAATTTTTCCTTCCTCCCTCCCTCCCTCCCTCCCTCCCTCCCTCCCTCCCTCCCTCCCTTCCTTCCTTCCTTCCTTCCTTCCTTCCTTTCTCTTTCTTTCTTCCACAGCACACCTTCCATGTTTGAGTTAGGGGTCTCCTATCACACCATACTTTGTTTTACTGTACTGTTACCCATATTGTTCAGGACAGGCGCCTTGTCCTAGTCACAGTAGCTCCAGCACCACGGACAGTGCCAAGGGTGCATCCTCTTGCATACAATAACTAATTGCATGACATTGCATTTAGGAAAAATAGTAAATGCTGACAGTGGTGGTGCATACCTGTAATCCCAACACCCACACAGGAGGATCACCACAAGCTCTAGGCCAGCCTAAGGTAGAAAGGCCTTGTCTTAAGAGAGAAACTGAAAAGCCAACAGGTTTAGAGAAGAGAATAACGCAAGAGCAGGAGAGGAAAAAGAAGATGAATGATGGCGCAGAGCCTTAAAAGGTGGGTGGAAGGTAGTAAGAAAGAATAATGAAGTCAAAGGCAGAAAGAATGAAGGGTGTGCTGGGAATGGTTGTGTGGACCTCTGGTAAGTGAGAGGAGTAACAGCAAAACATTAACTGATGTCTGGGTGCCACACCCTGTCCCAAACACACAATCTTCACACCTCACAGTTCTCCTCTTCATGTTACTATTATCTTGCAAAAAATAATGTTGAGACACTGTGATGTTGGGTAACTCTCCTGACACTGTGAAGCAGAATTTGAACCCAGGTTATACACACTGTCTAGCACATGTACTCTTTATTGAAGGTGTTTATCTAAGGAGTATTTACACGTAGAACAAAGGCAGATCCAAGGGTAAAACGTTCCACACTCAATATCATACTTGAACATGTGACTTCCCTTTCATATGTTCACACTTTCACATGTTCACATGTTCCCTTTCACACTTTCAGCTCTTGCTCCCCCAACACCCTAACCTAAATTTCTACTTGACTGCTCCTCTGAGAGGAAGCAGAATTACCTGAAGTTAATATGAGCCAGAATCATGAAATGGGAGGTGAAACAGGACTGCCCATTCCTCCCCACTCCTCCAGGGTGCTCTGTAGAACACGGGCCTAGGCGGGGGACTCAGGATAGGCCTGTATTGTGTGTTGCTCTCATTACCCTGCACTACAGATCCAGATGGGGAGGGGAGCAGAGCTATGTGTAGCACAGAACAGTGACCCACACTATACTACCCAACTCTGACCTTTCTCATCTTAGCAATACTGTCAAAACGTTAACTTCTAGGAGGGCAGGGTGTGTAGTATATATGGCCCTCGAGCAAAGCACCTCTCTGGACCAAAGAGAAACTTCTTCTTCAATTGACATTACAGATGGGTCTGGAGCTACAATATTTGTTGTACTATTTTACACTAGGGAAAAAGAAAATGTGTTCCCTAGTCTTTTCCAAACTTCTGCAATAATAAAACAGCTTTGTCATAACGGTTAGCATTTGAATATGTAGAAAAGGAAGGCCTCTCCTCCAGCTGAACAAAAGCTCACACAGTGGCTATTATACCTCAGGTTCTTGCATTTATGTAAGTCTTCCCTCTCCAAACAGAAGCAAAGTAGTTAGAAGCAGAAACCTTTGAAACCTTCCTCAACCTCCCTACTTTGTACTAGGCTTTTTATTATGAGGCTTTGGAGATTTCATCTATTATAACCATCATATCTGATGGCAGTGCACACACATGCACATGCATATGTACTTCTTGTGCATGTAAGCATCAAAGTCAGTACCCTTTGATGAAGGCAGATTTTTCACAAGAAATTAATTTTAACTGATTCAATTTGCCATCTAACAGTGGTTACCAAGGATACCAAATAGCCAGAATCACTTGGCTCCAACTTGCTTGTTAAATCAGAAGATGTTAACAAAAAAAAGCTGTGAAGAATTATTATTGTCTAAATAATCTGGCTAGAAATAGTGTCCCCTCCCAATGTTCCCAAGTCCTGAACTCTGCTAAAAACATCCCCATCTATAATAATTACCAAGATTGTGCAAACATTTTTCTAGCATTTGAAGTTGAGTGATTAATATGCAAGAAAATGACCACTAATGGTTTCACTTTCATTCACTCCTGATAAAGCACTGGACTGAGAATGGCCACTGATTTGATCTCCTTATCTATCTCAAAGCAGACGATTCTCACCACGGCAGTTAATTGAGCATTCGGGTAATCTCGCTGAGTCTGCTCTAAATCAAACAGCCCGTATCTGTGTGTTTAGTAATATGGGCAAGCATTTAACAGATGAGCCTAGGACATGCTTTTGAGGGCAAACAATTAAAAACACCCAAAACAACCTCCAAAAGCACACAAAAGACTAGGAGCTGTCTATCCAGTGTCACTGTAAAGAGGAATCAAAATTTCAGTTATTTTCTTTCTAAAAGAAAAGCCATGCTTTTTATTAATAAGTGCATTTCTGTACACTTAATAATGTGAAATGCTGTCATTCACTGCTAGTAATATGTGTTAGTTCATGGTATGCCTGCACTTTGTTCATATTATCTTCTCCAAAAATTGTTAATTGTTATAGTTGTCAGAATCTGCCAACTCTCTGTTTTACAGTTGTTAGTTCTGGGGTCATGTGAAGGTTTTACATACCTTAAATATGACAGAAACAGGCAGTTGCTACCCACTGTGTTTCCCCAGTTTTCTAAAACAGCAGACATTATTTGTGTCTGACATGGCATCTCTCAAGCCACAAGACTTCATTTCTCCATTTTCCATAACTAGTTAGGGTCACATGACCGAATCTGATCAGTGGGATGAAAACAGGAAGCTGAGTGGGACATTCAGAAAGATTTCTCCACCTTTCCAAAAAAGTAGGCTAGGGTCTGGAGAGATGGCTCAGCAGTTAAGAGCACTTGCTGCTCTTGTAGGAGACCTTGGTTTCATTCCTAGCATCCACATGGTGATTCACAACCATCCTTAACACTAGACCTCCCTCCACCCAAGGATCCTGCATCAGTGATTGTATAAAAGTTTTACCACAGTGCATGGTGCTAAGGCCCAGTAAGTATCATTGTTACTGTTATAATTGTTGCTATCAGCACCATCCTTATCACAATCAGATACTGACTTTGCTTCAGAAGGTATTTTCAGAAATAACACTGGATTTTTATCACATGCTTTCTTGGCACCACCTGGAGTGACAATGTTTGTTTCTTCAAAACCTTAGCTATCATGAATGAGATAGCTTTTCACACCCACTGCAATGACTGTACTAAAAAAGATAGGTAATGACAAATGTTGACAAGGCTTTGTTGAAATGAGAATCCTTGTACACTACTGGTAGGAATATAAAACACTGCAGTCATCGTGGAGAACGGTTTGGCAGTTCATCAAGATGTGAAATGTAGATTTACAATATGACCCAGAAATCCTATTTCTAGGTATACTGCTAAGAGAAATGAAGAAATACATCTATATAAAAACTTTGTACCTAGGGAAGTGGGAATAAGACTCAGTCAATAAGTGGCTTGTCAGGCAAGCATGATGAGTGGAATATAGATTCCATTACCCATGGAAAAACTCAGGCATAATAGCACACACCTGCAGCAACACCAGGGATGTGGAAAAGGGGGGGTGTAGTAATGTGAATGAGAATGGCCTTCAAAGATTGTTTGAATACTTGGTCCCCAGGTGGTGGAAGTATTTGGAGAAAGTTAGCTCTCTAGTCTTATGCCTGTGGCTCAGATATAAGTTCTGAGCTACCACTCCAGCACTATGACAGCCTCCCTGCTGCCATGCTCTCTGTCCTGATGATCATGGACTCACTCTTTGAAACTGTAATCCCCTTTTAAATTCTTTAATATATAAGTTTCCTTGGGACTTGCTGACTAGTTAGTCTAGTTGAATCATAAGCTATGGATTCAGTGATAGACCTTGTTTCAAAAAACAGGGTGGAGAAGAATAGAAGACATCTGGTATTTCCTTCTAGCCTGTGCCTGTACCTTTGGGCACACACCCCCATGTGTTTTTACACATATATACATGTACAAAATATACACACAGATACATACTGTTTTTTAAAAACTTGCAAAAGAATAAATTAATTAGTAAAAGCCCCTTGCACTTAAATGTTCTAAACAGCATTGTCAATAATACCACCAAAAATGGAAAAATACCAAAAACTGGCAAACAGATAAGTTAAACATAATACAGCCCTAAAATACTACCAGCAAGAAAAAGAATGATATAAAGCATATGACTGAACTGCAAAATTACGCTCATACAACCCTACCACGGCAAGCTCTTGTGTAATAAGACATCATTTATCTATAAGATACATCCAGAAGAAGTAAATTTACTGATGAAAAGTTGCTTCATGGCCTTCTGAGGTGGGAATTAGCAGAGCACATATATGAGGAGCCTTTCTGGGGTCATGGGAACTTTCTAGAACTGATGTGTGGTGATGCTTGAACAACTGTAGACTTACGGGAAAGAACTACCTTGTAAATTTAAAAGGGATGAAGTGCACGATGTGGAAAATGTGCCCTAATGAATATTTTTTTTTTGTTTGAGACAGGGTTTTACTGTGAAACCCTGGGCTAGCTTTGAGCTCATTCATCATAATCCTCTTGCCTCTGCCTTCAAACTACTGGGATTATAGGTATGCATCAGTATGCTCAACTGGACACACGTATTCACTCCTTTGAAGTTCATGTATCCTTTATATGATCTGGCCATGTACTTACCAGTTTCCAAAATGTTTCCTAAACATTACTTTTCTCTTGGTGTAAAAAACTCCCAAAAGTATGTCAGACTTTTAACTGTTAATGCTATCTTCTAATTTATTTTGTCTATCTCATATATTAGTGCAGTAACTTGCCAATTCTGATTTTCATGGGTTATAAAGTCTTAGTAAACTCTGTTGTACACATTTAATTGTTGCTCCACTAATTAAAAGTTTATGGCTGGTAAGTCTTCATTGTTTATCATATTACTTATGAATAATAAATAGATTTTACTTAATGACATACTTTCCATACAGTTTGTTAGAGCAATCATAATTCAATTAGCATGAAGCTTTGTCAAAAGAACAAATAAAGACAACATAAAATCCATGGATAAATATTTTTCACTCATTAATTTAATATAGTTAATGAAACTCTCTTCTGAACACTGAGCCAGGCACTAATTCTCTTCGACAACTCCCCATGCATTAGTTATTATGAAGGCCACTGCTTGCCCCACTCCTGTCCTGAAGCCTCTTTGGATCTAACCTGCCAAAAGTCCACCATCTAATCCCCAATGTCCTAAAACATCACTGTCTATGTGTAATGATGCACCCAACTTAATCTCCCAGGTCTCATAGACTAAAGCACTGGGCAGACAGCTATGCTTGGGTTACTGAAACACAAAACTATAAAAATTAAAAGATTAAAAAAATATAATGGAAGAGAATTGTGACTTTAATCTCCATCAGTTTGCAGAGTGAATCCTCCCAAACTGAACCTGTAGGGATTAGATTAGGAGAAGAGAAGGCTCCAATAATCCACATACAAATGACTTTGAGCAGTGTGGGTTAGGATCGATGGGTGTTTTTACCAAGAATATAGAAAGGAACACTTTGGGGGAATTTTCTGGTTTTCTTTGTAGACTCTCCTTGAAAAAGATTTGCAATATGGTAAATTTTTGCTACCTCAAAATTAAAGCAATATGTAAAAAGGTCTTTTAAAGCCCTAGAATAAAAATGACCTATAAATTCTGGATATTACAGTATGTGAGATCCAAAGCCACAGTTCAGGAAGAAGAGACTAAAGAAAGGCCAGCTGCCTGTTTTCTTCATTTCCTTGGAGATAATCTGGGGAGCCTTAGGGCGAGTTCAGCTATGTTAATATCTGACAAGCGTAGTTTTGAAAAAATATTGAAAATATGTTTAGCTTAAGATTCTCTGATTCACATTATTTCCCGAATAAAATGTTAAGTAGTTCTTGTGTCGCTTCCTCGATCCAGTCAAATCCATTCTGTGTTCCAGGAATCTTTCTGGCAAGTAAAAACATATTCCAAGATGACCGATAGCTGGCAAGACTCAAGCACCCATGGTCTCCTCAAACTCTGCTGCCTAGAGTTCTTGCAACCATGTCTACTGTGCGGTTATCCTAAGTGAACAGATGTTAACCATGTTTCATGCTTAGTAACAAAGAAGACCAAGGTTCTCCTCATTGCCAGGATATTAGCTACATCCTAAAGCTAAACTTTTAAAAATATTTTACATAAAATATGTAAGTAGGGGGCTGTACTTCATAATCTAAGGTTTAAAAAAAACCCAGTGGGCTTTTTGTTTAAATCAATTTTATATATTAAATGTCTGTATTTCCTGCCCCAATATTTTATAAAAGTCTCATATAGATGGTTTGAATATTTTTTTAATTGGGCTCCAACAGTCATTTCAACTCATGAAGGCCATTGACACATGCCCTTTGCAGTGCTGACATCTCATAGGCTTGGGAGCACAGATAATTTAGGCGTCATCCTGATGATTCCGACTCATGAGGGGTTTCACTTGTATCATCAAAGAGTCCCTGGACTGATTCTGACACTCAACTTAAACAGAGAACCACTCCACAAACCCTGTATGCTGAAGGATTTTAGACTTTGGTGCTATTCTTACTTCTTCCCGATGACCCTGGATACCTGCAGCAGGTGTCATATACATCCTTGAACTTGATAGATTTAAAATTAATTTCATTTCTATTTCACACAAAATATTCCCAACTTTCAGTAGTAAGCCCGAAACATCATGTGACCACCTTCCCAGTGGCAGCCACCAGACACTCAGACATCAGGAGCCCTCTATTTTATATCAATGCACTGGCTAGTGTGCCTCTTAGATATTTTCTAAGGTATCTGTCTACTGACATAGAAGGGCCCTTCGAACTTCTGCCTGTTACAAACTAACTTGTTTTCTCTAACCTCCCTACTCCAGCTTTACCCCTCCCACTGCATGACTGACCACACCACTGTTCCACACTGCCCATCCTTGTCTCAGTGTTCTACCATTCTTTAGGTTGCCTCCCCAGTTCTTGGCTCAGTTCACTTGCTAGCTTACTGCTATGCTCCCTAAAACAACTTTCACCACAATTCCTGGTTAATTCTTTACCTGTGTATGCATAACACTTCCAAAACCTTAGAGCAGTGGTTCTCTACCTTCCTAATGCTGCAACCCATTAATACAGTCCCTCATGCTGTGGTGACCCCCATCTATAAAGTTGTTTTCATTGTTACTTCATGACTGTACTTTTGCTGGTCTTATGAATCATATGTAAATATCTGGTAGCAGGATACCTGACATGAAACCTCTGTGAAAGGGTTGTGTGACCCCCTACCCCAGAAGGGTTATGACTCACAGGTTAAGAACCACTGCTCTAGACTCAGTTTTTTGAGCTTTTCTCTTTCAATAATTTGCCTTCCATTCTATCTTAGAACCTTATATGGCAAAAATGCCCTGGATCCTGGTCTCACCAACAGAGCAGCACTTTCATCATCCTAATAATTAAAACCTCTTCCTCCCTCCTTCTTTAATGCATTCCCAATAGCCATTCCCTGGCAGGGCCCATGACTTTTTAATCTTCCTTATCTCTAATTCCCCTCTTTGTTTGTATGTATGTATGTATGTATGTATGTATGTATGTATGTATGTATGATGTAGTGTTACCCATAGACTCACTATACAACTGGGGATAACTTTGAATTGCTCCTCCTGTCCCCACCTCCCAGATACTGAAATTACAAGCTTTGTGCTCTGTGCCTGGTCTTATACAGTGCTAGGGGCCAAGCATGGTTTCATGCATGCAAGGCAAGGACTCTCCTGACTGAGCTACATTCCCACCCCTTCCTTAACCCTCTGGCATGTACACTTTTCTCTCCTTGTTCTAATGAAATTTCAGTCACTCTAATCACTGTATGCTATGCACTCAATATTTTTGCTACTCTTTCATTTTATGCATATTCATAATCCTTGTTTAAACACGAATATCAGGGCAGCAAGATGGCTTAGAACAGAGCTTGCTGCCAAGCCTGATGACCTAAGTTTGAACCTCAGGACCCATCTGGTAGAGGGAGAGGATCAACTCCCAAGTTGTCCTCTGACCTCACATGAATATTGTGGCACATGTGTAAATGACCACACATATAGCCACACAAAATAAAAATGTAAGAAACATGAACACAAATCTCTTCCTTGTCTACACAAACATGGCTGGATGTGGTAGGAGAGTTCCACACACCCACATGGATACACTGCACCCAATTTCATTACACCAACTTCAGACAGGCCTCAGTACTGACCAGCAGTCACCACCCGCAGTCACTGTATCCATCCACCTGCAGTTACCGTATCCATCTACCCATTCATTCTCCTAGATAATTAGTATCACACTCCTGTTTTCAAACCTTCAGCACTTCTGACCCTCAGTCCCTCTCAGAAACTTTGCTTCCTTGTTCACCAAGAAGGGAAGAATAATCACAAGACAAATGATGATGGAATCCCTCCCCTACATCTATCCACTGTGCCCACGGAGTCTGCCTTGACTCCCTGAGGAAGAGTGAACTGCTGGGAAGCCTATCTCCTTCCCAGCATGTCTCTTCTCCAGCGTACAAATGATTCTCTTTAAAAGTCATTTTTTTTAATTTTTCCTGTTATAAAATTTGCTTTTTCTTTAATTTTTCTCCTCTCTTTCTCCTTTCAAGAGACTACTTAAACATTCCCCAGCTCTGTCTTCCTTCCAAAACATTTAGTTCAAAGTTGCCAACGAGCCTTCACATTTAGTATAATGGTCAGCCCTGGTCTCTGCCTCGATTGGCTGAATAGCTGTATTTCCTGCAGATTATCCCTGTGCCCCAAGAAATCTTTCTTCACATTTAGCCATGTACTCCTACTTCTTGTCCCACCCCCTACACTGGTCCTTCTCAGTCTCCTTGTTGGTAGTCCCTCATCTCTGATAAGTTGTGTGAGGTCTATCTTCATTTGTCCTTGATCAAGGCTGTGGCCTGAATGTTTATCCATGCCCTGCCCCCAAATTCACATGTCAAAGCCTCGTCACAAAGTGATAACTTTAAAAATGTAAGGACTTTTAGGAGATGATTAGAACATCTGGATAGAGGGCTGGGGTGTAGTTCAGTGGAAGAGTACTTCCCTAGTATGCATGAGGTCGTGAGATAATCCCCAGTACTGTTGATTATCAAAATAAAGGCAGAGTACACACAGGGATGGGATTAGAGCCACTTTTAAAGAGACCTGTGAAAAACTGGGCATGGTAACACAGGTCTAATTTCAGGGGCAAGAGAATTGAGAGTCAAGGTCATCCTTGGCTACATAGCAAAGTTGAGACCAGCATAGTCCACATAAGAGTTTGTTACTAAGAGAGATTGGCCTGAGATTCTCTTTCTTTGTCGGATCTTTGTGTGCTTTTGGTATTAGTGTAATTGTGGCTTCATAGAACGAGTTGGGTAGTGTTCCTTCTGTTTCTATTTTGTGGAACAGTTTGAAGAGTATTGGTGTTAGGTCTTCTTTGAAGGTCTGATAGAATTCTGCACTAAAAATACTCAATAAAATTCTTGCCAACCGAATCCAAGAACACATCAAAACGATCATTCACCACGATCAAGTAGGCTTCATCCCAGGGATGCAGGGATGGTTCAATATAAGGAAATCCATCAATGTAATCCACTACATAAACAATCTCAAAGAAAAAAACCACATGGTCATCTCATTAGATGCTGAGAAAGCATTTGACAAAATTCAGCATCCTTTCATGCTAAAGGTCTTGGAAAGATCAGGAATTCAAGGCCCATATCTAAACATAGTAAAAGCAATTTACAGCAAACCAGTAGCCAGCATCAATCTAAACGGAGAGAAACTTGAAGCAATCCCACTAAAATCAGGGACTAGACAAGGCTGCCCTCTCTCTCCATATCTTTTCAATATAGTACTTGAAGTTCTAGCTAGAGCAATTAGACAAGAAAAAGAGGTCAAAGGGATACAAATTGGAAAGGAAGAAGTCAAACTATCACTATTTGCAGACGATATGATAGTATACATAAGCGACCCAAAGAACTCCACCAGAGAACTCCTACAGCTGATAAACGACTTCAGCAAAGTGGCCGGATATAAAATCAACTCAAGCAAGTCAGAAGCCTTCCTATACTCAAAGGATAAGCAGGCTGAGAAAGAAGTAAGAGAAATAATACCCTTTACGATAGTCACAAACCATATTAAGTATCTTGGCGTGACGCTAACCAAACAAGTGAAAGATCTGTATGACAAGAACTTCAAGTCTCTGAAGAAAGAAATTGAAGAAGACCTCGGAAGATGGAAAAATCTGCCATGCTCATGGATTGGCAGGATTAATATAGTAAAAATGAGCATCTTACCAAAAGTAATACACAGATTCAATGCAATCCCCATCAAAATCCCAACTCAATTCTTCATAGAGTTAGAAAGAGCAATTCAAAAATTCATCTGGAATAACAGAAAACCCAGAATAGCTAAAACTATTCTCAAGAGTAAAAGAACCTCTGGGGGAATCAGTATCCCGGACCTCAAGCTGTACTACAGAGCAATAGTGTTAAAAACTGCATGGTATTGGTACAGTAACAGACATGTAGATCAATGGAACAGAATTGAAGACCCAGAAATGAATCCACACTCCTATGGTCACTTGATCTTTGACAAAGGAGCTAAAACCATCCAGTGGAAAAAAGATAGCCTTTTCAACAAATGGTGCTGGCTCAGCTGGAGGTCAACATGCAGAAGAATGCAAATTGACCCATCCTTATCTCCTTGCACTAAGCTCAATTCTAAGTGGATCAAAGATCTCCACATAAAACCAGACACACTGAAACTAATAGAAGGGAAACTAGGGAAGAACCTTGAACATATGGGCACAGGGGAGAATTTCCTGAACAGAACTCCAATAGCTTATACTCTAAGATCAAGAATAGACAAATGGGACCTCATTAAATTACAAAGTTTTTGCAAGGCAAAAGACACCGTCAAAAAGACAAAGCGGCAACCAACTAACTGGGAAATGATCTTTACCAACCTTACATCCGACAGAGGGCTAATATCCAAGATATACAAAGAACTCAAGAAGTTAAACTCCAGAGAGGCAAGTAACCCTATTAAAAAATGGGGTACAGAGCTCCACAAAGAGTTCTCACCTGAAGAATATCTAATGGCTGAGAAGCACCTAAAGAGATGTTCATCATCCTTAGTCATTAGGGAAATGCAAATCAAAACAACCCTGAGATTCCATCTCACACCAGTCAGGATGGCTAAGATCAAAAACACAGGAGACAGCAGTTGTTGGCGAGGATGTGGAGAAAGAGGAACACTCCTCCACTGCTGGTGGAATTGCAGGCTGGTACAACCACTCTGGAAAGCAGTCTGGCGGCTCCTCAGAAAACTGGGCATGACACTTCCGGAGGATCCGGCTATACCACTCCTGGGCATATACCCAGAGACTTTACCTGCATGCAATAAGGACACATGCTCCACTATATTCATAGCAGCCTTATTTATAATAGCCAGAAGCTGGAAAGAACCCAGATGTCCCTCAACGGAGGAATGGATTCAGAAGATGTGGTATATTTACACAATGGAATACTACTCTGCAATTAAAAACAATGAATTCACGAAATTCCTAGGCAAATGGTCAGAACTTGAAAATATCATCCTTAGTGAGGTAACCCAATCACAAAAGATCACACATGGTATGAAGTCACTGATAAGGGGATATTGACCCAGAATCTCAGAATACCCTAGACACAATCAGCATATCAATAGATTTCTAAAAAGATGGAAGGAGAGACCCCTGGTCCTGGAAAGACTGGATGTAGGGGAACGCCAGGACAGAGTAATGAGAGGGGGTTGAACGGAGAAAAGAGGGAGGGAAGGGGGCTTATGGGACCTTCGGGGAGGGAGGAAACGGGAAAGGGGAAGTGATTTGGAATGTAAATTAAAAAAATAAAATAAAATTAAATTAAAAAAAAAAAAAAAAAGAAAAAAAAAAAAAAAAGAGTTTGTTACTGAGCTGGAGAGATGACTCAGTGGTTAAGAGCACTAATTGCTCTTACAGAGGTCCTGAGTTCAATTCCCAGCAACCACATGGTGACTCACAACCATCTGTAATAGGATCCGATGCCCTCTTCTGGTGTGACTGAAGACTGTGACAGTGTACTCATATACATAAAATTAAATTAATTAATTAATAAAAAGAGATCAATAAGTCAATCAAGGCCTGAGAGAACATATGACCCAGCTACCATGTGAGCACACAGAGAGGAACTATCTGTGTGGACCTCAGGTGACACTGACTCCATAAGGCCTTGAAGTTGACTTCCTGGCCTCTAGAACTACAAAAATAAAAATGAAAATGAAAAAAGAAACATTGGGTGTTTAGCCGCCTTTCTCCCCCACCTAGAGTAATTTTGTTATGCAAGGTTGAAAAGACTAATAGAGTACACCCATCTAATCACTTGGCTTTTAAATTTTGCCCATGTGTCTTGGGTACCTAAGTACATTTTCTGCTGTTGAGACCCTCTTCTCTAAACTTCTGGAGAGGGCATCAAACTGGCAATGCAAGGGCACCAATCCAGTAGGCCTCCATCCTCTGTCTGGCATTAAGAACCATTGTTCACTAGTCTAGATTATTCCCATCAACTAAGCACTATTAGCTCTCCACTATTAGCCTAAGCCATATAAACCTCTCTCAAGTCTCTCACCAGAGGCTATTTCTCCACTTATCTATACTTTTTTCAGAAAGGGTCTTATGTATCCCATGCCAGCCTTGAATTTGCTATATAGCTGAGAATAACCTCAAACTTCAGATCCCTCTGCCTCAACCACCCAAATGCTAGGATCATAGGTGCACACTACTTTATCTAGTTTATGAAGTGCCAGGAACCTCCAGAGCTTTGTGAGCCTTTTATCAACTGAACTACATACTCAGCCCTAAGGTCACATTCTTTACAATGGTTCCCAGACCCTACACTCTGCTTGCCATCATCTTTCTATCCTCCTCACCTATTTCACTATAACCCCATTTAGCACTGGCTGATACCTGGACATGCCAGGCATCCTCCTGCATCAGGGCCTTTGTGTCTGCCATTCTCCTGCCTGGATACTCTTCCCCTTCATGCGTATGTCTTACTCCTAAATCTCCTTCCGACCCTGACTCATAAGCAACTTAACATTCTTTCCATTTTTATTTTTCCTCATAGTATACAGTCCGTTTCATAGTAATTATGTATAGTAACACTCCGTAATTAATTTATACACTGCACTTCCCTACCCATCATGCATGTTCCATGAGGGAATGATGTGTTTTGTGTTTGTACATTATTACTGTATATGCAACTGCACAGATTTATATACAATACTCTGAACATCTAGCCATTGTATGAAGTCATAAGGTTACATGACATGCTGGTCAGTAAGGGACTATATATATGGTATCATATTATTATAATGAAGAAAAAACACTCTTGTCTCTTGACTACATAAAAAGGCCATGATAAGAGACTGGCCTATACCATCAGACTTGCATGAGTCTGTGTTTGCAAAAGAATGAAACTGCCTAACACTGCACTTCTCAAACCATTTCCCTATTACTGACATGTGACTGCACATACAACAGAGCCTGGCACACAGTAGATGCTCAATAAATGTGATGCAGAAATGAATGGGACCCTTAATAACTTGATTCCAAAATGATCTAACTAAATGGTGAATCTGAGCTAGGCACGGTCGTGCATACCTGTAATTCCTGTATTCAGGTTGATAAGGCAAGAAGGTTGAAATGAGCTTAAAACCAGCATGGGATACACAGTTCCAGGCCTGCTTTCGCTACAGTGCAAGATCCTACCCTCCCCCCAAAATCTTCTTATGTCAGTCTTTTGATGGAAGCCCTTCAGTAGTTCTGACTGTATGATGATGTAAACTGAAATGTGTTCTGAAGACAGGCATGTCCTGTAAGTATCAAAAGCAAAGTATGTGTGTGTGGGGGGGGGGGTGCAGATATGAATAGGAGCTAGCCTGTGACCTGAAGGCATTCGACTCACTTTTTAAAAAGTGCCTATTACTTGGTAGTTCCCATATAGAGGAGGAAAATCATCTCCACAGTATGGCTTTGTGGGTCCTAGGCAGGCCTCCCATGCTTACATCCTGGTCTCTGTTGAGAAAACAGACTGTGCGTGTCCATGAACCAGGCGACTGAAGTGCATCCAAACGTGCAGCCACTTCATTGTTGAATAACCAGGAAAGGTAGCAAGATGTCACTGTTGGCATCGTCAGAAATTATATCTGGAACCCAGATGTTTGAACCAGATGTGTAAGCTTGCTAAAGGCAGTTTTTACAACTATATGAGATAATTATATTTGAGTTTCAGAGTGACATGACTGGGAATCTAAAATGGGAATCATTTAACAAAGATTTCCTATCTGTCAGGATCTTTCTTACCTTGGACAGGACAAAACCTGTCAACTGGAACATGTCTCCCAAGAGGACACAGAAGACTTGAGAAGCTACACTATAGAAGTCTCACCCCCACCCTCCCACCCCACCCCCTCCCTGCTGAAAACTTCCTGCCTTACTCTGCTGAGATGGCTCCTTTGGGCTCAGCAGGTCAGAGTACTTTCAGGTTTCCTATCAGTACCAAAGCCCACCTAACCCCAACCTCCCCGAATCTGACAAAGGTCCCCCAAGGACTTCTGTGGTGGATCAGTGCTTACTACAACAGTCTCTCAGTCTTCCCATCATGCTCTGCGCTTGCTTATTATTAGAGAGGATCCATTCTCTCCTGTTTTATGGGCTTTGAACTTTCCTAGAATGCTCACCCCACCCACAAACAGACTTCCCTAGGACGCCTTTCAAGACCCACCCAAGCCAGCTAATTGCTTCTCTTTTCCTGCACTGTATCCAGTCCATGGCTCCGTTCATGCCTTTATTTTATTAATTGCAGTTATCAGTTTATCTCAGTTCCTTGGGGGCAGTGAGCTTGTCTAATGTGTCTTTCAATTACTCGTGCCTAACCTGGTACACGGCACTTAAGAGGCACTCAACAAGGGTTTCTGAACTTAATTTTCATTAGGAAAGGGTGATCATATCAATGTGGCTAACATAAAGGCCACAGGACATAAGTAAAATTGGGTAAAGTCACAGATGAATTTTATAATTCTTCATATTCATATAAATAAAAGCATTACCTAGCATGGGAAGAGAGTGTTACAATGGTGGCAGAAGGACAGGGCACATAAGGTCATTCTCAGTAATATACCATGTTCAAGACCAGCTTGGCCTGCATAATGTCCTGCCTCCCCCCAAAATAAAACAAAGTAGAACATGAGGCTGGGGAGACGGCTCAGTAGATGACACACTTGTCATGTAATCAGGATGATGTGAATTCGAATCCCCAGAGCCTGTGTAAAGCTATACATGGGAGTATGTGTTGTAAAATGTTAACATAGTGAACAAGAAGAGACCCCATTTCAAACGAGGTAGAAGGCAAGAGCAGACACCAAGGGTATCCTCTGACTTTCACACATGTGCCTGCACTCACATGCATACACATGAACACATACGCATTATACATGCAAGTGTGTATACATGCACACAAAGATAAAAAACCAGGATGCACAATACAATGGATTTAGTCAGACAATCTGAATTAAGTCACTACACAATGCTCCCCCAGTAAGTTAATTTGATTGAACTTTTACATTTTAATAAATGCAAATTTATAAGAAAGCATCAAGATTGCAAAACAAAACAACTAAAACCCAATAACACACAAATGCACCTTGGCAGGAATAAACAGAAAATCCATCTGGGAGGAACTGCTTAACTAGGCCTAACATAGTCAAAACACTCAATTCTACCAATGACAAACTACAAATTAAAATCACCAGGTAGCTACTTCAATCCTGTTGAATCAGCAGCCTCCTGCTCATGTTGCCTCTCCCACTGAGAGTGAATTTACTGCTAATATGTAACAGGACTAAATGACATAGGGCCACTAGAAATCAATTTAAGCTCATTATTATTTCAAAAGAAAGAAAAGCAGGGAAAGTATAGATGGACGTTATTATCATACTAGGAAAAAAAACACAGAAGCACCACTCACTGGGCATGGTGACTTAAATCCATAATTATCAGAAGGAAGGTAGGAGAATTGCCATGAGTTAAAGGCTAACCTGGGCTACAGAGTGAGTCTGAGGCTAGCCTAAGCTACATAGTGAGACCATGTCTCCTTTTTTTTTGTTTGTTTTTTTTTTTTTTTTTTTTTTTGTTTTTCGAGACAGGGTTTCTCTGTGTAGCCTGGCAGTCCTGGAACTCACTCTGTAGACCAGGTTGGCCTCGAACTCAGAAATCCACCTGCCTCTGCCTCCCAAGTGCTGGGATTAAAGGCGTGCGCCACCACTGCCGGGCTGAGACCATGTCTCAAAAGACAAAGAATAGCAACAACAACAACAAAAAGTAACAGAAATGAAGAAAGGAAAAAAGAGAGACAGAAAAATTAAAAGATAAAATATTCTAAAACAATGTCAAAGTAAAAAAAGTTATACCCACTCTTTGGATGATATATAGCAATCACAACAATAACAATTATACCTGGACAATAATCATAGAAATAATGGCAAACATTACTCAGAATTTATTATAAGTATTTGATATAAATTATGATATACTGAGTTTCCTTGCCAACCTAATTAAATGAAAATATAGGATGCCCAATTCAAATTGAATTTCAGAAAACAATAGCTAACTAACTACTTTGTCTAAGTATGTCCCATGCAATATTACATGCTGTTTATTTCAATTTTAAACTGAACTGACATCCAGTACTTTACCTGCATCCTGTAACAGCAACCCAGATACTAGCAATCCATTTTACCAATGAGAAAACAAGGATACAGAGATAAAGTAAAAGGCCTACAGCTTTGAAAAGTAAGAAAATGCTATGTCTACAAAAGAGTAGAAACACTGTGGGTGGATGATTTCAAATAGAAGGTGGGGAGGGGAATGTGACCATGGACCACCACTGAAAGGAAGGAAACCACGACCTGTAATACCTGTATACATCAACAAGATACCTGGGTATTATTCTGAGCAGGGAACTGTCTTAATAGGCTACTCCCATTTTATCAAATAATAAAAGAGAGTGAAATCTTGTGTTCAAAGTCACTAACTAACCTAACCAGTAAGTGTAGGGTTAGATTCTGGCTCTAATGCTCATGTCCAGTCTGCTTTATCACACAGCTTTCCTTGGGTGGAGTTCTTTTGTTTGCTTTCTTTTCTTTTTCATTTTGGCTTGACATTTAACTTTTTTTTTTTTTTTTTTTTTTTATTTTTCGAGACAGGGTTTCTCTGTATAGCCCTGGCTGTCCTGGAACTCGCTCTGTAGACCAGGCTGGCCTCGAACTCAGAAATCCACCTGCCTCTGCCTCCCAAGTGCTAGGATTAAAGGCGTGCGCCACCACCGCCCGGCCTTGGCTTGACATTTAAGAATGCTTACTGCTCTTGCAAAAGACCCAGCACCTACATGGTCATTCACATCTACCCATAACTCCAGTTCCAGGGCATTTGATGCTCTACTGGCATCTAAGAGTTCTTACATGCATGCACTGCACATAAACTCATGTAGCATATATATATATATATATATATATATATATATATATATATAGAGAGAGAGAGAGAGAGAGAGAGAGAGAAATAATAAATAGAAAAATGTTTCCTGCTAGTAGTGTTACTATATGCTCTTCATGTAAAGGTATGGTGACACATTGTTTAATATCAGCACTTTGGATGCTATAGCAGAAGGATCAATTTAGGCTTGAGGTCAACCTCAGCTATCATGTAAACACAAGGCCAAGCAGTCTGAATTAAGAGATTAAGACCCTGTCTTAAAATACAAATGAATCAAGCCGGTCCTAGTGGCAAATGCCTTTGATCCCACCACTCAGGAGGCAGAACCAGGAAGACCCCTGTGAGTTCAAGGCCAGTGGGATCTACAAATTGAGTTCCAGGATAGCCAAGGACTACATGGTGAGACCCTGTCTCAAAACTCACTTAGTGTCCATGTGGCGAACACACACACACACACACACACACACACACACACACCCCTTTGTCTAGAGATATAGCTCAGTTTCTTAGTTTGCCAACAATGTGTCTACAAGGCACAAGGTCCTGATTCCATCTCCATGTACAACAAAGTCATGTGATAAAAATCTATGCACTAGCATGCAAAAAGGTTTCAAATACACCTTCAAAACCTGCTTCTCTGAGTTTGCTTTGGTCTAAAGTCATATCCCTAATTTCAACCATGAAAAATATGGAAATATGATGGTGCTTGCTTGTAATCCCATCACAAAGTAGGATAAGGAATTCAAGGTTAGTCTCAGCTACACATTGAGTTTAAGTCCTGACCTTCATGAGACCACAATCCCCCTAAAAAGAAAAAATAAAATAAAAAGAAAAGTTTTGATACACAGTGAAAGCTCCCAGGAAGATCAATTCCCATCGTGAAAACATCTGCATAGTTCAAGTTATGACCTCTTTCAGAATACAAAAACACATACTCCACACCTACCCTCTCACGGAGCGACTGCTCTCCTGACTTAGTCCCCTTTGATGCACTCTGAATGTCCTCATCTGATGAAGAAATGTGTGTTTTTTTTCCTAGCCAGCCACATGGTAACCACACCTGCTCACACAAAGGGTGCCAGCACGCTGCCTTCCAGTGCTATCACCTGTGCACTACCCCACGGGTGTTTCTCCACCCTCAGCTTCAGTTTTCCTTGAGACTCTGGCCCACATCAAAGTCTGGGCCTTTGATTGTTTATTCTGAAAGAGGCAGCTGGCTAGGAGCCTGCCTGTGGAGCCTGCACCAGGTTCTGCTTTTGTTTTTCTCTCTTGATAGTTACCTCGTGACTAAACCACTCACTGGTCCATGTAGAGGGATCCCACAGAGATAAAAACACACTTGTTTAAATAAAATATTTATGCAGAAACCCTAAAATGTCACTAAAGTAAATGCAAATTAGACCTTCACATACTGTACATCCAATATGCCACTCACTCCTTGGAAGACTACTTCCCCATTGCAATTAACATTCATTTAAAAAAAATTAATCCCACTGAGTATAATCACACCAATAACTATTCCTGAAAATCCATCATTTTAAGAATGATTCTTTTTACTATCTTAGAAAGTCTGACTTAAGTGTCGTATTTAATCACAATGGTTATGAAGATTTCCCTTAAAAACTATATCTAATTATTATTCTCCATACATACCTCCTGATAAGAGATTTCACTATCATTCTGTATGAGGTTTTAGCAGTGAAGTCTTACTCTTTAATAAAATACTATTATGGTGAGGTTTTCCTCAATGTATTTTTTGTTTGTTTGTTTGTCTGTTTCTCTGATACTGAGACAAGGTCTCATGAAGCCCAGACTGGCTTCAAAAATCTCTACCTAGCTAAGACTTGCCTTGAACTCCTGATCTGGTATTTCTATCCACTAAGAGCTGGGATTATAAATACATGAAGTATGTCAAATCACCACATTTAGCTTTTGTGTGTGTGTGTGTTTTACCTTAAAAATGGATGGAGCCAGGCAGTGGTGGCGCATGCCTTTAAACCCAGCACTTTCGAGGCAGAAGCAGCTGAATTTCTGAGTTCAAGGTCAGCCTGGTCTACAGAGAGAAACCCTGTCTTGAAGAAAAAAAAAAGTGGATGGACACAATCAAGTCTTCTGATACTTATTAAAAGTCCTCAAAATAAAACCTTGGCAAAATATGGTCAAAAGTAAGTTAGGAATTAACTCACATAGTTAGCAGCTATACAAAGGTAAGTTAGGAATCAATTCACATGGGTAGCAGCTATACAAAGGCAGCAGTCAATTTCCTCTGGGTTTTTAAGTCATTTTAAAAATATTTTTAGAGTAAGAAAATATGAACTGAGTTGAGTTCAGTGATTCTGCCGTTGTCTGTGGTTATAACAGTTTTCCTCTATCTGACTATAAATCAGACCTGACCATGAAACGTAAGGAATATACCAACCCCAGGCACCCGATCCTTGCTAGGTTTCTGTTATTTTTCTTTCTGCTGGAATTCTTAAGTGTTTCTATGCACTTGTCTGTTTCTCTGATCCTGAGACAGGGTCTCACACAGCCCAGGTTGGCCTCAACATGCAGCCAAAGCTGAACACGGTGAAAGTGGAGCTTTCCATAATATAGTAGAAGTTAGCCAGAAGGCCGAGCGACTGATAATGTGACATTAAAGCTCTGTTTCACACCTCAGCTGGTAAACATTTTTTAGGCCTTTCTTTTTTTTTTGAAAATATGCAGAAAAACTTCCAGAACATAACAGTGGACCATGAATGGAAACTAAGGCTGGATAAAGAATTCATAATCAAAATAAGACTCTCTATGAACAATCTAGCATATACTTGGAAGATTTAACCCACTGTACATGTTCAAACTAGAGAAACCGAGCAAAAGGATGGGTATTTAGGAAATCTCTATTGACAATGACTTTTGAGTTCTGAGTAGAGTCAGCTCTTTGGATCAAAGGCCTCCGCATCCATGGATTAAACAACTGTAGATTTAAAAACGCTTGGGGGAAATTGTGTCTGTACTGACCATAGCCAGCCCTTTTTCTTTCCATTGGTCTGTAAATAATACAGTAACAACTTGACATGTCATTTACATTATTAGGTATGAAAACCAACAGATTATTCACAGTGCATTAAATCATTTTGTATGGTAGGTTTGAACATCTTCAGATTTTTACATTGTGGGATCCCTGAACCAATGTCATTCAGATACTGAAGGACACCTGCAACTGTACCACCGCTGACTAACATGCTACTTTGACTTAAGCCCGTGTAAGCTGAAAGTGTGGCTGTGGGCTAACTTCAGTTTCTGCATTTCTCGTCCCTTATATATGCCAATCATTTTAACCAAGCTTCCTGAACATGAATGTACCAGTGCCTCACCTGAAGATCTTGCAAAAGTAAGGGTGCGGATTCAATCGGCATGGAGTAGGCTTGGGAACTTGCATGCCTATCTAACACGGGGACCCAGATGCTACCGGTGCAGGACAAATGCTTTGAGCATAAGACTCAAGTGAACCACGTGAACTAAGTGAACCAACCTACATGACCATGATGAATCCATGCAGTCCCGTCAGCATCCCACAGAGCAGAGACCAGAAGAATAATAGGACACATTTGAAACTAGGAAGTGCATCCCAACATCCATTCTTTTCTAGATGTAGAAACAATGTAATGGACTTCTGGTCCTTCCCTCCTAACAGCCAAAGATGCAGAATGGAGAAAAGGAAGGAGACATTCAAGATCAGTGAAAGCTGGGGATGTAGTTCTGTGGTAGAACAAGAGGCTGTGGGTTCAGTCCCTACTGTGACAAGAATAGATAAATGAAGAGACATTCAGAGATCGGTTCTCTAGAAGGGAAATCTCTCAAAACAGCAAATGCACGGCACACCTAGTCAGCCCCTTGACAGTAAAGTCTCCAGTTACAAACTGAGCATGGACCAATGGGTAATGTTAGGCAACATTCAGATGCAAGAGAGCTTGGCTAGCTAAGGAGGCATGGTCTGCTCAGTTACGTACAAAAAGCTAGACACAAAAGAGAACCTTCCTGCTTTCCCTCCCTACCCGCTGCTCAGTAAATGGAGCTGCTCAGGTCAGAAGGCCAAGAACCATCCTCAGCTCTTTTCATCCTCCTGATACCTCCTGTCAACAAATATTAGCAGTGGTACATCCAAAGTGGTCCATAATCATTACATCTCGGCACCTCCATTAGGACCATGCTGAACTTTGCACCCGCTTCCTGGTTTCTGAAACAGATCACTAACACGTCTACCTGACGTCACCCTTGCTACATACAGTATCTTCTCACACAACAGTCTGGCTGAGACTTCTCCAAAACATCTAATGTTCGAATCTTATTCAGAGTACAAAGCAAAATCCTAATAGTTTAAAAGCCCTACATGATCTGCCCTAATCTTGACCAGATTTCTTACCATGCCCCAGCTCCAGTCGCACCTGAAGTCAGTGTTTCTTAAATCGCAGCAACAATGCCTCTGCCTCAGAGCCTTTTTACGTTGCCTCAAGCCCATTGGCTTGTGAACCTGCCTTACCCCATCTCTGAAAAAGGGAAAAAAAAAATCACCCTACGTGCAGGGTTACTCTGCTAGGAATTGCTTGTCTTCTCCCTTTATAACTAAAATCTTTAATGGAGCTTGAGAAAACAGCCACCGTGGGGGGGCCATGGATAGGCATCAGGTATAGAAGGCTGGAGCATGGCATCTGTGGGTTCTTTCACAGAAAAGGAAGTCACCCATTTACATAGAGGACTCTCTGGGGACCCATCAGGGCAGCTGTACATTACTGTTCTGGGTCAAACTAGCCAACAGCAGGGGTGCTGTTCACCTAGCATATGCAGTGTGGCCTCTTCAGCCTCTCAGCTTTAGGGCTCAGAGATTAAGGGCGCTCTTGGTTGGCATGAACAGCTTCAGAGGAATGGAAATACACTCATGTGATGTACGTAAGAATTATTGTGAGCAAGGTGAGGAAGGGAGAGAAATGGAGACATTTGGACTGAGCAGATGTACCCAGAAGGAAAGGGTGGCTGGCGTGTTAAATGCCATCTTTGGCTGTAAATTCATCCTACTTCTTGTCAGGGCCCTTCTCCTGTCTCAAGCTCAGGCTACTTCCTGACACAATGAAAAGTGCCAGAGGGGCAGGAGCTACCTCAAAGCCATGTGCCCTAGTTTAAACAGAACACAGCTTTCAGGAAGTCAGGGAACAGCAAGACAGTCTCTCATCGAAAGCGATTTCCCAGCCCAGGAACCAGAGTTCCTCTTGTAAGGAGTATTCTTCTGACTCTTCCTCCAGGCCCACCCAGTGTGGGATCTGTGAGAATCTGGGCACATGGGAAGCAGTCACTTTATTAAAAAGAAGAGAGAAAACTGAGATCAGAAAGATGAGGCATGTTAAAGCCCAATTCGGAGACAGGCTGCATCCCCCTTCTCTTGTAAAGTTGAAGATGACAACTTGTCTGAGATAACAAGGAAAATCTGCCTTACAGGGGCAGGAACACAAAGAGAGGCGTCAGCACTAACGGGAGCTCTGGGAAACGTGTGTTAATAATGGGCTTGGTCCTGATATGTAAGCACAGAACAACCCACACTCGGGGCATCTTTCTGGGATTCCTGTGGGGAGGTGAGGCACTCCCATTCATATCTGTGGTCTGTGGGGCACATGCCCATCCATCAAGGAGCCACCCAGAGGCTGGACCACCAAGCCTCCTGGGAATCGCTGGAATCCGTATTTCTCCACTTAATTCTCCCTTTTGGAGTAAAACATTAGAGATCAATTGAGAAATGTATTGATGCAACCACAGGCATGAAAAAAATAGATCCTTTGAGTACAGAAAAATGTGACAAACTTTTAACACCTGCCTTCGATACATACATTGAGCATAGCCTATTAAAGGTAGGCTACTTAAGTCAGCTCGTTTCTCGTTAAGAGTCAAGTAATTCTTTATCCTTTGTAAATGTATTTTTATATAATGAACTAGCTTGAAATGAGAAATGCTCATATTTACTCGTTTGCACAGCAATATCTTGTTGCCAATGTTTGCACTGCCATTCTCTCATTCCTCTTTTAACAGTCTAACCATGATTTGACTTTTAACATTTAAAACACTTAGATTGGTAAAATATTCGAGAATATGAGTCCTCTAGCCTAGAAAATGCTCAGGAAATATCCGAAAGGAATGAGTGCATCTTTCCAGTGCCCAGAAGACAGTAGGACTTGCAAACTGCTCAAATAAAACACCTTCCTCTGACCTTAATTGGTCAGATGCCAAAGTAAGTGAACTTTCCAAAGTTAGGAGCCTCACAACTTTCAGTAGAACTGCCAGCTGCAGCAAGCCCACCACTCTAGTGTGCCAGGCTAGAACAGCGAGACAAATTGGAAGCCAAGGCCTCAGTGCAAGGAGAGGGTTCAGGCCCAGCTGCTCTAGACGTGTGGCTCAGGGGCCCGGCCCCACGCAAGATCTTTTCTGGCCCTTTACACAGTAGAGCCAGGGGAGGAACTGGGCACTCAGGTTGTGCAGCTCCGGGTGGAAATCAGCTGCAACCCGGCTGTACCCAACTCCCAACTTCACAGAGTTTCCCTGGCTCTCAGATCCCACTCCCAGCTCCGAGGCCTCTGTGGCCTCCCCTAGCTCCCGGGCGCCAGTGAGTGAAGTGGCAGGCGCAGCCCCGAGCTCAGGAGCCGCCCCCAGGAGCCGAGCGCAGGTGGCGGGCGTGGTTCCTCCAAGCCTGCCCCAGCCCACCCTGGCTCGGCCTCCGCGCAGCAGCCTCCGCCTGAGTTCGCCGGGTTCCATCCAGCATCAGGCCGTGGTGCGCTGCTTGTGGAGACCTACTTGGGCTCAATGGTCACCCACTGCCCTCCTCCAGTCTGCGTCGCTCTCCTGCCTCAGGCCCTGGCTAGGTCCCCAAGTCCCCATCTCAGGGCCCTCGGGTCGCGCCCGGCAGCGGTGGCGACGGCGCTTACCTGGGTCGCGGAGCCGGGGTCTGGCACGGTCCCGCAGGTGGTAGATGAAATCGTGGCAGCTGTCGTGCTCCAGGGCCCCTCGGGCACAGAGCTCGGCCAGCAGCTGCAGCGCCTGGTGACAGAGCGCGTCCCTGGCCCCGGGCATCGCCCCCCCGCATCCTCGGACCGCGCCGGGCAGGCGGGCGCGGGAGAAAGCCCTCCGCCTGCCAGCTCAGAGCTGCCGCCGCCGCCGCCGCTACCGGCCGGTCCGCGCTCCCCACCCGAGCCGCAGCGCCAGCCGGGTCGGCCTCCCACCGGTTGCATGCAGCTCTCCGAGAGCCGCTCGCTCGGGCTTTCTCCGTCTCCCGCGCGGCCCCTCGTCCCTCCCTCGGCGCGGAGGGGAGGCGGCGCCGCACAGCCTAGCGCGCCTCTCCGCGCTCCGCCCGCTACTCGCGGCCGCCGGGGGCGGGGCCGGGTCAGGGGTGCGCGTTGCGGGCGGGGGTTCGCCGTCGCCGCAGAGCAGGCGCGCCAGCTAGGGACCCGGGACGGGGGCGCTCGCCCACTGCAGGAGAAGCGCCTGATTTCGCTCCGGACCTTGCGCTCTGAGCAGCCGCACCCAGGATCAGGAAGTACGAGCCGGTGCGCGTGCTAGACGCTCCTGGCACCCCATTTCTCCGCCCTGATGCAAACCTAGCATCCCGCTGGTCGCTGGAGCCCCGCGTGGGTCCAAAGCACGTTCTCTGTTGTATGGAGCGAAGACTGGAGGGTAGACTACACCTGCGGAGATCTCAGTACCTTCTTTAAACTTGGAAAGCGCGGTCTGAGCAGAAACCGCGGGCCCAGGGGTGCCACGCGCCCCAAGGCGGGGTTTGGAGCCAAGATTTTCCAACAAAGAATGAATGTCCGGCGTGGTGGTGATTGAGAGAAGGTGGAGGCTCCCATAAGAAATGAGGACAGATGCATGACCCTCCGGAAAGACGCGGAGGCTCACCTGGAGGTTTGCGGATCCTGATTGGTTTTCTAAGAAGCTGATTGGAAATGTGAAGGTTGCCAGCATATCCCTGGCACAGGAGACAAGAGGATCCAGAATTTGTGGATGTTTGGAAGGACCTCAGTCACCTCTCATCTACCCATCTCTTCATTTTTTTAGGCACTAAGCCCAGGAATAACCACAAATTATTTAGCTTCTTTGTGTGCCCAAGGCACTGTGCCACAGCCTTTTGTATAGTTTCATTTAATTCTCTAGATAGATAGCCTTAAATGTGTGTGTGTGTGTGTGTGAGAGAGAGAGAGAGAGAGAGAGAGAGAGAGAGAGAGAGAGAGAGAGAGAGAGAGAGAGAGAGAGAGAGATTGAGAGATCTGGCTGCCACTAAAACATCAGACTCAGAGAGGTGGTACTTGCCCAAGTTCATAAGAGACCTCTCCCCCACCCTTTCTCCCTCTCCCTCCCTGCCACTCATCCACCCTCTCCTCTCTTCTTCTTTCTCCCTGCTTCCCTTACATATTTATATAATCCTAATGTCAAACTTCATTCTAGAATAATTAACTAGGACTCTTACCCATGAGGTTGTGCTGTCTAAGAATGTCTCATAGAAAATCATATTGCAAATAGAGAATATTTGCTCAACAGACAACATTTGAAGTTGTGTGGTGAGCAGTGCTGGGCTTGGTAGACTTTATATTGGAGTAATAGAGAATGGACAGCTGTAGTTATAAAGGTAACTCCATTATAGCTGTGAAAATGCACATAAACTCTTCTAGTTTTCTATTTTTAGTTTATTTTTTCCCACTTCCTAAACTTTTTCTTTAAAAACTAAGGCACAGGGCAGGGGTGCAGATTAATTGGTAGAGTTGCTTGTCTACCATACTCAAGGCTCTGGATTTCATGTAGAACCAAATAAACCCAGTATAGAGGCAATATGCCTATAATCCCAGCACTTGGAAGGTGGAGACAGGAGGACCAGAAGTTCAAGGTCATCCTTGACTACATTCTGAAGTAGTCTGGGCAACACATGCCTCAAACAAACAAACAAAAACTCCCCACACAAAAACAGCAGCACATTGTGAATGAGGAAACCAACTGAGAAGAAGCCAGTGTTGGGCGACTGAGCAGGTACTCCTCTTCCAAAGGAAGGGAGGAGGGAGGGGCACTGAGAGGAGGATGGTGTATGAAGAGGCGAAGAGCTTGTTAAAGCCAGTAGCAGTGTAACTCTTATGACATGATGTCAGAAAGTAGCTGAAAGCTGTAAATTCAGTTAGTTATAACTCAAAGAAATTAAGATCTGGTGACAGCCTAGACCAGACTAGAGGCAATGGCTGATTCCAGAAACAGTCAAATTTGAAAGGCATTTTAAATATTAGGAAGACTGTAACCAGTAGAATCTGAAAGAAACAAAGCCATCAACATTTTAAGACGGATGCTGGGTTTGGTAGCCCAAATTTGTAATCCCAGTCCTCAGAAAGGTAGAGGCAGAAGGACTCATTCAAGCTCAAAGCCAGCCATGTCTACATAGCAAGTTTCAAGCTAGCCAGAGATACACAGCAAGACTCAAAAATACAAAACAAACAAAACAGTTTACACCCTAAAATAAAACAGAAAACAAACCACAACAGTAACTCCCTGAAATCTTCAAAGATTCAAAAGCATACCTGGGACATATGTGGGTCTCTAATGGCACCTAGATGTTAACCTAGAGCTGAATGACAGGGGACTGTTAGTCATTAATGGGAAGGAGAAAGTGAGTTGCCACATTGAAGGTTATTCCCAGAGGGTGGATAGGAGATAACTGGAGCCTTTAAAGGTGATTCAACAAGAGGATGAAAAGTAGCAATTAGAGAATTAGAAGGAAATGTACAGAAGTCCAAGGAGGAGTGTTTGATAGAAGTTACTGGCAACCATCGCATTTAGAGTTTAGAGATAGAGGGGAATCTCAGGTGTGTCCTTAGAGCTAGGCATCCCAGTACATGCCTGTAATCACTGCCCATGGGAAGTAGAGGCCGGAGGATCAGGAGTTTGAGGCTAGCTTGGGCTACTATCTAGAAAAATAAAATGTTTTTTCATTGAACTTGTTTTATTGAGTCTCAGAATTCTCTGACAGGTTTTCATTCAAGTTGTTCACCTTTAATCAAGTTGTAACAAACTGCTCTCTATTTGGCCTTAACACCCACTCAGTAGTAGTACTATGCCATGCCTACTTCTAGAAACTAGCTAACTACTCAGTACTACTGAAGTCATGCTTAGTAGAAGAGAATCTACAGCTACTAAGGTTCTAAACCAACATGGTCCCTGAAAACAATCTATAAACATTTGTCCTTATACCCACGGATAAGTGTAGTCTTCACCCTCACCAAGGAAACTTCTGTTTGCAGCAGACAGAAACAACTACAGACAACCACAAGCAAACACAATATAGAATTGTGGAGTCCAATCCCAACTGACATACCTACAAACATTCCTGCACCTCACCTCAGGGAACATTACAGAAGAAGGACAGAAAGATTGTAAGAGCCAGAGAAACAGGGAGTTTGCTGTGAGATTATGTCTCCTAGTAACATTAGAAGCTATTGTCATAAAATCTCATCAATATGACCTATCAAGTGTGAGTTGAACAAAAATAAGCCCAATAGATAGGCCAACTGGATGGGGGAAAGCCCCTAGACCTCAACCCTACACAAAGAACGAAAGGCAACTGAGTGAGGCTGGGAGCAGGAGAGGTAGTCCTCACCGGGGAAGAGCACACCAACTGCTTGTCCAGTGTCAAAGAGTCAGCTCTGAAAACATATATACACGTAATCTTATATGGACTCAACAGGTTATATTTAGGAATGTGTGCATGCATGCATGCCCATGCAATATACATATATACATGTGCTAACAATTAATGAAACAAAGAGGCCATGAATTTGAAGGAGAATGGGAGAGATATGTGGAAAGAAAGGCTTGGAGGGAGAAAAGGGAAGGGATAAATGCTGTAATTAAATTATAATCTCAAAAAACAAACAAAAATACTGTCTTAAAAACTAATAACTTGAACTGAAAACACAGGCACAAATGGTCCACAAAACATTTTCCTTTCCCTCTGAAGGTTTTTAAAGTGCATTGTGATCATTAACGAGCCTTCTGGTATTACTTAAGTGATTGTTTATGCAAATAGTTCTGAGACCATTCCTCCACCATTGATAAAGATTGGAACAGTCAATGTTATGGATGATATACATTTAGTTTTCTGAGTTTTCTGGGCATTTTGGTTACCTTGCCAGTTCTAGTAGCTTTCTTGTCTACAGCTTTGATGTCACCCATAGAAACTGCTTCATGGCACAAACTGCAAAAAGACCCAGAGGGGAATAGTCAGAGATGCTCCTGACACCTATGAACTTGCCTTGAATCATATCAATAATGGCTGCATAGATCAGATTTTGAGAATGTAGGACCATTTTCTAACTTCTTACTCGAATAGAGATCAATCTTTTCTGTAAGCTTAGCAAACTTGCATGTTATGTGAGCTATATGACAATTCAATACAGGGGCAAAGCCAGTGCTATTTTGGTCTGAAATGGTCAATCAGCTGAGCAATAAAGTCACCTGCTTTCATTGGTAGGTCATTCTTGCTGCTACCAGCAACATTGTCACATCTAACATCTTTGACAGAGGACATTTTCTTTACATTAAAGTCCACATTGTCCCCAGGAAGACTGTCAGTCAAAACCTCACCGTGCATTTCAACAGACTTTACTTCAATTGTGTGACACTGACTGGAACAAAGGTCACCCCTATGTCAGGTTTGAAAACGTCAGTCTCCACTCACCCTACAGTTACAGTAACAATACCACCAATTGTATAGACATCCTGGAAGGGCAATTGCAGACTTATCAATTGTTGAGTTGGTGGCAGGATACAACTCAAAGCTCCCAGCAGTGTGACTCTACCATACCATCATCTTTATAGGTGACTTTCCTTGAATTAAGACATATTGGCACTTGGACCCAGAATGTTGTCACCATTCCAACTAGAAATTGGCACAAATGCTACTAAGTCAGTGGTATGGCCATTTTCTTGATGTAGGTTCTGCTGACTTCTGGCTGTACGGTGGCTCCCTGGAATCCACATTGTTGGCACCAACAATGAGCTATTTCACACAGTATTTGAGCCAGAAGGGCATGCTCACAGGTTTGTCCATTCTTGGAAATACCAGCATCAAATTCAATACCAGCACAACAATCTGTAATTATGTTTGTAATCAAGTCACTGTGTCCCAGGGCATCAACAATCATCATTTAATATTTGATGGTCTCAAATTTCCACAGTGAGATGACAATAGTGACACCAAGCTCATGCTCAGATTTCAGTTTGTCCAAGACCTGGACATGGCCTTTCCTCACCTCAGTGCCCTCTTTTCAAACTTTTCAGTGGTTCCTTTGTCAGGTCCACTACATTTGTAGATCAGATAGCCAAAAGTGGTAGACTTGTCCGAATCTATGTGTACCATGACAACATCGTTGATATCTTTTCTTTTCCCATTTTGCTTTCAAGTTAGCAGTGGTTTCCACATCACGTGAATTCTGAGGGCAAACCCTTCATAAAACAAAACAATTTTAAAATAAAATAAAAACAGTATCCTTAGGATCAAACACACACTAAGACATTGAAGAAATAGAATAGTTGCAAGACAACCAACATCTTGCAAGTTAAAATGTGTGTACCTGGAGTTTATCAGATAATACTAATATGTTCACAACTGAATTGTTATTGAGATTACCCAAAGCAATGCATTTAAATCTATTAAAGTACAAGTAAATGCATTTTGAACTGTGCCATTAACTATCATGGTATGTGTATGTATGTGCATATATAGAGATAGATAAATGATAGATAGATAGATAGATAGATAGATAGATAGATAGATAGATAGATAGACAGATAGATAGACAAACAGATAGATTGAAGTAGTTAAAATCTGATAGTCTCAGATATCCCAGGAAAACCTTGAACTCCCTATATAGCCAAGAATGACTTTGAACTTATGATCTTCTGCATCCACCTATAGAGTGCCAAGCTTACTGGTTTGTTCCACCATGCCCAGTCTTATATACTTTTCTTGTTGCTGTTTTATATCTACTGTAATGTACTTGGTACAAAACACATTTCTTAATCTGTTATTCATAGCATCCCAGACTGGGAGATGTCATGAGCTACATAACATTTTCATTCAAGAATAGACTATAATGAAACAGAAAATTTCCTATCACTCAAGTGATGCCTTAGCTATAAAAATGTTACAACCCACTGCATTGCTCATCTTGGCAATGTTGGCATAAACAAACCTACATGTATTGCTAGTTACATAAAACTATAGGGTGCACAATTATGTATAGTACATAATACTTACCAAGTATAAAAGTGACTGCTGCTACTAACTTATATATATATATATATATATATATATATATATATACTATTTTTATATCATTTGGGGCTTAAATACTTCTATTTAGTAAAACAGTTAACTGTCATGCAGCCTTGAGGCAGGTCCTTCAGGAGATATTCTAGAAAAATGTATTAATAGGATAGGAATGACAACTCCATACCTGCTATTGTTCTAAATATCTTCGAATAGAATGAGATATGATGTCATCATCATGACCGTGTGTTTGGTTAAAGTGAGCTTTATAGTGGGTTCCATGCCAGCCTGACTCAAAAAGAAAATTCACTAAAAAGTGTATAATACTTTCTGGGGAAGAAAATCCATCAATGATCTTACCCAGATGCTAACCTTGAATATCAAACTGCCAGTCAAGACACACCCATTGGTGCATAGTGGCATGACTGTTATGGCAGGAGCCAACTACTTTCTGATTGGGTTGGAGATTATACTCCATGGGAGAAATTCCTACCTGGTACTGAAAAGTCCATGGCTGGGAAAGTCACAGGCCCTAGGGAAGAGCACAAAACTTGTACTGTGCTGAACAGACATGGTATCAAGCTGCCTTCGAAGTACTTTTGTTTACATCCACAGATCAGTGCTGATCCTAGCTTTGGTCAGAGAAGCTTCTGTTTACAATGGGCAGTGGTCAATACAGAAACTTGTAACTTGTCAAAGTGCTGAGAATAAGTGACAATGATGAGTGTTCATCCTTAATTAGAACATCCGTATCACCCCCTCAGAGTATATCGTGGAAGAGAGGGAGGAAAGAATCTAAGAGTCAGAGGATAGCAAGGGGTATCATAATGTGCTGTCCTCTGATATGAACTGGCAGTTGTACCCATGAACTCATAGTAACTTATAATAGCTACACAAGCAATGTTTATACAAGACGAGACCTATCAACATTGCATCATGGATGGGAGAGGGACTCATGAGACCCCATCTTTCCCTAAGGAGGTATAAAAAGTTCATTGTTGCTAGAGGGAGAGAAAGAGTCATATTCCTCATAGTTATAGCACTGAGAAACAGCCCTTCCCCAAATAAATATATACCAGCCCTCTACACACACACACACACACACACACACACACACACACGCACGCACACACACACACACACACACACACACACGCATTCATGAAAGCAACCTTAATAAAATACATTCTCTCTCTCTCTCTCTCTCTCTCTCTCTCTCTCTCTCTCTCTCTCTCTCACACACACACACACACACACACACACACACACACACACACACACAGAGAGAGGGGGGGGACTAGATAACTAGGAGCACACAATATATGTATAGGTATGAAACTGTAGAAAATTAAATACGTTGAATTCTGATTCCTGAGAGTCACACTGGCCTACAAAGTAATTTGTTTAAAAGTATTCCAAACTCATGCTGAGATTTAATTTCCACTGTAACTTGTAGCTTCTTAGGAAATGATGGGGTAGGACAACAGATAGGTGATCAGGTTCAGAGGGCTCAGGTTGGAATTGATACTATTATTAAGGGACAAATTTGGCCCCTTTTTATTTCTTTGTCTTTTCATCTTTTTCCATGTCATGACAAGATGGAGGCCCTCTCCTTCCTCTCGGACTCTCCAGCCTCCAGAATGGGTCTTACAATTTGAAGAAAATTACAAATGACTCTTGGTCCTACCAAGTGCGATGGCACACATCTATAATCTGTGCAGGAAGGCCGAGGTAGTCTTGTGGCTACTTGAGATGACGTAGTAAGTCAATAAGTAAAGAACAGACTTTCTGTTTCAGGTCTACTGTCACAGCAGCACCACACAGACCAGACCAGTGGCACTGTTGTTGCAAATACCTCTAAAGATAAAGCTTAGCAACTTTTAGTTGGCATGCAGAGGAAAAGCATCTTTGGAAGAAAGACAGGTGCTGGCAGTTGTGACATCCTCTGAGTGATGTCACTACAGCTGATAGTTCTTAAGCATTTGTTACATGCTGTGTACTTAACACAAATTACTGCATTTGACCTATGTTATCCCTCCATTTCATATATGAGCAAATAAGCCCAGAAAGATCCAATAGCTCCTCCATGTAGCTTAGCTCTGAAAGTCAAGATTCAAATTGGAGTCTGTCTGGCTCCAGGCCGTGTGTGTTTTTTTGGGGGGAGGGGCTTGGGGGGATGGTGGTGGTGTTCATTTTTGGTTTTATGTGAAAGAGTCTTGTGTAGCTGAGGCTGGCCTTGTCTTCCTGATTTTCCTTTCTTTGCTCCCTGACTGCTGGTATTACGAGAGTGAACTAGCCACACTCTTAGAATCTGTTTTCTATGCCACACTGTTGCTTACCTTCAGGTGAAGGAATATCTTTACTCTTCACTTGAGACTGTGAAAGTCTCTTACCAATTTGGCCCTTGCCTACTACATGACTTCATTTACTCAAAATCCTTTCAGAAATGCGGTGTCTAAATTGAGCCTAGCATGCCAGTGTCACTCAGCATTCCTGGTGTCATCCAACACATGGTACTGTGCCTCTTGCCTCCTTTGGGCTTTGAGCTACTTTGTTTGGATGGCAGTATCTTAGATGCAGCAGATGAAACCCTATATGTCCCAAGCATCTTTCATGCCGTCCATTGACCACATCCTGTTATCCATGATGCAGACCATGTGTAAAACCAAAGGATGATGCCAGGGGAGAGCTGTCAAGACTCAGATTCCATTCTGGAGGAGTGGTTTGGATGCCTAATGGCAGACGTTCCATCAATCATCATTTCTGCTGACTCAGTTCTTTACCAAATAGTTGCTTTATTCAAAAGGAAATGAGAGTGGAGCTATCTTCTAATGATTAGCACTGCCGTGAAGTAGTCACAAAAATTCATTCTCACACTTGCCTCTGAGCTTGACATCAGTTCACCTTGACCAGGAGATTTGCAGTGACTTGGAGCTCATATTCTGTGACAACTCCTTTCTTGTCTTTGCCGTCAGTTTCCTTTGAAAGATGATAGCTTCATCCTTTCCTTTTCAGGTACATTTTTCTTGAAATGAAATGGAAGCAATTGGGAACTTGGTAGCAACCACTTCATCCATTTAAGTGTTCTCATTAACTATTACTCTAAGGAGTGGATTGTTCTGCTCCGTTCAAGATCCTTATTCCTCTGGCAGGACTTTGTGAGTCTCTTCTTGGTTTTATAGTTGATGACTCTGAAGAAGAAGTTGTAACTACCATTCCTTTAAAGAAAGCAGAGTCTTATTAGCTCTATCATTAAAAGCCACATCACAGTAGAAATGACTGTGAATGGCCTGAAGGCAAAGGTGGACCCCAGGCTTGGCATTCCTTTGCTATGCTTTCTCTGTGGTCATACAGATTTATATTTGTTTATTTGTTGATCATGAAGCCAGTGGAGAGAACAGAGTTCAGGTTTCTGCATTTCATCTCCCTCTGCCATCAGGTAAAAAATATTTTTTGAGATAGAGTCTCATGAAGCCCAGGTCGGTCTCAAATTAATTATGTAACAAGATAACCTTGAATTTCTGATGCACCTGCCTGATCCAGCTGAGATTATTGTCATTTGCTTCTGGTGTATGCTGTGCTGGTAAAGTAACCAAGGACATTGTCAACCCAGGTAAGCAAGAGCTCTACTACAACCCTACCTCCAGACCCCAGATAAATATTTTTTTTAAAAGCCCTGTGTGTGTGTGTGTGTGTGTGTGTGTGTCTGTGTGTGTGTGTGTGTGTGTGTGTTAAAACAGCACTCAGGTTGTTTTAGCTCAAGCTGGCCATAATCTTGCTATGTCACTGGGGATGACCTCCTGCCTCTATCTCCCACGTTCTAGGATTACAAACATGCTCTACCACATCTAGATTTTGCTATATTATTTGTTTGTTTTCTCAACACCAGTGTTTATTTTATAATTTAAGCCTATCTCTTTTACTTTTTGAGATTATATCATTAAAGTATTTTGAGAAATGTATAGTATTGTATTTACCTCATTTCTACTTCTGCTTCTCTAACTCTTCCCATGTTCATGCCCAACTCTTTCTCAATTTCATGGCCTCTTATTTTTTAATTATTATTCACACACATACACACACACACACATACATACACACACACACATACACTACAGCAAGTATGCAATGTACATACATATATGAATATATTTATGAAACTGGTTGAGTCCTGCTAGTGTTGCTTGCATGTTTTTACTACTAATTGCTTTGAATTGAATACCCTACCAGGGGGGTTGTCCCTGATTCTACCTCTCCTTGCAGTCCTTAATTGACTGTAACTCCTCATCTAGGGCCAGGGCCCCTTACAATTTCTCCAACCCAAGTTACCATATCAACTGGGCATTTTCATTATGTAAATCATGTTAAAGCTACCATGTCGTTAGATTTCATGGGTGCGGTTTCCCTGTCACATATAGAAGATAATCATACAGCAGACATCCTAGACCTCTAGTTCCTACAATCCTTCCTCCCCCTCTTCCGTGACATTCCCCAAGTCTTAGGTTTAGAAGATGCAAAATAGGTGAGGGTTTGGTACCTCACAGTCTGTTTTCTGTACTTTGACCAGTTTCTGTAATGGACTTTGTGTGCTGTAGAAAGAAATTTTTTTGATGATGGGAGAGAGCTACACTTCTCAGGAAAGCCTGGAACAGGAACTGCATGATCAGAGTAGCGTCTGGGGGAGTAGAGCCCCCCAATCACATTTAATCAATACAACCAATGTCCATTGAATACCTATTAAATGCAAAAAGGTTTTTTAAAAAATGTAACTTCTGTGTTGGACTTTGACTTCCATGATCAATAATCTTTCTACTTAAATCTCAAATGAATTAGTTATGCAATGTCATTGCTATCTTACCTCAAAAACACATTTCTGCATTCACATATAAAAACTTTTTCCTCTTGTCATCATTCTTTATCCCTACTGAAATTTTTCTTGCTACCCCCTCTTAAGCTCTTTCTCATTTTATTTCCAGAAATATATTCTGGAAAGCATATCAAGAAGCAGAGGAGAATTTAGAATCCTAGAGGCTTATTTTTGTTATTTTAATTATTTTTACTGTCGATTTTAGCTCATGCCGTGTGTCAGACACTTTTAAAATGCTATGAATTAGCTCACATAATCTTCATAACAATTCACTGGGAAAGACGTTAATCACCCCCCACTTTTTCCTAAGGAAACTAAGCTTGGAAATTCGAGTAGCAGAGGGTTTGGTGGTGTATGCCTGTAACCCCAGCAGGAGGTAGAGACGGAGGCAAATGAATTAGGAGTTTAGGGCCAACCTCAGCTAAATAGTGAGTTTGAGGTCAGGCTGGGCTACATGAGACATTCTATAAAACAACAAAGCAAAACCAGGAAGAGGAGAATTTAAGTATCCTGCTCAAGTTCTCACAGCTGCTCTATAGCAGAGATGGTCTGTGTGACCCAAGCCCTCTGTCATCACTGCTCCACTGCAGTAGACCTTCATTTTTGTCTTCTGCATGCGAACATGGGAAGGCTTGACAACCTGCGTGTGTGACCTGTGTGGTCTTTGCACACTGTTCCATCCACTTATGAAGCTCATGAGCAACTGTTGTGAGCTCCGTGGGGTATACTGTGCTATATATGGACTGGTTTTGTTTTATTTCATGTGTACGGGTGTTTTGTCTGCATGTGTGTCTGTAGACCATGTGTTATGTTCAATGCCCCAGGAGGCTAGAACAGGGCATTGGGTCCCAGAGGACTGAAATAACAGATGGCTAGGAACCTTAATGTCAGTGCAAGAAATTGAAGCCGAGTTCTCTGTAAAAGTTGCCAGTGCTCCTACCTGCTGAGCCCCGTATCTGGTCCCTAGTTAATGTCCTTTTAATCATTACCGCTACCAGTTAAAATCCTTAATATTGTTATCACGCTGATTTTATAGTCAGGAATATAAAAATTCCGAGGGCCTAATCACCTGCCCAAGGTCACAGTACTAGTAAGCTATGGAGCAGAGATTCAAATCCAGGATAGGGGGCCTCTGGAGACTTAAACTCAACTGCCGAGCAATGTGCCTCCCTCTGACTCTCATCTCAGAACTGCCCCACAGGAGTCCTTCACATTTTTATATCAACTACTAGAGACTTTTATGATTACCTTGGACAATCAAATACACATTCTAAAAATGAGTATTTTATGATGCCTAGGGAAATCAAATACACACTTGAAAATAAGTTATATGTGACTTTCTAAAGAACTGATTAAAGCTCTGGGGATTATGCAGACTCCAAGCAACACACTGTGCTTCTAAGTTCTGCTTAGCCAGTCTCACCTCCCAAGCTGCAGCAGCATTGCTTCCTGGCTCTCTCCTCCTGTGCTCCCTCTCGGCTTCTCCTACAATTCTGTCCCATGCCCAGATATATGCTGAGTTACCTTCTGCCACCAGAGAGTTGTTAATTTCCCTATGTACAACTGTCAAATTTCAGACTTTACCAGATACAGTCTTCATGAAGAGCACCTGTGTTTCCCCCATGTGATAACTGGGAGGAGTCTTGTTCTCCATTGCCAATACAAACACAGTGCTTACTGCAGAGGCAGTAGGATGTAGCTATTTTCTGAGTCAAATATGGGTGAGGACCATGTGGGTTGTCTTGGATGGAAGTGGTCATATAACTTTTTAAATAGAGAAAGTCATAAATCAATGTGTTTGATAAATGCATTGGTGGAGACATCAGGTAAGCGGGCTCTAGCAGAGTGGGGAAATCTCTGGGATAGGTTTTAGGTGTTCTCCAATGCCTTTCTTAGCTTATGGGTTGTTGGAAGCTAGAGGTCTGCTAAAGAAGACATTTCAATGGTTTTATCTGATAGTCAAAAATTCAAATTACAGAGGTGAGCAAAGAAAGGCTGTTAAGGGGAATACAGATCAGAGATATACAGAGCAGACCTGAAGCATTCCAACTCTAGTCCTGCAGTTCTAATTGGTCAATCAGCCTTCTAGAATCTTTAAGTCTTTCGCACAGATTTTCATCTGTCAGCTCACACTATCACATAAACTTGTTTGTCTGTCATCTTTTTTCTATCTATCCCTGCCTTTGTCTATGTTTCTACCTTCCTCCCACACCCCCTTTCTCTATTGTAATAGAAACCACTGCCTCTGGAGACATGTACGAACCACTTCACTCCCTAAGAAAGAACATTGGTTTCCAGGTAGAGTTAGAGTCCTTGAGACTCAGTCGGCACTGGAGTGAACCAAATCTACAGCTGATTTTTCCATTTCCTGAAGAATCTTCGAGTTAGACTTCCTTTGGGAGAGTTTGGTCCTTTGTAAGGAAAGGAAATTTACAAAGTTCAGATAATGGGAGTTTTATGCAAATTATGAACTTCACTGGCCTGGAGGTGGCTGTCTGGTTTTGAGGGTTTAATTAGGAGTAGTGGCGCACCTTCTTGCACTATAATTTTAACCCTCATTGATTAAAATAAAACACGTGCTCTAGCTTTATTTTATGTCTAAAAAAACCCAAGATCAGTTTTTGTATTTGAACAAGTTCTGGCTATAGCAGCATGCTACTTTTGGGTTCTTTAGCTATGTCACCTGAATAAAATAGCAGGTCATCTTGTTCATGCTTTTGTTTTAAGATGTTTTGAGTTTGAAAAGAGAAATTCAGGGCTTATTTCACAGGATTTCATTTTTTTTTAAGCCTTTGCTATTACATTTATGAAGAAAATGTCTTGCAAATATGATTCAAGAAAGGAAAAGGGGTGGGTTTTCCAAGGTATTCCCTGGCTCAACTATGTTTCCCTTTTTCTCCAGTCTCTAGTAATTACTAGGTTCATCTGGAAGTGAAATTCACTTTTTTTCTGTGAGGTCAGCTACAAGATAAAACGCAAAGGCCCTTACCTTCAAACCGTCCCACTGGGAGAGTGGGGCAGGGGAGGGAGGGTTGAGAGAGGAAAGAGAAGAGGAACAGGGCCCTGTTTTTTCTAAGATCTGCCTTGGTTTGTTGTTTGTTCTCTCTGAATGAATTCTTGCTCCAGCAACTGTCCATGGGAAGAACCAGGAACTGCTCCAGAGGTGTCCACTGAAGGTTGACAATAGGTTACACTGATAGACACACCCAGAGTGATTACCATGTAAGTGCAGAGCCCAGCAGGGAGCCAGAGGAAGATAAACTCTGTCTACTGGAGGTTTTCATCTTGCTTTTAGTCACAGTGTAGGCCCAATCCAGAATCCAGAGCTTTATAGCAAAAAATGTTTCTTAAGTGCCTGTTATAACACTTTGGAGGCTTTATTGTAAAAGGCAGAGGCTTACATCTCCGAATCCTCAGGTCTTCCCCGCCCCCCCCCGCCCCCCGGATGACCCACTCTGGAATGGCTTTTCTTGTGTTCACTCATGTATATGCAGAAAGGCCAGTCTGCTGAGGAACAGAGAGGCTCAGCCAACAGTCAACTATTAAAACGCCCTCGAAAGCAGCTTCCGTTCAACCAAAGGGGCTGCAGCCCCATAGATGCTCTTGACCAGACCTGGCTGAGATGTTAACAGATCCCAAGGCTTGGAAATTGTGGAACAAGCCAGGCGGTGGTGGTGCATGCCTTTAATCCCAGCACTTGGGAGGCAGAGGCAGGTGGATTTCTGAGTTCGAGGCCAGCCTGGTCTACAGAGTGAGTTCCAGGACAGCCAGGGCTACACAGAGAAACCCTGTCTTGAAAAACCAAAAAAAAAAAAAAAAAAAAGGAAATTGTGGAACAGCCCTGCCTAGTGTTCTAAGCCACTCCCTGATGTGGAGATAACACATCTTCCTGTTTCATGCAAAGCGCTTTATTTACTAATCTCCCTAACAGTGAGGTCAAGGCAAAGTGACCCAGAGCCTTGCCAACCTGACCCAACTCACTAAAACTTCAAGAAAGACTGTGTTGCCACTTTGCCCTAACAACGGAGGTAGGGCAGAGATTAAGGGAGAGCCAGCTTCTATTCAAGTCCAGACGTGGGGAAATGACATCCCATATCAAAGTCCACTCCTCATTTTTGAAAGAGAAAAAGATTTCAGGAAGCCTAAAGATCTAGTTCAGTTGAAAGAATGTGTAACGGTTTGTATATGCTTGGCCCAAGGAGTGGCTCTATTAGGTGTGTCCCTGTTGGAGAAGGTGTGTCATTGTAGGTATGGACTTGAAGACCCTCATTCTAGCTCTCTGGAAGTCAATCTTCCACTAGCAGTCCTCAGATGAAGGTGTAGAACTCTCAACTCTGCCTGCACCATGCCTGTCTGGATGCTGCCATGTTCCTGCCTTGATGATAATGGACTGAACCTCTGAACCTGTAAGCCAGCCCCAATTAAATGCTGTCCTTATGAGAGTTGTCTTGGTTGTAGTGTCTGTTCACAGCAGTAAAACCATAACTAAGAGAGTGCTTGCCTAAAAAAATCAAGAGTGGTGGTGTACCCCTGGAATTCCAGCAAAGAAGAGATGCTGGCAGAAGGATCAGAAGTTCAAGGGCATCCTAGTCCTTAGCTACATAGCAGGCAGCTTGACCAGGGCTGTTTAATCATCCATGTCTCTTGCCCCAGTTCTTCCTCTAAACTAAATCTCACAAAACCTGACTACAGACTAAGGTTTCTGGACTCCTTTACCTGTTTTTCCTAATGTGGACACTTTGATTAAATCTTCTCTTCTATTGTATGTCCATTTGATTAGCATATGGTGTTGAGTGTCTGAGCATAGCTAGTTGCCTAAGTCCTGGATTTCCCTCTAAAGTTCCAAATACCTTGAGACAGAGACTTATATAACTGAGACTGGTTTATGTAGCCTACTGAACTTCTGATCTTTCTGCCTCTATTTCCCAAGTGTTAGGATTACAGGTATATACCACCATGCCTGGTTTTTGTAGTGCAGTGGTTTGAAACCAGAACCTTATGCCTTACAGATACAATGACCTCAAGTTACTACTTAATCCATAGGTGGCTTCCAGTTTACCTGGAAACTAGGTTTAAAAGTCATACTGGCTTGTCCTATACCTTCCTCACACCAGCTCATACTAATCTCTCCTTACTCAGGATGATGCAATTCCCTCGTTCTTTGTCAGTTCCCAGACAAATCAACCCGTTACTAATTCTCTGGTATTTCCTTTTCTCTTTCCTTTGCTTGGGTATATGCTGTAGCCAGCTCCTGCATTTTCTTCAGATAGCAGCCTGAAAAATAACATGTCCAACAGTCTTCCATGGTTGCCATATCTCGATCTTTTTCCTTGGTAACTTTAGTCACTATGAGAAACTGTCCTCTACATCCATCAATTTTTATATTTATTGGACGTCTTTGTGTGCTAGAAACTTCTCTGGGTGTTGAGTATTTACTTTAGTGTTTCTTCTTCTTCTTTTTTTTCTTTTTCCTTTTTGAGACCAGTTCTTATGTAGCTGGCCTTGAGCTTATTACATAAGTGGGATCACAAGAGTTTACCATACTTAGCTATTTGTTTATCTCTTGTTTGGGCCCCATATCCCATTGCTTTTCCAACCTAGATGTTCACTTTCTGAAGGCGAGAGCTTTGTCCCTCATGACTGTCTTGAGAACCTGGTAACCAAGATCATACCTGACATATCTAGTGAATAATTGTTACATGAAAAAAAAAAGAGAACAATGAAGGACTTCACTGAGATCCAGATGGGCTGGGTACTCCAGAGGTGGGACAGATAAGTGCCAGTGTCCAATGTTAGACAATCACCTGATGATAGAAACAAAGAGAGCATTCTGGATGTGAACAAACTCAAGAAAGGCAATAGAACTGTACAAAACCAGCGTCGAGACAGGAGAAGCATCCACAAAGACCAAGCTAAGCTTCTCTCCATTGTCATCTTTTTACTCGCTCTGATAAACACAGACCCAAGCTAGAAATCATAGCTATCATGGAGTGACTTGGTACTGCCCCTGAAATTTGTGTCCACTTGGAATCTCAAGATACAGCACTGTTCAGAAATATGGTATCTGCATGCGTGACTGGCTACGTATGAAGAGATGGAACCTGGTATGTAGTGTAAGCTGAATAGCCAGTGACTTCTTCCTTACAGGCAGATGTGAGATTCATGGAGAAGATACAGTCAGAAATCAGAGCAATGCAGCTACTGGCCAAGGAACACAAAGGTACTACCCAGAGCCACCTCAGACTAAGCAGAAGTGAAGCATTCCCCTCCTGTGGCCCCTCTAACATCCCTGAGGATACCTGGATTTTCTGACTTGCATTTTCCAGAACTATAAAGAAAGTTAATCCTGTTGTTCAAGCCGGGAAGTTTGTGGTAATTTGTCATAGCAACCCTAGGAATGTACTATAGTAGTTGTGTCCCTTTTCTCTTTCTGAACATGAAGTAATTGTTTAATAGCCCAACTAGGCAAATTTAAAGGCAATGGCTTTCTCAGTACTTGGCAAGGAGCAGAAAATTTAAACAGTGAACATTTTTTTAAAAAAATGTTGGGTGACTGAGGGACATAGCAGACTTAAAAACAAACAAAAAACCAGTATTGGGCAGGGTGCACATCTCAACACTAGAGAGGCAGAGGCAGACAACGCTCTGTGAGTGAGTTCAAGGCCATCCTGGGCTATGAACCTGTCTAAAAAATTTTAAAAAAAATTACACTGATATCAGGAACCATACATTTAGGCTGGAGAGTTGGTTCAGCAGTTAAGAGCACTGACTGCTCTTCCAGAGGTCCTGAGTTCAATTCCCAGCAACCACATACATGGTGGCTCACAACCATCTGTAATGGGATTCTATGCCTTCTTCTGGTGTGTTTGAAGATGGCAATAGTGTACTCATATAAATAAATAAATCTTAAAAACAAACAAACCAGCAAGCAAACCTTACGAGACAGATATCAAAAGCCTTTAATGATTCTGTCTATGAAGAATCAACAGCACCTGTGAAACCTGACCTTTTCTGCTATCTCAAATGAAATACCCTTGCCAATGTGCAAAGCAACACAAGAGAAGAGGATGAGGTGGGAAAGTGCAAGGGCTTAGAACAGTTCTTCCACTCTTGGGCTGGGTTTGCAATGCTGAACCTTGTATTTGTACCCACTGTTCATGTTTACCACTGCTCTGTCTGTTGCAGTGAATAACATTGTGGACCCAAGGCCAGCTCCCCTAGGTTGCTTCCTCTCTCTGCTTCCCTTATGTCATGTTGGGCTGGTTACTTGAGTGCTTGCTCCCTAGATAACTGTGCCTCCATCACCCACCATTGCTCTATAGACCTGAAAGATATCTTCTTGTCTATGGGCCTCGAGTTTCTGGAGGTGGGGCAAATGGGGAGACACATTTAAACAAACTACAATGTTTTGTTTTGTTTTTTAAAAAACAGGCTTTTAGGACTGGTAAGATGGCTCAGTGGATTAAAGTGCTTGTATACTAGCCTGATGACCTGAGTTTGATGCCCAGATTCCACAAGGGAGTAGAAGAGAACCAACTCTCAGGAGTTGTCCTCAAACTATCCCCTACACACGGTGATGCACATGTATGCCAACACATATACACAAAACAAAAAAATTAAAGCATTTACAATGCAAACAAATACAGAAAATAATTCTGTCTAGAGGAATTAGACTACTATCTGTTTGTGTCACCATAAGACTATCACTAAATATCTCTGATACAGGTGTTTCATTGGCAAAAAAAAAAAAGTGTGTTTGATAAGGCAAGGTTCTTTTGGGCCCTGCAGTCTAAAATTATCTGGGATTATGTCTGTACTGTGTGTACTAGAGTCTCATCTCCCCTGTTAGGCCCCCATGGGACAGGAATAGTGTCTCCATTTTAGTTCCAATGCCCTGGACACTGCCAGATCCACTGTAGGCATCAGGTAAATGTTTGTAGGATAGCTAGTAGAAATATATCTTCCCGGCTTTCTTCTAATATCTCATGGTGGTATAGAATTCAACATTCTAAACTGACATAATTCAGCAAGAAATTAAAGGTAAATAGTAGATATGAACTGAGAGTTGGTTATTCATTGCCTGGAAACTTACTGTCAATGGATTCCACCAAGGGATCCCATAAAGGGCTAGGTGTCTCAGTTTCACTAAGACCCTCATTGTATGAACTTCTCTGATTATCATCTTAGACCCATAGCTTACTGTCACACATATGAATGAGTGTAACTTGAAGATGTGTTTGTGTGAGAAGACTGCATACATGTGTGCACATACATACAAGATTTCTCAGAAAGACATTTTGAGTATATGCTTACATATATTGATTAATACAGTGAGGGGGACGGGAGATCTGTAAACCCCAAAGAATTCCCAGATCAATCTCTAAATTTGAAAGTTTTTTCCTGTCTGTTATGGAGCTTACTGCACAGAACAAGTATGAGAGAGCCTCACGCCTCTTGTTTGCCTCTGCCTGGGCTGTCATAACCCTGGGAAAGCTACAGGTTTTGGAGCCTTCCTTTAGAGTATTGACAGACAGAATGCCAACACTGGGCTTTCTGTCCTGAATAAATGACATTCCAACTGCCTGGACTGCTGTTTGGAAAGTTCTTTTGCAGACAGTTGTTTTAAGTTTATATCTTTCTCTCTTCCCAGAGAGACAAAGAGATCAATCATTTGTTTTTCAAAAGTAAACAGAACCATAAAATGAAAAACAGTGGTCTAATAAGCAGAATTTTGCTTGAGTGTAGGTCATACTTGCCTGAGTAAATATGTCTGAGTCAAGGGCTCACCAGGACTAAAGTGTAAGCAGGTCCAAGTGCAAGCCTCCAGGGACTAGCCCTTGGGCATTAATATTAATATGAGGTTTTCATGGGACATAAAGTAGCCTAATGTCATACCACTAATACTGTTTCTGGGTCAGGACGGCTCCGGAGGCAAAAAGAACTTCTCTGCACTGCAGAAGCTTAAGGTTTCTTTTCTTGTCTCTGGTGCCTGCCACCCTCCCCCAGCACTGGCTGTCTCATTGCAGAATTAAGTGTTAACATAGGCAGAGCCAATTTGTGGAGCTGTTGCTGTTCTAAGCACTTTGCAGAGATTAACTCATTGATTCCTCAACATAATTCTGTAAGTCTGGATGCTGTATTACCTCCATCTCACAGACAAGGGCTCTGAAGCCCGGAGGAGAGCGAATCACTTGTCCAAGGTGACACAGACTATAAGCAGAAGAGCTAGGGTTCACAGCCAGGCAGTCCTCCTAGAGACAACTCTATGAACTGGGATACCACACTTGTGGTCAACTAATCCACTACTGCAAGCACCCTCTCAAAATAACTTTTAATATCAATATTAAATGAAAATCATGGCTTAAAATAGAACAGGCTTTTAGCAATTACATTTCATATATTAATTGATTGCAAGGATTATAACAAGGGAAATATGGTGGAAACAACTGAATTTGTTGTGTGGTTCAGAGGTATAATAGAAAGTGTAAGCTTTTCTGTGTCTTCTTTTCTTGTCTACCAACTACTAGATCTCTGGATACAAGACTACACCTATCTCTCTAGTTCTCTGTTGTGTTGAATCCTGGGAACTGAATTCCTTAAAAGCACAGAGAAAATATTTAGTATGTGTGGTTGAGGAATGAAAGATCCACAGATGGTGGTTTCTCTGCCGCTGTGGTAGGGGACTAGCTTTTCACATTTTAGTATCTTCCCAAGTTATAGTCCATATACAACAGCTTCACTGACAATTTGCTGGGATTTTTGCCAATATCTCCATGTAACTATATGTGTTTTCATGTTAGCAATCCTTTGGACGTGCAAGAAGAAAACTCAGTGTTGCCTCACTAGATCCCACTTCAACCGTGTGTGTGTGTGTGTGTGTGTGTGTGTGTGGAGGCATTTATTTTTTAAGGAGTTATTTATTTAATCTTAAATGCATATGTGAGTGCCCGAGTACATGTTTGTGCTCTTTGTAGCACAAAGTAGGTTCTGGGAACCAAATCTGGCTCTTCTGTAAGAGCAGCAACTGCTTTTTACTGTGGAGCCATCACCAGCCCCGCTTCTCAAGATTTGTATTTCTGGTTTTCAACTCCACCTTTTCCACTCACTAGCATCACAGTTTGAATAAATAAGATGCACTTTTGTTTTCATACTCCAGAAACAATAACAACAAAAACCACTTAGTTTGCTTTCCAACAAAGAAAACCAAGTACCGCAATTGGGAGGCAGAGGCAGGGGGATTTGAGTTCAAAGCCAGCCTGGTCTACACAGTGAGTTCCAGGACAGCCAGGGCTAAACAGAGAAACCCTGTCTCAAAAAAAAAAAAAAAGAAAAGAAAAGAAAAGAAAGAAAGAAAAGAAAGAAAAAGAGAGAAAAAGAAAAAGGAAACCAAGTACCAATTTTGGTAACTTCTTACCTTTCCCTATTCTCATAGGCAGCCCTCCCCTGGAGCTAACTTGTTTCATAGGAAACAATTGTGTCATCAGCAGCAGTCAAATTGCCAAATGACACCTTCCTTTTTCTCTGATGTGTTACCATCCCAGGGGTTCAGTTTAGCAGAAATCTGTGCTGAGGCCCAGAAAAGCACTAGTTATCATTCTTTAAAAAGCTCCAAGAACAGCTACAGTCAGCTATTTTCTTCTCCCCTCTGGCAACGCTGCCATTTTTATAATGTAGTGTTTGTGTCTGCATGTGATGTGAAGTACATGGTATGCACATATTATGTATACTGGACTTCTCAAACAAAACTTCACAATTCTCGAAAAATGCATTTAACATGTGATTACAAAATGAATCTTCCACATACCACTGCTCTCTTCTTTATCAATTTAATGAACAAGAATTTTAAAGCATTAGGTTTGTTCTGACATCAGAACAGCTTTTGTTAGCCAGATCTTTGACATTTAAATCTCTAAGAGATAGTGGTGACCCTGGGTATGGGGTGGCTGTGGAGAGGTGTAGAGAATAGCACAAGATGGTGATCTGAGAGTGGTGTGCAGGAGAGATTTTTGGAAGCCAAATATCATTAGACTACCTCTTTTAAGAAGTGCCTTTGTGCTAACTTTGCAAAGATGAACGAAAGCGCCCATTGGCATGCAAAATAAGGATGGGCAAAGCAGGTTGCATATGGAAAGGGAAGGAATGCTGAAAGAATACTGGTGTGCAGATCAGGATTATGCATTAGTAAAATTACAGCTATGCAAACTTGATAATCTGTTTCCAGATGTCGAAATTAGGAGAACTTCTCATATGTACATGCAACAAATCGGGACTACTGAGAGCAATTAACCTCCTGTTTGTGATGCAACAGAGCCAACAAGAACCTCAGCATCCATTACAAAGTGATTTCTCCTTTTCTGAGGGGTTCCCTGAGCCCTAACGGGAGGGATTTGACCGAGACATCCCTTTAGGGCTCATTGTTCCAAGGTCTCACTCTCTGCACAGTCAGGCGTGGGTCTCTGTATTTATTCCGAAGTGCTGATGGCTGAAACTACCTATGAGATGTGCAATCAAATCCTGGATACAGAATGGAGTTTTTATCTAATTTATACATCTAAGTCAGAATTAACCACCATGAAGTCCAGGTGAATGCATATTTGTCATGTTACTCTTTTTTTTTCTTTAAATGAAACTAGCTTTTTTCTTCTCATATAATATATCCGGATTTCAGTTGTTCCTTCCTCTACTCCTCCCACTTCTTCCTCTCCACCCCTCCTATTCAGATGCCACTCCCTTTCTGTCTCATTGGGAAAAAAATAGGCTTCTAAGAAATAATAACATAATAAATAATATAATGTAATGTAATATGATAAAACAAAAACAAACAACAGAATTGGACAAAACAAACAGAGAAAGAAGTCCAAGAAAAGGCAAAAAAAAAAAAAAATCAGAGATTCACTCATCTTTGCACATTCAGGAATCCCATAAAAACACTACAAGTATATATATATACATATATATATATATATATATGTATATATATGTATATATTATATATTATATAAAATAAGCAAAGTATATAAATGTATCTATAATAAATATAATATAATAAAAATAATATTATAAGGAAGCATATATAATATATTATATATAATAAAATATATACAAGTATATATATTATGAGTATATATATATATATATGTATGTATATTTGCTTATATTATAAGCAAAGGACTGGGTGCACACCAGGTCTCTGTCTCCTTGCTGTTTCAATATCATTGAGTTCATGTGAGCTTTGCTCAGTTTTTCTATAGCAGTGATTGTCAACTTTCCTAATGCTGCAACCCTATAATAAAATTTCTCATTTCAGTGTGATCTCCAAACATAAAAGGACTTTCCCTGCTACTACATAACTGCAAATTTGCTACTTTTATGACTTGGAATGTAAATATCTGTTAAGTAGAATATCTGATATGTAACCACCCCAGAGAAGTCTTGACCCACAAGTTGAGAACTGCTGATTGAAAGGGTGTTTTGTTTTGTTTTATTATTGTTTTGTTGTTGTCCTGCATTCCCTTTGGCTCTTACCCTTTTTCTGCCTCATTTTCTGAGGGGTTCCCTGAGTCCTGAGAATTTGATGGAGATGTCTCTTTAGGACTGATTGCTGCAAAGTTCCTTACTCTCTGTATAATGTCTGGCTGTGGGTCTCTGTATTTCTTCCCATCTGCTATAGGAGAAAGCTTCTCTGGTGATGGCTGAGCAAGGCATAGATCTATAAATATAGTAGAACGCAAATAAAAATCATTTTATTGCTACAATTGTTTTAGTTTGCTTGGTTTTCTTTCTTCCCTTCTTCCTTTCTCTCTCTCTCTCTCTCTCTCTCTCTCTCTCTCTCTCTCTCTCTCTCTCTCTCTCTCTCTCCTTTGTGATTTAGTCTGATAATTAGCTCGTCTTGTAATGCTAATATTGGCCCCTAAGGCCTGATTGTCACCCAGAGACTAGAGCAGTAGACCCAAATGACCGCTATGTGACTTTGCCTCCCAAGTTATTCCTGATTGGTGAGTAAAGATGCCTACAGCCTATAGCTGGGCAGAATTGAGATAGGCACAGCTTGGGGTTCCCAGTCTTGGGGTCAAAGGAAAAGAACCATGAGAGCATGAGAGCATAGAGGAAGGAGAGAAAGAAGGAGTCCACCATGGGGTAGGTGAGTCATAAAAATATGGTCATGAGGGCTAACCAATTGGAGTTAAGAGCTGCCCAGATTGAACATGGCAGATTTTAAAATGGAGTTGTCAATGGGCAAATAGATATAATAGTATAGAGGATAGATATCTGCTCAACTCTAGTACTGATTAAAGCCTATTATAAATATAAAGGTTGTATGTACCTTTTGTTTGGGAATTGAATACTCAAAGCTGGGGTAGAAGCCCCAAATTGAGATTAAATAGTTCCACAACATTTTACTTCTCTCCCTCTCCCTCTCTCTCCCTCTCCCTTGTCTCTCTCTCCCTCTCCCTTGTCTCTCTCTCCTCTCTCTCTCTCTCTCTCTCTCTCTCTCTCTCTCTCTTTCTCCAGTAGTACTAGGTTTTAGTCTAGTTCCCTGGGCTACCTAGTGTCAGGTTCTTGGTTACCTAAGCAGTTTCAGGTATGGGTTCCATCTCATGCAGTGAGCTTTAATCAAATCAGATGTTGGGTACCAATGACACTGGAATATAGGAATGAAGGCTCTACATAGACATCAACTTAACTTCTCCATGTTCAGTGTGTTGTGTAGGTAACAGGGTAAAATGTGTGTCTTCAGTAATAGGGTTTTGCTGTCAATTTGTGAAGAGCAACCTATAATCTTGGCAACAGCCTGGGTTGTTTGGGGATTCCCATGGAACTCTTTTAACTAACAGCTCAGTTAGATGTAGCTCAGTCCCAGTACTGGAAGCTTCATTTGGTGACAAAAGATATCCACTTGGGGCTGTGTCTCATCCATTATTTGGTGATTTTATTAAAATCACCTTCATATATGTATATATTTTAGAAAGCTTCTACTGTATTAGGTTTCCATACTACCTCTCAACAGCTCTTAATTTTACTGTTTCTCCCCAGTATTCTGTTCTTTGTTCTCCCCACTTCTCCTCATTTGACCCTCCATTCCAGCTCTGCTTACATCCATAAATATCTATTCTATTTCTCTCTCCTGTCAAGATCCGTCATCTCTAGTCCCCTACTCTCAACATAACCTTCATGGTTCTATGGATGGTAGCTTGATTATCATTGACTTAAAAGCTACTATCTATATAAAGTGAATACATACCATATTTGTTTTTCTGGGTCTTGAATACCTCACTCAGGATAATTTTTTTTTCTAGTTCCATCACTTTACCTACAAATTTCATGATTTCAATTTTTTAATGGATGACTGATTTTCCATTTCGTAAACGTATCATACTTTCTTTATTTATCCTTTTGTTAAGGGGCATCTAGGCTATTTCCAGTTTCTAGCTATTATGGATAAGGCAGCAATGAATGTCACTGAGCAAGTGTCTTTGTGGTAGGATGAGGCATACTTAGGGTATATGCCCAAGAGTGAGCCAAGTAGCTGGATCTTGAGGTAGATTGATCCCCATCCTCCTGGGAAATTATTCTATACTTTTGCAACTCTTTAAAGTTTCTTAGAGAAAAGCAAAAGAAAGGAGAGGCCCATCCTATTTGAAGGAAAGGAGTATAAATTCCTCAAAACTCCCAAATGTTTCAGGTCCTACTTTCACAGCCCACTTCCACCACCTCTCTGTCTTTGCAGATGCCCATAATGAAGCTTCTCCATTTTAAAAAGGTTTAGGGTTATTTATCCAGCCCTCTTTTATGGACTGATGTATCCAGGGCAGAGGAACATCTCTTCACAGAGGCAGATAGATGCTCCTTCGCGTGCGTTGTTTTACTATTTTCAGATCAGTTCTCTGGAAGCAAAACTTGCCTTGCTTTACTTTTTTATTGCATGTTGTTTATGATGAGCAGAAACAGCAGAATGCTTCCTTGTGCTCACACTTTAGTGCTAACTCCTCCAAGTTCCCAGTGTTACAGTAGCTGGCATCCTCTTGTTTACACTGGATGCTGGGCCGGCCCCCAATCTCTCCTTGTACTGATGCGCTTTTCCTTTATGGTTATAGATTGTGGTGGGCAGAAGCTCCCAGTTCAACTGAGACTCAGAACGACTATGAAAGGATGGCTTTTTTTTTTCTCAGTGCCTCAAGGAAAGAGTTTGACTTTCTTGTTTTAGTCCTGTGTCCATCCACTGAAGAATTATGGCTGCTAGGAGGAACGGGCATCATGATGGCAGCCTATCTGGCCAGTGGAATGGGAACAGGGTGGTTTCCCAAATGGAAGAGGGGAGCTAGTACCCGGGATAATGAGAGGAAACACTAGAAATAAAAGAAAAACTATTTTTATAGCAAAAGTCATTTGCATGATGCATCCATGAATATCCATCACTAGAATATTCACTTTAATTCTTCACTAGTTACCCCTAACCTTTAGTTATGGGTAATTTCCTCTTGTTCGTGGGTCTCTGGAGGCTTAAGATGGGACTCTGAGAGATAATAACATTGTCTGAATCGTCTTTCATGGGGTTGGCATGGCCGATGGATGTGATGGAGGATGGCAGCTACAGAGCTCCAGATGATGGCCTGGACACCTGAGGCACATGTTACAGTAGGTGTGGGACTGGATGGTGACAGAGATGTCTTCAAGCATGAACTGGCCTAGAAATGGATGTCATACAAACTATTCCTTTCCCAAAATATACAGAAAGTGAAAAGCTTGAGGATGTGGTCAGGGATGCTCCTGCTTTTGTATATTGAAGATTTTCCAGCAGGGTATGACAGAACCATACTACTCTCCCCACCCCGCAGCTTGTCATTTTGTTTATTTTCTAGAGACAGATGATCTCGCTATATAGCCCTGGCTTGCTTGATCCTCACCTGCTCCTGCCTCAGCCTTCCAAATGCTGAGATTACAGTTCTATGCTACTCTGCCTTGCCTGTAGTTCTCTCTCTCTTTCTCTCTCTCTCTCTCTCGGTTTTTTGTAGCCCTGGCTGTCCTGGAACTCACTCCGTAGACCAGACTGGCCTCTAATCCAAAAATCCACCTGCCTCTGCCTCCCAAGTGCTGGGATTAAAGTCATGCGTCACCACTGCCCAGCTTGCCTGTATTTCTTTTCTCACTTTCCTCTACCTCTGTAAGACCCGAACAGTCTTCACCTACCGGGACCCCCCTCCCCCGCAGTAGACCACTCGGAGACAGAAATCGATGCAAAATGTATGAGGAACTTTTAATAAAACCAGTATACTGGGGCCGCTCTGCACATGAAGAGAGAATGACCCCATGCCTCCTGCTGTGCGGGCCTTTATACCCTCCTCCTGCCATTAAGTATAATATGATTGGCAGAACAGTGTTACATACAAACTAATTGGTTGCTAGGTGATGAGATAGGTGGCCAAAGATCAGTCCTTTGAAATCCCTAAGGGAATGACTAAGGGAGACTGCCCTTAGGTCGGTCTCTCCCCACCCTTAGGTGAGTTTCTCCCTCCCCTTTGTGGTCTGAGGAATATAACTTAGCCTCTGACTTCTTTAAAGTTCTTGAGTTAACTCTTTCACCTCCCATGCCCACTTCCCTACTTTATGACATGCCAAAGCATGTTTGGAAAATAACTAACTCTGAGTTTGGGGGAAAAAAAGAATTCCATTATTTTGTTTATATGACTGAATATGAGAAGACTTCATAGATAAGAGAAAATAAAAACTGCAGTTTCAAAGCAAATGAATAAAGACACAGGAAGGCAGACAAAGAGACAAGCAGAACATTATTAGAGAAAATCTAATATGACAGTTTGCAAAAGTATAAAATATAGTAGTTATATTAGTTGCTTCTTTTAAGATACTATTTTAATTTTATTTTTGAGAATCTCATACATGCAAAATGCAATGTATTTTGATCATATTCACTCCCATCTTACCCTTCCATCCTCTCAGAGGCACTCTGTCAACCTCACCCCTCCCATTAGTACCCTTTGTATCATGGTGACAGAAGAAGTGCAGAGACTGCAAAAAGGAGGGTTGCTTTGGTGAATGATATCAGAGTTCCTAAAGTTTTCAGAACTTCCCAACACAGGGTTACCAGCTGAAGTTGCTTAACTCATGAGTCTTTAGGGGACATTTCTGATAAAATTCATAACATGAAGACATTTCTGTGAAGAATGAAATTCTTGGGAAGCCCATCTGTGGAACTATTTCCTGAAGCATCCTGACTTCTTACCAGAGTAACTTACAGAGTAGCTGTGTGTGATCCCAAGACACAGAAATGCCTTCTGAAGACCTGAATGCAGGTGTCTTCAATGGTTAGGCCCCGGTCCCAAGAGGCATTAGGAAGGACTCCAAGTCTTCAGGATCAGCATGTATGCTGGATGTATCTATACAGCATACAGCCATTGGTCAGTCTCATCTGCACCCATGGTTCTTTTAATACACTTCCTTGGTGTAGCTATAGAGCCACTGTCCCTTATGGGTATCTATCTCTGAGGCACAATTTTCCTTTTACTTTCTACCAAATTCACAGTTCTCAGTCAAATGGAGGCATGAGTGCTCTTTTTCTCTCCCAGGAGAAACATCTGCCCTCCCGGAGTGTGGCCCTGCTGTGAACAGAGAGATCACAGACTATTGCTCTGCAGCTTGCTTCCTCACTAACTGATCACCAGGCAAAATGTCAGAGCAGCTGGTGCTCATCAATTCAGCCTCTGTGAGTCCAAATTCCAATTACTACTGTGAACTCCTAATTGCCTCATTTCTAGCCACATTTTAAAGTAATTAATAAGTAATTGAGTAATATGTTAATAATAGTCTTGATCATTTTTCTAATGATCAACTCCATATATACTCGCCTTTATGACCCGTGGGAAGCATTGCATCTCAGGCCATACCTTGTTAATAGTCCCCCAAGCAATCATTTCTTACTAGAGCAATTTGCTTTCCTCCCAGCATTGGGGGGTGTGCATTCAAACTAAAGCTTGTCAGACCTCTGGGAATTTTCCTCCTTCCCCGGCCATTCCTATGCCTTCTTCTCATCCAATTTATTCTCCAGCTGAAACTCAGATAGAGGTGTCAGTGTCCAGGAGAGATTTCTAATTTCAGTGAAGCCTTATCTTTGCTGGGAGATATGAAGGCATTTATTAACCTTTGGATTTTGATTCAAAGAGAAGGGTAGCTACTGTAGAACTGCCCAGACCATTCAGATAGCTAGAGGCAAGAAGCAGAGAGTCATAAATAGAACTCCAAATAGGTGGAAACTTGCTTTCATAAGATGATCAAGAAAGGTTGAGACTCAGGTCCACCAAGCCATCTGGAAATGAGTTGAGGCAGGTACAGAGACACTAACTGCTGAGTAAGAGTTCAGCCTTGATTTATTTTGGAGCCTTTTGATCAGTCCTGCAAATGACATAATCAATTTTCTGTAGGTAGATCTAAATCTGATGAACTAACAATGATTCCAGTATGATTTCTCAGCCTTTTGGCTAATGTGTAAAATAGTAACCTGTGCATTCACTCCCCTGTTAGTTTGCTTTTTATTGCTGTGATAAAGACCATGACCTAAAGAAACTTGAGGAGGAAAGAGTTTATTTGGTTTCTAAGTCCACATCACAGTTCATCGTGGAGGAGGAAAGTTGGGGCAGGTACTCAAGTACGAACTGAAGCAGAAGCCACGGAGGAACACTGCTCACTGGCTTGGTATTCACAGTTTACTCAGCTTGCTTTTGTACACAGGCAAGGACTACCTGCCCAGGAGCAGCACCACACACTTTAAGCTGAGCCTACACCAAGTATAAATCAAGAAAATGCTCCCATAGACTTGCCTACAGGCAAACCTGGTGTGTTTGTTTGTTTGTCTTTCAGTTGAGGCTCCTTCTTCCCAGATGAACCTGTTTAGGTTAAGCCTTTATGAAACAAAGCAAAACAAAGCAAAAGCAAAAAAACTGAGAAAAACAAAGCAAAAGCAAAAAACAGCAAACAAAATAAAACAACAACAATAACAAAATTGCCTAACCATCCCAAACCCCTTAGGCTGAGCATCTCTGAAACACTCTGTAGAATCAGATCTGATGCAGGAGGTTTATAAAATATGACTTGGACTTGAACTCCTGATCTACTTTGAGAATAAACTTAAGAAGCCCCAAGGACACCAGAATCTGCCAAGGAAAATTTGGCTGTGGGGCTCAATCATGCTGAGGTTCCAGACGGTCGGATAGGAGCACAGAAGTTGGAATGGCCCTTAGAAGGTATCTTGAAGTAAGACACTGAGGTTGGACCCTGATTGTCCTACAATGACCAGGGTCTAAGTGCAGGTTGCTGTGGGTAAGAAACATAACTTCTCATTTGCGCAATTTCTGGTGAAGGATTTTGCCATGAACATCTTGTATTTTAGTCTTTCTGGAGTTAGAAGAATGTGGACCCTCTTCCTACATGAAGAACCTACAGGATATCCCAACATCTAATACCATCTTTCTCTCTAGAAGTCACCCTTCTCAAGCCTGTTCAGTTGCTTAGATTTTCTCATCTCTTTTTGCTATTTGCTTGTATGTTTAATTATAGAGTCTCACCTAGACCACACTGGCTTCAAACTCCATAAGTGATGCCATATAAGTGAGGTTAGTTTTGCATCCCTGATCTTCCTGCCTGATCCTACTCACAGTGCTGGGATCACTGGAGTGTGCTCCCATGCTGGGTTTCCACTTATCTTTTTGCAGAGGTCAGTGGGCTCCCAGCAACACTGAGAACCTTTCCTTCATTTGCCTCCATCTGTTTGTGCAGACAGAACTGGCTCAGTGTTTTCCTCACATTTTCTGGAATTTGGTGCTATTGACTTGCAAAGATACCAATCACTCACACCTTTTCTTCTCAGAGATTTCCTTCTGGTCTCCAGTCCTCCTCTGAACTAGTTCAAATGGTGACTATTCAAAGCCAAATGCAATTCTAAGGAAAGAACTCCTTACATCCTGAGGCTGTCCAGTTCTTTAATTAAGCTTTTAAGATTTATTTTTATTTTATGTTCATGAGTATTTACAAGTCTGTGCATGTGTACATATGCGTGCGTACGTGCGTGCGTGCATGCGTGAGTGTGTGTGTGTGTGTGTGTGTGTGTGTGTGTGTGTGTACCATGTTCATACCTGGTGCTTGTAGAGGCCAGAAGAGAGCACTAGATCACCTGGAGCTGGAGTTCCTGGAAACAGTGAGACTCCAAGTGGGTGCTAGAAAATAGAATACAGTTGTCATGGCAGTAAAATACCTGATGGTTTGGCTGCTGCCCAGCTCTCAGAGCTCCCACTTTTGCAAACACATCAGATGCGCCATACATTCAGAATGTTGCAGATTCTATCACGCTTCTTGTACTGCTGTGTCTTATTCCTGTTGATCTGAAAGAGCAGTCGGTGCTCTTAACTACTGAGGGAACTCCCTAGCACAAGGGGCACTTTTTAGTTGCCAACATTTTTGACACTACTAGAATAAGTATTTGATACTTCAAATCTTCCCTCTCCTCCTTCTCCACCTTTTATTTTACTTCATGCTTCTTTTATAATTTTGTTTAACTTTTGCTCTTAGGCCTGAGATTTTAGATTTCTATATTCTGTCTATCTCTAAGTCAGTATAGTATCAAGTAGCCTAAACTAGGGGAACTAGAGAGATGATCCACTTATTAAAAACTTACACTGCTCTTGCATTAGGACCAGGGTTTGCTTCCCAGAATCCACACCAGGCAGCTCCCGACTATTTGAAACTCTGGTTCCAGGGGATCTGATGCCTGTGGTCTCCTTGGGCATATGTATATATGTGATGCCAACAAACTCAGGTAGCCTCACACACATAAAAAAATAATAATAATAAAACCCCACCAAATTGTATTTGTTTAAATAATTGTTTTCCTATAAGCTATCTGCATACTTTTGATGTTCCTATGTCTGAAGTCCTTTTCAACCATTTTGGCATGTATGTGTGATGCTTGGGCATGCGCACTTAATTATCTTGTATGAATTAGATACTGTGTCTTCTTCCACCTTTAACTGATGGTCATCTGTATTCCCTGCCTCTGGTAACAGCATCACCCAGACATTCTATGCTCAGGCTTCACCTCATCCTAGAATCAAAGAGCAACTTTGTTTATCCCACTTGATAAGAAGCTTTCCCATCTTCCATCCCTCCCCACACTGCTACCAACTCTAGCTGTGCCTCATAAATTCTCACCCAAACCTTTTTAATAGCTTCCTAATGGGTTCCCTCACTCCATTTCCCCTCCTCCTCTCATTTCCCACACTGCTGCTAGAGTGGTCTGCTTAAAACACATGTCTAAATCTTATTGCTCCTTCCTTAAAAGCCTTCAAGTTCCGATTGCCTTCTGGATAATGTTCAAAGTCTTTGTCATGGCATTAAAACACCTCATGGTCTGGCTGCGTCCCAGCCCTCAGAGCTTTGTCTCTCGCAGACACATCAGACGCTTCATAAATTCAGAGTGTTCCAGATTCTATCATGCTTCTTGTATCATTGTGTTGGTCTGTTTTGAACATCCTTTCCTGGACAACTCAGAAAAGAGCTGTTTTTTGCTCCCCCCCCCCTTTTAACCTGACTTATTGTTTAAGGAAAAGAATTGTATAGATGAGGTCCTGCTAGTCAAGATCACTTCAGTATTCTGAGGCTTGTGAGACAGGGAAGGAGGTGCGAACTGAGACCATAATTAATTATTTCTTAAAGGCTTATTTATTTTTATTTTGTTTGTAAGAGTATTTGCCTTCATGTAGCTACGTGTATCACATGTGTGCCTGGTGCCTAAGAAAGGCATAGGAACCCAAGCAGAAGCCACCTTGTGGGTAATGGAAGCTGAAGCCAGGTCTTCTGCAGGATCACTAAGCACTGTGAAGACTCTTTTTTTTTTCTTTTCTTTTTTTTTTTTGAGGTTTGTTTTTTTTTTTTTGGTTTTTCGAGACAGGGTTTCTCTGTGTATCCCTGGCTGTCCTGGAACTCACTTTGTAGACCAGGCTGGCCTCGAACTCAGAAATCCTCCTGCCTCTGCCTCCCAAGTGCTGGGATTAAAGGCGTGCGCCACCACCGCCCGGCTTCTTTTTTTTTTTTTTTTTTTTGATTTTTCGAGACAGGGTTTCTCTGTATAGCCCTGGCAGTCCTGGAACTCGCTCTGTAGACCAGACTGGCTTTGAACTCAGAAATCTACCTGCCTCTGCCTCCCAAGTGCTGGGATTAAAGGTGTGTACCACCACTGCCCAGCCATAGTCAACTCTTAAGATAAATTCACTACAAATGTAAGGCTAGGAAAAAAAAATCAAATATAAAACTATGTACCATTCTGAGAATGGAGAAATATAAGTTCCATTTACTACTGGAGCAATCCAACAAAGACTGAAGGAAAATCAGTTATTATTACCTCAGTTATTATTACCCTTGGAAACAGAGAGGGCCAACTGAATGCCTGTAACTTCAGATGCACACAGACAGGGAGGTGCCAAGGGAGCCAGCCTCATGCCTGCTGTCTGCCATCACCTGCTGAATGTAGGCAGAAGCTGGTCAGGTGGCATCTCTTTGCTTCTCTCTCAGGTATGTGCCACCCGCCTCTGCTTTCCAAGAACTAGCCAAAGCTGGAAGCTAGATCTCCTTGCAGTTGCCTGCCTCTATGAGGGCCTATTCAGTGGGCATATTCCTGTCCTGTCCCTCCCTCATTACAGCCTGGCAAGGGGTTAACTTGTCCATCTACCACAACCTCACAGACGACTCTGTCCTCTGTGGGACCAGGGACTTACAAGGGCTGACGTTCTACTTACACCCTGGCCATGTATGGGAGAAAGTGTCCAGAAGTCACCTATAATCTTTTATTTACTTTGAGACAGGGTCTCTTGTAGCCCAAGTTGGCCTCAAACTTGCTATGTAGCCAAGGCTGACCTTGAACTCCTGGTCTTCCTACTTCTATTTCCCCAGTGTTGGAATTATAGGAGTAGGCCAACACACCCGGCCTTATGCTGTGCTATGGATTGAACCCAAAGCTTTGTGTACATTGGTTAAGCAGTTACAAATTGATCACCAGTCTTAGCCCACCTATGAGCTTTTTAGGAAAAAATGAAGTTGCTATTTCTCTAGCTTTATAAGCCAGGATCACAAGCCTTTACAGAAACCTTGCGTGTGGTGGGGGTCAGGTGGAGTGGGCACCCCGTTCTTGAAGGAAGAAGCATCACAGAGCAAGTAAAGGACAATGGAAGAAAAATGGCAATAAAAATTGAGTTCAAAGATATATTCTCTGAACTGAAAAAGCAAATATTAGGCAAGATTACTGGAAAATATGTATACACATGCATATCCTGGTGACATTTCAGAAATAAAAGATGAAAAAATAATATAAATCCAAATGTTTTAAGAAAAGAAATTATGATACTGGCAGCAATGTTTTCATTTATGATATTGGAGATACCCTCCCCAGTGGACTTATAAAGGGAAATAAATGGTATTTTCACATTACCATATTCAATCAAATTTTGTTCACTCGTGACAGCAATAGAGTCATACTTTTAGATGTGAAAATACCCGAAAGTATCACATCCGCATTCTCGTTCTAAAAACAATAGGAATCCATCGCAGCAGTCTAGTCGAATGAAAATCGCATTAGCGTAAAGATCTCAAAACAGCCAAATTTTGATGTATGAGAAACAGTGGCAATCAATGACATCAGTGAAAATTCAATTTAAATAATAGTTATTTCTATGGTCTGGAAATTCATGAAATTGTTGAGAGAATTTTTGAGATAGAAAGGATATGATGTAAGAAAAAAAATGAATGCCCAATGTGGAAGTAAACTGGAGTGCAGGCTTCCAAGCTGAAGTACTACTTCCACCATGTCCTGCTATTCCAAAGATGAGCAAATTACTTAACCTCTTGTGCCTTGGTTTCCTCCTCGGTATAATGAGATTAATAATAGCACAGGCGTCATAAGATTGTTTTGAAGATTACATAAATCAGGACATATAAGGATTTAGAAGAGTATTTATCATGCAGTAAGTGCCAAACAGGCGGGGTATTTCAGCACTGTCATTGTCACACCATAATGGCTACTATTATTCCTATCATTATTATTATGTCGTCCAGAGGGCAGAAACACAATCACTATTTAATTCTTAACATTGCTAAGAGATAAAAAGTTTCAAATACTCATTTAAATTAAGTAAACCAGTAGAAAACTTGAAACAGGGTATAGAACTTTGGAATCAATGGAAGAAAAGAACAAAGATAACACAATTAATCCAGCTAATTAACCAGGGTGACAAAAAGAGCACATGGGGCTCATCTGGGAAGGATTAGAAACTCAGCTTTGAGCACCTTGAATTTGAGAGGCTTCTTAGACTATATATAATTTTTTTTTTAAAATTTGCAGTTGGGGCATTTTGAGAAGATTGGGGTAATGCATGGCTGGGAGGCTTGATAAAATGGTTTGATGTGGCCATGAAGACAAACCTAACCATAATAGACAGGAGGTGGGTTATGCCCTGGATGTTTGGAGAATCAGATGGCTAAATTGGACTACCCTGCTTGGGAATGGAAAATGTTCTACTGGGGAAGGATGCATCTGTCTTTATGCAGAAGTAGACCCAGATGTGCACCACAAAGGCCGTGGGTGTTTTGAAGCATGGGGCTGGTGTGGTAGTGACCCACTACTTAGGGAGCTGGGTGGAGAGATTTTGGAGCTCTGAGTCAGAGAGTCTCCACAAGATAAGAACTGGTTGGTGAAACCTCTGGGGCTGTGAGTAGCTGGGTGAAGCACGGGAACTTGGAGGTCTTTTTAACGTTTCCTGCAACATTGGTCGGCCTTGAACTTCAGATACTCCTGCTTCCACCTCCCAATAGAACCTACAGGGCCTTAGTGCATGCTAAACAAACAACTCTACCAACTAAGCTATGCTCTACCCTAAGGCCTGTGTGAGAACACCTGCTCCTCAAGCTGGGGGGTGCTGTTTTGTGAGGTTTTGAAACTTTAGGGCTAGAGGCATGCCTTTTGGAGGCAAATCACCCTGGGCAAGGCTTTGACTGTTATAACCCAAGCCCGATTCTGCCTGGAGCTCTCTGCTTCCTAATCCACAGAGACATGAGATGTCTCTTCATGCTCCTGCCGCCATGAACTCCAGCTCTCCTGACATGATGAACAATAACTGAGAACCATAATAAATCTTTCAGCCCTTAAGTTGCTTCTGACAGGTATTCTGTAGAAGAAATGAGGAAAGCGATCAACATTAGATCAGTAACTGTAAGAGAATGAAGTCTTTCCTCAGCCCATAGGACAAATTTCCTTTCAGATATTAAGTCAATGAGCTACATATTGATATATAAGGCAACACCTTCTTTCTTTACTTTGCCAGAGTTAAACATTTTATTTTTATATTTTCAGTATTACCCAGATATAGAGCTGCCAACTATATTGTAATTTGTATTCCAGAGGCAAGCTCATAGCAAAGAAGGGTTTGCAAGCTTCCTGCTAACTCTGGTTGACTTATGTAGGGGTCTCAGTAGTTCTTGAGATCAACCCAGAGAGAAACCTGGGCCAGGTGAGCCCTTGTTCACGGTCCCAGTCATTACTCCAGTACAGACTGACTCTGAGGCTGTCAATCTCATGAATATCCATTACTATTCCATCTCTGAAGCTACACATTCTTACATGATTCCCTGGCATCCCTTTCTGCAAGAAGGGCACAGAGACTGTTTCCCTTCCTTCCCCTGAATGTGTGTGTTAGAAGACTGTGTAGTCAGAATTCCATGTATGGCTCATGCATGTGTGCTGCACAGTAGGAGTCGGAATCTTTATTTACAAGTGTAAAGCAAGGAGCACCCAAATCAATTGCACCTGTGCACAAAGCCTGGGCCGAAACATCAGCTCTGCAGATTATCGGGAAGAGTTGACCTGGCCGTTGCTGAAATCCAGTGAGAAAAGAACTGGAGATCACTGCAGGCAGCAAAGCTCAGCAAAGCCAAAGGGGCAACAGGCACAAAAGAGTTGATGTTGAGGTTTAGGAGACTATGTACAGTTTAATTGAGATAATGTTTGCAGAGCTTCTGAAATCTACTAGAGTTGTGCGTGACCTCCGTGAGCATGAAATCATTTTCTTGAAGTAATTAAGTCAGAGAAAGTCTGTACATCTTGCAGAAAAGTGAGAATATAAATTTATCCAATTACTAAGATGTAACCCTTAAAAACAAGCTGTTCTAATTTCCTGGAAAATACTTATTGGGCTCTGCCATATTCCACTGAGTGGATACATTAGCATCAACATAGCCATTCCATTATTAGTAAAAAAATATATCAGTTCCATTTCACTGTTACCTGTAACATCTTTGTATAGTCATTTCTATTAAACATTATTGCATGTTGTTAAATTCTCCTCCTTCTATGGTGTACAAATGTGTTCATGTGGTTTGTGCATGTACACACACGTTACATGGCTATGCATCTGTTTGCATGTAGAGGCCAGAGTACACATCTGTATTCGCCTTGATGACTCTCAGCCTTTTTATTTTATTTAATCTCTCATTGAATCTGGGGATGCTAATTCACCTAGGCTGGCTTGCTAACATGAGATTGAGGGCTCCCATGGTCTCAATCCTCAGTCACAACACTGTGGTGACAGATGCATGTTACCATGCTCAGCTTCTTATGAGGTGCCAGTTCTCATGTTTGTCCATGTGGCATGCACTTTACCAACAGAGCCATCACCTCAGCACAGTTGTTGAACTCAAGAAAGAATATCATCTAAACGCATCTTAGTGAAAAAAAAAATAAATTAGAAGATCAGAACAGAAGACTACTCAACAACTGTCTTAGTTACTTTTCTATTGCCATAACGAGCACCATGCCCAAGACAACTTATAGGAAAGAAAAGTTTATTGGGATCTTGCTTACAGTTTCAGAGGGCGAGTCCATCTATGATCATCCATGATCATCACGGCAACAGGCAAGGAGGCAGGCATAATACTGGAACCATTGCTAAGGGCTCACATCTGATCAACAAGAACCTGACAGAGAGTAACAGAGCTAAACATGGGAAAAGCCCACCCCTAGCAACACACCTCCTCCAAAAGGCTACATCCCCTAATCTTCCCTAAACAGTTCCACCAACAGGTGATCAAACATTCAAATATATGGGCCTGTGGGGCATTGTCATTCAAACCATCACACTAACACATATAAAAATTATAATTGCTGGGTAGGATAGATGGTTCAGTGGGTAGCCAGACAATCTGAGTTAAATCCCCATGATCCATAGGATGAAAGGAAAGATGCCAATTCCCATAGGTTTTCATGACTTTCACACTACTGCTGTGATATGCTACACATAAGTCTCCCCTAGACACAAATAAATAATTAACTGTGAAGTGGTAGTCCCAATGACTATGAGAAGACATGAGAGAACAGACACCTGAGCAGAGAAGGCAGGAGGGATGTGGGTAATTCCTTGGTTTATACAAGGTAAATGTGTTGGATTTTTTTTTTGTTGTTGTTTTGAGGGGAGTTGTTTTGTTTTTAAAGACAGCAGTCTTAGGTAGCCTAGGCTGGCCTTAAAACTCACTAGAAAGCTGAGGGTAACCTTGAACTCTTATCCTCCTGCTTCCATTTCCTAAGTGCTTAGATTACAGGCACATGCCACCTTGCCTGGCATGAACTTGGTGGACTTTCAGACTACTGTGAGACATCTTTAAGGGCAATACTGGTAGGCAGATATAGAGCTCCAGATCATAGACATTGAATTAAGTTGAGGAAGAGCTGCTGTTTGTGTACACATAGGTGACACTTGAAACTATAATTATGTCTGGATATAATGAATGACCTAGGATACTGTGCAGAGAGGAGAAACCAAGAAGGGTCATGTTCCTAGAAACTCAGTGTGAGAGCAGAGAAAGTAGAGCTTCTTCCTTCAAAGAAGAGGTCAATGTCTTGCAAGAACCAAACAGTCATGACTAAAACAAACAAACAAGCAAGCAAACAAACCAAAGAGGAGTCACAGTATTTTCTAAGACTAGAGACACAATGAAATAAAAATTAGAAACCAGTTGCTAGGAAATTTTATTCTGATTCCTAGCCTTCTTATGTAGTTGCTAGTTTCAAACTGGAAAGAACTTGATTTTCAATAAACTGTGGGAAGGAGGGGGTCATGTTAATAAGAGATGCTTGTTCTAGACTTATAACCCACCCACAAAGTCGTGTGTGTGTGTACACATACCAGATTTAGTTCTATAATTATGTTGACTACTGATTTATTTTATACATTTATGCCACAGGCACATACTTATTCATTTTTAAAATGATCATTTACAGCCAAGTCTCAAGGTGAATGTCCATCATTCCATTTCTTGGGAGGCTGAGGCAGGGAAATCATAAGTTTCAGGACAGTCTGGGCTACACAGCAAGACTTTCTCAACAAAACATAATAAAACTCAATCATTTTTTAACTTAAAGGACTATAGACAATCCATTTCACTAAAATTAACCTTTGATCCTTTATAATACCCACTAAAATATTTTATCATCATTTCTTTCTAATTATTTATTTGACTGTATTTATTTCACCTGATAACTACTTGATAAATGTTATTTAACTATTCACAAGTTATATAAGTATGTGAATTGATGATTCTAAAGACTTAGTCCGATCACAAAAGTTGTGTCTTCAGAAGACACAATGCTATGATTTAACACCTGGGTGCATGGATGCAGTTGGAGATAATATAATATAATATGACAGAATCCCTGCCTTTGGGAGTTGGAGGTGAAGAGACATGGGGAGTCAAAGACACAGACTCTGGGAACAGGTGAGAACCACTGCAGCAAGCTCATTTGAACACTGCTGCAAGTTCATTTAATACCCTCCACCTGCACCCCATTGGTCACAAGAAAGCATCTCTTCTAAACAGCAGTTCCTGATTGGTTGGCATTGTCTGCACCAGCAATCCTTTGTCTCTCAGGGAGTTCTCAATTAGGTCCTCCTGCAGGAGATGCTTTTGTGGCTGCCGCTGCATGACCCTCAGAGTTTACATAGAGGTGGCCAATCCTGGGACACTGAATAAGAAGGTAAACATGGCCATCAGTCACTGGAGATACATATGCCTGTCTGTCAGAATCTGCACTCTGTGACTACCTCAGGTAGTATCTCACTCTCTTCTTTCCTGGGGTCAAAAGAGAAAACAAATTCAGATATAGCCTTTGCTGATTTATATGGTATAAATGGAACCAGTTTGGCCTGTTCCAAGCTACTTCTATGACATCACTGATTGTGAATGAGGAAGAGTTGCTAATAACCTGATGTGGGGAGTCTGGACCAGAGGTGCTTAGGGAACCTCTCAGGTGCTACTTCCCACTCCTTGCTGTATTCAAAGATAAGAATCTAATAATTCTCATGTCTCCATTTTGAAATAACAGCGTCTCTCTGTATCATCTTTATCAGCCTGTGAACACACTGTACTGTTTTCCCACTAAAAAGTAAAAACAAATGCTTATATAAGTCAACATCTGTCTCCAATTACTATGCATTTTCTGCTCTCTGCATGAAACTTCCTAAGAACAGTTGGCACACTAGCCATGTTCAGGTGGTTCTTCCCTTCCATTGTGTCTTAGACTCAGTCAGATGTTACCCAAGCACTCCAGATCAATAATGACTTTGGAATTGTGAAACCTAATAACTAACCCAATACTGAATTCCATATTTAAATTCCTGTGAGCCAATATTAAATTCTACGTCCTCATGTTACTTGGCTAATCAGTAGTGTTGAACACTTGGCTTCCAGTACCACTTTCCTCTCTCCTGATTTCTCCCTGTCCCCACTGACCTTGCCCCAGTATCTCACCTCTCTCCTGATCTTGGAGCTGGAGGTAGGGGCTCAGCCCATGGACTTTGGACTTCTTTTCTGTTTATGCTCACTCCCTTCAAGACCTCTTTTGTGTTTTTAAATGCCATCCACAGAAGAACAACTCTTAATTCTATGTCTCTAGCTCACACTTGCCAGATTGTCTGAGTTGTTATTATTATTATTTTTAAATATGTGTACTCAAATGCTAACTTAGTTTCTGAAATTTACCCAGCCCAAGCTGGGGCTTCTTGCCCAGCCCTACCTGCTCTTCATATGCATAAAGAACATCCCAGCCTTGTCAACCTTCCAATTTGTGGCTTAAGTCATCAACACTGCAGCCAAAAATGATCTCCTGTCACATTTCATACCAATGTACTAATAAATAAATCCTGCCATATCCACATTCTTGGTAGTTTTAGAACATGATCAGTTTCTCCCTTCACATGCCTTGCCTACCTGGATGCTTTCTAAATGGTCTCCCTGCTATCACAGCCTCTCTCTACTACTCATTCTTAATTCTAGCCAAGACAGCAAATCTTTTGAAATTGAAATGAGATCATGCCCTCCTCTGCTCAAAAATACCCTGTGCTATTTCATCCCACTGCAAGTAAAGCCATGATTCTTTCCATGACCGAGAATGTCCTGTGTGACCCGGGTCTCTGCCACCCTGACTGTATCTATGAATGGTCCTATTCATTCAGATTTAGTCACACGCTGCCTTCCTTGTCATTCCTTGAACGAACTGAAAGTTTCCTTCAATGTTATCCTTCTAGCTGTGCCTCTCCCGATATTGCCTGATTCGGCCTGGTGCAGTTTTCTGGTTCCTGCAATGTCACTTTCTCAGAGACAACACCCCTACATTCACTCCAGACATCACGGTCTCCCTTAGCCTGCCTCTCATCTCGATCACAATCTGCTGCACTCTGCAAGAATTGCTAATTTTGTGATGGTGGGAATCTCTCTTGCTCAGTTACTGTCACATACCAGGTAAATACTTACTGATGACAATGGTGTATCTCATCTCAACAATGCTCTGAGACAGACACTATCCATTTCCTTATTACAAATTTAGAAACAAGGCAGGGGCTGTACTCAGTGGGTAGAATGCTTGCCCTCCCAGCATTCAGGGAACCCCCCAGATTTGACCTCTAGTGGTATTTGCCTGAAATTTCAGCATCCGGGTGGAGGCAGGCAGATGAGGAATTCAAAATGATTCTTGGCTCCTTAGCAGTTTATGGTCCCCATTCAAGTGGATGAAATGATGGATTGCTAATTCAGCGGGTCCTCATAGGGTATGAACCTCATTAAAATATGGATCTTTGATCATAATACGCTGACTCTTCTTTCCTTACATTAAAGAAAATAATCTGGTTACAAAATACTTGTAAATAATAATGTTTTCCAAAAGGTAGGAAGCTTAGAAAAACAAAACAACCCCGATTCTCATGATTTCGAGTAGGCACAACTACTCAGTTTTCTTTTATTAAAATTTAATAAAAGCTGGGCATGATGGCACCATGCCTATAATTATAGTTTCTTGGGAAGCTAAAGGAAGATGGCAAATTCCAGGTCTGCCTGAGTAATAGTGTAACTTTAAGAGCAACCTGGACAATCTTGTGAGACCATGTCTCAAAGTAAAGAACAGTAACAGCTAGGGAGGCACTGAGTGGTGTCAGTGCTACCAACGCCATGGCCTGGGTTCAGTTCCCAGTGCTGACCATAACGGTAAATAATAATAATAAAACCAGTAGCCACATGGGTGACACAAGCCTGCCATCTTAGCACTCAGGAAGTGGAGGTTGAGGACTGAGTTCAAGCCCTGTCTGGGCTATCCCAAAAATGTAAAACAAAAACAAACAAATAAATAATACAGTAAATGAGTAAGTAAGAAAGAAAATACTGAAAATCATACATATCTTTATACTATCCCTTGCTTTGGGTACAGAAATTTCCCCTTTTGAACCTGGGGCTGAGATAGGTTTCACTTATTAGAAGATGCTATGCTGGGGAGCCAGGATGACCGATGGGTCAAAGCTAGCCACATCCTAAGTTTGAGGCCAGCCTGGGCTACAAAAAGACTCTATTGCATCACCCCTCCAAAATAGTAAAGATGTTAGGCTGGATTAAAATACTTTAAAAATGGCTCGCATGTGGATGTATATTTAATATGAGATTTTTTTTTTTTTGGTTGCTGTCATGCTATTTTTCTGACTGCCAGACATCGATATACAAGATGAGAGTGAGTGGAAACTGTGTGGACTCTCACCCTTGAAGGACAGACAACAGGGCCACCAGGCTTTATTCCTGGAATAATGTACAAAGGGGCCAGGAAGAAAACTTGGGGGAATGACAGGTGCTGAGGATGGTGAGCCCAGGCTATTGTGTAGCGGGAGGCTTTGTTGTCTACTTTTCACTACTTATTTATCATTTATCTGGGTGTATGCATGAGCGGGTGCATGTGCATGCGTGCGTGTGTGTATATGTGTGTGTGTGTGTGTTTCTTTGCATTTCATCTTAGTGGGTTTATGGCTGGTGTTGCTGGTTTTTCCTTTGCCGTTGTGGAATTTAAGCTGTAGATGGCCAGTAGGCTATTGCGGCCTTCTGGAGTGAGGAGGATGAGTGCTGATGAAACCCAATAGCTTGAAGGAAATGGGAGCAGGAAGCAAACAATCAAAGCATATGAAGGCGCACTGACAGAAATGCCTGAGTCTGAGATAAGGAGAACACACATGCATACGTACACCACACTGCACTGCATCCCTAGAAGGAAGGACTTGATAAAGATGCACACGCTGGCAGTTCTAGTACAGACAAGCTTCCAAATGCTAGGCAATCATTGTCCATATCTATCATAGACAGCATACACAGAATGGCTTATGTTCGATGGTTGTAGAGTTCAGTATTCAGTGACTGTAAGGGAGCATGCAGGGTTCTAGACTTGTTAGAACACAAGCAATCTAACACATCCTGGGCCTCCATTCTGCATTCTGGTCTGCTGTTTAGTATGTACTAGACTGTCAGGTAGACATAGAGTAATGTAAAGTATCTCTGCCAATAGCAACCTACTTACTATGGCTCACAGAAAGCTATCAGCAGATATTGAGTAGTTACAGCTAATGCAGATGATGGTCAGAGAGCATCCAGGCTCCCACATTCTGGACCAGCACAGATGGTTGTCATTGCATGTGTCTTCTGATATACTCTGGGTTGTTGCAGCAGATGGGTAGCTGTCATGGTATGTGAGGTTGAACCTTTCCGGTCCTCCACGGTGCTGAATAGCTATCAGATTACAAGACCTGATTCATATGCTGTCAACAATGTAATGCTGTTCATATTATATTGCATGCAGATTGATTCATGGGGGGCATTCCAGTGTCCATGGACTCCAGTGGTATATACACACTGATACACTTTGGGTCATTATGAGTGTGTGTGTGTGTGTGTGTGTCCATCTGTCTGCCCATGCCCACCATGGTGTATGTAAATAAGCACATACTTTAGTATTGAATTGGTTGTCATGGCATGAATACACCAGCACAACTGGATGGAGGATGGGCTATTGCATGCAAACAACTAACAAGCTGCTAAACAAGTTTCTTACTTTGCGCCCTGGTAATATATACCCCTTGATATATTATAAACAATGTGGAATAGCTAGTACTACTTTTAGTTCAAGCAGAATTATGAGGTGTATACTTAAAATTTTCTCCATTTTAAGGGAAGTACTTACAGCTGAACAATTATATTCCTCTTCCCAGGACCTACAAATATCTTTGGTTTTCATTTCTCTTCCAGTTATTTTACTTTATAGTTCTTTCATTTATCCACACAAATGGCAGGAAACATATTTTGTTTCCCTAACAGATAATTTTGTTTCTTACTCACAGAGTTTACTGTGTTTATAACCATACATTGCAATATTTATTTCACATCTCATGACTAAATATATTTGTAATATTTTTAAATGATTGATAATATTTAATAGTTTTAATTGTCAAAATAAATTAATAAAATATGTTCTATGTATGGAAACTAAAAGATAAGATAATTATTTATGAATAATATAATAATATAATATCATTTGGTCTGTATAACAGAAATTTTTTATAAACTCCAATGTAATGCAATGAGACAGATAATACAAATTCTACTACATTCTCCAGGACTCCAACAACCTTACTTCACATTTCTGTCAGCACAAACACCCGATGTGCTGAAATGTGCCTGCTGCTCTCCCACCTCTATCTCAGTGGCTAAAGCCTGAGTTTTAAAAATAAGCACAGCTGGGAACACTAGATATACTTACACAGGAGAAGGAAATGGGACACCAATCTCTCAGTTATAAAAATCAATTCAAAATGGATCAAAGACTCAAATAAATGTAAGACCTGAAACCATGAAGCTAGACAAATAAACATGGTGACGATGCTTTAGGACATTGGTATGGAATTTCCTGGATAAGCCCTCAAAAAAGCACGGACACCAAACCCCAAAATAGACAAGTGAGATTGCATCAAACTAAAGCGCTTCTGTACAGCCAAGGAAACAACCACCATAGCAGAGACAACTCACAAATTGAAAGGGAATATTGTAAGCTCCTCCTCAGAAGAGGAGATGATAAAATATCTAGGGAATACAAACAACAGTGAAAAACAAACAAACAAAAAAACAAGTAAATGATCCGAATAAATATATCTCAAATGAAGAAAAAAAGACTAGCAAGGTGGCTGAATGGATAAAAGTGTTTGCTGTCAAACCTGAGGACCTGAGTTCAATTCCCCAAATCCACATAGTAGAATAAGAGAACCAACTCTCAAATAGTCTTCAGACCTCCACCCATGGGCCATTGTGTGTGAATGTCCACAAATACCAATGCCCCTCCCTTTAAGCATGCATATCTTCCATGGAGCCATATGAAGCTCTTAGGCTCACAATGACATATCTCACATAGCTTTCCTTAGGAGTAGTTTCTTTTGTTTTTAATGTTCTGCTCAGTCAACTTCGATGAATCTGATAGCTAAACTCACTTTTTTCCAGGAATGTTAGCATAGTTCCTCTTTGTTTTCTGGGTTTATATCCTGCCAATTTCCCTAGTGCCACCCAATAATGTTCCTTACAGCGAAAAGTTCTACCTTAGAATTACAAGACAATAACAATAAGAGCCACTTCTCGTTTTTTCTCCTTTACATTGGAAAAGTCCCACCATCCTTGGAGTTCATGTCTTTCAAAGATGACAGACCAGTTATTCTGCAGTATGACTGTCTGCTTTGGTGCATCTAGTGTCTTGTCGTGACCGAACTTGAACGATATGACTTGGCAAATATGCCACATTTAGCAGAGGGACATCCTGGCTTGGGTCAGCAATTCATCATATTTGATAGGGAGAGCTGATCTTAGTGAGGGTATTGCAAACACACTCTTCTATGCTTTCAATATGGTTTAAATGTGTCTCCCTAAGATTTGTGTGCTGGAAGCTTGGCTGGCCTCCGGTGTGACAGTGCTGGAGGTTGGTGTGGAAACCTTAAGAAGTGGGCCTTCTGGAAGGGCTCTGAGAGTGACCCCCCCAAAGGGATTATTAAGACTCTTGAAAAATTTTCTGGTTGCTCTCAAGAAAGAACAGGAGGAGGGGTCATGCTGCTACTGGGAAACATAGTCTCTTTTCTGGGTTCTTAGTCTTGCAGATAAAAGAATTTGAAAAAGGGCTCAGATGGAAACTTCAGGATAACTTTATTAGAAATAGAGAAAACCACAAGGCTGGAAAGCCAGAGATCTAGAGGAGGGAAGGAGGGAAAGAGAGAGAGAGAGAGAAATTTGTGCAATGGACATCTGTGAGCAGGTGCATGTGGTGACATGAGGAATGGGACATCTTCAGAGAGTGAGCCAGAATGTCCAGAGTATCAGGGCAAGGAGGGAGGGAGGGAGGGAGGGGGAGAGAGAGAGAGAGAGAGAGAGAGAGAGAGAGAGAGAGAGAGAGAGAGAGAGAGAGAGAATGAATTTAGAATTCATAAGAAGGCAGGCATAGCACAGGAGGTCTGCTAGCAACTGTACTGAGAGGTGGGCTTCTGCTGTCCACAAGTACATCAAGGCTGTAGTTATTCTTCCCATATTCTTAATATGTTTTCATGTGGTTCATGTTTCTTGAAGTTATAACTTTTAAAGGGTGTCCCCTGTCTAGTTGATTGACAGGCTCACTGAATTAACTTTTCAGGAAAGTGGCTATAGAATGTTTTTATAACCTCATAATTTCTGAATAGTTTAGATAGACAATTACATCTCGACCCAGGACCAGGGATACAACTCAGATCTCATTTTTTTAAAAAAATTAAAAAACATGTAACCATGCAGATAAAAAAAGAAAGAAAGACTAGTCTGAAAATTACTCAGCCAGACAGCCCTAAATTTGCAACTATCTTCCTGTCTCTGCCATCTGAGTGCTTGGGACTACACATATGCATTGCCTTGTTGAGCTAAAATAGTCACATGTTAGCAGAACAAAACATCCTTCTTTTTATGGGTCTTGCCGAAGCCTGTTACCTCCATCTTCCTCCCTTCCTTCCAATATTTGAAATCTTAAGGACAGTTGCAGCACTATCTCTCTACTCTTGCATGGCATTTCAAGGACTGTGGAGGGCAGTTGTGACACCTTGTCTTTATTAAAGTTACTATGTTACCAAAGATAGAGGAGAGGGGAAAGCTTACTATGAATGAGGGGCCCACCCTCAATGATCTGAAAGCTTGCTAATGCCTGACTAGCTATCTAACAAGGCCACACATTGATTCAACTAATTCATTCTACATTTTCTTTTGAAGGATATTCTATAGCAAACAAATCCTCAAGCTGAATGATTTAATGGAATGAAAAATAATTTCTTCCTCATTTAAAAATCTAAGGCAAATATTCCTGGTAGGTAACTGTTAAATATCAACTGTTTAGGGTCTTAGGATCTAGTGCTTCTGGACTTAGTCCTGCAGAATTCATCCTGAATTCATAATGAGCAGCCATGGCCCCAGCATGAATCCCCAACAGGGTAACGCAGAAGGCTGACCCCACTTCAGACTCCATGTATGAACTGTGGGGTGCCACCTGAACTTCTGACTGCCTGACTGTAAATGGTTTCCATGTCTCCTTCAGGTTTGGTAATCCAGTGGAATCTCTCCCAGAATTCAGGAAAGGCTTTCATTGCCCATCTCTCATCCATAACTCAGGAACTAACAGAGGAAAGGCTTCAGAGGTCAGGGCATGGTGGGAAGGAGGGGAGTGGCTTCCATGTCACTTTTCAAAGGATACTGTCCTTAGGGTTGCCGATGGAGGCCTTTGGCATAAGTGGTGAGCTGACTGGCTCTTAGAGATCACCAAAATCTTTCATTTCCTGTCCTCTGCTAAGGCCCCATGATAGACTCCAACTCCAACCCCTCATCTTAATCAAACTGCACCTTGTCCCACAGCTATCCATGCAGGGTCTTTTCATCTTGGTGATCCCATTAACATAAAAGGGACTGACCCTTAAGTGAGATGATTCCAAGGTTTTTATATGTCTGTCTGTCTGTCTGTCTGTAAGTATGTATATATATATATATATGTATACAGGTATTTAGTGTGTGGGTATGGTATGCATGTGGTAGTTAGAGGATAACTGTGGGAGTTAGTACTCTCCTTCAAACATGAGTTCTGAGGGTCAAACTCTGGGTGGCAAATACCTTTACTCCACTGAGCTATCTCACTGTCCCCAGATCTAAGTGTCAGTAACCCAAGTCAGAGGCCAAATACTGCCATTCCTTTAAAATTGAAGTTAGTTTCATTCCTACCTAGTTCATCTTGGAAAGGACACATATGATTTGAGCTCATAGTCCTTTGTTCTATGGCCATATCTAAGTGCTATTGGTCATGAGCATCAAAGAATAGGTGTGGGATGAGCAAAAAGAGAGAGTAGGGGTGATGAGCAGTTCAAAGCCTCAGCCTCAAGTGCTTTGACACAACTTTTGAGAATGCAGTTTTGCCTCAGTATACTGGTTGCTCTAACTCTTGCCTCTGGCTCCCCACAATGACTAGAATGAGTTACAACCCTACACAAATCATTCTGTTTTCAATTTCCTTGGATAGCCATCAAGAAGAGTCAAGACACACTATTCTGCAGCAAAGTGAAGAGCCCAGGCAATAGACTAGGCCTGCTATATAATAGTTTTTGCAAGATGAGCAGTGTATCTATGTAAAAGGTGACCCCTTACTTTGTATATTAGACAACCCAGGCAGCTGCATGTGACAGCTCTGCTGCATCGGAAAGGAGAGAGCATGGGTCATATGCTTGAGAGTTATAAAAAAGAAAACCTCCCTGTATCCTCGGAGAATTTAGAGGACAAACATTCTTTGAATCAAAACATCAATGAAAGATTAACAGATCAAAAGGAGCTAAGATAAACCAGGGTGGAAGCAAGGGTCATGCCCCAGGAGGTTGATTAAGCCAGCAGAGTCCACAATTTATTTGAAAGCATAAATCTGCAATAATAAGAACCTGTTCTAAAGAATGATAATAACAGGAACCTTGCCCAGCAGATGTGAAAATCTTCATCAACCTTGAACAATAAGATGCTAGTGTGAAATGGAGGACAGATCAATAGGAACAGAAAGGGTGCTCTGAAACAAGTCCAAGTGCAAATATTATTTTAGTATTAAATCAGTGGCATTTAAAGTCCATGAAGAAATGACTCTTATAAAGTAGCTCTGACTATTTGCCTATTTTGAAGACGATGAATGTGAGTTTCTATAACATGTGATATATGAACCTTCGATGGCTTGATAGAGCAAAAGAAGAATCAGCAACTGTGTTAAGGCTGGGTGGAAGGGATCAAAAGAGTGTTCTTTTTCCACCTCAGGGCATGGCATAAGTCTGTGAGGTCATAAGTAAGATGCAAGCCTAGAGGTTCTCAACTGCTTAAACAACCAAAGCTACAGGATAAATGGTAACAGGAAGAAGCAGCTCCACCTGACAAAGAGTAGGGGCTTGACAAGTGACAATTCTCACAGTTATCCACACCCCCTGTGCCCCAGGGTGAAGGAGGGAAATTACTGTTGTCTGCACTTAACATTGTGGAGACCTGGGTTCTTGAGGGTTGACAATTTCATCACGGCTAACCCAAACCTAGAGTTCATTCCTGTAGTCTCAGTTATGCAGGAAGCCCTAGAACTGAAGGTCAGTTGAAGCAGTTTAGTGAGATCACGTCTTATGAGACTTTTTTGTGACAAAATACATGTAAGACTTTGAACTATGGTTCCAAAGTTCACTTAGGCAGTCTATTACATTGCCTCTTGAATGTACAAAGACCCAGAGGGGTATTCACATCATCAATTATTCAATATAATATCTGCAGTGCCTAAGGAACGCCCACATATGATTCAGAAAGAGACCAACTCAATAGGAAAATAGATACAAACAGAAAATTAATAAAATATACATGACTAATTCAAAGTTCTAAATTCCACTGGCAGATAAGGAGATGCAAATGAAGTGAAAATCAGATAGGTTTTCAAAATACATCTTGCTTGGCAATGGAGATGGAAAGTGAGCACCATTGCCTGGCACAGTGGGAACACGCACTGGTATATATGTAGACATTTTTGAAATGTTGGCCATCATTTTAAATATGTATTTAGGACCCCATACTTCAGATCTGGGAATATAGCCTGGAGAAACACTGTATTTTGAAACATTTCTCTGTCATTTCTTCATTACACTTATTCATTGCCGCAGAAAACTGGGATGATTCAAAAACGTCTGTTGTTGGGATGCAGTTAAATAAAAGATGCTATAAACACAAACTGGGGACTGTGCAGTTCTTAAAGCCTTAGACTTCTTAAAGCCAAATGTCTTATTTGGATCCCAGGATCTAGCTCAAGTAAGGGGGTTTACAATCATCAGAATGTAAAAATGAAAGACAGAAAATCCAGAATTTAGAGATGACTGGAGGAGCAGTAACTCTTAAATACTGGCTGATAAGGGTACTGGGCAGGAGCCAGAAATGGAACCATGGGAGAGAGTTATCTTCAGAAACTGTTGCAGCTGTGGTGACTGGCAAACCCAAAGTCTGCTGAGGGATCTGGCAAGCGGCGGGAGGCATGGAGTTGCAGTTTGTACTGGTTACTTTTCTCTTTGCTGTGACAAAGTACCCAACAAGAGCAATTTAAGGAAGGGAGGGTTTATTTTGGCTCGCTGTTTAAAGGCACAGCCCTTCATGGTGGCAAGGGTGCATGGCAACCGGTCATGTTGCATCTGTAGTCAGGAGAGACAGATGGAAGTTTATGCTTAGCTCATTTTCTCCATTTTATTCAGCCTGGGACCCCAGCCCACATGATGTTGTCACCCACATTTAGGGAATTAATGTAGAAATGCCCTTGCAGCCATGCCTTGAGGTTTTTCTCATAGGTGACTCTAGCTCCTGTCAAATTGACCAGGAATAACCATCATGCAATTCAAGTCTGAAGGCAGTGTGTGAGCAGAATTCTCCCTACCTCCAGGCAGACCACACTGTGATCTGAAATCAGCTTTACTCAAAGTCTACCGATTTAAATGTTAATATCATCCTTAAATATTTTTTCAGAATCATCTGAAACAGTGTTTGATCAAATATCTAGACAATATGACCATATAATGCTCCTCTGTAAAATTAATCATCACAAGCAATACATAAATTGTTTTTGGAAAATGTCTTTGACATGTATACAAAACCTGATTGCTATTATGCTCTATGACCCAGCAGTACATCCTTCGTTGAATTGTTAACAGAAAGCATATGTGTTAGTCCCAAAAGATATGCACACAAGAGCTGTAACTTCTAGGCTGTGGTATCCCTCTCAGTGGTGTAGTTTTTGCTTAAAAGTGGTAAGGCCCTGGGTTCAATTCCTAGGACTCACAAAAAACAACAACAACAACAACAACAAAAGAAACAACAATAACAAAAACAAGCACTTAACAAATGACACTTGGAACTTAGAAAGCACTCTAAAGACCTCGAAAAGTCACCGGATACATGTGCTGAGATGTGATCACACAATAAAACACTAGACAGCACTGACAATGCCAAGTATAGGAAGCAGATTGGACTATCTTGGGTATGTCTTCCTAAAAAATTTAAAAAAGAAGCCAGACACAAAAATGATATCTCGCAATAGTGATAGTCATTCCATTTTTTTTAAAGACACAAAGCTGGCCAAACTAGTCGTTTTTATTAGAAGCCTGTAGAGTAAGGCAGGATAGAAATTAAAGGAAGGTTATGGGAACATGTGACCCCTCCCCCCCTCAGCCTTTGAGCAGGAATTCCAGACCTCAGTGCTAGCCACAGACTCCCCACCTAGGGTGGAGCTCTCAAGCCAAGGTGAAGTCCATGGTTCCTCCAGATCTGCAACCTCCTGTGTTAAGCAGGCAACCCGCCCAGCAGAGGAGCCCATGCCCACCGAGCAGCCAAACTGGTTCTCCTGAACAGACCCTGGAAACTTTGGGGAAGGGTTTCTCTCCCAACTTTAAATTCTGAGTCAGCCATTAAAATTTGGGGCCATGACCAGCAATCCGTTATCTTGGTCTCACTTCTTTCTCGTCCGTCCTTCCCATCCATTCCCAGCTCCCTTTACAGGTAACCCATTCGATTTAACTGCAGGCAGTTACACCTCACACAAGGGTTGGCTGAAGCCTCTACCAGCTGAGACTCCAGAATTACCATACAATTCATAACATTTGCTTAAGGCCTTTCTCAATTGTAAACCTATGAGTTTTAAGAATTTCACCAGAAAACTGTATTTATAGTAAAAAGACGTGTTCTAGTCACTTTGTGGAAACCTAGTAGCTCCGGGGTTTATATTGTCAGATTGTAACACCATGCAAGGTATTTCTGAAGTCACTTTATAATCTTTTGCATTGAAAAAGAAGAGAAAGAGATGGGGAAAAGAAAGGATTTCTTAGCAGCACTTTGAGAAGCAACTTGGAGCCACCAAAATTATACACAGGCAATGCTCAGCTGCTTAAGAGCTTAGGTAGGTAGTGGTGGCGCACGCCTTTAATTCCAGCACTTGGGAGGCAGAGGCAGGCGGATTTCTGACTTCAAGGCCAGTCTGGTCTACAGAGTGAGTTCCAGGACAGTCAGGGTTATACAGAGAAACTCTGTCTGGGAAAAAAAAAAAAGAGCAATCGGCTCTTAGAAATGTCCACACCTTTACTCCTGTGTGTCATTTTTTCCAAGCACTACTTGAGAAGAGGAGATGAGGAATCTCTGGAGCAGGTAGGGGAGCCACAGCAGCCAAAATATCAAGTTCCACATTAACTGAGAGACCCTGCCTCTCAGTATGTAGGAGGAAGAGTGATGGAGGATGATGCCCAGTGTTAGCCCTCAGCCTCCACACACGTGTACTTGCCTCAGAGTGCCCGTGCCCACACACACACACACACACACACACACAACCACACAATGAACATGCTCACATTCACATAAACACATAGCACACATATGTAAAAATAGGTTTTTAATAAATTCTGACTTTGTTTCATACTAGCTTGCACTGAAATTCTTTTCTACACTGAAGCCAAGGAACTGGTTTTACTTGAGGCCCTAAAAGTTGGTTGGACTCCTCAAGCTTCTATTCTATGGTTAACACTGTAGCGCTGTGTCCTAGTCCCTGCCACTGTGAGTAGGGCAGCGACTAGAAAGGACCAATAATGCGGTCTCCTGGGATGCTAGAAAGTCCTAGGTTCTTGTTAACATTTAATCTTGGAACAAGTTGATCAATTATGTTCAGTTATGTAAAGTCATTGAGATATACAACTGTGGTATATACATGTAAGCAATACTTCCACAAAACATAAAATACGTGGTGGTAGAAAAACTTTTGTCATTTGGTCCTGTAACCCAGGCTGGTCTAGAATTTGTTATGAAGTGGAGCATGGGCCTTGAACTGTTGGTCTTCCTGCCTCTACCTCCTAAGGACTGGAATTATATGTGTGTGCCCCCATACCCAACTCAATATAAACTGCAATATATTTCACTATCCATCTGTGCTAGTAAAATGGTAGATACAAGTGTTGAAGTTTTGATGTTAGCAATGATCAAATTGTTGACAATTTGATTGCTAACAGTGGAACATGGTTGTAAGGACTTAGAAAAGTAACCAAAGCATGTTAACCTATTTTCACAGCTCTGTATTATTCAATTTTTTTCAAAACATGGTGCATGTATTGGTTTTATGTTTCTTTAGACAGAAAGGATGAATATGCTTTGAAATATCTACTTATTCAGAAGTAGGCATAGAACCTACTGTTGTAATGTTATATAGCCTGTATTCCAAAACTTCCATTTTTCATTCAACAATCTCTTTCTGGTCAATAGAGTTCATTTTTAAAAGCAATATGAATTTCATACATCATAATTTATATTGCCAGTCCATCATCGACAGACATTTAAGATTTTTCACACACTTTCAATGTTGTAAATAGTTGCAAAGCAAATGTACTTCCTGATGGTCAATTCCCTGAAGTGTGAGGCAGAAGGTGGCCCCTTGCATCTTAAGATAGACTGCCATAGCATTCCCTAAGGCCATCTGGCTGGTTCACACCCTCTAGAGTTTCAAGTAAGATGGCTTACCACCCCCTCATATGCTCCCATTTGGGTTCATCAGTAATTTTAAACTTTTGACAATTTGATGGGTGTGTGTGTGTGGGGGGGGAGACTCTTCATGTTTTACCAGCATTTCTTTGATCATTCATGAGACCAAACACTTTTCATATGCCTTATATTTCTTTGTTGATTTACCTCAGAGTATTTTGACCATTTTTCCATTAAAACATCTAACATTTTACTTATTGATTTTTAAAAGCTCTCTATTTATCTGGGATATTGATTCTTTGTCTTCATTTTACTGCAAATAGTTTTCCAATTCACCTTCTACCTTTCAACATTTTACAATGTTTATTTTTGTACAGAACTTCCATTTTTGAAAAAAGTAGTCAAATTTACCAGTCTTTTCTCATATGTTTTCTGAGGCTTAAGACAAACTTGAACGTTCTTCCTCACCCAAGACTATACTATGTACCAATGAGTTACTTTTTCACAGTTACAACAGGAATTAATTTTTGTATTCAGTAATTCCAGATTCTTTTATTTTCTTCAAATGGCTAATTGTCTTATCTTCATAACCATTGTCACCCCTACCAAGTAAAGACATTACTTCTCCAAGATACACGAGCCCCATATAACTTTGTTCTGATCCTAAAGTTACAGCTTTTTCATTATTCTTTCTGGTTTCCACCAGTGATGCAATTTTTGTTGCTTTTACTGTATAATTCAGGTTCATGTGTGCTAAGACAATCCAACCTTTGCTCTCAATAGTTTTTAGTATTTTCACCTGAATTCGTTTATAATTGTTTTGTGAAGTTGAAAAGACTTTCTATTGGAATTTAATGGAATTGCACTGAATGAATAAAACAGATGCAGGATTTAATCTCTCTTCCTCTTTTTTCTCTCAAGACAGGTCTCTCTATCCCAATCTTGCTTTGAACTCAAGGTAATTCTTCTGCTTCCATTTCCTAAATGTTGGGATTGCAGGCATAGGCAACAATGCCTGGCTAAGAAGGACACGGATTTTGCTTGGAGAGAGAGTCTTGCTGTGTTCCTGGTTGACCTGATACTCTGTAGCATGGGTTGGACTTGAACTTGTAGCAATGACCCTTTCTCAGCTTCTCAAATGCTAGATTACAAGTGTGCCCTACTATGTCCCGAGTTGGTTTCTTTGTTGTATAAATCTATCTTAAAACAATATTAAGATGAGTATGAATATGAGATGGCTCAGTGGGAACATGTAATTGCCACAAAAGCCTAACAGTTTGTGTTCAATTCCCAGACCTCTCATTAAAGTTGAAGAAGAGGATCAACCCCACAAATTTGTCTTCTGACCTCCATATGTGCACCTTGGCATGTGAGTTCCCCACCACCCACATTACACATATGAATATACACAGTAATAAAATAAACTTAAGACAAACAAAAACCAATATTGACATATGTATTTGTGTTTTGGTGGTTTGGTAATTTCATAAGGTACACTATTCATACTATGACTGGCTGGTTATATTGTAGGTGTTATATTAAACTAGGCTTTTTTCTGTGATGCCTTCCAATTGCTTCTTACTGGTACATAGAAGATGTATTATTTAAGTCACAATTAATTCTGCAACCAGTTATTCCATTCATTCTTTATTAGATTCCTCAGGTCTTATTGGTCCACATTTATTCATTTTATTTCATTATCTTGTGCAGTAAGGCTTACAATTATGGCATTTGTCTCTTTCCTGCCCTCAAGAACTTTATCATTACCGCGTGGGAACTTTAGGATATTTTGTTCATTGCCTGGTTATTGTGCCTAATAGTACCTGAACAAAATAATACATTTTTATGGAAAAAGAAGTATAGCAATGAATGCTAATTATCTAATTCCAGTCTCATGTGGCTAGTATCGCTCAAAAACATCAATCTAATTATCTACTAATCTATCTTTCTACCTATCTTTTCCCCAAAGAATACAAGAGATTGAAGACCAGGAAGTAAAGGTGGGAAGCCCTTTCCTCTTCTGCCTTAAGATGTGTTCTGGTAACTACATTTTCCCAGGGTCTCCCTTGCCTCTCTGGGGCTATGGCTCATTATAGCCTCCTGCTCAATCTAGTGCCAGGTGTTTTCCCACCTCTCCTTCCTAATTCCTTCATGAAACCCTCTGGAGGAAAAATTATTTGAAAGCTCCATCTGTCCACTTGTAGGACTCAGCTGCTATAGTCAGCCACAGCTGCAACCGCCAGCACTGCCTTTACCAGTCTGCTTTGACAAATGATTTATTGGAAGCAAGTTCAGTATGATTCCTCATCTCACTCCTTCCTACCAGTTGTGTGTGTGTGTGTGTGTGTGTGTGTGTGTGAGAGAGAGAGAGAGAGAGAGAGAGAGTTAAGTGTATGTGAATGCATGTATACATGTTCACATATATGTAGGTGCGTATGTGTGTGCAGCTAAGTATGCATATATGTGCATATGCTTGTGGAGGCCAGAGGTGGACATTGAGTATCTTCAATTGTTCTTCACCTTATAAATTGAGACAGGGTCTGTCACCTAAACCCAGAGCTCATCAATTTGGCACACTTGCTCTGGGAATTCCCTGTCCCTGTCTCCTTATCTCTGTGTTAGGTCTATGACTGGCCTCATTCTCAAGTGGCACTACATGGATCCTGTGGTCCAAACTCCAATCCTCATGACTGCATTACAGGTGAGTTTCTTCTGCAGAGCTGTCTTCCCAGCCCCATCTAAGTTTTAAAAATTAAATATTTTGCCACCAATAACAAGAAACTTTTAAATTCTCTGGCTTGATTATGTTTTAATTTTCATCAGATTGTAAAACACAATTTTACTTAAATTGAGCGGGTCCTGAGTGCATCAGTAGAAACTTAAGAATGAGCAGAACTCCAGCTGAGTCAGGATCATGGGTGGCATAGTACCTTCACAGGTAACTCTCCACCTCTGCCTCTCTTGCTTTGACCTCTGAGAGAAGATTTAGCATCGTCATCCCTGGAATAGTTTAAGTTCCCTCTTCCATGTAGAATCAACTGACCTTCCAATGCTGACTGTAAAGGAAGTTCTTTCCTTTAAAATGAGCTCTTCGGTCCCTCTAGCCACATTTCAAGAGTTGAATCTTCATACGTAGCAAACGCTACTGTACTGTGGGACATAGTGTAAGACATTTCTGTTCTCACAGAAAGACACATTGCAGAAATACTTATATAATAGTAAGTATAGAATTAGATCTGCAGCTACAGATGTAGCTCAATGGTAGAACTACTGACCACCATGCACAAGGCCTAGGGTTCAATCTCCAGCAGTGAAAGAATGGAAAGGTATAGGCTGTCCACTAAAGCATCACGGATCATAACTAAAGGACTGAGGACAGTGCGATTTCTCATCTGACAGGGTGTCAATGATAGATTTACTTAATAATGTATCATTTATGAAGGACAATGCAGCTCGCTGTGTTGCCACATCTTAAAGTCCCAACACTCTGAAGGCTAAAGCAGGAAAATCCTAAGTTCAGAGCCATTCTGGGCTACCCAATGAGATTCTGTTAAAAAAAAGTTATATAGTTCTGTATGTATTAACATATAATACATGAGTTATGGACATTTTGTATATTATTCTGTGACTCTTTAAGTAAAATATTTTGAGTTTCATATTATGCATGTTATATAATTTTGTATTTGTTTATCTTATATATTACATATTTTTAGTGCACATGTTTTAGGATAAAGTCTATCAGTGATAGTTCTCAGGAACAGATGTAAGGTATGGTGACTTGCACAGGGAACACTAATTTCTTTACAAAAATTGAGTCCGGTTTTTTAATCTAATTTTGTGGAACATAAAAATATGGAAAATGACACTGAATAATAAAATAAACATATGTCTAGCACCTAAAATTAATGAGTGTTAGCCTTTGAAACTTTCCTCATAATTTCTGGGTGTAGCCCACAGAATCTCACCTGAGCCACCTGTGTGACTATGGGATTGGAGCTGTCACCAGAGCCTGGTGGCACAGTAGCTGCTTGGATCCTTTCAACGAATCCTTGTCTAGCACTGTTTTAATAGAATTAATAGAGCAAGCACAAAGAATTGGTCCATCATTGGCCAAAACATTCTTCTACAGCAGATGCCTGTATCTTTGTTTCCATTTGAAACTTGACTTTTTACATACATTTTATATACTTAGGTAGTTAAATGTGTCAATATTTTCCTTTAAGGTTTGTGCTCTTAAGACATCATGGAGAAAGGAGTGGGGAGGTCTGGTGGGGTGGGGTGGGAGTAGTGGGGACATCCTCTTTGAGATGGGTGAGGAGCGGGGAGAGGATACAGAATAGTCAGAGGACAAACTGGGAGGGGGATAGAGACTGGACTGTAAAACAAAGATTAAATAATAATTGTGGGGAGCCAAACAAGGTCATTCAGCCATGGCTGTCTTATGACCGTGAGATTGTTGAACAAAGACCTGCCCAGGAACTGCCGGTACAAAGGAATTCTTCCACCCTTAACCGCGGAATGTCCCTATGTGCGCAGATACCAGATGTCTTCACCAGATACCCTTTGTGCTTCCTGTTGCCAAGAATACCTTGACCCCTCCCTCCTTTGCATTTTGCTCCCCCTCCCAACTTCCTCATCCCCACTGCTTAAAACGTGCTGCCTGGGACCTTCTGCCTGGTGGAGGGACCCCGCGCAGGGAGGGAGCCCGCCAGCTTCCCTTCCGCGACCTCTGTTCCCGCGGACTGCGCTGGAGAGACCGGTACCCAGGCTCTCCCCCCGATATAACATCACTTGGGACACGGCCTGTTGGGGCTTCCGTCTGTGCCCGAGGGCGGGTTGGCGCTGTAGTCGTCTGGGCGCCAGATCGGCGGGCCATCGTGACCACAGGCAGCAAGTCCTGGATACCCCACCACACCCGAAAGACAAGATCTGGATTTAAAATCACTTCTCATGATGCTATTAGAGGATCACAAGAAGGACACAAATAAATCTCATAAAGAGTTACAGGAGACCATGAATCAACGGTTAGAAGCCCTTACAAAGGAAACACAAAAATCGCTTAGAGAAATGCGGGAGAACATGGATCAAAAGATGGAGGCGCACAAGGAGACAACACAAAAATCGCTTAACGAGATGAATCAACGGGTAGATGCACTCACAAAGGAATCACAAAATTTGCATAAAGAAATGCAGAAGAATATGGGTCAACAGACGGATGCCCATAAGGAGGCAACACAAAAATTGCTTAAAGAAATGAATCAACGGTTAGATGCCCTTACAAAGGAAACACGAGAACTGCTTAAAGAAATGCAGGAGACGATGGATCAACAGATGGAATCCCATGAGGAGGAAACACAAAAATCGCTCAGAGAAATGCAGGAGAACGTGGGTCATCAGGAAGAAATCCTGAAAGAGGTAATGCAAAAATACCTTAAAGAAATACAGGAAAATACAAACAAACAAGTGAAGGATCTCAGCAAATCCATCCAGGAACTAAAAAAGGAAGTAGAAACAACTAAGAAATCACAAAGGGAGACAACTTTGGAGATAGAAAACCTTGGGAAGAAATCAGGAGTCATAGATGCAAACATCAACAATAGAATACAAGAGATGGAAGAAAGAATCTCAGGTGCTGAAGATTCCATAGAAAGCATCGACTCAACAGTCAAAGAAAATGCAAAATGCAAAAAACGCGTAACCCAAAACATCCAGGAAATCCAGGACACAATGAGAAGACCAAACCTAAGGATTATAGGTATAGATGAGAGTGAAGATTTGCAACTTAAAGGGCCAGTAAACATCTTCAACAAAATTATGGAGGAAAACTTCCCTAACTTAAAGAGAGAGATGCCGATGAACATACAAGAAGCCTACAGAACTCCAAACAGACTGGACCAGAACAGAAATACCTCCCGTCACATAATAATCAAAACACCGAATGTTCTAAACAAAGAAAGAATACTAAATGCAGTAAGAGAAAAGGGCCAAGTAACATACAAAGGAAGACCTATCCGAATCACATCAGACTTCTCACCAGAGACTATGAAAGCCAGAAGATCCTGGGCAGATCTCATGCAGACACTAAGACAGCACAAATGCCAGCCTAGACTACTATACCCAGCAAAACTCTCAATCACCATAGATGGAGAGACCAAGATATTCCATGATAAAACCAAATTTTCACAATATCTTTCCACAAATCCAGCCCTGCAACGGATAATAGGTGGAAACCTCCAATACAGGGAGAGAAACAACACCCTGGAAAAAATGAGATAATAACCTTCTTGAATCAAACCCAAAAGTAGATAACCACTCAAACATAAAGATAGCGTCAAGAATGGCAGATGGCAATAATCACTATGCCTTAATCTCTCTTAATATCAATGGTCTCAATTCCCCAATTAAAAGACATAGACTAGCAGACTGGATACGTAAACAGGACCCAGCTTTTTGCTGCATGCAGGAAACGCACCTCAGTGTCAAAGACAAACACTACCTCAGAGTAAAAGGCTGGAAAACAATTTTACAAGCAAATGGCCCCAAGAAACGAGGTGGAGTAGCCATCCTAATATCGGATAAAATTGATTTTCAACCCAAAGTCATCAAAAAAGACACAGAAGGACACTACATACTGATCAAGGGAAAAATCCACCATCAAGAACTCTCAATCCTGAATATCTATGCTCCAAATGCAAGGGCACCCTCATTCGTAAAAGAAACTTTACTAAAACTCAAAGCACACATCGCACCGCACACAATAATAGTGGGTGACTTCAACACCCCGCTCTCTGAAATGGATCGTTCAGGAAAGCAGAAACTAAAGAGGGACACAGTGAATCTAATTGAAGCCTTGGACCAAATGGAACTAACTGATATATATAGAACATTTCATCCTAGAGCTAAAGAATACACCTTCTTCTCAGCTCCTCATGGTACCTTCTCCAAAATTGACCATATAATTGGTCACAAATCAGACCTCAACAGATACAAGAAGATAGAAATAATCCCATGCCTCCTATCAGATCACTATGGAATAAGGGTGGTCTTCAATGGCAACAAAAACAAAAGAAAACCCACGTACACATGGAGGCTGAACAATGCTCTACTCAATGATAACTTGGTCAAGGTGGAAATAAAGAAAGAAATCAAAGACTTTTTGAAAGTTAATGAAAATGAAGGCACAACATACCCTAACTTATGGGACACAATGAAAGCAGTGCTAAGAGGAAAATTCATAGCCCTGAGTGCCGCCAAAAAGAAACGGGAGACAGCATACACTAACAGCTTAATGGCACACCTGAAAGCCCTGGAACAAAAAGAAGCAAATACACCAAAGAGGAGTAGAAGGCAGGAAATCATCAAACTCAGGGCTGAAATCAATCAAGTAGAAACAAATAAAACCATACAAAGAATCAACAAAACGAGGAGTTGGTTCTTTGAGAAAATCAACAAGATAGATAAGCCCTTAGCCAGACTAACCAGAGGGCACAGAGATAGTATCCAAATTAATAAAATCAGAAACGAAAAGGGAGAGATAACAACAGAAACTGAGGAAATTCAAAAAATCATCAGATCCTACTACAAAAACCTGTATTCAACACAACTAGAAAATCTTGAGGAAATGGACAATTTCCTTGACAGATACCAAGTACCAAAATTAAATCAGGATCAAATAGACCATCTAAACCGTCCTATAACCCCTGAAGAAATAGAAGTTGTCATTGGAAGTCTTCCAACCAAAAAAAGCACAGGTCCAGATGGTTTTAGTGCAGAATTCTATCAGACCTTCAAAGAAGACCTAACACCAATACTCTTCAAACTGTTCCACAAAATAGAAACAGAAGGAACACTACCCAACTCGTTCTATGAAGCCACAATTACACTAATACCAAAAGCACACAAAGATCCGACAAAGAAAGAGAATCTCAGGCCAATCTCTCTTATGAATATCGATGCAAAAATACTCAATAAAATTCTTGCCAACCGAATCCAAGAACACATCAAAACGATCATTCACCACGATCAAGTAGGCTTCATCCCAGGGATGCAGGGATGGTTCAATATAAGGAAATCCATCAATGTAATCCACTACATAAACAATCTCAAAGAAAAAAACCACATGGTCATCTCATTAGATGCTGAGAAAGCATTTGACAAAATTCAGCATCCTTTCATGCTAAAGGTCTTGGAAAGATCAGGAATTCAAGGCCCATATCTAAACATAGTAAAAGCAATTTACAGCAAACCAGTAGCCAGCATCAATCTAAACGGAGAGAAACTTGAAGCAATCCCACTAAAATCAGGGACTAGACAAGGCTGCCCTCTCTCTCCATATCTTTTCAATATAGTACTTGAAGTTCTAGCTAGAGCAATTAGACAAGAAAAAGAGGTCAAAGGGATACAAATTGGAAAGGAAGAAGTCAAACTATCACTATTTGCAGACGATATGATAGTATACATAAGCGACCCAAAGAACTCCACCAGAGAACTCCTACAGCTGATAAACGACTTCAGCAAAGTGGCCGGATATAAAATCAACTCAAGCAAGTCAGAAGCCTTCCTATACTCAAAGGATAAGCAGGCTGAGAAAGAAGTAAGAGAAATAATACCCTTTACGATAGCCACAAACCATATTAAGTATCTTGGCGTGACGCTAACCAAACAAGTGAAAGATCTGTATGACAAGAACTTCAAGTCTCTGAAGAAAGAAATTGAAGAAGACCTCGGAAGATGGAAAAATCTGCCATGCTCATGGATTGGCAGGATTAATATAGTAAAAATGAGCATCTTACCAAAAGTAATACACAGATTCAATGCAATCCCCATCAAAATCCCAACTCAATTCTTCATAGAGTTAGAAAGAGCAATTCAAAAATTCATCTGGAATAACAGAAAACCCAGAATAGCTAAAACTATTCTCAAGAGTAAAAGAACCTCTGGGGGAATCAGTATCCCGGACCTCAAGCTGTACTACAGAGCAATAGTGTTAAAAACTGCATGGTATTGGTACAGTAACAGACATGTAGATCAATGGAACAGAATTGAAGACCCAGAAATGAATCCACACTCCTATGGTCACTTGATCTTTGACAAAGGAGCTAAAACCATCCAGTGGAAAAAAGATAGCCTTTTCAACAAATGGTGCTGGCTCAGCTGGAGGTCAACATGCAGAAGAATGCAAATTGACCCATCCTTATCTCCTTGCACTAAGCTCAATTCTAAGTGGATCAAAGATCTCCACATAAAACCAGACACACTGAAACTAATAGAAGGGAAACTAGGGAAGAACCTTGAACATATGGGCACAGGGGAGAATTTCCTGAACAGAACTCCAATAGCTTATACTCTAAGATCAAGAATAGACAAATGGGACCTCATTAAATTACAAAGTTTTTGCAAGGCAAAAGACACCGTCAAAAAGACAAAGCGGCAACCAACTAACTGGGAAATGATCTTTACCAACCTTACATCCGACAGAGGGCTAATATCCAAGATATACAAAGAACTCAAGAAGTTAAACTCCAGAGAGGCAAGTAACCCTATTAAAAAATGGGGTACAGAGCTCCACAAAGAGTTCTCACCTGAAGAATATCTAATGGCTGAGAAGCACCTAAAGAGATGTTCATCATCCTTAGTCATTAGGGAAATGCAAATCAAAACAACCCTGAGATTCCATCTCACACCAGTCAGGATGGCTAAGATCAAAAACACAGGAGACAGCAGTTGTTGGCGAGGATGTGGAGAAAGAGGAACACTCCTCCACTGCTGGTGGAATTGCAGGCTGGTACAACCACTCTGGAAAGCAGTCTGGCGGCTCCTCAGAAAACTGGGCATGACACTTCCGGAGGATCCGGCTATACCACTCCTGGGCATATACCCAGAGACTTTACCTGCATGCAATAAGGACACATGCTCCACTATGTTCATAGCAGCCTTATTTATAATAGCCAGAAGCTGGAAAGAACCCAGATGTCCCTCAACGGAGGAATGGATTCAGAAGATGTGGTATATTTACACAATGGAATACTACTCTGCAATTAAAAACAATGAATTCACGAAATTCCTAGGCAAATGGTCAGAACTTGAAAATATCATCCTTAGTGAGGTAACCCAATCACAAAAGATCACACATGGTATGAAGTCACTGATAAGGGGATATTGACCCAGAATCTCAGAATACCCTAGACACAATCAGCATATCAATAGATTTCTAAAAAGATGGAAGGAGAGACCCCTGGTCCTGGAAAGACTGGATGTAGGGGAACGCCAGGACAGAGTAATGAGAGGGGGTTGAACGGAGAAAAGAGGGAGGGAAGGGGGCTTATGGGACTTTCGGGGAGGGAGGAAACGGGAAAGGGGAAGTGATTTGGAATGTAAATTAAAAAAATAAAATAAAATTAAATTAAAAAAAAAAAAAAAAAAAAAAAAAAAAAAAAAAAACGTGCTGCCTGTGTGACAGTAAACGGGACCTTGACAATGGAACCTCGCTTGGTCTCCTTTTTCTCTCCCCCCCCTTTGACCCTCAGGTAGCGCCTCTTCGGGACCCTGAATAACTAGACCTGCTGGACGGGTCAAATAATAATAATAATAATAATAATAATAATAATAATAATAATAATAACAACAACAAAACAAGATCATGGAGGAATGTTTAAGAGAACCCACTGTGAAGTGGGAACATTTGGGTTTGATGCTAGTTCTATACACCTTTGTAAGACAAGGTTGTAGGAATATGCACATGGCTATCCTCTTATGAAGATTCTTCAATGGATGCTCTATTGTTCTTCTAGTGACATCAACTGGGATGTGTAACACACACACACACATACATAGTGCATCCATAAATATAACTACATCTAACAGAACAGTGTATCTGTAACTTTATAATGAAAAAAATCAATCTGTCCTTATTTATTGTTCTTCCCTCACTATGCATCAGAGGCCCCAGTCTCTGCCACTGCCAGCCTGCCATTAGCTTAAAGACTATCTTGTGTATATCATCGTGAGGATATTATGATAATTGGTCCATCATTAGCCAAAACATTCTTCTACAGCAGATGCCTGTATCTTTGTACCCCACATTGTGGGGTATTGTTGATAACTTTCAGATTCTTTCTAGTATTAACTAACAGCTAGGGTTTGGGCTAGGGATTGTGCCTCAGAGATAGTGTACTTGCCACTCAGCCCCTGCTGGAGGGCACATCTGCCTCCATATAGGAGGCGATGGGCAGGGACCGGTGATTATGTACACTGGTCAACACTCATTTTCTCTTGGGTGATTGTAAGATTCAGACACCGCAATCATTCCATTTTCAGTGTTTCTAACACACTTTTGTCTTTAGGAAGAGGTTTTTTTGTTTTGTTTTGTTTTTTAACCAAATTAGGCAAATTCATTATCAATCATTCAGTACTTTTTACTCTGACATGTAATATTTTAATGTTTATTTTTCTGACACATCATATACAACCAAAAGGCCAACAAACCTGTCACTATTGCATATTGACTATGCCATATGAAAATATATCAAACTAGACTTTTTGACACTGTATATAAATGATTTGTCCCTGGGAAAAAATACTCTAAAATACTTTGTGACAATGCTCTAAAACAGGATAATTTTCTACATTTTACTACTGGTATATCATTAAAGAAAAAAATCTTTCATTATTATAAGCCCTCTTGTGGTGCAAACAATATGAATTTTGTGGACATTTATCTCTTTACAACTGTAGATTGTTGGTTCTGGTTTGAACTTTTTGAGGCAAGGTTTCACTGTGCAGTCCAGGCTGGCTGCAAACTTCTGGTGATGCTCCTGATCTGACCTTCCCAGTGCTGGGACAACACACATTGCCATGTCCAGGAATAAAGAAATGCTCTGTGTGTCTGCTGCTTGTGCCACTTGCCCGTGGTAGCAGTATCTTCCACAACATTATGCCATTGAGTTTTATACAAAATAGTTGGTTGAGTATATTTATATTGGGTACTTTAATCAGGTTAATATTTGAACCTCGCTTTAAGAAAAAGGATGCAAACATTAGGTCCAGTGAAATATCTCTACAAGAAAAAGAAAATGGTATAAAATTAAAACCAGGAATTTCTTATTAAAAATAAGTATTGAGAATGAAGAAGACAACACAAATTACACATTTGTGAAAGCTGAGAGCAACCACGACAGAACTGCCGGGAAATCCCACAGTTCTTTGTCCAGCTGACAAAGACCTTTAATTCTTTTCCTCACACATTTTTCTGCTTATTCGTTGTTTCCTCAGATAATTATGAGAATCCATTTTGAGAGAGACACAGAATAGTCTATCTTTAGTATGGCTATCTAAAGGTATTTATTAAGTATAGTTCATAATTCTGATATTATGAACTTTTGCCAGCCTTTTCTATAGTGTTACTCTTTGCCGCTCCTTACTTAGGTTATATCCTTTCTATGTGTAATTGGATGTGGGAGACTGAGTCTGCTTTGTGGCTAGGCTGGCCTTGAACTCACTGAGTTGCCAGGCTGTCACGACTTGTTGTGCCACTCTCATGGGCACCCAGATTCTGGGATTCCAGTGCAAGCCACCAGTGGCTCAAAACTCAAGTTTCCAATAATAAATTCTTTTAAAAATCATACAAAACATTTCTTAATAGAGACACAAGAAAGTCAACAGAATTTTTTTAAACTTATGTATGTTAGTGTTTTACCTGAATATGTGTATGTGTATTGTGTGTATGCCCTGTGCTTAGGTCAGATGAGGTCATTAGGATTCCTTAGAACTAGAGTTATAGATGGTTATGAGCCACCATGTGGGTCTTGGAAACAAGTACTCTTAACCATACCTCACCACTTGAAGTAATTCTTAATGCTTTTATGTAGTTACCTCTTATAAAGACATTTTTTTAATACTGACTGCACTGGTTTATTGATGTGTACCTTAATTGCAGGAACACTGTTCCATGTTTTACATCTTGGTAGTAATTGTATATGCCAGGTGAGAAGAGCTATCACTTCACTAGGTTGAGGTCTAGAACGTAGGGAAAATTTTAAGGATGTCTTAGTTGTAACTTATTTGTGATAGCATGTATTTTTGTTTATGATTGCATGAATTTTTGTTTGTGATCATGGGATCAATTGCTTGTGATAGTATGTACTTTGTAATAGCATAAACTTTGTGATTGTATGTATTCTGTGATAGCATGAACTTTGTGATAGTGTATACTGTGAGATAGTGTGTACTTTGATTGTGACAGCTTGTACTGTGTGATAGGGTAAACTCGGTGATAGTGTGTATTTTGTTTGTGATTGCATGTATGTTTGCTTGCAAAAGCATCTATTTCTTGATAGTGCATACTTTGTAATAGCATGTACTATGTGATAACATGAACTACATTTGTGATAATCGGTATTTTTGTGTTCCAACTTGTACCCTAGAAATACAGAACACCAATGGCTTGTATTGCATGAAGTCTGAGGATTAGAGGATGTTCGTGTCATCTGGCAGGAACTCAGATGCTCTGTCAGATGCTCTGGTGCAGGGAGTGGTCTGTGAAGAATCCCAGGAGAGGTCAGCTCAGTCCCTTGTGCACCTAGAAACACTACCAGTATTTTTGACTGTCAGGCAAGCGGTGTTGTTTGTGTGCACCCCACACTTAAGCATCTGCTCTCTGTTCTTTCAGTCAGGAGTAGTCAAACATCACCTGGGAATCCAGAAGGAGGAAATGGTCAAAGAACAGCCTCCAACTCTGAAAGCATCTAATTCTGATGCTTCTGGTGCGAGGGAAAAGGCTACACATCTAGTAAGAGTTTCTAGTTTGTGCAGAGTTATGCAGTATAGATTATGAATCTGTCAAAAATAAAAATGAATTGAAAATTTTACTTCTTGGGAGTGACCAAAAAGTAGGCAAACTCATTGTAATTTCAAACAGGAATGTGGAAGAATGGGTCAGAAGGCAGCCTGAAGGCTGGTACCTTTTGTTCTCATTCTACTGAACAGGGCTCATTCAGTACCTGTCGTGTGCTGCTGGTGTTTGTCTGTCTGGAGAACGTTAAGTATCACTGTGCTGGCATGTGTCACTCATGTTTGCTTACTGGTGCATGTTCAGAAATCCTTTTCCCTTTTCATTTTACATGCTTCCCTGTATTTTCTCAAAAAGTCTATGTTTGCCTTTACATGTACATGTTAAAGGACAAAGAAGTTATTTTAAGCACAATTCAAGGTAATAAATGCATTTTATATGCATCCCAGTTGTCCCAGATTGAGCTATTCCATTGGTTACTGGTTCCTACACTGATTCGCAATGCCACCAAAGCAATGTCACATTTTACTACCTGTGTGTGGACTGGTTTCTGGGTTTTTATTGGGCCCTTTATATAACAAGAAGCAATGTCTTCATGCCTTAAATTTCTTCTTGTGATCATAACAGAAGTTCTTAAAATATTACTTACTACATATGTAATTATTTATCACAACACAGGACATATGTAATTATATATTGTTAGGATTGTTAGGCGGCGCCAGAAAGACCACACCAGGCCAAACAGTTCCACATGAGGTTTATTGAGAGAGGAAAAGAGCAAGGTGGGGGTGGAAAGAGAAGGGGTAGAAGAGAGAGAGCGAGCAGAGGGGCCTTCCTCTTAAATATGGATGGCCACTTGGTCACAGGTAAAGGTGGGAGGTGAGCCAAATGGATTCTGGGAATATGGTGGTCACTGCCTTGGCAACAGGTGTGTAGGTCGTGCTGTCGCCTATGTGATGCCACAGGTTTCGGAGGTTCTGATAACATTCCTCCCTTCTAAAGAGAAGAAAGAAAAGGGGTGGGGGATCTACTTGGTAAACGTTTGTTCGCATCAGGTACCTCTGTGGACAGCGGCTCTTCTGTGGGCAGCGGCTGGTAACCCTGTAACAGGAACTGATTAATAGTTTGGTTAGAAATTTTTTGTATTTGCTATTGGAGTAATGTAGAAACAAGATTAATGAAGCAGGAAGCAAATAATAACACCAGGAGGATGACTAGAAAAGGCCTCACAAAAGGGAGTATCCACTTCCATATAAGGTTTTCGAAAATCCCAGAACTGGAGGTCTCACGTTCACTGAAATTCTTTGTCTTACTGTAGCTCCTGGATTTAATTTCTCACTATCCCGGACTGGTTGATGTAGAAACAGCATTCTTCTTGGAGGAACAGGCAAAGACCACCTTCTTTAGCTGTCAGGACATCTAGGCCCCATCGGTTCTGAAGCACCACGGCTGCCAAAGAATCGATCTGTTTCTGGATAGTAAGCACAGTTTCAGTCATGTCTTGAAGATTGCTTTTAAATTGGGAAGTGAATGTATTATATTGGGTCATGGATGTCTTTATCCCTACAACTCCAGTATGAACACCTACAGGTATTCCCATAGCGACCAAGAGAGGCATAACCTGAACTGCCCTCTTATATCAGGCAGCAATCATATCCACAACTGGAATTTGCAGGGGCTCGTTTCCCTGGATTACTCTCAGTTCAGGGAAAAGGAGTATCAATGTGCAAACTCCTGACCAGTTGATTGGTAGGCAATGACATACCTGAGTGCCACAAAGAATTGATGTGTTCTGGACTGCAGGGCATTGTGGCAGATATGATATATCAAGGGTTATTGTTCTATTGCAGTCTAAGGAGCTTAGATTTCCAACAGAATGTGCCCTGGAGGTCTTAAAAACAGTTTGCCATGCCAAAGAGAGGGATAGAGGTAAGGTATGGGAGTCATGGCAACATCAGAGTTAGAGCAGCTGACAAAATGTGGGGTAAGGGTACTTGGCAGTTAACACTGGAGAGGCTGTAAGTGGCAATTGTGAGTTAATTCCAGGGGATACGCATAACCAACAATCTTTAAAGCAACCAGGCTTGGTGACATTAAGGAGTTGGTACACCAAGGTCAAGGTCTGAAGTAAAAGGTGAAATGACAATTTAGTGCCATTTATGAGGGGTGATGTCAAAGAGGTAAGGACCTCAGAGGAGTGTTTATCTCTCCTACTTTTCTGATGTCTAGGGGTTGGGTAATTGAGACATATTTTCTTTGGATACGGATAGTACTTACTGGGGACCTGGGCTGATTTTTATGGTAGAGCTTACCAACAACTCCTGTCTCCTACCTGGAATCCCATGGGTTTTGTATGTAGAAGAGTGTCTTGCGGTGTTGATAGAAAAATGATTGGTCCGTGATCCTAGCATATGTATCTCACAAGACCAATATGGGCAGCCCCCATATTTGTCTGGTCATTTTCTACAATAATCTTTTGTCTGGTCAAAGAAAAAGCAAATATAGAGATCATAATATTTAGATGGGATAACAGATACAGAGATGATAGTGATTTGGATAGGTTTCTGGCATCCGGCTATGGAGCAGTTTCCTGACCCTATTTGTAATCTGTGGGGGTTTCTTGAACATTGAATCTCCAGATGTAAGGGCTGCCTTGGATGGAAATGAACATCAGGGGGAAGACGAGAAACCTATATCTAATCCAACCCATGTCTAATCCAATGAGGTTGAGCTTGGTTGCCAGAGTGGAGCCTCTTTTCTGGGATTGGGGACAAGGTGGGTGGTCTCGACATCCTCCGGAGCTTAACAGCATGGTCCTGTTAGGGTCGATGTGTATGAAGAAGAGTCATTTTTAGGCAGAGAAATGAGGTTTGAGGTGAGATAGGTAGACCCAATGAGAGAGTCCCTCGAGTTTAGCAGCTGTAGGGGGTCACAAGAATTACCTTAAAAGGCTCCTGCCATTTGGGAGAGAGGGGTGAGGGCTGATGATCTGGAGGGGATTAGGACTTGGTCTCCAATGTTGACAGGCAGTGGACAGGAGACAGTCTGTGACCACGGTAGATGGTGGTCAGCAAAGTTCCATAGGAGAGGACGGAGGTGGCACAGTACAGCAGACAGACACAATATGACCATCTAAACCATACATAATATCTCTAGCAAAGGTATCGCAGATCAAAAATCAACAGCAAGAAGATTGCTAGAAATGCAAAGCTCCTAGGAAAGAAAGCTTTACTAAGGAGAGAAACTCAGCCTCGGTTCCTGACCAACTCTAAGACTGTCGGTATCCAGGTCTATCAACCCCCACATGCTTCCTGTTTTCTTTGGAATATGAAAAATTTAGAAAGGTAAGAAAGTAAAAATCTTACTGAAAGTCACATTGAAGACAAATGCCATAAGAAATCAATATAAAAATGAAAAACTTGTAAAGATGAGGCTGTACTCAGTTGGTAGACTGTCAAGGACATAAGAAGCCCTGGATTCAGTCTGCAAGCACCAAATAAGTAGGAAATAACATGACAATGCCTAAAATTCCAGCATCAGCACAGTGAAGACAATGAGGTGCAGAAGTTCAAGGTCTTCCTTGGTTACATAGCAGATTTGAGGACAGCCTGAGCTACATATGACCCAGTCTCAGAGGAAAGGGAGGGTGGGAGGGAGAGAATTCCAAAGGATAGTCATACATAGAGTTCAAGTCATATCTGTACCCCATTACTTAAGGCACTATTCACAATAACCAAGACACTGTAGCAACTCAATTATTCATCAATAAATTAACAGAGACAGTATTGATTATACATGAATTGGTATATCAAAAAGAAGAAAATCCTGAATTCGTAAACAGTGGATAAGCCTAGAGTTTATGTTAGGTGAAATAATACAGACAGAGACAGAAAAATACTGCATTCTCATATGGGGAAACTAAAAAAAGCAAAATGTATAGAAAATCCACAAAAGTTGTTAGCAGAGGTGGGGGAGGGGCTTGGGAAGATGTAGGTCAAAGGGTATAAATCTTACTTGCTGTTTCTCCTGGCCATGAGTTCATGGTCCATCTCTCCTTGATTGTATAGGATAAATCTAGGTTAGCTTACAGCAGGGGCAGTAGGGTGAACCCTAGAGAGAGTACTGCATCCAGCAATTAGCTAAAACAGATTTTAGATGTTCTTACAAAGAGGTAAAAATATGAGATAACAGATGTGTTAGCCTACCATAATCATTTCACTGTAGAAAAGAACCTAATATATATCTAAGAATAAGAAACTATATAATCCACATGTATATTCTGCATATGTGCATTCTAGTATGCATCTGTTTAGCTTTACACTAATCATACTGCTTGTGAACTTGATAGATTTTGGAGCATTTAAGAAGCTCCTCTACACTCAAGGGTTTCTAATTAAATATTTAGAAGTGTTTGATTAAGTTTGAAATCAATATTTAAATGTTTGGTAAAATTTAATCTGTAGTGAATAAATCTTATTTATTAGTTGTGTACATGTTGGGTAATAATATTCAGTAGGATGTTATTAATATTTAAATAAGTTATAGATTTCAAGGGTTAATACATTGGAAGATAACAATTTATAAATAATAATGTTACTCTTTAGGAGTAGCAATTTTTTTGACATACATTAGTCTCACTGCCATGACCTGCACAGTATTAAGACTGAGCTAACTGGGTAATGGGGAATGAAGAGAAGACAGGCACAGGTACAGAAGAGCTGGGATCTGGGGCCATGCTGTCTGATGGAGAGGAACCAGCATACTTACAATGTGTATACCTTTACTGTACCAGCTGAGACAGGAGGTGCTTTAGCTCATCACAGTAGGGGTTCTCTCTAAGGGAGCGGTCTCAGGTTGCAGACATCAAGGAGAAAGCCTTGGCAGACATTTTTGTGTACTGAGAAAATCCACACTCTGACCTAGGGAAAGCCTTTCATTCTCACGGGTCTGAGACACTGGGGTTCCTGATAGGACCATGTAAAATGAATTATATATTCTAGCTATCCCATATAAAAGACACACAGTCCTGGTATTTTATTTACAAGCTGTAAACCTAAATTGAATAAGTTTTGGAGCTATTCTCCTTATATCTCAGCCATGTCCCTTGTTACTTGCTGTTTCTCCTGGCCATGAGCTCATGGTCCATTTCCTCTCATGGAGGCCTCCTCCTCTTTCCATGTCCCTTCTCCTCCTCTGGTCTCTCCTCAAACCCCTCCCTGGATCCTCAAGTCCCACCTTTCTCTCCCTATTGCCCAGGCCTTTTATTAACCAATTAACTTTAAATTGGTAAGCAGGGTTTACCTAGCATCACTTGGTGCACATGAGGATCTCCCTCATGGCAGCAACCAGATTTTGGGGGCCAGATTAGCACTTGCATACATAGTAGCACCAGACCAACCCCCAACAGGGCCAAGCTCATGTCAACAATACACACACCGAGGACTTCATCTGCTCTATACATCTCACAATGGCAATAAGCTATGAATTTTCCTTAGTTGTTTTATAAAAGAATGGCTTGCTACTTTGGGTCCTCAATTTTGCCATACGAGTTTTAGGATTAAGTTTGATAATTTCTGTAACATATTCTGTATGTTATTTTCATTGAAATTGCACTGAATATGTTAATATGGAATACATTTTCCTCTTTGTGAGAACACACAATATTCTGCTTCTATGTCAAAAGGAAATGCTTCTAACATTTGTCAGTTAGGTTCTTGCATTTGGGAAATCTGATAAGAAATCCAATGTCAATTATATCACATAGATATTAGAGACATGTCAGGAATATAACTTTCACATGCTTCTCCCACTCTGTGAATCACATTTTTCATTCTTTCATATTGTCTATTTTCTTTCTGAGTAAGGGTTTCCTGTAGCCCAGGCTAGTTTTAAACTCCCTGTACAAGGATGATGTTGACTCTGCCCCCTGAATGCTGGGAGGGGAGTGCACCACTGTCATCTTGTCCAGTTGCTGAAGTGCTAGGATACAGCCCAGGGTTATTAGCATGTGGTTAGGACTGTTGATTTATAAGTGATTCTGCTAGGCTCCTCCCAGGGACCTAGCAATAGATTATGTCATCATCTCCTCTGCTGCCAGACACAGAAGGCCTGGCAGAGCATAAGAGGACTGGTACTCTTTCTTTTCTCCCTCTCTTTACCCACTTCTCTCTCCCTCTCACTTTCTTTCTGTCCCCATATGTTCCTGGCCAGCCTCTTGTCTTCTCTTTCTGTCTTGTATCTGCTTTCACTGCCCTCTTGGCTCTGTCTGCCTCTATCCCTTCTCCAGGTTCTCACTCACCTCCCTTTCCCCAAATAAACCTCCCTATACTGGGTGTGTCAAATGTCTGGGAGACACCTTGGCACGCACTCACCAGATACCCTCTTACTGTCACACTGCAGCACTATATTTTATAACAAGGACTTCACTGTTGAAATCAGTACCTCACAGAGGTATCTGTACCCCCACTGAAATTTCAAAACTAAGTCTTAGTATGTAGTCCAGTCTGGCCTGGAACTCAAGATCTTCCTGTCTCTTCTTGCCAGGTGTTGAGATTACATTTGTGCAATGTCATGTCCAGTCCTGTTTGACTCTTTAAAGCATATCAACTCTTACATCTCAGACTCTTTCTACAGCCATTGTGTGCTATGGAAACCTTCTGATGGGAAGCTTTTGTGAGTCCCAACACACCAGCAACCTCAATCAATTACATGGGTAGCCTTGCTTCATATCAGGCTGTGCTTCTCCAGTCTTTCCCTTCACATGGTAGGACAGCCATTGTTCAATTTGTTTGCAATTTCTAGTGCCCAATGCCTTTCATGGAAAGTATCCCTCAGCATTCTCTCAATAAGCTTGAGTTCCACTCTGGCAAGCTGGACTCTGGCTACTCTCAAAATCAAAAAGTTGAGACTGAGGGAACTAGATGGCTCAGTAGATAGGAGTTCTTGTACAAGCATGAAGACCAGAGTTCAAATCCCAAGGATATATTTTAAAAGCATGGCTATGAGGCCTGTAACCCTAGAACAATGGAAGGGCAGGGCAGGAGGATTCATTGAGCTTGCTGTCCACTGGCTAGCTCTAGATTCAGCAAGAAATCATGCCTAAAAAGATACCGGAGACTGCTTTTGATATCCTCAGTGCATACGTCACACTCACATACATATGAAAACCTGGGGCCCAGGCTACAGTTCAGGTGGTAGAGTGCTTGCCTAGCATACATGAGGTTCAATCCCAGTACTTGGTAGGTGGAGGCAGGATGATCAGAAGTTCAAGGTCATCATAGCATAGAAAATTCAACACCATGTAACCCTGTCTCAAAAACAAACAGGGCCAGCAAGATGGTTTGGTGACTAAAGGCACTTGTACTCATACTTTACAACCTGAATTCAGTCCTCGAAACCCACATGACAGGAGAGAATCAACTCCTGAAAGTTGTCATCTGACCTTCACATGCAATGTGGGACAAACACATAATACATAAACAAATGCAATTTTATTTAGTTATTTTTTACTTACCCACTTCATATCCTGCTCAATGCCCCCTCCTGGTCACCCCTCCCACAATCCTTACCCCTATGCCCCCCTCCTCCTCCTCTGAGCAGGTGAGGGATCCCCCAACCCTGACATATCAAGTCTTGGTGAAGCTAGGCACATCCTTTCCCACTGAGGCCACACAAGGAAGCCCAGCTGGAAGAACATATCCCAAGTACAGGCAACAGTTTTTGGGGTGTCCCCTTTCCCCACTACAGCTGTTTGAGATGCACATGAAGAGCAAGCTGCACATCTGCTACATATGTGCAAGGAGGCTTAAGTCCAGTCCAAGTATGTTCTTTGGTTGGTGGTTCAGTCTATGAGAGCCCCAAGGGTTTACATTAGTTGACTCTGTTGGTCTTTCTGTGGAGTATCTATCCCCTTAGAGGCTTCCTCCTGTTCTTTCATAAGAGTCTCCAAGCTCTATCCATTGTTTGGCTGGGTATCTGCATCTGTCTGAGTCAGCTTCTGGGTGGAGCCTCTTAGAGGTCAGCCATGCTAGACTCCTGTCTGCAAGCATAACAGAGTATCATTAATAGTGTCAGGGATTGGTATTTGTCTATGGGATGGGTCTCAAGTTGGACCAGTTATTGGCTGGCCATTCCTTCAGTTTCTGCTCCTAAATAAATCAATAAATAATAAACAAACAAATAAGATTTTAAAATAAAAAAATTTAAACCCTTGCACTTCTGTACAGCCTTAGAGTCACATTGTCACCTTGATAGACTGCCAGCTCTCTGTCTAGGTGAGAGGAGAGAACCTGGTCCAGCCATGTCTCACCCAGGCTGAAGTGGGATGGTGAGTACCGCAGCTCAGATTTCCTGCCTCTGGAGAATAACCACCCTGAGCCGGGAGTCTGTCAAAGAAGGAACTCTTTTTATTGTATCAGTCTTTTGTTTATATAGGGTTGAGGGAGGAGGCAGGGATTTTTGGTGAGGTGAGATGACGTAGAGGACAGGGAGGGTGACAGAGGGTGTGGGTAACTGACAGAGCCAACAAAGTTATTCTACTTCAGTAGTAGCTAGGCAAAGGCAGGTTTAAGTAGGTCATGCTGAGTCACTCCAGTACAGAAGTGACCAAGACAGGTCTCTAAACTGGAGCAAAGGCTCAGGCTCCCTCACTAGGCCTCAGCATCTGGCCAAATAAGGCTCAACAATAGACTGGGTACTAGATTAAAACTCAAGCTTATCCTAGGTTTGAATATAACTATCATAATAGATGATGATGATGATGATGATGATGATATCTACCTTTTGTTAATTGCCAGAATTGTGTTTATTTCTCTCCTAAGTGTATTTCATATTTTTCTCAAAAGAGTCTATAAAAATGCTATTATTTTCCTCACTTCACAGGCCAGGCTCAAAGAGTTACAGAACAGAAGCACTCTCTGGTAAGAACAATACCCTGTGCCTGTTTGGAGCAGCTTTCAGAGTTCCTAGGGAGACCACATCAGAACTGTTTAGATGATGATAGGAGGGTCATGTTCATTCTGATTCTCTTGTAGTTGGAGCGCAGATTAAAATCAGAAGCAGACATGAGAACTGGAAGAAGGAATGAAGGGTTGCAAAGCATCACATCAATTGTGAGAACCCTGTCAGAAACAGCAGGCAGCTCCCCACGACCAAGGTGGGACATAGCCAGACAGGAACTTTCCATTCCGCCCATGACTGCCTGGGGGTAAGGACAGATATGGAGATGGGCTAAACAGAGAACTACCCTGCCTAGGGTGAGGACAGAGAGGGAAATGACTCAGCAAAAAGACAATTCCAGGAAATACTACGAATACCACAAGGTGGGCAGGACAGGACCAAATGACAGAGACAACCTCCCCATTTGAGTTGACCAATAATTTTAAATGTTGCTCAGGGTAACCAATAGCAGTTGTCCAACTCAGGCTGAATTCCCCGCCAAAATGTTTATAAAAAGGGTATGCTTTGTGAGCTCGGGGTCCCCTCTTGCCTGTGTGCTGGGGGACCCCAATGTACATTGGAACATTAAACCTCTTGCAGATTGCAGCGATTCCGGTCTCTGTGGCCTTATTGAGTGGGGGTCTTCCGACAGACTCTAACACAATCATGAGTGTGGAGGTTTGAATGAATATGCCCCCTAGGCTCCTAGGGAATGACACTATTAAGAGGTGTGGCCTTGTTGGAAAAAGTGTGTCACTGGCTTTGAGGTTTCATTCAAATGCTCAAGCTAAGCCCAGTATCACTCCCTTTTCCTTCTGCCTACTGATCCAGATGTAGAACTCTCAGCTACCTCTCCATGTCTGCCTGTGTGCCACGATGCTGACAATGAGTAAACATCTGAACTGTAAGCAAGCCACATAAGTTCTTTCCTTTATAAGAGTTGCTGTGGTCAGGGTGTCCCTTCATAGCAGTAGAATCTTGACTAAGATAATGAGTTCATAGCAACTATAGTTACTGCATAGGACCCGTACCATCCCAGCACTGCCAATCACCAGTCATGGACAGGAGCAGGATCATGGGGTCCTACCCCACACTGCAGAACTAATATTTATTGATGGAGTCTGGGAAGGGGTATGTGACAGGATTTTCCCTAATATTTTACATTAAAATATTAGTGCAGCAGGAGGTCTGTGACTGGACAGGGAAAAGGGAGGCAGAGTCTTTCTCAGGAGGAAGGAGGAGAGCCAAGATGAAGACGGATGGACAGGAATAAGAGCCAGATCCAATGTGGTCTTAATAGCCACAGGTAGTTATGATATCATAAAGGAGAGAATATTTTGGGACAATTTGTCTAATCTAGGTGGGTAGCTTTTATCATTATCAATTGGCTCCGAAATTATTGTATTTGCATCTTGTGAATTGAGAATTTATTGATACATAAATCTGACTTGTTAATTATAAGCTTCTAGAGTTTTGTTTCTACGAGGTAAATGGGTATTGTGGCAGCTAACCACTGGGTGGATGGTCGTTTAGTGAGGCTGGTGAAAGGAACTCAGAAGCTCCAGCCCTGCCTGGGAGAGAGCAGAACCGAGCTAGGGCCTAGAACTGCTGGAGGTAGTGCAGGAACCCTGCGGGTCTTTTTTGATATTTCCCACAACAGGGGTATTCTTCAGTTGAGTGCACACTCCTGAGCTCACTATACTCTAAGCAATATCTCCAAACCCTGACCATTCAGATGACCCTGGGTCACAAAACAAACCTAGCAGACATGAATGTGGGAAAAATATTTGTAGAGGTGAGTAAACAGAGTGGTAGGGACATGGGGGAGGGGGAGCCTGAGACTGTCAGTATGCATTTTGTATATGTGTAAAATTCTTTAAAAAACAAGCTTAATTTTTAAAAAGAGAAAAAGAAAAAAAAATCAAGCTATTCCGGCACTCTTAAAAGTGGAGACAGGAGGATCATCCTCAGTGACATAGCCTGGGCAACGTGAGACATTCTCTTAAAAAATTAAACCAAAACCAAAGCAATCAAAAAGGCATCAGCTGTCCTCAGGTAATCCCACTGTTCAGAAAGAACCATCTGTGGTTTGCTAAACATCTTCCTTTCCTCATTTGTGCACACAAAAGTAAGTTTATGTGGATGTTCATACAGATGTGTGGGGTTTTTTTTTGTTTGTTTTTTGGTTTTTTTGTTTTTGTTTTGTTTTTAGTTTTCCTGGCAACTGTTCTAGCTAGAGCAATTAGACAACAAAAGGAGGTCAAAGGGATACAAATTGGAAAGGAAGAAGTCAAACTAACACTATTTGCAGACGATATGATAGTATACTTAAGTGACCCAAAGAACTCCACCAGAGAACTCCTACAGCTGATAAACAACTTCAGCAAAGTGGCCGGATATAAAATCAACTCAAGCAAATCAGTAGCCTTCCTATACTCAAAGGATAAGCAGGCTGAGAAAGAAATAAGGGAAATGATACCCTTCACGATAGCCACAAACAATATAAAGTATCGTGGTGTGACTCTAACCAAACAAGTGAAAGATCTGTATGACAAGAACTTCAAGTCTCTGAAGAAAGAAATTGAAGAAGACCTCAGAAGATGGAAAAATCTTCCATGCTCATGGATTGGCAGGATTAATATAGTAAAAATGACCATCTTGCCAAAAGCAACATACAGATTCAATGTAATCCCCATCAAAATTCCAACTCAATTCTTCATAGAATTAGAAAAAGCAATTCTCAAATTCATTTGGACTAACAGAAAACCCAGGATAGCTAAAACTATTCTCAAGAGTAAAAGAACTTCTGGGGGAATCAGTATCCTGGACCTCAAGCAGTACTACAGAGCAATAGTGTTTCCTGGCAACTGAAACAAACTAGCTGTATTTAAAATGCTATTGTACTTGATGCTTGTAATCTGCTAGGCAAGGTCTGCAGGCATGTGAAAATCAGAGAGAATAAAGACAGAGGCCAACATTTACATCCATATAGAAAGAAGCATGTTGGGATCATTGTACTTTAAGTTTACAGCATGAAAAGAGTGCTGCATGTGAAAACAGCCCTCCCCTGAGAGATCCAAGACGGAACTTCAGCAAAACTCACCCATTTGCTCTGGAACTCTTCGAGAGAGACATAAATCTGGCATGTGTTAGAGTCAGATAATTTTCTCAAATTACCACCTGGGTATCAGTTGCCACTTAATGGGAGCCCTTTGGTTTTCGTTTCCTTTCTAATAGTGAGCGTTTATCCACAATGTTTAGCAATTCCTTCTGTTCAGTGATCAGTCTATTCTAAGGCAAATAAAGGAGCAGAGCGCCTTAGTATTGAACCTGCTGTAACATTTAAGGACCTCCACATTGTGGCACAATCAGTTCTGTGAAGCTGGCCTGTTCTTTCTTAATATAAAAAACTTAGAAGCGTTCTATTGCTAAGATAAAGTCTTGGAGTGATAATCACAATTCTGTGTAACTTCTGAATTACCTGCTGGGAAACAATCACTGATTGAATTTGGCATTTATTATTACCAGAGGATGTGACCTCTAACTACACGGGAAAGAGAAACTACTACATACACTTGTCTAGTATGTTATTTTGCTTAATTTAAAGTATGTCCAACTTACAGGCTCTGCGCTGAATTCAGACAAGAATAATTGTGAATGGGCATAACATAAAACATTCAACCTATGATAGTTATGACTGGCAACCCACACAAAGTCACAAACTTACTTAAAACTGCCAGATTCTGTCTTTTCTTTAGTGATACTATAGTATCATTGCTGGAAAGACCTTTGGCTTCAAACTTTGTTCTCCTTTATTGCTTCTTTTATTATTGGTCAATGTGATGTTTAATCTCAGGGGCCAATCTAATGAGATCTAGAACTACCCAGGAGATGTACATCTGGGTATGCTAGCAGGAGATTATCTTGAATAGGTTAATTGAAGTGGAAAGATCTGCCTACTGTGGATGGCATTATTCCCTGGGTTTTGATCCTAGTTTGTGTAAAAAGGAGAAGCTGAGCACAACCATTGATCTCTTTGCTCGACGCTATGGATGCAGATGCAGTGTGAGTAGCTGACTCAAGCTTCTACTGCTGTGATCTCTGCCATGATGGAGTGCAACCTTAACAGCTGAGCCAAAATAAATCCCTTTTCTCTTAATAGCGACAGGAAAAAGTAACAGTTACTTTGACAATGAAAAGTTCCTAACCTAGTTGTGCTGGATGCTTATTGTTTTCCAGTAGCTTCATTCTATTATATTAGCATACTTGCTGACTTTCCTTCTAAAATTCTACTTAGAATCAGTACATATTCATTCTCACATCTTTTAATACTTATTCAGGGCTTTTATTTATTTTTATCAATGTTTTGATATTTTCATTGTGAAACCATATTATTTTATACAATGTCTTAGTGTGAGTGTGTGTGTGTGTGTATGTGTGTGTGTGTGTGAGAGAGAGAGACAGAGAGAGAGAGAGAGAGAAACTATTGTTAATACATCAAACTGTAACTGACTTGTCTGACAACTGACATATCTCCTTATTAAAAATTAATAAGAAGAGTCTTTGCCAGCTACTTTGGATGCTCCAGCTGTTTAGACATTATCTTATTATCTCTATATAATCAAATATTATTTCTAGCTTTGCAGTATTTACTTCCCTTATCTACAAAGGTAAAAGAACAGAGCACCACAGCCACACATAACAGTCAGGAGTGTGAGCATCAGTGCTGACGAGCCACCTGTTTCTGATGGAGCCACATGATTAGTGACCTAAGAGGGTCATTACCACTCATAGGTGACCTCCAGAAACCATCAGAGGAAAACGTGTAGAGTGAGAAATACTAATGTCATGTTAAGACAACAGTCAGAAAAATCTAATTGATGATTATAGACTGCTCATTACTACTGACCTGCTTGATAAGTGTTGTATCTTCTTTTTATATGTGTGTCTGTGGTGTCTGTATGTGGGTGTGCGCAGGTGTGTAGGTGAGTGCACATGTATGTTGAGGCCAGCCATTGATGCTGGATGTCTTCTTCAACTGCTGTCTACCAGTTTTTGCAGCAGTGTCTCTCTAACTGAACCTGGAGCTTTCCAGACATTATATTCATCCTTGGCTTCTGAATGCAGGTCCTCATGTTTGTACAGCACATCTATAGACTGAGCCATCTCCCTCAAGTTACACCTTTCTTTAAACCAAATAAGAGTGTTAGTACAATCTTCCATATTAAGTTAATACTTTTAATTTGCAATTTGTTTTGTCTGTTTAATTATACTTAACATAAATTCTGGCTGTGCACTTAACTAAAAAATCCATGCATAAGGAGATGATACCTCCTTATTGTATTATATAGCAATTAAATAATTTAAAAACCAAAAATTCATTAAAGGAAAATACTATTATTACCATTTTTCGTGAGGAAAGAATGTTTTAAAAGACCAGTCATGGTGGCACATGACTACAGTCCCAGGACTTGCATGTTAGAGACAGAATTGCTACCAGTCTGAAGCAAGCCTGGGCTACACACAGAGTTCTAAGCCATCCAGAGCTACAGAGCATGAACCCACATATAAAAAATAAAAATGTGGGGAGCATTTTATAACTAAAATTTAAGAATGACACAGACCCAAAATACAGTTTTGTAAACTGAATAGATTTTTTAAAGCCAAACTAATTGTTCCAGCATCTCCCAGTTAACAATGACAACTGCAGTATCATCCGAGACTGGCATGGTCAGAAGATTAATATGAGGCTGTCATACATTGAAGATCTCAACGGTGTTGCACTGTTGTGTGGGACTGGTACCTACCCATGAGGATGATCTGTTACAAGACCATCAGTCTTATAGGAGCATCTGAGAACAACACCTGATGAGTGGCACGGATGCCAATCCAGCCTGTGAATATCGTGAGGCCAAGCAGATATGAAAAACTTAAACATACGCCACTAAAGAAATTAATATAAAACAAGTTCCCTGCAGTGACAAGAGGCAGTATCCCCAGGCTAGAAATGGATATGTCTTTCATCATCAGATCAAAGGAAGACAAAGTTACTTAATTTCTCAGATTATTAATTCAAAGAACTTTAAATCCATGTAGCTAGGACGAGAGACCTAACAGCAAAGGGTGGGAAGAAGAGTCTAGGAAAACACACACAGAGCACTTAGGGGCTGTGTTTTCTTACCACAGATCAATTATCTTGCTAAGTTGCTGTCCTCTTTGAAAGAAGAAGGAAAACATTTCCCAAACCACAATCAGAAAAAAATTCCCCAACTCTAGTGAGTACTATCATGATTGCTAGAGTTGGTGTTATGGAAAAGTACATCTTGGAAAGATAAGGTTGCCACATCTTAACACACACAGGGTGGGTACCAAGAGACAACTTGGAAGTAGTAGAAACAAAACATACTTCAATAACTATGGAGTTTCAAAAAAGCTTAAAAAGTTTTAAAATTTTATCACACATTTGCAAGGAAGAGTAGGTGCAGGTGGGTAAAGGTCAAACAGTAAAACAGAATGAAATTCTAGTTCTTTGGAATATCCTGCAAGGATTTCAAGTATCATGATTGAATGGGAGAGCTGGACATCGTGTCATAAGCATGTAAATTAGCAAATGACAGATGGAGGCAGAATTGCTATGAGTTTTAGGCCAGCCTAGTCTACCTAGTGAGAAAGATAGATGGATGGATAGATAAGGTATTTAAACAAATTTAGGCCAGCCTAGTTTACCTAGTGAGATGATAGATAGATAGATAGGTAGGTAGGTAGGTAGGTAGGTAGGAAGGTAGGTAGATAGATAGATAGATAGATAGATAGGTAGATAGATAGATAAAAAGGTATTTAAACAAATTCCAAGTCTGTAATAATTTGCACATTCATGTAATCATGATAAAAAGACAGTGCTCTCCTTTAGGGAAGAATCAGGTGAATGAATAAAAATGGACTGGGAGAATTAGAAAATTACTATTTTACAACCATAATTTCCCAACTGTCTTATGTGAGGATCATGAACTGATTCTGTTAACTAGGTAATCACTGACTGGGGAACATGTAATTCATATTATTTAAATATATCATTCCACAATTAGACCATTTTTCAAGGGAGGTGCCTCATTTAAAACAGATCTATGAGCCTTGCCTTAATTACATCATTGAGTTTAGTACTGAGACTGAGACAATATGATGTTATGTCATGTGCCTCTTAATCAGGCATAAAAGCACAGCATCACTCCTTTAAATTTTGTTTGGCTTTTTAGACAAAGTCTCACACAGGCCAGGTTGCCCTTGAAGTCATTAAGTAGTGATGATGACCTTGAACTACAGATCTTCTTGCCTCCACCTTCCAAATACTGTGATTATGTTGCAGGGCAAGCCTATCAGAGACCACCACATAGACACTGATAAAGCAGAAAAGAAATGTTTTAAAAAATTTTATAAAAACTGCATGGTATTGGTACAGAGACAAATGGGTTGATCAATGGAATAGAATTGAAGACCCAGAAATAAAACCATAGACTTACAAACCCTTGATCTTTGACAAAGAAGCCAAAAATACACAATGTGAAAAATAAAGCATCTTTAATAAATGGTGCTGGTCTAACTGGCTGTCTGTTTGTAGAAAAATGAAATAGACCCATATTTGTCACCTCGTACAAAGCTCAAGTCCAGGTGGATCAAGGACCTCAACATAAAACCAGATACACTGAATCTAATAGAAGAGAAAGTGGTAAAGATCATTTCCCAGTTAGTTGGTTGCAGCTTTGTCTTTTTGACAGTGTCTTTTGCCTTGCAAAAACTTTGTAATTTAATGAGGTCCCATTTGTCAATTCTGGATCTTAGAGCATAAGCTATTGGAGTTCTATTCAGGAAATTCTCCCCTGTGCCCATATGTTCAAGGTTCTTCCCTAGTTTCCTTTCTATTAGTTTCAGTGTGTCTGGTTTTATGTGGAGGTCCTTGATTTACTTGGAATTGAGCTTAGTGCAAGGAGATAAGAATGGGTCAATTTGCATTTTATCTGGGAAATGATCTTTACCAACCCTACATCCGACAGAGGGTTAATATCTAATATATACAAAGAACTCAAGAAGTTAAACTCCAGAGAGGCAAGTAACCCTATTAAAAAATGGGGTACAGAGCTAAACAAAGAGTTCTCACCTCAAGAATATCTAATGGCTGAGAAGCACCTAAAGAGATGTTCATCATCCTTAGTCATTAGGGAAATGCAAATCAAAACAACCCTGAGATTCCATCTCACACCAGTCAGAATGGCTAAGATCAAAAACACAGGAGACAGCAGTTGTTGGTGCGGATGTGGGGAAAGAGGAACACTCCTCCACTGCTGGTGGGATTGCAAGCTGGTACAACCACTCTGGAAAGCAGTCTGGCGGTTCCTCAGAAAACTGGGCATGACACTCCTGGAGGATCCGGCTATACCACTCCTGGGCATATACCCAGAGACTTTACCTGCATGCAATAAGGACACATGCTCCACTATGTTCATAGCAGCCTTATTTATAATAGCCAGAAGCTGGAAAGAACCCAGATGTCCCTCAACGGAGGAATGGATTCAGAAGATGTGGTATATCTACACAATGGAATACTACTCTGCAATTAAAAACAATGAATTCACGAAATTCCTAGGCAAATGGTCAGAACTTGAAAATATCATCCTTAGTGAGGTAACCCAATCACAAAAGAACACACATGGTATGCAGTCACTGATAAGGGGATATTAACCCAGAATCTTGGAATACCCTAGACACAATTCACATATCAATAGATTTCCAAGAAGATGGAAGGAGAGACCCCTGGTCCTGGAAAGACTGGATGTAGGGGAATGCCAAGACAGAGAAGTGAGAGGGGGTTGAATGGGGAAAAGAGGGAGGGAAGGGGGCTTATGGGACTTTTGGGGAGGGAGGAAACGGGAAAGGGGAAATGATTTGGAATGTAAATTAAAAAAAAAACCTAGAAAATTAAAAAAAAAAAGAGAGAAAGTGGGAAAGAGCCTTGAACTCATTGACACAGGGGGATATTTCCTAAACAGAACTCCAATGGCTCATGAGCTAAGACCAAAAATTGATAAATGGAACCTCATGAAACTGGAAAGCTTCTATAAGGCAAAGGACACAGTCAATATGACAAACTAGTAACCTACAGATTGGGAAAAAAATCTTCACTAGAGGGCTAATATCCAAAATATATAAAGAACTCAAGAAGCTATCTACCAAAAAAAAAAAAAAAACCAAACAATCCAATCAAAAAATGGGGTATAGGACTAAACAGAAAATTCACAGCAGGAATCTTGAATGGCTGAGAAGCATCTAAAGAAATGTTCAAAGTCCTTAGTGATCAGAAAAACGCAAATTAAAACAATCCTGAGATTCTACCTTACACCAATCAGAATGGCTAAGATCTAAACCTCGGGTGACATCACATGTTGGTGAGGATGTGGAGAAAGAGGAACACTCTTTCATTGCTGGTGGGATTGCAAATTGATACAACCACTCTGGAAATCAATCTGGAGGTTCCTCAGAAAATTGGAAATAGATCTAACTGAAGACCCAGCAATACCACTCTTGGGAATATACCCAAAAGATGCCCCACCATGCCACAGGGGCAGGTGTTCCACTATGTTCATAGTGGCTTTATTTGTGATAGCCAGAAGCTAGAAACAACCCAGAAGTCCCATGACAGAAGTATGGATACAGAAAATGTGGTTCATTTACACAATGGAATACTACTCAGCTATTAAGAACGAGGACATCTTGAGTTTTGCTGACAAATGGATGGAACTAGAAAATATCATTCTGAGTGAGGTAACTCAGGCCCAAAAGGACATGCATGGTATGTACTTACTAATAAGCAGATATTAGTCAAATAAAATGAGTACAGAGTACCCAAGATATGGTCCACAGAACTCAAAAAGGTCAACAAACTAAAGTGCCCAAGTGAGGATGCCTCAGTCTCACTAGAGAGGGAGAAGAAAGCAATCACAAGGGGGGGAAGTGAAGGAGGTACATGGGGGGGGAGGAAGCAGACAAGAGTGGGGGGTAGAGGTGGGGGGAGAGGGGAACATGATCTAGTATTGGGTGGGAGAAAAGGACTGAAGCCCTGAGGGCCAGCAGAAAGAATGGAAACAAGCTACCTTGGGAGGTAGGAGTTTGGGGGGCACCCTCCAGAATGTACCAGAGACCTGGGAGGTGAAAGATTCTCAAGACTCAAAGGGAGGGACTCTAGATGAAATGCCCTACAGTGGGGAAAGGGAACTTGTAGAGCCCACCTCCAGCAGAAAGACAGGGCATCGAGTGAGAGATGGGGTTTCTATCCCACAGGCAAAACTCTGACCCATAATTGTTCCTGTCTGAAAGAACTGCAGGGATGGAAATGGAGAAGAGCCTGAGGAAAAGAAGGTCCAGTGACAGGCCCAAAGTGGAATCCAGTTTAAGGGGAGGCCCCAAGGCCTGACACTATTACTGAGGCTATGGAGCGCTCACAAAAAGGGACCTATCTTTACTGCCCCATGAAAGACCAAACAAGCAGCTGAAAGAGTCAGATGTGGATATTTGCATCCAACCAATGGACCGAAGCTGCTGTGGTTGGATTAGGAAAAAGCTGGAAGAAGCTGAGGAGGAGAGCAACCCTGTAGGAGGACCAACAGTCTTAATTAACCTGGACCCCCGATATCTCTCAGACACTGAACCACTAACCAGGCAGCATACACAAGTTGATATGAGGACCCCAATACATATACAGCAGAGGACTGCTGGGTCTGGGTTCGGTCTGAGAAGATGCACTTAACCCTCAAGAGACTGGAGGTCCCAGAGAGTTTAGAGTCTGGTGGGGTAGGGGTGAGGGGGTGCGGGGACATCCTAGTGAAGACCGGGGTGTGGGAATGAGGTATGGAATGTGGATCAGTCGGAGGGTGGACCAGGAAAGGAATAAAATATGGAGTGTAAAAAAAAATAAACATGTTAATATAATGATTTATTTTTATATGTTATATGTTTATATATGTATGCATGTATGTATGTATGTGTGTGTATGTGTATATATATATATATATATATATATATATATAAAATTTGTTTTTATTTTATGAGCATTGGTATTCTGCCTGTATATATGTCTTTGTGGGAGTGTTAGAAGCCCTGGAACTGGTGTTACAGATAGTGTGAGCTGCCATGTGTGTGCTGGGTATTGAATCCTGGTCCCTTGGAAGAACAGCCAGTGCTCTTAACCAGGGAGCAATCTTTTCAGCCCTTTATTGCTGACCAGCTATACAGAGAACTTGTCTAAATCATGAAGGCTCAGAACTTTATAACCCTTTCTCTTTTATGCACAAAAACCACATCTTGGTTATCACTCTTTGCAAGAAGCAGAATTACAGAAGCCCAAATCCCACAAAGTTAGTATATTTAGGGATGTTCCTGGAACTATGGACTAGGTCTTTGATGGATTAGGTCTTTGTTTACATTTTAGCAGGTGTTGGGAAGCCCACATGTTGGGTTTTAAGGTCAGAATGAGGCCTCTAACATGGTGTCAGTTGTGCTAATGCCTGGGGCCTATTACAATTACAGGTATGCACCATCACACCTAGCTCCATAGGATCAACTCAGTGTTCTAGACAGGAAGACTTAACACAAATTAAATGAAGCCTTAGACTTGTTCTCAGATCTTAAGAAACCCAGAGGATAAAGGCCAAGTGTGATGACACCATCAGGAAACAGTTAGCCCAGGAGAATGGAGACCTTCCACATACAGCAAAAGTAGTCAGGTTTTTCACAGATTGAAATAGTCTAGAGAGACATGGAATCCAAATTCTACATGTTATTTATATTGATCTTGTATCTAGTCAAATAAACAACAAACAAAATCAGAAAAAACATGTAGCTTTCCATGACAGCTGGGAAATTTTAATATGGATTAGGCATTAGTTGATCATTGTTAGTGTTTGCTTTTTGTTTGTGCTATGAAAATGATGCTGAATTTTATATAAGAGGATGTTTTTATCTGGGAGGACTTGACAACATGCATATCTATATAGTTTATCATAAACTGTAACTTAACTTTCAAACAGGCCAACAAAAGTTATTTATTTATTTATTTATTTGTTTATTTATGTTAAGACTGTCCAAAATCAAGAGACAGAAGTAGAAACAGTGACAAAACAATAATAGCCAAAGCTAACAATTCTAAGTCTGAGTGAAGGGTATATGATAATTGTTCTAGTCTTTACATTTTTGTGGCTGCATGAAGGTTTTTAAAATGAGTAAGGACAAATGTAAACAAACTTGCCAATCAGAGCTGTAGCCAAGTTAGAAATGACAGCAATACAGTAGAATTGGCTTTATGATACTGGAACAGGCCTTGAAAGGGAAAAGACTAAAAAGGATCCAAAAGAAGCAACACCACAGACACACCTCCTTCTCTACCTTCCACAAATGCCCACCCAACCATCCCTCCACATCAGCATATTTAAAGTTGCTTGTGTGGTGCCCATAAAGTAGATGGATTCAGTGTGAAGTCACCAAGAACACAGGATAGGCAAATGGGATAGGGATGTAGCTCAGTTGGTAAAGACCATTTGCCTCATATATAAACCCAATAGAGGTATGAGGATCAGAAATTAAAAATCATCCTCAAAACAGCAAGTTTGAGGACCACTCAGCATACATGAGACTCTGATATCAACCAACCAACAAACAAATAAGCTGATTTAGTTGTAAACTAAAAGATGAAATTAAATAAGACTGCTATTCTTTCTGCCTCCTAGCTTCTAAATTGCTGACAGGAACATAGATAAACATATACATACATATACAAAGGAGATCAGAAGATTTATTTATGAAAAAATATTTAACCAAGAAAAGCAAAAACAAATAAACATAAAACCCACAAACAAAAACAAAACAAAAATAAAAACAATAGCAAAAACAAAACAAAACAAAACTCCAAAATCAACCAACCAACCAAAACTAACTGAATGCTGGCTCTTTGGAAACCTCAAATGAAATAGAATTATACCACTTTTCAATTCAATTCCATACCAATGGAAATGGCCAAGCACCTACTGTGTTCCTATGCATATATAGCTTTTAATCAGCATTGTATCATTTCACTTTCAAAAGCAATTGACAGAGGGATCACAGACCCTTGATGAGAGCATCTAACAAGAATGACAGAAAGCAAAATTAAAGGATAACTCCACTGAGATTCTCTTAAATAGCTGATAACCTCATCTCTGTAAGAAAATATAGTATAATCATAAAACCAGCTCAGGGAATATGTAGTCCTTTATAAAATGCTATCCTACTCAGTGTACTGTTGCTATGAAGAGACACTATGACCAAGGTGACTCTTAGAAAAAGAAGCATTTAACTGGGGGCTTAGTTTCAGAAGGTTAGTACAATTATCATCATGGTAGAGAACACAGCTATATGTGTGGTGCTGGAGCAGAAGATAAGACCTATATCTATATGAGACTGGGTTTGGCTCAGGCTTTTGGAACCTCAATGCTCTTCCCCTAGATATTTCCTTCAACAAGATCATACCTCCTTATCCTTCTAATCTTTTCAAATAGTGCCACTTGCTGGTGAGTACGAAAATATATTAATCTATGGAGTCATTCTTATTCAAACCACCACAAATGCAAATTTATTTCATTTCAGGATCAGAAGTATCAATATCCATATGCTCTCCTTTAGAGAGAAAAATTTTTTGGAAAATATGATTAATATAAGTCCAAGAAAAAGAAAACAGGAAAAAATAAGCGTTCAAGGAATTAGTTAAAACACAATCCTTCATGAAGTACATGATGACCCACTAAATGCACAGTACAGTAAATGAAAAAAGTTTCAAAGCAAGTAATATCATTAGCAAATGACAATATACTGACAACAGAGACAACATACCATCACTTTCTCAAAGCAAGAAGAGATCCATATAAACCATCAACCAGAGTGACACCATCATTCGAGCTGCAGATGACAAGAGCAAAGACTCAAGAAAGTAAAATTTAAAGATCACAAGTAGGATTTTGGGGGGCGTGTTTTCTCTAGACCAGAGTTCCCCATCAGTATTCTAGTATTAAGATACCCATGTTCAATAATGAATAGTGCTGGGAGTGGATAGGGAGCTACAGAGCACTCACGGATTCTCAGGTCCCATTTTCTGCTCCAACAGTACCATTTTCTTTCTTAACAGCAAAGAGGGGTCATTTTGTTAACAAACTGTTCAGCAAGCATTTCCTATCTCTCCTTCTTATGATCCTCCTAAAATGATAGTAAAGAAACTCTTTTAAGCTTTTAATCCTCATGTACTTTTCTCAAGCTTTTGTCCTTTCAACATAACTGTCTGCAATGTTATTTTGCTTCTTGATTGTCTACTTTACATTTACTTCACAATCTACCTTAAAATAGAGAACCGTGTCTTTATTTATATTCTCTAACTATTGTACCAACCTACATTTTTAGAAAATATTACTACAGCCTTATTTTTTCCTTTTTATTGACATTCCCCAACACACACATATGAAAGAGTTGTTTTCTAAGATGTTTGTCTACTTTCTGGAATAAATGTTCACATATGCCTGCACATACATAATACTGTATGTGATTTTTTTTCACTTATACATATTGCACTGATTCTGTCATCCCCCGCGACCCCCTTTGACATTCACTCCTTGTCAAAAAATGTTCTCATTTCTCATTCCCCTGGCTCTCCCTCAGACCTCAAGTAGGAATGACAAATATTATCCTGTTAGTCAGCTGCCTGGGCTACTGAGTGAAGACAAAGGAACTGTAATTATTGGTACTTGATTCAGGAAATCTTTCTGGTCTCCATGAAGAGGCTCACTTGAGTTCTGGGTGTTATTTTTGCATCCCATGCTATAGAATGATTCAGGTGCCTGGCAAGATAAAAATCAATTCTGAATGATGAGAACTTTACCTTCCATAGAAACAGCTTGAAAGAGTTTGCTTCAGTCATAAAAACACCTTTCAGAAATTCACTTGAATTATGGTAGGCAGCGTGTGCTTTGTTTATGAATCTGATTCTTCCTAGAGCTGCCCAAGAATAACAATTGCAGGTATCTCTTCCTTGTTGCCTGCAGAAAATACAGATTTGTGGTTTAGCAGTTGTCTGCACTGGCTGCCAAATGTTATGCAAATAAGTCTGCTTTGAAGCCCTGCCTTTCATTCATTAATCCATCGTTCAATCAACATGTGACATACTGTACATGTACTAGATGCCAGGTTGGAGGGAGGATCTGAGAACAAGTGGTGACTATAACAATCCTATTTCCTACTTGTAGTGTATGATCCTGGGGACAGCAAGCCTGTAAACTAGGAATAGCAGCACATTATAAATGCTACAACTGATGTGCAGTCAGGATCCCTTGGGCACACAGAGAGTGGAGAATATAAACTAACATCTGGTGCAAGAGGAAGCTCTGAGGAAGAGATAATGCTAAGGTGGATTTTGAATAATATTTAAAGAATTTGCAAAGTTAGCAACATCATTCTAGAAAGGGAGGAATATTTTTGCATGAAGTCTGATGTTTAGGAAAGGTCACATATAACCTTTATATGTGAACATACATGGAAAGTTTAGCTAAACAGACACACACAAACACACACTCATATTTGTATAATGTATCTATATTTAAACTCAAGTGAGATTTCAAGGTTAAGGACTTTGGGGGAGTTGAGTTATTACACAAAAGAGTAACATGTAAGGAAAAGGCATTTATTTTCGGTTTGTCTGATTTATAAGATATGTGAAATGCATAGGACAATGGTTTTCATGGCAAATGTTTTAAAAAAGCCCATGCATGTAATCCCAGCACTGGGTCTGAGTTAAGAGGATTTTCATGAGTTGGAAGCTATCCTGATCTACACAGGGCATTACAGACCAGCACTGCCTATAGAGTGAGATCCTACCTCAAAATAAACAAAAAATCAAACAAACAAAAATATTTTAATGGCTTTTACATGACAAAATAATACATTTGGATTCTTTAGTCAATTTATGTCAGATAATCTATGTCTGTTAAATTCTTGATCTTGGCTGGCAAGATGGCACAGTGTATAAAGGTGTTTGCTACCAAGCCTAAAGACTTGGGTTCAATAACCAGAAGCCAAACAGTAGGAGAGAACTGACACCTGAAAGATAGCCATTGACTTATACACACATACTGTGATGTATGCCCCTGACAAACAAATAAATACATACATTATATTTGATCCTCATTTATCCAATAGAACTATGAATATTATTGACAATTGGTGTACTGACAAAGACTTTCCTTGACCAAGGTTTATTTAGGGGGCAATGAACTCTCTTCTCAACAAAGACTAAACATTGGAGCACAGCCTTGCTGGGCCTACATAATCCAATTTTACCAACATCCCCCTCCCCCAAATCAGCAGAGAGGCCCTTACCCTTGATATCTGACTTACCTTAATATTGGATCAAATTTCTGACCTGTAACATCTGACAACCCTGGCCTGCTTTCAGCAAGAACTGAGTTTAGTGAGAATCCCCAAACCTTGTGTCTAACTTCTTATATGTACATTTCTGTCCACTGACCCCTCCCTTGTTCTGCTTGTTGTTATAAATTACCAGCTGCTTTTTGTTATGCTTGGAATTGGGCCCAGTTCTATCCTAATGTCTCTATTTTCCTATTGCAATGGTTCCTTAATAAAATCTGCTTTAGACTCTGAATACTGCCTGGCTGGGCTTCACCTTGACAGCTTCACACAAGGCATCACATGTTTTCTTTGAAAGAAAGAAGTAGCATTTCATCTCAAAGACCATTGCCTATGTCAGTTACCTATTTTAATCTCTCTACTTACTAGTTTCCTCTTGTGGGTATACGAGTAAATATTATCAGTGGACAATCTCCACAGCCCATGAAGCAAGACATTCATAATAATCATGTAATTGAAATTTAGAGGGGTAAGAATTAGCCATCTGCTTTAATAAACTATGCACTAAAAATAATCTGAACCAAGGCAGGAATACTGTGCATAGTGATGTTTGAGATGAGGTGTCAGACCTCATCAGACTTTAAAAAGTAATTAATAAGCAGAATGGGCAAAGTCTAATATTAGAGGTCAGAAAAAAATTGAGATAATATCCAAATTTTTGACTAGCCTTTGTAGCTAGATAACATTTCTTTCTTTCTGGAGCTGTCTTCAGACACACCAGAAGAGAGTTAAAGAAGATCTCTTTACAGATGGTTGTAAGCTACCGTGTAGGAGCTGGGATTTGAACTCAGGATCTTTGGAAGAACAGTCAGTGCTCTTATCTGCTGAGCCATCTCTCTAGTCCTGATAACAACCTTTCTATGAACTCTAGGAACATACATTGCCTACTGAGAATAGAAGTCCATGCTAAACCAGACTTCAGAAACAATGTTGAATGTTCCAAACTAATTTGAAAAATTAATTGAAGGCAGGTAAAATTCACACAGGTAAAGTATTTCCTGCTTAGAATTAAGACAGAGACAAAATTGCCCTCTATGTTTAAGGGGCAGATAAAGGTCTTTAATTCTTCTTACTTTTAACATTTATTTGACTTTATAATTATTATTATATGTACGTGGACACACTATGTATATGATGCGGATGTATAAGTGTGCTCACACCATAGCGGGTGTGTGGAGGTCAAATTAATTTCTTTTTCTAGTTAATTGTATTTATGGTTATTAATTGAATTTCATAATTAATTCATATTTTCCTGGGGGGGGAGGTTCTGACCCAGGAACACATCTGGAACCATATTAAATTTTGTTGTCAAGTGTCCTTAGGAGGATCCTGGTGTATTCCTTTGCTGTTACTATCACACAATTGGTATGTTTCAATTTTTTTTTTTGCCACTTCCTCACTTCCTCCAGTAAGTCTGTTTCAGATAATTGTAACATAGTTATACTATTTCAACATAGTCTGTGCTCTACCCTGGGATCTGATCTCTTACTTGATTTTTTTAAAGTTAGCATACAGTAAGGCTCTCTCTGCTTCACTAAAGTCATAGTGGTCTAATATACGCACAGATCATGTGCCTAACATTAGAGTATCATATACAATAGTTTAATCACCCCAACACATCTCCTATGTTTTTCTTTGCTAAAGTTCTTCTGCCCTGAATCTCTGGGAAACAATTATTTGTTTGGTGTCTCTATAGTTTTTCTCTTTTAGAATGTCATCTAAGTGGAATAATGTAGTATATATAGCCTTTCCAATATGGCCAAAGTCATTTTCAAAAAGATGAAGAGTACTCATATTTCTAACTTCAAACCTTACTACAAATCAAAATACTTTGGTATTGACAAGAGGATGAGTGGAATTCCTCTATGATCTATAGAGCAATATTAATCCAGCAACATGACTGCTGTGGCTAGAATTCAGACGCACCCTCAGTACACACTTTTAACCCCAAAAGTTAGTTTATAGAAGGAAGCAGCCATGTTTGAAAGTGATTGAGGGGCAGATGAAGTGAAGAATCAGACAAAGATTTGACCTAATGAGATACAGATAGTATAACCCAACTCTCATAAAAACGGACAGGACAAAGAATGCAGTGCAAAGAAAGAGTAAGAGAGGGAAAGAGGTAGAGAGGGAGGAGAGAATATGAATGAATATGAGACAGGATGTATTTTACTGGGACAGTTTTACAGAGAAAGGTTGCAGAGAACAAGCTAGACTCAAGTGAAAGCAGAATGAGTCAAGGGACAAGAAGTCAGAGGATTAGAACGGGTTGTTAGAGTTAGTTTGAAACAATTCAATGAGAAGCTTCAAGCCAGTATGACTCAGTCAGCCAGAGAGTTCAGAAAGAGCTAAAATAGGCAAACTTATTCAGCAGCCTCAGAGACTGAAAACATATTTGGCCTAGGATAATAAAAGAAGCTAGAATCTAGCTTCTAGGACTGGGCCTAGGTTATCAGAGGAATGCAGTAACTTCTGAGATGACAATTACATCAGTGAATAAAAGATATGTTTACAAAGACCCCATAAATAAGACTCTGATCTTCTGGAACTCAAAGTCCAAATAAAATCTTTCTTTCATAAGTTGCTTGGTCATGGTGTTTTATCATAGAAACAAAAAGGTTCTAATTATAGGGTGTTGGGAGTTGGTCTGGTGCTATGTATACAAATGCTAAATTCTGAACCCCAAGATCTGGTTGCCTTTCAAATGAGTGTATTCTCATGCACAGCAGCCTTTGTTGTATTGATTGGTCAGTAAAAAAGCTAGACAGCCAATAACTGGACAGAAGAGAAGTAGGCAGAGAAGAGGTTCCTAGGCTCGGAGTCTGGGATGAAACCACGCTGGAGGAAGGAAGAGGAGAGAAAATGATAGAGGGTTCAGAGAAAGAACATGGCATGACAGAGCAGATCCACCCTAGACAGGACAAATATTGGCTAGTAACTCGGGATGTGTGGCTGGGAGGTAGCTAGACTAGCTTAGAAAGTTAGTTTAAAGGTATCTGTCCAGTTATTGTGCTTTTAATCTTGTTTGAATAAATCACTGGGTTTCTGTCTCAATTACTTGGGAACTAGCTGGGTTAGAAAAATATATGAAATATTAAATATTCAATAGTAGGGTCTCACTATGTAGCTGTGACTGGCCTAGAAGTTATTATGTAGCCTAGGTTGAGGTAGAACTCATAAGTATCAGCCTGTTTCTGCAACTCAAGTGCTGGGTTTTAAGGTGTGAACTACCACACCCAGATCTAATTCTTCTCATAAAGGTTTCAAGGACAATCAATTGAAGAAAGAATAGTCATTTCAAAAGAAAGTGGTGGGAAAGCTGGATAGCCACAATGAAAAAATGGAGTTGATTTTGCCTAACATCATTCACAACTTAAATGGATTCAAAAATCTAAATTCGAGTTAATATAATAAAGCTCGTCAGGGAAAATATAGGGGTATATTTTGGGAAAAAAAGGAAGTGGATTCAGTATATCCAAAGCTACTATCAAGAGGGTAAAAAAGGGCGAGAAATGAAGCCCAATGGTATAGTGCAACAGATATACATGGAGCCCTATGTTCAACATCTAGATTCACACATACGCACACATCACAGTTGGGCATGGTGGCACATGCCTGTAGTCTCAGAACTTTTGAAAGGTGGTGACAGCAGGAATCAAGGTCATCATTGGCTCCATATCAAGTTTGAGTCCAACCTAAGCTAAGTATAAAGAGCTAACTCATGTAATGGGAAAGAGCTGGTGAACTGGTGATAAAGGTCTGGGATCCAGAATGTACTAGTCCTTCTCTGGCCATGTGCAAACTACACATTCATATCACACTAAAGGTTATATTTATATGAATACTCATAGTAGACAACATTCACAATAGTCCAAAGGTACAAACAATCCACAAGTCCTTTAATGAAGAATGTGGTCTAACCAGACAAAGGACTATTACTGGCTGTTAAGAGAAACTGACCCTGAAGGCTGGGGTGGGAATGCCTGGAGAGCAGTTTATCTTCAGTTTGTGTTGGAAGGTGGAGGAATCTGGGTACTGATACCAGTGAAGAAAAACATCACAGCAAGGGTGGCAACATTGGGCCAATCAATTCAGAGAGCAGATGTCTTGAATTTGATTCCCAGAACCCACATGGCAGAAGGAATGAACTTACTGCAAGCTGTCCTGTCCCAATTTCCACATAAGCACTGTGGCATGGGCACATGCCCAAACACACACACACACACACACACACACACACACACACACACACACACACACACACACTGTATGTGTGTATATGTGTGTGTATATATACATATACATACATACATTCATACATATATATGCGTATATATATCCCTTCTACTTAATTAAGCTCATAAATTTCAAAATATCATGAAAATATAAAGATAAAACTATAAGAAAACCTCAGGAGCCTCACCATACCTTTTAGATATATCTATATTGCTATATTGATTGGATTTTCTGAAAAGGAAAGTCAGCAAAAACCCATTTTTAGCCCATATGCTACATATTAAGAAAGGAAACCTCCAGAAGATGAAAAAGTTGAAAAATAGAAAATACTTGGGTTCTGCAAATTATTGCTGTGCAGGGTTATCTATCACCAGGTTCTTTTTTTAGTTCTCCTTTTCTTTCTTTTTAGGGTACAGGGGATTGAACCCAGCTGGAGTCCCATATATGCTAGGTCAGTGCCGCACTGCTCAGCGATATCAGCTATATCCTAGCACTTGGTTTCCTTATTTTCAAACAGGGTTTCTCTAAGTCACCCAGTCTTGCCCCAAACTTATTTCCAGTGCTGAGTCTCCAATTATTTTTCACAAAATACAATTAATTTTCTTCTGGCCAGTGCCCTTGCATTCTGTTCCTTCTGCCTGTACTGTTTAGTGGTGGTGGTAATGTCCTCAGTTCTGAAATGTAAAGTGCCCTCTCTGTGCTTGTTATACCTAGACACTGGAAATATGAAGTTCAATAAAACATTTCTACAGTAACCAGTTCCCACTACACACAGCCAAGACAGACAATGACAATGCAGGAAACTTCTGAGAAACTAAAAACGTCTAATGGGCAAATGGAAAATGGTACAGCCACTTTCAGAATCAGCATAGGAGCTCCTCAAACAAACTCAAGGTGCTGGCATCTTCAGGAATTCTTGATATTAGCCCAAAAGATGAGACTCTTTTTGTCTATATGAAAAGTTAAACATTTGGAGCAGCTTTATCCTTTACAGCCCCAATTAGAAAAAATTCAGACATTCTTTGTTCTATGAACACATAAAGCATGGTCTAACCATGCAACAGAGTAGTATTTGGTATTAGCAAGAAATAAAGCACTTACAGGGCCTCATAGATGAGCTTTAAAAACATAGGAAGTCAGTGACAAAAATCTCATATATTATATGGTATTATTTAAGTGAAATGTTCAGAATATGTAAATGTATGTATATGTGTGTCAATGGAAAAAGAAAGTAAATTAACAAATTAATGATTCTTCTGTACTAGAGGTATGTAAGAGATTTGGGGATAAATTTTAAGTTGGATTTGGTATTAGAAGTACATGTGTACTTCATTAAGATCCACAAATAATATTTCAATAAATCTGTTAAAATAGTTAAGTGACCAAAACTTGTGAAAAATAACAGGTGTGCCACCTCCAAAGACCTGTCAAGATCCCCCGCTACTTTCCCTCAGAGAAGCCTTGCTTCTTGCCACTGCCCCATTTGCCTAAGGGACTTTGCAGCTGCTTATTTATAACAGAGGCACCCACTGTTATCAGTTCTGCTCCCTACCACACAGTGTCCTTCCTTGAGAGGAATGTTCCTCCTGTGCTTGTAATAAACACAACAGAGTTCAGTAGCAAAGAATTAAAGAACAAAATGTGACAACATAATTGGATTAATATCAAGATAAAATGAAGAGATTTGTTTTGTTTTATAATGGGAAAAGTTGTAAAAATTTCAAATAGTTATGTAGTGGAAAATCCAAGCATGGGGCATAAAAATGATGACCAGTGGGAAAGTACAAAGGTCTAATCGCAGGTTCCAAGCATGAAGAGGTCAGGGTAGCAGGACAGTAGGGGCCTGAGCTACCATTCTAACTAAAGACCACTGCATAAAAGAGAAGCTCATCAATGTTTTCTAACATTGGCAACGGAATTTGCAAAATAGACAACAAAAAGCTGGGAAAGATCTCAAGAAATGTGGAACGGAACAAAATGGGAAGTGGATACACAAATAGTAGAGCTTGATGAAGGTACAGGGACTGGGACAATGAGACTCTGGGCTCCATCTGGAACACCACATAAGATGAGGGTAACGGTGTGTGGCCTGTAATCCCAGTACTCAGGAGATGGAGGAAGGAAGATCAGAAGTTCAAAATTATCATAAGCTTCTTTTTTTTTTTTTTAGCTTTGATGATTTATTATTAAGAAAGTAGAAAGAGAAAAGAGATAGAAAGATAAAGAAAGAAGAGAAAATAGATAAGAGAAGCCATGACCATGTGGAAAGGGTAGAAGACAGAGAGACAGACAACGAGAGGGCCGGGAGAGAACAGGCGGAAAGCTATCATAAGCTTCTTATTCATTTAGATGTCAGTTTATATAGACCTCATCTAAAATAATAAAAGCATAAAAATAAAACCATCTAAAAATTAGAAATTAAAAAATGCAAAATAAAAAAGGTATAGGCAATGCGTTCTTAGTCCAGAAAATATTCTCTTGAGAATGGCAGTGTAAACTAAACAAGCTGCTGAGTTGGTTTAACAGAGCTTCTATGTCACTGTCCACAGTTCTTTTCAGGTTCTGCTGAACAGTTGTTGGTCTGCAGTATGTTTATAATTCCATTTAAAATGTCACGGAATGTCCACCAATTTCTGCTGATATTTACCTTCTGTTGTATTGCATCATCATAAACTTTGCATTGTAACAACCAACATCAGAGTTTTCCTTGATAATTTTATGGCACCACAACCACTGTCTTGAAACATCTTCCTCATAGCCAGAAAGGTCAAAATAGCTCACAAAACCGCATTAATAATGGTAGAAAGAAATACCCCAGAGAAGCACAAAAACAGACCCATACAGTTTATTGCAACCGTGGGGACACAGAATAGCATACTATTACTTGCTGACCAGGGTATTACAACTGTAAGAACAGTCACTATAACTGTGGATTTTCTGCATGCATGAAAAGGGTTTTTCAGAGACCAAAATGGGCAGACTTAGCAACATCAGCAGTCTGATTCCTGAGCCCATATCATAGCTACTTGTCTTAGTTATTTTTCTCTTGCCATGGCAAAACACCATGACCATAACAACTTATAGAAAAAAAACAGTTTATTTGGGGCTTATAGTTTAATTGGGTGAGTCCATAGACACTAGGAAGGCAGGGAGCTTGGTAGCAGGCAGGCAGGCATGGCAGTAGAGAAGTAGCTGAGAGTTTACGTTCATATCCATAAGCACAAGGTTAACTGGGAATGGTGTAAGCTTTGGAAACCTGAAAAGCCAACCCTTGATGATACACTTCCTAATTATTTTTAAATAGTTCCACCAGGTGGAGACCAGGCATTCAAATATGAGTCTATGGGGACCATTCTCATTCAAACTACCATATTCCACTCCCCGACCCCCATAGGCTTGTGGCCATATCATAATATAAATGCACTTAGTCTGACTCCAACTGTCCCCCTACCTTTTGACAGCCTTTTCTTAGACTCAAGGTAATCTTTAACTGTAACCCCCTGTAAACTCAAAATCAAAAAACAAATTAAACACTTCCAACTTACAGCAGTGCAGAATATACATTACCATTACAAAAGGTAGGATTGGGGCACAGTGATGAAATGCTGGACCAAAGCAAGACCCAAATCCAGTAGGGCAAACTCTACATCATGTAGCTCCATATCTCATTCCAAAGGACTTAGATGGACCCTCCCTTCCAACTTTACTGACCATAACACACTTCTTTTGGCTGGTTCCACTTTCTGATTGTGGTTATCTCTTTGGCAGACACCACTGATCTCCAACTTCTTGTGGTTTTCAACACAATCTAGGCTTCATTTTGGCAGCTTCATGAAATGGCCTCTGGACCTCCATGAAGGGAACTCCTTAGAGCCTCAGCAACTCTCATCAACTACAGTGGAAGATTCCACAACCTCTTTATACATGTATCCTTTATGATTCTAAAGCCAGAACCATGCCCTATGATGCCAAGTTCAGCTGCCTGCTTGGGATGGAGCCTGGCCACCTTCTTGAATTACATTTGCATAACCTTTGATTTACTGTTCTTTTAAGAAGCAGAAAATCCTTCAGGCCTTTTCCTTTCACAAACTGCAGGATTATCTTGGTGGGGTCCTGCCCTAAGGTAACTATCCTCTTTATTCCATTTCACATCAGACCTCTCCTTATCTCTTCTTAGCAAGCAGAGGCTCCAACATTAAATTTCCTGGTGCTCAAATTGTATTTTTTGTATTCCTTTTTGCCCTGCTCGCTGTTTTTCACTGTAGATCTATGTAAGATTGATTACTAATAAGCAAGTAGTAGAGTCAATATTAGGTCATCTTGAAATCTCCTCTGCCAACTAAATTAATCCATTATTTTTCTTTTCTTTTTTTTAATTTTATTTTCTAAGTTTTTTTTTATTTACATTCCAAATCATTTCCCCTTTCCCGTTTCCTCCCTCCCCGAAAGTCCCATAAGCCCCCTTCCCTCCCTCTTTTCCCCATTCAACCCCCTCTCGTTTCTCTGTCCTGGCGTTCCCCTACATCCAGTCTTTCCAGGACCAGGGGTCTCTCCTTCCATCTTCTTAGAAATCTATTGATATGTGAAATGTGTCAAGGGTATTCCAAGATTCTGGGTTAATATCCCCTTATCAGTGACTGCATACCATGTGTGTTCTTTTGTGATTGGGTTACCTCACTAAGGATGATATTTTCCAGTTCTGACCATTTGCCTAGAAATTTCGTGAATTCATTGTTTTTAATTGCAGAGTAGTATCCTTATTTATAATAGCCAGAAGCTGGAAAGATCCCAGATGTCCCTCAACGGAGGAATGGATTCAGAAGATGTGGTATATTTACACAATGGAATCCATTATTTTTCAATTTTGCCTTCAGTAAAATTTTAGGACAAGGGCAGAAAGCAGACACATTCTTTGTCAAAATATCACCAGAATAGTCTCTAGCCTAGTTGCTAATATTGTTCTCCTCTGAAATCACTTGAGCTGGGCCTCTATAGTCTCACTGTGCTCAGCATTATTGTCTTCTAAGATCATACTAGGATGGCTCGTAAGCCCCCTAGAGCATTCAACAACCGTTTCCTAGTCCAAAGACACAAAATCTACATTCCCCCAAAGATCTGCATTGGCAGGCATGTCAGAGATCACTCTCTGGTACTAACTGTGCCTTAGTTACTTTTCTATTGCCATGCACAAGGCAATTTATAAGAAAAAAAAATTATCTGGGGCTTTCCATGATCATCATGGCAGGGTACATGGCAGCACACAGGCATGGCACTGGCACAGAAGCTGAGAACTTATATTCTTATCCATAAACATGAGGCAGAGAGAAGGAATAGTGTGGACTTTTGAAACTTGGAAGCCCACCCCCAGTGGCATGCCTTTCCAACAAGGCCATACCTCCTAATCCTTTTCAAATACTGCCACCAACTGGGAACCAAGCGTTCAAATATATGAGCCTATGGGGCCATTCTCATTCAAACCATCATCCCACTACACTTCTGCCTGGTAATTCCCTACTCTGCTGGTTGATTATACATGAGAAATTCTCTCTCTCTCTCTCTCTCTCTCTCTCTCTCTCTCTCTCTCTCTCTCTCTCTCTCTTCCCCCTTTCTCCCTTCCTCCCTCCCTCCCAATAGAATGAAAAGCACAAGAAATCATAATAAACTGACATTCTACAGGAAAATACTGAGAAATAACTGTATTATTAGAACAAACTGTATTAGTTTAATAATAGTACATTATCAAACTAATGTACTAGAAACTGGCCTAAAAAAACACTTGTTTTTAATCTTAGTCATTGCCAGTTTCTATAGCTATCTTTGGAGAGGCTCTGCCAGAGCATGACAAATACTGATGCAGATGCTGGAAGCCAGCCATTGGACTGAGCACAGGGACCCCAATGGAGGAGTTAGGGAAAGGACTGAAAGAGCTGAAGGGGTTTACATGGCTCCAACTGCATATGTAGCAGAGGATGGCCTTATATGGCATCAATGGGAGGAGAGGCCCTTGGTCCTGTGAAGGCTCGAGGCCCCAGTGTAGGGGAATGGGAGGGAGGTGAGGTGGGAGTGGGTAGGTGGGTGGGGGAGCACCCTCATAGAAACAGGGGGAGGGGGATGGGATAGGGGTTTCAGGGGGTACTGGGAAAGGGGATAACATTTGAAATATAAATAAAGAAAATACTGAATAAAAAACCACTACTTGTTTACTCAGTGTTCTGTGAAGACTATCAGAACACCTGTGCTTCTGCATCAATTCAATGCCTAGAATGCCCTGCTAGCCTACAGAATAAAATTGCTACTTATCTTTTAAGATATACTGCATTTACCAGACATGGTGGCTCATTCTTGTAATCTCACCATTTGGGAGGCCAAAGCAAGAGGACTGCTGCAAGCTGGAGTCTAGTCTAAGCTACGTATTGAGTATCCAAGTCCAATTCACAGAATGAAATTGTGTCTCAAAAAACCAGAACAATAACAAATATATGTAATTGTATTACTTCATATAGAGAATACTCCAATTCACCCAAAGGAATTAGTTATAGCTTTGGCTAGGTTCTCATTTATTTTGCTTATGTATCCTTTATACCATCTGTGAATGTTCACTGCAGGACAAAATCCATGGTAAGTACTTTAAACAGAAGGAGATTTAACACTGTGCAAGGGGTCGAGGCTAGGCCTAATGGGGTGATTTTCACAACACTATAGAACTGACCATCTCAGAACAAGAGCACACTCCACAGCTGTGATTCAGTTCAGAAAGTCAGGACAGGAAGGTTGGTCACATTTTAGCTGAAATGACCTCTTCACAAGCAGGACTGGGAAACAGGCTTAGGGTTGCAGCAGTGGAGTAACGACCATCCTCTGGGCTATGACTGCCAATGGCAAATAATCAGAAGCACAATAATTAGTCCTTCAGCATTACAGCTGAGTGATCCCAATAAGTATAACCTAATTTATACCCAAACTCCTAGTTGAAACACAGTGTAGATTTGAATCTTAGTTTGAGGTCTTTTAGCCTTTTGCAAATAACAAGGCTCCAGGAATGAAAGAAACGAATGCTGAGTGAGCCAGTCTAAGTTACTAACTATGGAGCCTTGTGGATTATAGTTTGAAGTGTATATTTTCATTAAAGGCTGGCAAAAAGGAGCAACAATATCTGATTTGTCTTGATCTCAAATGCTTAGATAGACACAGTACCAAAAGATATTTTTGGAATAAGCAGTTTCTTCACAAGCTCCCATGTGAGTTACTACTGAATTCATAGGAAAATCTAGGGCATTATTGGCCTATTATTGGCTTGACACGCTCCATGTTTCTTGAGCAGTATGTTCATGAACCTAAAAAAAGCTAGATTATGGCCTGGGGTACAAGTGGGAACGATTTCTCTAACTCAGTTATTTTTCCAATGAGAGTTGTGCCCAGAATCCCACATTCTATTCTTGTTTATGCCCAAACCCCAGAGCCACATATTTGGGGATTTTCCTAAATCCAATTTGATCACAGGAGTTCAAGAAAAAGGCAGACTATCCCTGTGGAGCACAGTTTCTGGATTAAAAGAAAGACTGTTGCTGCTAGGCAGAAGGCTGATTGATATAAACCCCCATCCCCCGCCCCCGAATATCATTACTAAGCAGTTCTGAAAACTATTTGCTAAAACCTTCTGTCTCCCATTTCCCTACAACAGGCTAGAATACACACCCTTCCTCTGATATCAGAGACCACTTATTATAAAGCCCTTGCCGAACAGAGGCTTCTTACACTCTCTCTAAAGAACCTAGTCTCTGGTCAGCCACATGTTTGTCTCCACACTTCACCCTTGTCATATTTCCTTTCTGAAATATTCACTACTTCTTCCTATTTTGAGGAGAATCCAAATTTCTCTGAGTTTCATGAACTCTCTATTCTTCATAACTGAGTGCCTACCAAATGTCTTCTACAGAGTTCAACCTAAGAATCTAGATCTTTAATATTCTCCCATCTGCTGTCCTACTGTGTATTACGGTTTTCTTATATACCTTGAACTTGTCACTTGGTTGTGCTTATATGCCTAGTAATTCATTGCAGAAACTCATCTCACAGGGTTTTTTTTTGTCCCTATGTATGAATCCAGCAATTTATATGGGGTTAAATGTGTAATCCTAGGTAAGAGAGATGGTGATGACACAATTTGTAATTTTTCTTAACTTTTACATAATAAACACTTGATGATTAAGGCAGCACAATTCTGGTCAGCTTCTAAGCATTTCATTCCTTCTCCAATCATTCTAGAAACTTTTATTTGAGGCAGGGTCTCATGGAGCCCTGGATGGCATCAAATCCCTTATGTAGCTGAGGCTAATCTTCTTTTTAAATTATTTTTATACACTCCATATTTTATTTCCCATCCCATCAACTCCTGTCCACCCTCCAACTGTTCCACATGAGGATAATCTTAAACTTGATTCTCCTGCCCCTGCCTCCTGAATTCTGTGATTATAGGCAGATACTAGGATTGTATGGCCACTATCATGGCCAGTTATTTTGTGGAATGCTATGTAGAACCTGGGCCTTTGTGCATGTTTCAATACTCCACCCAGAGCTTACATCCTCAGTCATGAAGAACTCTATTCTCCTAATTATTATTTTCTTAGCACCTGCCTGGATTAAATGTTGCTGGGACATATGGCAGGTACTTGACAAGTATTTGTTTACTGGATATAAATCTAAGGCTCCATGAGACATCAGATAGAATTTCTCAGTAATAAATCAGCAATAAATTTCTCAGTGCATATATATATATATGTATATGTATATATATACATATACATATATATATATATATATATATATATATATATAATTCGTAGTCTAGGGTAAAAGTTGGAAGTCTTCAGCTATTGGTGCAAACTGAAGTAAGGATACTGGATGAGATCACTCAACAGTATTCTGCTTCTATGGGAAAAATGACTTGTTTATTTGGCTGAGGTGATGAAGTATTCTAGACAAAAGGACAATATAGTCCTCAGTCAGGTTTGGCCAGAGAACATAAGGAGATGACCACAAACACCATCAAATGCAGCCATCTCGCTCTGTTTTCCTTGGACAAAGACAGCAATTTCTTGGAAAGTTTTATGATACCAGCAGGGTAAAGGAGCCGACAGCAACATTCATCATTTATGGAAAAGCATGTTAATAATTCACTGTTTCAATTAACATTTACTGCTAATCAAGATTTCATGTCTGAAAGCCTCATACCCAGGCTCAGCAGGTTGGTTTAGAACCAATTTCCATCTGTCTGCCATGGAGCCACAAAGACACAAATGCTAGGTCTTCTTAAAGATGGAGGGGGGTACCTTCTGAAGCAGATGTTCCTGAAAGCCCATCACCCCAGGAAGTTTGGAAAAACTCCTGCCTCTATATAGGATATGATGACTCCAAATTTTCACTTCAAACTCAGATTTTACCCTGAACCTCAGATTTATAAAGATGATTATTAAGGGGAAATCCTGTCTGATGTCTTATGGCACCTCAGACTCATACCCACTCAACCATGCTTGTCATATGTCCCAACATCATTTATTCCAGGTGGGCACAAGAAAATAATAACGGGCAGGAGAACAGAGTTCTGTGTGGCTGAGGATGTAAGCTCGGTTGGTGGGGCACTTGAAATATGCACAAAAATCCAGTTCCCAAAGGAAACAGCTGTGTTCTTCCTATGAGAGATTAGATATTAGTGCTATTGGTTCTCTTACATGCTCTTTAGTAAGAGCTTCTATCTCTCTATCTCTCCCTTTATACAAGCTGGAAGGCATTCTATAATACTATCTACATATCCTAGAACACTAGCATACTTGCTCCTACATTTCATCATTTATAATCTGGTTATTTACTAATAACCATGCCTACAAAAAAAAACCCTAAGAAGATCTACCAACTTTTCTCTGAATAGGAAAAGAGGAAGAAAGGATGGTTTCAACCATTTGATTTAACACTGCTGCTATTGTTCCAAAACACATATAACCTCATCTGGAAATATTTTAATTGTAACAAGCCTTCTTCACTGGTTTGGAGTAACATTAATACTTTATTATTTAGCATCAAATGATCAGAGACTCTGCTTTTTGGGCTTAAATAGCATTTATGTAAGTTTTCTGTGCCTGTTTGCCAATCTATAAAATGGAAATAGTACAATAATTCAGAAGGCTGTTTCATTAAAGGAAACACTGAACAAGTGTTTGCACACTGACTGCCTCCAGGGAACATGGAAGCACTGAAAACATTTCTGCATCACAGGTGAGATGAAATTCTTCCATATCCTTAGGAAGTACAGGCAAGCACATCTTTGGCACCTTTCCAATTATCCATTTCAGTTTTTTCATTCATTGAACATTTGACTGATGATGGTTATATATTAGGTTTTCTTCTAAGAGCTGAGCATCCATTCAAAACCAAAGCCCTATAGAAACTGCAGCTTCATCCTGGGAAAAAACTTGCAAGAATGTATTCATAGCTACAAAGTCCTTCGGTTATCCATTTTCTGTCACTACTTAAACACCTTAGATTAGATTATATACTGGTAGCTATCTTAGAGGGACCATAGACAGACAGTTAAATAAAAATAACAATGAAAATATTGGATGGTACAATAATTCTCCTTTATCTACTAAGAATGTGTTCCCAGGACTCCAGCTAAAACTTGTAAGTTTGAACATCCTAGACTCTAGAGCTATGGTTTTACCTATACATACATACATACAAACCCAAAATATGCTTTCATTTTTCAATTATGCATAGTAACAGAGTAATTGAAGCAGCACTAAAGTATAAGTACAATAATATACTATAGTAAATTGGCAGGATGACTCTCTTTAAGACTATTAAGAACAAAGAGAAGAGGATCATTTTGAACCTGAGCACTGCCTCCGTTGTAGTTCTGGTTGTTACTCTCTTTTGTGACACTAGGGATCAAACAAGGTACTTCAGACATATGAGCCAGAATTCCAGGTTGGAACACAAGCACTGTGATACTGCAGTAGTTGGTCTGCTAACTGAGATGGCTTTTGAGTAGCCAATAGGCAGGTGGCATATACTGCCTGGATACACTGGGCCATGGCATGTATCACATGCTGCGTAAAGCAGACCAAGATGATATGGGATCTCATTACTGTTTTCCTCTAACTTTTTTACTAATAGTTTTTGGACCACAGTTAACTATGATTAATTGGAACCACAGAAAATATGACTATTTTGGTCAATGCTTATCAGAAAAAACCAAAAGACAAAAATCTAACCCTTAAGAAGGCATTTCTGGGTCCTTAAAAACTGTTATAAAGACGCTGAAGTGTAGTTTTTCAGTTAATGGCTTGTGGCAGTGTAGAGGTGGGGAAAGATTCAGTTTTAAGGGGCTGTCCAGTGGGAGTTTGACCGTGCTCTAAGGAGTATTTGGGCAATACACATTAGACTTGGTGGGTTTGGGAGGGGTTGGGGTAGGGCTGCAAGGGTAGGAGGGCAGATCAGGGAGGAATGGGAAGCAGGTGTGATCAGGGTACATTGTATTAAATTCCCAAACACTAAAAATATCATGTTGTCAGGGTGGGGGTGGAGGGTGTCTTTCTGAGGATGCCCTGCTGATGAAACAAAATGCAGAAGAAACGTACCTCGGACATAGATACTACTAGTGTGGTGTCTCTTATGTGGGACTGATCATCCTTGATTCAGAAGCAGAATGTATCTTTAATGGAACAGGCAAGAAAGGATAAGAGAACAGACTGGAATGTTCTATGAGGCTTCTTAGGCCAGTCAGAGATTTTATTATGAATGAAATTTTGAAACAGTAGGGTAGCAAGACTGACTTACATTTTTAAAAGATAACTCTGACTTACAAGAGTGAATTCTGTAGGAGCAGGATTGCACCAGGAGCTAGAAAAGTAATAATGCAGAAAAACATCAATGGCCAACTAGCATCACCAAGGGAGAGGCTTGCAGAAGCAGATGGACTCATTTAGAGTTAGAAATAGGGTTGTCTCAGTTACTATTGCTATTTCTATGTATGACAAAGTGCCCTGGAAAGAGCACCTCAGGGAAGACAGGGCATATTTGGCTCACAGTTTAAGATACTGTACATCTGAGCAGGGAAGTCAAGGCAGGAGCTTAAGTAGTTGGTCATATTGTGTTCACAGAAGAGTGATATTTTCTTGATTGCCAAGAGTTCTTGATTGTTCATCTTATTTTCTCATATATATTACATATGTACCATATATGTGGAATATATATCATATATATATCACATATATACAATATATTCTCTCTTTTCCTCCTTCCCTCCCTCCTTCTCTCCCTCCTTCTCTCCCTCCAGACTTTCACTGTGAAGCCTAATATATATCAGGCTGGCCTTGAACTCATAGATGTCTTCCTGCTTCTGGCTCCCAAGTGCTGGAATTATAGGCATACATTACCATTCCCAGCTTTCAGTTACCTTTTAAAAATAGCCAAGGCCCATCTACTTCCCTAATGATGGCACTGCCCATGGTGGCCTAGGCACCTTCATCAGGTGGCAATCAATAACATATCCTAAAAGACACCACAGGTCACTCAGTGGCAATCTCCCCATCAAGACTCCTTCAGATAACCCTGAACTGTGTCAAGTTGACAGTAGAAGCTAATTAGGAAAGACTAACTTCATCAAGACAATTCCTCACAGATGTGTGACATATACAGATACCCTACTCTTAGTATTTACAAACTCGCTTTCAAGATAGGACAAAGCTCATTCTCACTGCAAGCTTCTACAACCACCTCTGTGTGAAGTGCACATACATACATACATACATACATACATACATACATACATACCTGCAGTGTTAATGCTTTGTTCTGCCTCTTTAGCTTCTGTTTGAAACCACACATACTAATCAAAATGTTGCTTCAATGTTATTTTTAAAACCTGTGACCTTTGTTAATAAAGTACTGAAGTTTGGGAGATTAAACAAATAACAAAACTAGATACTCACAGGCAGGGGTATAGGCTAGCTTAATCTAATGGAAGTTTGACTCCTAGGTGACTCTAGATGCTGTCAAGTTGACAATCAATTGGTGATAGGCTGGGTACATGAAAATTCAAAAGAGATCTAAGGTATATTGCTGGAGCAATTTTGAAAAAATCCAGACTTTCGTCCTGAAGCCAATAACTGTGTTCAAGTGATCAAGAACATTAGAGGCTCACTCAGTTTGCATATCTTTAGAAGGAAAATCAGAAAGCCTATCTCTCCCATAGTCTTCTCTTCTAAAGTCTACTTCGGTATGCCTCCCGTAGGGCCATGAGCCAGGGAGTGCTCACCTGTGTCTGTGGTGGGAGTCTCATGAAGATTCCTTACTGCAGTGGCAGCACGCTCAATCAGCTCACCAACATGGATCGAGCCTTTTTCCTCAAAGTTCCACCAGTCCTGGGCATATATACCAGGTGCACAGGCACATTCCCAGGATATCCTGAAGCTGAGTCTCCTGTTACACCATTCAAGGCCACAGCCCAGAACTACACCTTGCAGCCTTTGAGTCATTTTCATTTCTGGGCCTCATGTATGCATCAAGATGGACTCCAACAGATTGCCTCATATAAATAATTTGTCTTCCCCAAACACAGTACACCATGCAGACAATGTCATGAGGACAGACAGTTTTTGCTTACACAAGGAGAAAATGTCCTTTTAAGTCTAGTCCCAGGGAAAGCTGGTCCCACTGATCATGCTTAATAAAACAATTTCAATATTTTATTCCAGTAATAAGAGTCCTCCCAGTTGCTTTCTCCACCAATAGAGAAGTCTGCCACAAAGCCAAATTTTCTAAAGTTCCTCAAAACCAAACTTAATCCTATATAAGCTTGAAGTTTTTAAAATAATGAGGTAAGTGGTATGCCTTTAATCCCAGCAGTCCGGCAGCAGAAGTAGGTGAAGCTGAGTTCGACACCAGCCTGGTCTACAGAGCAAGTTCTAGGACAGAGAGAGCTGCACAGAGGAATCCTGTCTCAAAAATAAATAAATAACAAAAACAAAAAATATATGTGTATATTTATAAACTAAATATGAAGAAAGCAGGGGCAATACATGAGCCAAAGCAAACATGGAGACTGAGAAGCCTCTAGAAATGTAAGTTAGCTTGGAGGCTGGTGGGGAGCATAGCATTTTGAAGTGAGGTAAACTAACTTACAAATGAATTGGTCCAGGCAGCATGCATCCTGCAGAGCCTTTTATAGACAGTATGTCTCCTTCTGTAGAACAGGCCAGGCACAGAGAGCCAAATAAATGCTTCGTAACACAATAATGGTGAGCCTTACTGCTCAACAGTGGACAAGGTCCAGAGTCAAGCTGGCACAAATCATTTCTCTCCTGTCACACTATATTATCTAAAGTAAAAGTAATGTCCTTGTGTGCCACGTTTGCATCTTAGGTTAAGTCATTTTTTTTTTGTTTTTGTTAACCATTTTTAAGCATTCTTTTCCATTTTCTCTTTAGGAGAGACTAAATTAAGTTCTGCCCCTGTTCTTCCTGATCAAGCATTGGGCTCAGCCCAGGAAAGCTGCACTAATAAGCACATGGGGGTGAGGGTATGAGACTTCTGGAGCTGATGTGATGCTAAGGATGAGCCTCTTATTTGGAAGGAATAAGGTACCTTACTGAGTGAAGACAAGGGGCAGAGGGAGAGTAATGGACATCTAAGAGAACTACATGGGGGAAAGGGAAAGCTAACAGGAGAGAAAGGGTAGGAGGAGGCATCAGAAGACAGGCCTGCAGGAGCATCATCTCTAGAGAGAATAGCACAGTTTTCATGGTGTTAAACTGTACACTCTGAGGCTGTCCCTGTTGGACCATGTTCCTGTCCTCAGATGACCCCTCTCTTCCATTCATTATCTCATACCACAGCTCTGAGTGAGTCTGGTTGAGTGGTTAGTGGGAACTTTGCTGCCCTAGTCCCACAGCAGGGCTCTGGAGGAGATTTTTTCTTTTTTTTTTTTTCTTTTTTAAGATTTGAGTCAAAAATCAAAAGCGATTCCAGTAGTGACTGTGACACTCCAGCAGCCTGTGCCTTCATAGATAAGCAATGCTGGGAAAGGAAGGTCCTGCCATCCATTCACAGCATTACAGATCACAGGGTGAGAGAGGAGGGCAGACTGTGCTCACTGACCTGATAGCTGCATGGTACACTCATCACCTTTGCTATTGTTTCTTGCACAATGAAACAAGTATATTACTAAACTCAGATTAAAGTTTATTTATATAAACTGAATGTATATTTTCCTTTTACTTGTTTGAGACATGGTCTCATATATCCCAGATTGGACTCAAACTGATGTACTCCAATATGATCCTGAACTTCTAAAGCCTCCTTTGGCTATGGGGTACACACACACACACACACACACACACACACACACACACACACACACACACACACGCACACATTTGCACATGCACATACACTACACTCATAAATGTACCTATAACAGTCTCTCCCCCCCCCCAACACCTGGTATCAGACTGAAAGGCAAATAATAAACTAGGGGACAGATTACACTAACACAGTAAAACTTAATGTGTTTAGAATAAAAACTTGGATGGAAAAATGATAGTTATTTTTAACACATCATATTAGCAAAGCCTGAAACATGCTCAATGCTGGCAATATTACAAGCTAATGCTTTCTGGACAGTAACCTAGGAATGGGTTCCCAGTGCTCTAAATATCTACATAATCTCTGATCTATGCATTCAATTTTTGGAACAGATTATAAGGAAATGATATAATTGAGGTCAAGGATTTGAACACACAGTTGTTCACTAAAGCACCATTTATGAGAGCAAGTCAGTGTCTAATATTTGAAGAATGATTAAGGAAATTAGAGTAAGTCCATACAGTGGAACACAATGTCACTATTAAAATGACAGACACTAGAAATTTTCAATGGGGGTTTGAGAGAAGGCTCAGTAGTTAAAAGTGCACACTGCTCTTGCAGAGGGCCTACATTGTGGGGTGACTGGAAAATTGGGGACTTACAGCCACCTATAGCCCCAACTCCACCTGTATGCCTCTGACCTCCATAGTACAAATACTCATAAACACATACACATAAATTATCTTTAAAGTTTCTAGCAACACAGAAAAGCTTTTTTTACATTAACATTTCTTTGTGTGTGTGTGTATGTGTGTCTGATATGTGTGTGGGGTTTTTGCATGTGATATATGTGTCTGGTGTGCGATGTATATTTCTGATGTGGGGGGATATGTGGTGTGTGTATAAGAGATATAGGGGGATGTGTGTGGTATGTGTGTATGAGAGATGTGGGAGGGATAACTTCATCAGGGTTACTACTGCTGTGATGAAACATCATGAGCAAAAGCAAGTAGGGGAAGAAAGGGTTTTTTCAGCTTACACTTTCAAACAGTTCATATTCAAAGGAAGTCAGAAGAGGAACTCAAGCAAGGTAGGAACCTGAAGGCAGCAGCTGATACAGAGGCCATAGAGAGGTGCTGCTAACTGGTTTGCTCCTCCTGGTTGGCTCCTCCTGTTTTCTTATAGAATCCAGGACTACCAGCCAAGGATGGATTCACCTACAATGGGCTGAACTCTCTCACATCAATTACAAGTTAAGAAAATGCCTTGTGGCTCGATCTTATGAAAGAATTTTCTAAATTGACAGTACCTCCTTTCAAATAACTAGTTTGTATATCAGGATGACATAAGACTAGCCAGCACATGTAGGTGTGAGTGTGAATGCATGTGTGTGATGTGTGTGTGTGTGTGTGTGTAGGTATTCCACGGTACTGCATATATGTATAGGTCAGAGGATAACTTTGTGGAGCTGGTTCTCTGTCCATTGATTCTGGGAATTAACCTCAGGTCATCATGGTTGTGCAGAAAATGTTTTATATTAGAACAAAGAGAAAAATATTTCATATAAAAATAATAGTAAAGGCAACTGAGAACCTTTGAAGAAATGGATGAATTAAAGTCTGGAATGTGAAACTTACAAACTTGAGTTGGAGAATTTTTTTGCTACTTGAAGATAGAGATGAAGATAGTGATGGGTCCTAGCTAAAGACTGTAAGAGCCACTTAAAGGGGCTGTTGCAGGCTAAACAAGAGAATCTGAATACATGAGAAAAAACCCAATACTATAGAAATTATATCAGGTATGTTTATTTTCTTTGTCTTTAGACTTGAGTTTATGATCCTAAATTAAAAAAAAATCACTGATCACCTTTGTAGGTTGCTAGGGAAAATAATTATTATTCATAAAATGGGCAAACTAAGAGAAACAAGCATGTATGATGGGTTTTCTCCACACAGATTATATCATAGGTCTGTGTTTCTCAAACTGTGATCCCTGGATCAGCAACACCTCCTGATAACCTCCACAATATAAAGCCCTCACTCCTGCTGTATACCTACTGAGTCAAAATGCTGATCACCCAATGGCTGGGCAGAAGAGAGAATAGGTTAGAACTTCTGTCAGTCAGGAAAAGGAGAGAGAGAGAGGAAAGGAGATTCAGATCTGCCATGAGGAGGAAGGAAGAAAGCTTCCTGAGAGTTCAGCAGAAGCATGGAAAGCCCTAAATCAAGTATTGTGAGATTTGGGGCTGGGAGGTAGCTAGATTAACTGAGGGGATAAATACTAATCAATTGATTGCCTGGACACTGAGGTGAAGCATGAAAATAAATCTTGGTCTGTCTGTGTGGTTGTTGTGAACTAGCTAAGATAAAGAAATGCAACTGCCATACTACTTTACTACATACATTTATATTAAAGTTAACATTGACACACAAGTCAACTTGTCAGAGGAGAATTCCTCAAGCACTTCTACCATCTTTTATGTGGAGATAGCACTGGAATTTGAGGCCCTGGGAAGGACATCAATATCTTCTGCTGGTCATTGCCTCAGCACATAAAACTTTCCTCCTACTAGTACTGAGAGCAGGTCAGTTCTCCCTAGCTAGTAGGTATATAATTTCAATCTCCTTTAAACTATTCTACACTATAAAGGTTAGGAAGCTGATGAAACATTGGTGAATTTGGATAAAGATAATACCAAACCAAACAGAACCAACAAGTACAGTATACAAATCATGATTCAAAAGTTCAGCACTGAGGAAACAAGAGTTCACAATTCATCAACATTTGTTCATTAGTTGTGGCAAACGCTACACAATAATACTGGCTATTAATCTCAGGGGAAACTGTAAGGGACACAGGACAGGAAGATTTATGTACTATTTTTATAACTTTTCCATGAATTTAAATTTCTAATAAGATAGAAAGTTTATATGGGCCAAAGGACATAGCTCAAAGTGGGCTAAAGGCTCTAGGTTCAGTTCCCAACACTACAAAAAGATGTAAAAATCTTAAATCTACTTTAAAGTTAGTTTTTGTAGAAAAGGTTCAAGTTTTCATTCAGACACACATAAATGGGATACACTAAAGGACAGTGTATCCTGTCACTGTCTTCACCAGGTATACTCACTTTCCTCCTTGACCAAAGTAGAAATCAATGCAGAGACACATCTGCCTAATACTTCTTTTTTAGGCTGCTTATATTAAAAAGTATCTTTAATTATAGTTTTGTATATTTGTAAGGCACAAAATGTCATAATTTATGAATACAGTATGAAAAGATTAAATCAAACTGATTAACACATGAATTACCTAATGTTCTTATGTCCTCTTTGTACATAAATTGCTATTGGCACCTTTTAAAACTGCCATCTTTTTATTCTGCTATCACACAAAGTAGTGGGTTTTATTGTGGCCTTTCCATAAAACATGCCATTTAACTCTGATCCTGGTTATCCTTTCTAATTCTTACACCTTTTAAAATCATTAAAAATTTATTTTCATAATAATGGATTCTGATTCTATTTTCTCCTCCCCAAACTTCTCCCAGATCTTTCTCACCTCTCCCTATCCACACAAAAACTTCATGTTCTAGAAAAACAAAAACACAAACAAAAACAAAAAAAAACCAGCTAGACAATGACTATTTACAAGGCACATGGATGCTTCCCCAAATGACTGCATAGATCCTGGGGACAAGCTTCAACCCCCATGTTCAGAAGAATTGAGGCAGAGTAGACACTTCCTTACAGAGGTATATATTCCACCCTCTGATCTACCATGCACATGCCATGCCCCTCTGGCCTGAAAACTGAGACAGTAGGACCGCTCTGTCTGGTTCTCCAGCCTTTCTACACTGACCAAAATGATTAAGCAAGGACTCCAGCATCTACATACATGGGAACCTGGGAGACCTCCTGCTCCAAACCACAGGACCATCATCCACTTATATATTTTGACTTCAGTACAACACTGTTTTATGAGTCCCAGACAATGTAACATGCTAGGAGAGGTCCTGGAGATAAATTTGGCCTGGTGCTCTACAATTCATTTTTACTTATACATAGGCTTGAACCAGAAACAGGCTCAACAGATATCCGAAAGTCTAGGACACAAACAGTGGACTACATAAAGAGTATTAATCCTCTCTTCTACCTTTCACAGGGTTGGGAAGTAGGTACAGTTTCAAGCTTCTTAATTATAAAACCTAGACAAAGGCCTTAATCTTTTTCCATCATAAAATTCTCAATAGCAAACAAGGCTCTTGACACATAATATACCTTTAATGTGTTTAATGTTACTGAATATATTTGTTTAATTATGGTTTTCCTAGGCTGTTTTTCTTGAAGAGAAAATTACTGATACCAATGCAAAGACCTACAGCCAAACGTTAGGCAGCGCTCAGGGAATCCTGCAGAAGAGGGGGAGGGAGGACTGCAGGAGCCAGAGGGGCCAGAGATACTACAAGAAAACCCACAGAATCAACTAATCTGCGCTCAGGGGCTCACAGAGACTAAACTGCCAACCAGGGTGCCTGCAAGGGTCTAACTTAGGCTCTCTGCATATAAATAAAAATATTTATATAAATATATTTGTTTATATATTTGTTTATATATTTATTTATATAGTTATATATAAATAACTGATACCATGTCACAAGAAATCACAGTTGATTGAGCCAGTTTCCTGGAACTTTGACTTCAAATATGACCTGCAACCTACAGGCCCCATGTCCCAACAGTTTTAGCCTGAAATGACAAAGTTCTAATCTGTATCATTTTATGTTTAAAATAAATTAGAACAAATATGAACTACTCAGTTCAACCCCTTCTTCAAATGATCAGTGATCCTTGGGAAATGCTCACATACAGGAACACATAGAAAGAGATCACAGCTGGAAGAGAGGTGCTCACCAACTAGGACATAGATCCGGGACACATCTTAGGACTATGCAGAAGTCTAATTGGTTCCTCGAGAAGACAGGGGTTGGATTAGACCAGCCCCATAAACCCTTCACCAGTGTGTTGGTTCACAGAGACAGCCATGATCTGAGCAGAGAACTTCCTTTAAACAGCCCTATACTCAGTGTGAGGTGATTCACCCTCATTGTTCCATCAGGGGCAGGCTGCATTTATTCTGAATCTGCTCTTTTAATCCTCAGTGAGCTATCCACATGTGTAAGGCCTCTGCTCTATTATCAGAGTGTAATCTTTTCACTTTTCAAAATAACTTCTCTCCAGAGCTAGAAAGCTTAAATAGGGCACCAGAGTGCTAATCACCTCCTGTTGGGGTGTGGAGTGGCAGGCATCTGTGTAATAGCCACAATACAGCAGTAAAGTGTGATTCTCTTAGTTTGAGCCACAGATACCTTCATCTCCATTTCTATAGACATTGGCCTGCCTGTATTATAAATAGTGTAATGAGCAGAAATGGTGTTAGGGCAGATGACATATTCTTTACCACTAGTAACCTTTAAATCCCCAGTGGAAGTTTCTAGACTAAATTTCTCACTGTGACATGCAAGAAAAATCTTCTGAAACACCGTTTTTTCTTTCTTTTATTCTTGATAAGGAAACACATGTTCATTTTTCCTTTAACTTTCTGTCAGGATTTATGTGCCCATATTCATTTAATGATTATACAAGTCTTTACGCATCAATTCCACAAGCAGAAAAACAAAAACAAAAACAGTGCTTGCTACATATTTCTATAGAGTTAATATTATATTTCCTTAGATTGATACGCATTTCAAAACATAATAAAAGTCCTTTAAATTTGAATTTATTTGAGGACAGAGAATACCTCTCTAATTCTGTAGTGGAGTTGGAAAGAACCTAACAGAGGCAGTAAGGAAGATGAATGTCGTAGTTCAGTACCTATGCTCTTAGTGAAGTCAGAAGAGTTGACCCACAATTTTTAGAAGTAACTAAAAGCAGAAAGCAAGGAAAACCCATGTCTGAAGCTCTGCTGGCACAGGGCAGGAATGTTCCTCTCCACTCCATTTGCTCCACATCCAATCTAACAGCAAATCCTTCCAGCCATATGATATTCAGAATGTTCCTGGCCACTCTTTCAGTCTAGTCTAAGCCACAGACAACTCTTTCCCAGTCTACTTGTCTATTCTGATTTACTCCCAGCTTCTCTTTCTTCTTTATAACTTTATCCTTCACCCACTCCAAGCTTAGACTTTTTATGACAGTCCACAGTAAGCTTTCAAATCACATCAATTCTTATCAGGAAGCTGATTATCACTTCCCTGCTCAAAACTGTCTAAGGTCTCAGTCTCAGACTAAAGCCATGGCCTGGAAACTGCACCTTTTCATGCTCGCCTAGCTCTGATCATCCTTCCTTACTCTGTGCTAGCCTAGGCACTAGCACTACTCCCTCCTGAGTTGTCCTTTAAGCCAGGCAGAGCAGGACTCTCACTCACAAGTCCTTTCAACCTCTATTCAAATGTAACCTCATGTGAGATGACAACATACATAGAATAAGAACCTCTCAGGACCTATCTCTCCTGTTCTGCTTTACCTATCTTTATCAAACTACTGAAAACCACATAAATTTGTTAGAATTTTGACTCCACCACTATGACTAGTACCAGAAGTTTTATTATGATGGCAACTTCTAGTCTCTGATGTATTCCCAGCTTCTGGAATAGGCTGTGACACATAGTAAACTTTCCATTAACATTTGTTGAGTGAATGTCATATTCGCATTTTATTAAAAAACAAACCCCAAATTATTACTGAGGCAAATCTAAGCACTAGAAGCTATGGAGAAGTCCTATCAGCATTATTAGACACTAGAGCAGCGGTTCTCAACCTGTAGGTCATCATCCCTGGCAACCCTCCATCTCCAAACAATCTTTACATTATGGTTCTTATCAGTAGTAAAATTAACAGTTATGAGGTAGCAACAAAAATAATTTTATGGTTGGGAGTCCCGCCAAGATGAGGAACTATATTAAAAGGTCACAGCATTAGGTAGGTTGAGAACTTACTTCTCTAGAACAATGATCTAGTTTCCTTTCTGTTGCTGTGATAAAAAATAAAAAACATCCTGAGAAAAAGCAACTTGGAAGTGGATTGATCAACCTGACCTTAGAGTGCTACAGAGGGCAGAACTGAAGAAGTGACCCCAGCCCTTTGGAGGAGTCCAGAAGATCATGCGTGGATCTCAGACACTGAAACAAGCTGTAATATTGAAGTTGCTTGGAGACCCCAAGATGTTTGAGATGCCAGAGCTGTGAGCTATCTGCTGAGGAAAACTGGTAATAGGAAACGGAACCATCCCAGGAGAAAGAAGTTTGCTGCAGTCAATAAAGATGAAAAAAGGAGTTAGAGATCTGAAGACTTCTTTGATATCAGACATGGCGATGCTGAGTCTGGAGTTTGCCCAGCTGGTTTCCTGTCTTGCTTTGGAGAATTAGTTAAGTGACTGGATGAATCTTAGAAGAGACTCTGAACTTCAGACTTTTAACATTGTTGAGACTGCTATAGACTATGGAGGCTTCAGAAGTTGGACTAAATGTATTTTTTATTATGCTATGTTTAGGTATGGCCTCCATAGACTCATGTGTTTGAACTACCCTCTGGGGGCCAGGAAGTGGAATGTAATGGTTTGTATATGCTTGGCCCAGGGAGTGGCACTATTAGACGGTGTGGCCCTGTTGGAGTAGATGTGTCAGTGTGGGTGTGGGCTTTAAGACTCTCATCCTAGCTGCCTGGAAGCAGCCTTGAGATGATGAAGATGTAGCAGCTTCTCCTGCGCCATGCCTGCCTGGATACTGCCATGTTCCTACCTTGATGGTTATGGACTGAACCTCTGAACCTGTAAGCCAGCTCCAATTACATGTTGTCCTTGTAAGAGTTTGCCTTGGTAATGGTGTCTCTTCACAGCAGTAAAACCCTAACTAAGACAGAAAAGAAAGAGTTTATCTTAGCCTACAATCCCAGGTCACAACTCAACACTGAGGAAAGTCAGGGAGGGAAGTGAAGCAGAGACTACAAAGGTAGTCTAGTTACTGACTTGCTCTTCCTGGATCATGTTCAGCTAGTTTTCTTAAGCAGCTTAGGCCGATGAGTCTATGAATGGTGTCACCAACAAAAGGCTGTGTCCTCCCGTATCATTCATTAATCACGATAATCTCTCATAGGCTAATTTGATCAGGATAATTCCTTAATGGACATTCTCTCTTCACAAGTATTTCTAATCTATTTCAATAAAGTTGATAATACAAACTAGCCTGTAAGAGCAGAATAAATAAAGAGATGAATCTATGATCCAAAAGCCCAAATCTCAGTTATTGTCCACCAGATAGTTAATATGGGCTGTGTCTCCAGGTTTGGAATCTTCTTGTCTAAATCTAAACCTATCTTCAATTCCTGGCCTGGTTTCTTGGATTCTTCAAGCTTCCAAAGGGATTATATTTGTCTCTTTATATTATTATCTTATATATGTACCCCCAGTGTCTGTATGGTATTAGGAATAGGCCAGTACTTAATAAATATGTGCTGAGTGACTGAACTTTAAATATGTTTGCAACTTCTAGGAGCTGCATGCTAAGTCCATGGCTGGGGCTCTGTGAAGGCCACTCCCATAGTATACTTTTGTTCTCTTTCTAGGTTCTTTGTAACATGGTGTAGTCCAGTATTTACCTGGGAAGAGAAGACCGTGCTGAATGAGAAAAAAAGGTCTACTCTGTGTTCTAGAGAGCAATAGAGCATGGTTCAAGCTCTCGTCCTTTTTGGCCTATCATCATGAATATCATCCCATCCTTTTTACCACACAGCATTTTGCAATTACTTGAATGTAACTTTTACGGACAAAACTTTTACTTTTGTTTTTTCTGTTTCTGTCTCATAAGTCTCTCCTCAAGGGCAAACTGGTTTCAACTTCTTTCATCATAAAGTTGTTCTTCAATATCTGAACTGATCAGATAGCTCCCTCTACAGTCTTCCTGGCTAGCTGGTTGGCTTCCTTCCTTCCTTTTGCAACAATTTCTAATACTTTTAAGGTCAACTTTCCAATTGGCAGAACTGTTGTCATCCTGTTTTCTTGCCTTCCCATAATCTACCTCATTATAAGAATTTGTGTCATGATATTTGCAAATCTAATAAAGCCTTTTCAACTTCTTCTAAATGTTCATATCACTAAAATTTTCCCTTATTGGTAAATATTGGTTTCTGTATTATGGAAAGGAACAACTAACAGAATATATGTACATATACATGACATGGAAATTTGTGTATATTTATGAATAGACTACACATAAACATACATTAAGGTACAACATACACATATAAGGAAAGAAGGGGAGAGGGAAGGGGAGAAAGAGGGAGAGAAGGAGGGAGGGAGGGAGGGAGGGAGAGAGAGAGAGAAGAGAGAGAGAGAGAGACAGACACACACACACACACACACACACACACACACACACACACACTTGTTGACTCTCCTCCTAACAAGGCCAGTCAGTTACAAGGTCTGGTGGGGCAGAAGTTCTCCCTGAGTAGAGTTCTTTTGTTCTATCCAGGAATTCAAATTGAGGGGCAGAGACCCATCCACAAAAGGAAAGAGTACTTTATTCTGTCTACCAATTCAAATGCTAATTTACCTACAAACACCCTCACAAACAAACCCAGAAAAAATGTCTGACCTGTAGTATCTGGGCACTAAGAAAGCAGATTGGAAACAGCTGCTGAACAGAGTACAAGGACAGAAAATCTGTAGTGGACAGAATTCTCAAGGTGACTACATTTAAGTTCAAGGAAAAGGCCCCAGGGTTCTGAAAACAGAATTGTCAGGAACAAGGCCTGACCTTGCTAGTTGAATGTAGATGTTGAAGCTAGAGTCTGGTTTGGGACCCACTCTAGAACCACAATATCTTGTAAAACCAATTTCCTCTTCACTCTGGAAAGAGTAGTACTACTTATTTCATAGGACTGTTGTAAAACTCGTTAATACATATAAGTTATAATGATGTATATGTATAATAATATGTGTTATATATAACATATATTATATACAATAACATGTTATATTTATATATTGTTATTATAACATGCTATGTTTGTTAATTAATATATAAATCTTAGCAAAAAAGTAAGCTTTACAATGTAGTTGCCATTTCCTAAATTATCTAAATAGAAAACAATGCAGAAGACTAACTATAGAAATAATTCCAAGATCACTATATCATAGTAAATCTGACTTTCCTTACAAAATCACTGTATCATAAATCTTTGACTTCAGAAAAAAGTCTGATTCTTAGAATAAAAGAGCTCTCCACTAGAGTTGGGGGAAATGTCTCTGTGGTTAAGAGTATTTGCATGCAGTGCTCCTATTGAGGCAGAACAAAGTGTTGGATCCCTTGGAACTTAAATTACAGATGGTTATGAGCTGCCCTATGGGTGTTAGGAATCAAACCTGGGTTCTCTGCAATAGCAAGACATGTTCTTAATCACTGAGCCATCTCTGAGGTCAAGGATTTATTCTGATATAGTGATCTCGGAAGAGATTTCAACGTTCATCATACTGACTTCTTTCCCGAGAGCCCTGGTAACTGATTACTCCCTCTAGCACACTTGAATAGAAAGAACTATACGTGAGAAGGCTAGGACTAGATACCACCACCAGATCATTCCTGAAGCACTCACAGTCTGTAGACAATTGTAAGGAAATCCTCAACTAATAAACCTTAAGTTTGATAACAGTCTATGCCCAGGAGAGAAGTAAAGGTTAAAACAAACACAGAAGAACAACTGAAGATTTGTGTAGAGAACTGTCTTTCAACCCTCCTTACCACAGGAAGGGGTTTGATAGCTCAGTACTTACCACCAGGAAAAGAAGTATCTGAAGAAATTAAGTGAACTGGCAAGGGCGAAATAGAGTGCATAATAAAACTACTCTAATAATACCATTAGGCCCCACTTTACCCCCAAATTGTACTTTCTAAAATTTCTTTTAAAAGAAACCTTTCAAGCCGGGCGGTGGTGGCGCACGCCTTTAATCCCAGCACTTGGGAGGCAGAGGCAGGAGGATTTCTGAGTTCGAGGCCAGCCTGGTCTACAAAGTGAGTTCCAGAACAGCCAGGGCTACACAGAGAAACCCTGTCTCGAAAAACCAAAAAAAAAAAAAAAAAAAAGAAACCTTTCCATAAGCACGGAGTGCCCATGTGTTCTTTCCTAACTATTCCCACTTGTCCCTGGTGTTAGCTAGTGTTTCCAGTTGTCTGCTGCGTTATGCCCAAACTTACAAGAATCTATAGAAATATATATGAGGAGTAAGTTATTTATGGAAAGTGTGCAGTTGTCTCTTAAAACTGACGCTGTAGAAGGCAAGCTCTTGTCAATTGAGTCCCTGGGAGAAAGATGCAGTGCTCCATTCAGTAGCTCCTCCCATGCCCTGTGCCTGGTCCATGACAGTAGCTACATTCTGTTCACTGCATTACCTGGCTAAGCCATGCCATTATGGATGTCCTAGGCCATTCCAATGAGGTATTCCCAGAGCCTAATAAACAGATGTTTTTTCCAGAATCTACATTGTCTCATATGTAATCTTTATCAGAATTTTCAACAAGCTGTTTTGAAGACACACAATTTTAATCATTTGCTATGGTTTAGATGGGGCCTAAATGTGTAACTGTGGGCAGAACATGTGGCTCTATGCAATTACATTTTGTTCTTTACTAACTCCTCCTCTGCCTATATAAGGCTTATGGTAGTGCATTGGCCAGGAGTTTGGTTCCAGTTTTACAAGGTTAAGATGGTGGGGTTTTTAAGAGATGGGATTTAGTACAAGGAACCAAAAATGTTGATCTCACAGATTAGTTTTTCCAAGAAATAGATTATTTGAAAGAGGTCATCTAATATGCTTGCCCCTTCTGCATGTGGCTGGAATATTTCTGCTTCTTTCTCATGTCTGATGCAGCAAGGGGTTCACTAGTGAGGAACCAATAAGATGAGGCCTGATCTTGGAATTCTTTAGCTTCCAAAACTGAGCTAAATGGGCCTCTTTTTATTATGAAATATGCAGCATCATGTGTTCTGTCATGACAACAGCAAACAGACATCACGACACTGTTCTACTCAAAGTATTTCAGTGGTTATTTACCCTTTGCTCTTATAATAAAAGAAAGTTCCCATATCTAGCATACCAACAACCTAATTTCTCCCACCATCTAATACCTGACATATACAGAGGCGGATGCTCGCAGCCAACCATTGAACTGATCTCAGGGTCCCCAATGGAGGATTTAGAGAAAGGACTGAAAGAGCTGAAGGTGTTTGCAACCCCATAGGAAGAACAACAATATCAACCAACCAGAGCTCCCAGGGTCTAAACCACCAACCAAGGAGTATACATGGAGGGACCCATGGCTCCAGCAGTATATATAGCAGAGGATGGATTTGTCAGACATCAATGGGAGAAGAGGCCCTTGGTCCTGTGAAGGCTCGATGCCCCAGTGTAAGGGAATGGGAGGGCAGGGAGGTGTGAGTGGGTGGGTGTGTGTGTGAGCATGGTCATAGAAGCAGGAGTAGGGGGGATGGGATAGGGGGTGTCTGGGGGGGAGAATTAGGAAAGGGGATAACATTTGAAATGCAAATAAATAAAATATCCAATAAAAAAACCAAATAAAGTCTGAAAATACAAAAAAAAAGAGTTCTCTTCAATAGTTTCCTATCTGGACTGTTTCTTTGGGGGGTGGGATGGGGGCAGGGAGGGGAGAGACGTCACAGAAGCCTTCTATGTCTCTCATTCTTACCTGTAGTCTGCAGTGATTGATACTGCTGCTGCATAAAAGAGCTTTTCCTGCTTTTTTCTTGCCCTTTAGAGTTAGCAGCAACATAGACCATAGACTTCTACATGGTTTCTGGCAGCACAGACCACAGACATCCAGATTTCTTATACAACCCAAGACCACCTTTCCATGGGGCTGGGCCCTCCCACATCAATCATTAGTCAAGAAAATTGCTCCGTAGACTTGCCTATAGGCATTCTGATGGCAGCATATTTTCAACTGATGTTCCCTTTTCCGAGATGACTGCAGCTTAATGTCAAGTTGACAAAAACAAAGCAAAACCCAAAGCACAGGAAGAAACAGTAGGTTAACAGTTTAACTGTGGTAAACCCACACTTTGAAATGCTATTTGGCAATAAAATGGAATAAACTATTGAACTATACAACAAAACCAGGATTATCTCTAAGGAATTGTGTCCGATAAAGAAATGAGAAGAGAAAAACAAGCCAGCCCTCAAGCATGCACACTGTGTATATGTGACTTCAATGATGTGAAATCCCTTGTCATTGCTGTTTTGACTTTTTAAAGTTAGACTTAAACTAGGGACTCTTATGTATTTGTTATTGAAGACATTCTCCAATGCTATAACATTCTTTAAATTACCAAAGTACAAAGAGAATAAATTAATGCTTTCAGAGAAGACATGGCACTTTAAATTGACTTTACTGAGAAATGCTTAAACGGGACAATTTCTCTATTATTTCTGACAACAGCATGTGTTTATAATTATGCCAAGAAGAAAACAAAAAATACAATAATATTACCCATCAGAGATGAATAGAAATTTCTTACAAGTTCTGTCTATTGTTGCTTTATGCTTCCTATTAGAATAAAAATAACGAAGTCACCAAACACATGATGAGCATTTTAATATGCCTCATTTGATGTTCACAGGATACCCTGAGGCAAACATCATCATTCAGTTTGTAACTCAGGCATCCAAGGTTTAGAGAAGCTATGTAACTTATTTAAGATCACACAGTTGGTTATCAAAGGACAAGATTCACATGGATACATTTCTGGTTCTGAAACCTGATGCCAAGCATCCTTTAAAGATAATCTGTGTTGAGCATCACATGGGCAAGACTTTAGTTGGCAGTAAGAGCTAAGAACATGAGATTTTAACTGTGTTTTCCCTTCATGAAGTTGTTTTGTCTATGTATCTTTTCCTATGCTGCTTGCATGCTTGAGTGCAGACACATACATTTATTTATTTATTTATATTCCAGAAGCATAACAGGCAAGTTGAGCCTTTTCTACTTCACTGGCTGACCCGATAAAATCCAGTACTTCCTAAAGGAAGTTTCTAAGTAGCATGAAAATGCTGGCAGCATCTGCCTGCAGGACTCAGACTTTGCTCTATTCTTCTGAATGTCAGTAAAGAATATCTACCCCTCCTCTCTTTCCGTTCTCCTTCCTGCCTGGTGGTTTTGGACAGTGAAGGTAGTGGGGTTTGTTCTGTCAATAAGGAATATATTCATTTTAATATCCTGACATGGGGTGATTCTTTAGCATGCTGTACCAAACATCTCACACTTTCAGGCTTGGGCTTCTGCATGGATATAGGGGTTTTCTAGAATTCTCAACTACTGGAGGTTCCACAGATATCCCAATAAAGAAAATGTTATACAAATCAGTATTTATTCTGTGGGAATCTCTCAGTCATTGGGAAACTTCCGACTGTACCTTAACTTGGTGATTTCCTAGGCACATGATAACTGCTCTAAACGTGCTGAGTGACTTACTCTTACCCAGCCAGAGAATAAGCATTTTGATCATTTCCATTTTACATAAGACAAACATACAGAATTAAGCCATCTGCTTAATTACCAAGCTACACATGGTACGGGATTTTGACCTAAATCAGTTTTGACTAAAGAGCTCAAGAGCTTAACCATCCTACTTTACTACTGCTTCTTCATATAGTGACAATACCGCTATTTAGGAAACTCATTTTCATATGCTTTGGGTACCATTAGAAAATACCTGGTAAGGAAATAAAACAAAAGTAATAAAAATGCTTTGGAAATAGTGACAATTTTTTTTTATTCAACAATTGGTAAATTAAAAGAGCTCTAACCTTCAACGACAATTCCACTGGTTAGCTTCACAAGGTATTATTGCTCTTGTGCTCTCTTTGCTCTAGCTACACACAAACATATGCACATATACTCAACATACAATATTTTTCTCAAAACAATTGAAAAAAAGTTACAAGCATGAGAATCCACTACTCTTATTTCCCAATTAAAGAACACTCTCCGTATATGAACTCAAAAGTGGTAAAATTAACATTGAGACTATCTAATTTACAAATCTCATTCAAAGCTGTAAAAAGTCCCAATAGCATACTCTAAAGTGAAGCAGAATATAACACATTCCATTTCAAGGTACAGTTGAGAACATGTGCTATGTTTTCACTGACATTAAAATTTCTTTAGCCTGAAACAGTTCCTCAGTCTGTTCACAATCTTCAAAAAATTTAAGAGCTCAAACTAGTTATTTTGCAGAGTTCAGAATTTGATTTTAGGCATGCTTCCCCAATATTAGATTCTGGTATTTTGGCAAGACTACTGTGTAATTATACTTGGCTCTTCTTGGAATATTGAAAATACATGTTGGGGTTGGCAAGATGGCTCAGGGCATAAAGGCACTTTCCACCAAACCTGACAATCTGAGTTAGTCCCTAGAATCCAGATGCTAGATGGAGAGAACTGACTCCTACAGGTTGTCCTGAGTGTGTGTGTGTGTGTGTGTGTGTGTGTGTGTGTGTGTGTCCACACGTTGTCGATGTCAGGTGTCCTTGTTAATCTTTTGCATTTTGTTTTCTGAGACAGGATCTCTCAGATCCTATTTGGCTATACTAGCTGGTTATCAAGTCCCAGTGATCCTGACTCCACCTTCACAGCCCTGGGATTACAGGTGCACCCTGCTGCACATGGCTTTTGTTTGCATTGACTCTGGGGATCTGAATTCAGGTCCTTATGCTTGCAGAGCAAGCACTTCATTTATTTTGTCATGTCACAGGTTCCCCAGTTTATCTTACCAGAGAAAATTATTTGATTTCCCAAAAGATCTGGATACTAGATACTACTGTTGGCGATTAGGTTGCTTTTAGGTTCTCTCAGAACAGAACTGGGAAATGTAGAAAAACATGTATATACATACGTCTGCCTATTCAGCCAGACAGATACAGAAAGTCATGTACATCTATCTTCATTCCTGTGTGTGTGTGTGTTCATTGTAACTAATTCCAATTTAACACCTCTCTATTCACACTGAACACCACCTTTTCAGATTCAAGACCCTTTCTCTAAAGGAAACTTGGTTCATATTATATTTAATAGTTATTTCACGTGTATACAGGTACAAACATGCTATGTACACAAACACACACAAAGTGGGTAGGGGAAGGGAGAGAAAGAGAGGGAGAGGAAAAAGGACAAGGGAGAGGGAGAGGGAGAGGGAGAGGAAAGGTACCAGACCACCAAAGAGTGGTCAGGTGAATGACAGAATGATGATAAACTTAATTCTTGTGAGAACATTGTGTCAGGGCCATTCATTGTTCTTTTGGAAACACACCAGGCTTTATAGGTGTCAAGACAGGATACTTTCTTTGTTGTTTTTTTTTTTCCATTATGATATCTTTGGGTATTTTTAGAATGATGTACAAAGAAGTGTCAATTCTTTCATAGTCTCTTACATTTTTTTTCTGGAGTAATTAGACAGAATAAGGCCAGGAGCCAATATTTCATAATAGGCTATATGCTTTTAAGGAATAATTAGAGTGAGTCACGGAACTCACTCTAAACTCCCTTAGTTTGAAATACAGCCTTACCAGGGAGTTGGAGATTCATGAAATGTGTGCTATTGTTTTTTGAGACAGATTTCATGACTCCTTGGCTGGTCTCCAACTCTATATAGCCAAGGATAACCTTGCCCTTCTGATTTTCCTTCCTCTACTTCCTGACTGCTGGGATTATAGGTTTGTACCACCACATTCTGTTTTATGGAGGTGCTGGCAATAAAATCTAGAGTGTCTACTAACTGAACTATATCCCCAGCTCAAAATTTAAGATTTTAATGGAAAAGAGGAACTGAAGAATTTGCTTGGAAATCTTGGCTGTTTATTCCTTATACAAAATTTTATTTCTTTACTGAAACTTTAAGTAACTGAAGTTCAAATTTTTCCACTCAAAACTAATACATACTGTGTAGTTCTTATTTGTTGGCCTAAAATATACTGAGCAGTAACAGAAGCACAAGGTCTACGGTAGAGTGAGAATAGCAAGATATACAGGCTATAGGCTCTGCTCTCATATGGATTCACTATGCTGAAAACCACTAGGCATTACTATTCAAGCCCAAAATAGTACTCTAGTAAAAATTTACAGGCTCTGGGGTCCAAGTCCCTTGAGTTAAATGAGATTTTGGAAACACTGACTTCCAGTACCAAATGTATCTGCTTTCTTGTCATCTAAGTTTTAGTAAAAAAAAAAAAATTACACACTGTAAATTTAAAGTAGTACATAGATTGTTGCAATGTTACTTACAGAGGTTGGAGGAGTTCCATTCCCATAGTCATCATTTTAAACAGAACGTATTGTTCCTAATTGGTTACAAGTAAGTCAATATTTTATAAAGGTTTAGTAACTTTTGAAAGAATTCATAAATAAAACTAAAGATAGAGCAGTTTTCAGATTCAAAATGTTACAGATTTTTCTGGAGTTGTCAACTTTGCAGACATTCTGTCCCTATGACACTATACTATCCCAATTCTGAGTCTATAAAATATAATCCCTATAATCCTCACTGCCTCTTATGAACAACTGGATTTTTTGTTGTTGTTGATTTTTTTTTTTTTTTGAGACAGGGTTTCTCTGTGTAGCCCTGGCTGTCTTGGAACTCACTCTATAGACCAGTCTGGCCTCGAACACAGAAATCCACTTGCTTCTGCCTTCCAAGTGCTGGGATTAAAGGTGTGTATGCCACCACTGCCTGCCACAACTGGAATTTTTAAGACTCACACTCTACAAAGTGATTGAAGAAAATGTTTGAGAAAAAAAAAAAAGCAAGTCCTCCCTCTCCAAGAGAGAGTACTAAGATTTTTCAAAAGTCATATGACTTGCCTTCTTTTTAGCCCACAAATCTTATACATTGATGTCACTTGGTATGATTTAAGGAAGCACCAGACTTCTTCCCTGAGAGTCACTGGACCAACACTCCTGGAAACTGTAACTGGGTTTCAGAAATTCTTCCCCTAATGTGACTTCACTTAAGTAGCCTTCTTAATGAAAAGTTGAGTTCTGAAGGAATAAAATGCTTGATGAGAATAAGGTGAGGAAATTAATGGCACTGTTGAATACCAGAATAAAAATTATAGCTGTGTGGCTGATCAGTAGAAAGAAGTGGAGAACACAGGGAGAGTGAGAGGAAATCTCAGTAGAGAAACACCGACGTAGAAATTAGGAGAAAATACATAATCAAGGCTTACACAAGGAAATACGACTTGCCACTAAGTGTGACTGCAGAGTTAAACCAGAGGGCATCACCTGAAACTTGTTAGAAATGCAGCCTTATGAACTCAATTCATAATTAAAATTTGTATTATAACAGGACCTGAATGATTTGAATATGCATTTAACTGAGAAGGGGTTAGTTATCAAATATATACAGATAGTGATAAGAAAAACACAAGGTGGGTGGAGGAAGGAGGCAGTCTAAAGGAAGAGATAGAGATGTGTATGCATAGTCAAAAGAGCCAGGAGACTATAACTACAGGATAATTTGGAGATAACTGAGCTAATTGTGAGTCACCATTCAGGCTTAATGGTATGAGACAATGCCTGAGAGTTCCTTTAAAAATGAAGTTGTAATAGATTACCAAAAAATTCTGATCTCATTGTTTGATATATTGGTTTTAATTTTAGGCTTTTGGTACTAAATGTATGTTTTTATTCCCTTGCTGCTGCCTAATTTTTTTTTTAAAAGTTCTTTAGTAGATAATCTACTTGATCAATTGATTCCTTTCCTTTCTTTTCTTTTTTTTTCCTTTTTTCTTTTTTGGTTTTTTCGAGACAGGGTTTCTCTGTGTAGTCCTGGCTGTCCTGGAACTCTGTAGACCAGGCTGGCCTCGAACTCAGAAATCCGCCTGCCTCTGCCTCCCAAGTGCTGGGATTAAAGGCGTGTGCCACCACTGCCCGGCGCTGCTGCCTAATTTAGCTAGGGAAAATACAGGAAGGTATTCAGAAGTAGTTTACGGTAAGATGTCAATTCCAAATAGGTTGGCTTCTGAATACTCTTAGCTTTTTCCAAATTCTTTAGTAGTTTTTCCTCACAGACCCTTTTATAAGCTCATGTTTCAGAACATTGGATGCTTTTGCTTTCAGGGTATACTTGAACACAACTATATTACTTAAAAATAATAAACATTATTAAAATATAGAGAAGGCAAGAACTTAATTGTTTTTAAGTCAAGTAAGTGGTTATATCCAGGGAGGGAAAGGTGCTACATTTGGGAGAGGTAACAAGGAACTTCCAGGCTAGCTTGATCTAAGTGATTCACATGTATTCATGTCATATTTTAATTATTAGATATTATACTGTTTAACTGTGTAACTTTTTCTATTAAAAATAAGAGAACCCCTCCCACACTCAGATACAGCTTGACTCTCAGGAGGTCTGTCACAACCAGGCTTGCAGGTGAGACCCCCCCCCCCGCCCGCCACCAGCCCCAATACCTGGCCTAACTGTGAGGCATCAGTGAATTTAGCTCAACACCCCCAGCTGAGCTGTTTGCACAGGTTTCCTGAGAGCAGAGCATCCTGCTGCTTAGCTTGATTTCTGTTTTCCCGCCCGGTGTGGTAGGGACTTGCCAGGTGCCTGACCTATGGCTATGATTGTTTTTTTCCTATTGTTTTTCACCTGGCCTCTAGTATATATTGTTGGTCCCTCAGTAAAGCTTTGGCATTCTTCTCACCAGAATGACCTGAGTCTGTGTTTTCTGTTAATCCCCCAGGTCTACGCCCGATACTCGGTACCATGGCGGGCGCCGTCACCTAACTAGGACCCTCATGGGGCCCAGTGGATCTATCTGCCCTGCCAGAGACACATCATCCTTCCAGACCACAATTGCACCTGGACCAGATCTGGTTCTCCAGCCTCCCCTCCCACACGCCCATACCCAGAGACAGCCTGACTCAAGGAGGCCCATCATAACCAGGTTCTCAGGAGGGACAGGCTCCAGACAGAGACAGCAGGGCCAGTTAACACCTGAGATAATCAGATGGTGAGAGGCAAGGGCAAGAACATAAACTACAGAAACCAATGCCACCTGGCACCATCAGAACTCAGTTCTCCCACCACAGCAAGCTCCATATACCCTAACACACCTGAAAAGCAAGATTCCAGTCTATGTGAAGATGACAGAGGACCTTAAGGAGGACATAAATAACTCTCTTAAATACAGGGAGAACACAGGTAAACAGGTAGAAGCTCTTAAAGAGGAAACACATTAATTCCTTAAAGAAATACAGGAAAACAGAATCAAACAGTGAAGGAATTGAACAAAAACATCCAGGATCTAAAAATGGAAATAGAAACAATAAAGAAATCACAAAGTGAGGCAACCCTGGAGATGGAAAACCTAGGAAAGAGAGCAGGAGTTACAGATGCAAGTATCACCAAGAGAATACCAGAGATAGAAGAGAGAATCTCAGTGCAGAAGATACCATAGCAGATATTGACACAACAAAGAAAATACAAAGTGCAAAAAACTCCTAACTCAAAACATCCAGGAAGTTCAAGACACAATGAAAAGACCAAAACTAATAGGACTAGAAGAAGAGTGCAGATTCCCAATGCAAAGGGCCAGGAAACATCTTCAACAAAATCATAGAAGAAAACTTCCCTAAAGAAAGAGATGGTCATAAACGTACAAGAAACCTACTGAACACCAAATAAATTAGTCCAGAAAAGAAATTCCTCTTGACATATAATAATCAAAACACTAAATGCACAGAACAAAGAAAGAATATTAAAAGCTGTAAGGGGAAAAGGTCAAGTAACACATAAAGGCAGACCTATCAGAATTACACCAGACTTCTCACCAGAGACATTAAAAATCAGAAAATCTTGGACAGATATCATACAGACCCTAAGAGCAAACAAATGCAGCCCAGGCTACTATACCCAGCAAAACTCTCAATTACCATGGATGGAGAAACCAAGATATTCCATGACAAAATCGAATTTAAACAGTATTGTTCCACTAATCTAGTCCTACAGAGGATGATAGAAGGAATACTCCAACACAAGGAGGGAAACTATACCAAGAAAAACCAAGAAATTAATTATCTCACAACAAACCCCAAAAAAGAGAAACATAAACATAACACCACCACTAACAACAAAAATAACAGGAACCAACAATCATTGGTCGTTAATATATCTCAACATCAATGGACTCAATTCCCCCAATAAACAAACATAGGCTAACAGACTAGATACATAAATAGGGCCCAGCAGTTTTTTGTGTACAGGAAACACACATCAGTGACAAAGACAGATACTACCTCAGACTAAAAGGCTGGAAAAAAGTTTCCAAGCAAATGGTCCCAAGAAACCAGCTGGAGTAGCCATTTCTAATATCCAATAAAATAGACTTTCAATCAAACGTTATCAAAAAAGATGGGGAAGAACACTACATACTCATCAAAGGAAGTTCTCATCATCGAAGTTCTAGCTAGAGCAATTAGACAAGAAAGGGAGGTCAAAGGGATACAAATTGGAAAGGGAGTATTATAGTATACATAAGTAATCCCAAAAATTCCATCAGAGAGCTCTTATAGCTGATAAACAACTTCAGCAAAGTGGTTGGAAATAAAATTAACTCAAATAAATCAGTAGCTTTTCTCTACAAAAAGGATAGACGGGCTGAGAAAGAAATTAAGCAAACAACACCCTTTGCAATAGTCACAAATAATACAAAATATCTTGGTGTAACTCTAACCAAGCAAGTGAAAAATCTGTGTGACAAGAACTTGAAGTCTCTGAAGAAAGAAATCAAAGAAGAACTCAGAAGATGGAAAGATCTCCCATGCTCAAGAATCAGTAGAATTAACATACTAAAAATGGCCATCTTACCACAAGCAATCTACATATTCAATGTAATCCCCATCAAAATTCCAACTCAATTCTTCACAGAGATAGGAAGAGCAATTCTCAACTTCATCTGGAATAACAAAAACCCAGGATAGTGAAAACTAATCTCAACAATAAAAGAACATCCCTGACCTCAAGCTGTACTACGGAGCAATGGTGATAAAAACCATATGCTTCAGTACAGAAAGACAGGTAGATCAATGGACTAAAACTGAAGACTCAGAAATAAACCCACACACCTATGGTCACTTGATCTTTGACAAAGAAGCCAAAAGCATACAGTAGAAATTTTCAACAAATGGTACTGGTCGAACTGGTGGTCTACATGTAGATGAATGCAAATTGATCCATTTCTATCTCCTTGTACAAAGCTCAAGTCCAAGTGGATCAAGGACTTCCCCATGAAACCAGATATGCTGAATCTAATAGAAGAGAAAGTGGGAAGGAGTCTTAAATACATCAGCAAAGGGGAAAACTTCCTGAATAAACACCAATGGCTTAGGCTCTAAGAGCAACAATTGACAAATGGAACCTCATGAAACTGAAAAGCTTCTGTAACTTGTCAAAAGGACAACCCAACAACTTACAGATTAGAAAAAGATCTTGACTAACTACATCTGATAGAGGGTAATATCCAAAATATACAAAGAACTCAAGAAGTTAGACTCTAGCAAAACTAAATAACTAAATAAACTAAAAACTATATTAAAAAATGGGGTACAGAGCTAAAAAAAGAATTCTCAACTGAGGAATCAATTAACTTGACTTCTCAGAGCAACCAGGGTCTAAACCATCAACCCAAGAGTATACACAGGTAGGTCCATGGCTCCAACTACAAATGTAGCACAGGATTGCCTTATGTGGCATCAGTGGGAGGGGAGGCACTTGGTCCTGTGGAGGCTTGATGCCCCAGAGAAGGAGGATGCTAGAGGGGTAAGGTGGGGGAGGTGGGTGGGGGGGCACACTCTTAGAGGCAAAGGAGAAGGGGATGGGATGGGGGTTCATGGAAGAAAGACCTGGAAGGGGGATAACATTTCAAACGTAAACAAATAAAATGATTAACAACTTAAAAAAAAAGAGATAATAAGTACAAATGATATCTGAGGAACAATGGAGTATGTACCCTTTCACCTTGAACTGCCACAATAAATACAGAGACCTAGCTTTGAGCACCAATATAGCACTTCCTGTTTTGGCTGCTCGTTATTAACTGAGTTATCTCCCCAGCCTGAGTCATAAATCATTAGGAAAGGACTACACCTCTCCCTCATAGAGCACCAGAAGAATGCTTGTTGCAATATTCCTGGATTAATTTTAGACAATGTACTGCTCAACTGCTGTCTTAAATATCAGTCCCTGTTCTGGTTCCATAGTAGTTATGTCCTACAGAGCTAGGGCCCAGTTATCTTTATCTTGCCTAGGTATCCTCTATGGGTTTATGAGCACAGGTGCTTCTAAAATGAACAAGCATAAAATCCGATAAATTTTAGCAAAGCACATCCCTCCCCCAGGCTCATAAATCTAGCTTTGTTGTTAATCCTTTCTAAAACACATGAAGCATGGGTATTTAATCCAAATATATTAGTTACACGTTTACCCCAATGGAAATAATAAAGATAAATACAGCAGTGTTATTGCTGAGGCTATAAAATCCATTTGCTAAAAAGCAATCGTCTTAGTTTGCCATTTCAGTACATTAAAATGTTCATGAAATATTTATTTATTTTGTTTGTTTTTTTGAGAAAGGGTTTCTTTAGATAGCCTTGGCTGACTACAACTCTCTTTGTAGTCCAGGCTGACCTCTAAGCTTAGAGATATACCCGTCTCTTTTTCAACTCCCTGTTATGATGAATTTTTAGAGTTCTATGTCAAAAATATTGCATTAAACATAAACAAACAAGTTTATCAAAATTTTATTTTACCCCTGCATTCTCTTTAGGCTCATTTCTAGTTTTCAATTGTTCTATTACAAAGCAAAAACTTGTTCCTGTGCTACTGTAAAGTGTTTTCATTTTTAGTGTTACTTATAAGCTCAATTCCAATTTTGTTGTTTTGTTTCTTACTGTGATGAGAAATAGTAAAATGGAAACAAAATCAGTGTCTCAGCTGCATTTTTGCCTTTTGAAGAATGCTCAAGCACTATAAGGTGCTAATGGTCACTAAACAAGTAAAGAGTTGACTTAAGACAACCCTGATCTCACACAGTTGCTTCCTATCAAAAGGATGCTGGTGGGTTGGACATTTTCTTAGAAACCAATGAGCATTTGAGAAGCAGAATTGTATTCCTAGATTATCTAAACATTTAGAGTGATTACTATCCCAAGAATGCTGCTCAAAGATTGACAGATGGCTACAATTATACAATCTCTCTCTCTGTCTGTCTCTCCTCTTCCTCCCTCCCTCCCTCTCTCTTTCTCTCTCTCTCTCTCTCTCTCTCTCTCTCTCTGTATAGTGCAAGTGCATTGAGTATTAGAAATCAAATCCAGGGCTCTGTGCATGCTAGGCAAACAATCTACTAACTGAGCTACTTTCTCAGGCTCCAAACCACATACAATGTACCCTCAATAATGAAATAAAACACACACACACACACACACACACACACACACACACACACACACACACACAAACCAGAATGTTGTAATGAATGATTGAATTTTCTGGCACAAATTCAAGATTGTAGGTAAAACTTGGTTTTATATGTAAATGTAAATAGAAAAATAAGATAGTAGATAATATGAGAGTAGATGGTGTCTTCACAAAATGGGGAAATTAGGATTTATCTCATATATTGTAGTCAGTGAGCTGCTGCCTGCAAAGTAGTTTGAAAATTCAAAGATCAGAATAATAGACTTAAAGAACAGTGGGAAACATTGAAATTTACATCCAGACAAATGATATCAGAAAGCAATCATAAAGGCTTTGTCACAACATTGTCAGGACAAATCTGAATTTGATTTTGAATTTGATAATCAAAACTCATTACATTCCTTGTTTGTTTGAGACAGGTCTCAGGTATCCCAGAGGTTAGTCTCAAGCTTGTTATGTAGCAAAGTGCAGGGATGACAGGCATGGGTTAACAAACTGATTTACACAGCTGTGGGAAACAAGCACTCTACAACCTGAACTGCAGCCCTAGCCAAAACCACTGTAGGTTTCAACACATCAGCTTCAATTAGATATTTTTGTGAGATTTCTTAGCCTAAAATGCTGTCACGCTGACAAGTAAAATAATAACTATGAAGAAGTTAACGATAAACATAATCGAGAGGCTAGGGCCAGTATGGGAGCTCAACAGGTAAAAGCACTTGTCATACAAACTTGACAAATTGCTTGACTTTGGATTCTTGGAACCCATATCAAAAAGCCAGACATAGTAGCCTGTGACTAAATCTCAGTAGACAGGGCTTGGAGACAGGCATTTGCCATAGAGGCTTACAGGTCAGCTATACTGGAGCTTCAAACCAGACTTTTCCTCAAAACAGAGGGTGATGGCTGACAGCTGAGGTTGTCCTGACTTCCAAATGTATGGGATAGCACAGTAGGAGCATATCCTCACACTTAAAAATGTATACATACACATGCATGCCAAAACAATTTACAAACAAGGAGCTAGATTCAACTAAGTAGCCCATCACTGACACTTGTCGTCTTATTCCATCTATTGCTGTTTCCATGGAGTGTAACTTACAAAAAATATGAACACTTTTTGTAAACCAAGTATTATGTTGGTCTGATATTTGTTAAATTAACCTACATATTAATATTAATTGTATTTCTGTCCATTCAGTATTTTTTTTTTGAGTTCTAAATCTCAATGCTGTTACTTTGGAAGAGGACACATTTCCTACTCAGAGTGAGAAGTGGAGCTGCATGATATAAAAGAGAGACTGGGGTGCACTCTGCCATCTTTGCTCCAGTGGCCAGGTGGTTGGGACCGCCAGGCTCAGAGACAGACAGGCATGATATCAATTGGGTCTCAGGCAGCTTGTGTGTACCCTGCTCCCAAGAGCTGGGCAGGTCTACAGTGATCGACGCGTCAGCTCTGCTGTGGGACTTCTGCCTTGCAGAGGGACCCCCCGCATTGGGCAGGAGCCTACCAGCTTCCCTTTGGCTACCTCTGATCCGGTAGACTGCACTGAGGAGACAGGTACCCAGGTTCTCCCCAGTATAACATCGCTTGGGACATGGCCTGTTGGGGCTTCCATCTGCTCCCAAGAATGGGACAGCGCTGTGGTCTTCTGGGCGCCAGCTCTGCTGTGCGCCATCCCCTCTGCGGGGTGACCTGTACCTCTGAGAAAGTGCAGAGTGCACTCCGCCATCTTTACTCCAGTGGCCAGGTAGTTGGGACCTCCAGGCTCAGAGACAGACAGGCATAATATCGCTAGGGTCTTGGGCAGCTTGTGTGTACCCTGCTCCCAAGAGCTGGGCAGATCTGCAGTAATCAGCACGCCAGCTCTGCTGTGGGACTTCTGCCTTGCAGAAGGACGCCCTCTCCCCGCCCCTCTGGGAGAGATCACACACCCCTGCACAGGGCAGGAGCCTACCAGCCTCCCTTTGGCGACCTCTGCTCCAGGAATCCACTACGCTGAGCCTTTGGATGTGCAGGGACTTCCCAATATAACATCACTTGGGGCAAGGAACATCAGGGCTCCAAAGTCACTCAGGAACAGGGCAGGCCCCAGAAATCGGTGCCAGGGGAATCCTGGTAATCCAGGGGGCCAGAAATAGCTTTGCAGGCTCACAGGAAGTCCAACCAACAACCAGTGACAGCAGGACCAACTAACACCAGAGGTAACCAGATGGCAAAAGGCAAACGTAGGAACGTTACTAACAGAAATCAAAGTAATATGGCACCATCAGAACCCAACTCTCCAACAGCAGCAAGTCCTGGATACCCCACCACGCCCGAAAGACAAGATCTGGATTTAAAATCACTTCTCATGATGCTATTAAAGGATCACAAGAAGGACACAAATAAATCTAATAAAGAATTACAGGAGACCATGAATCAATGGTTAGAAGCGCTTACAAAGGAAACACAAAAATCGCTTAGAGAAATGCAGGAGAACATGGATCAAAAGATGGAGGCGCACAAGGAGACAACACAAAAATCGCTTAAAGAAATGAATCAACGGGTAGATGCACTTTCAAAGGAATCACAAAAATTGCATAAAGAAATGCAGAAGAATATGGATCAACAGACGGATGCCCATAGGGAGGAAACACAAAAATTGCTTAAAGAAATGAATCAACCGATAGATGCCCTTACAAAGGAAACACGAGAACTGCTTAAAGAAATGCAGGAGACGATGGATCAACAGATGGAATCCCATGAGGAGGAAACACAAAAATCGCTTAGAGAAATGCAGGAGAACTTGGGTCAACAGGCAGAAATCCTGAAAGAGGTAATGCAAAAATACCTTAAAGAAATACAGGAAAATACAAACAAACAAGTGAAGGATCTCAGCAAATCCATCCAGGACCTAAAAAAGGAAGTAGAAACAACTAAGAAATCACAAAGGGAGACAACTTTGGAGATAGAAAACCTTGGGAAGAAATCAGGAGTCATAGATGCAAACATCAACAATAGAATACAAGAGATGGAAGAAAGAATCTCAGGTGCTGAAGATACCATAGAAAGCATCGACTCAACAGTCAAAGAAAATGCAAAATGCAAAAAACTTGTAACCCAAAACATCCAGGAAATCCAGGACACAATGAGAAGACCAAACCTAAGGATTATAGGTATAGATGAGAGTGAAGATTTGCAACTTAAAGGGCCAGTAAACATCTTCAACAAAATTATGGAGGAAAACTTCCCTAACCTAAAGAGAGAGATGCCGATGAACGTACAAGAAGCCTACAGAACTCAAAACAGACTGGACCAGAACAGAAATACCTCCCATCACATAATAATCAAAACACCAAATGTACTAAACAAAGAAAAAATATTAGAAGCAGTAAGAGAAAAAGGCCAAGTAACATATAAAGGAAGACCTCTCCGAATCACATCAGACTTCTCACCAGGGACTATGAAAGCCAGAAGATCCTGGGCAGATCTCATGCAGACACTAAGAGAGCACAAATGCCAGCCTAGAGTATTCTACCCAGCAAAACTCTCAATCACTATAGATGGAGAGACCAAGATATTCCATGATAAAGCCAAATTTTCACAATATCTTTTCACAAACCCAGCCCTGCAAAGGATAATAGGTGGAAACCGCCAATACAGGGAGAGAAACAACACCCTGGAAAAAATGAGATAGTAACCTTCTTATTTCAAACCCAAAAGTAGATAACCACTCAAACATAAAGAGAGCATCAAGAATGGCAGGTGGCAATAATCACTATGCCTTAATCTCTCTTAATATCAATGGTCTCAATTTCCCAATAAAAAGACATAGACTAGAAGACTGGATACGTAAACAGGACCCAGCATTTTGCTGCATGCAGGAAACGCACCTCAGTGTCAAAGACAAACACTACCTCAGAGTAAAAGGCTGGAAAACAATTTTACAAGCAAATGGCCCCAAGAAATGAGCTGGAGTAGCCATCCTAATATCAGATAAAATTGATTTTCAACCTAAAGTCATCAAAAAAGACACAGAAGGACACTACATACTGATCAAAGGAAAAAATCCACCAAGAAGAACTCTCAATTCTGAATATCTATGCTCCAAATGCAAGGGCACCCTCATTCATAAAAGAAACTTTACTAAAGCTCAAAGCACACATTGCACCTCACACAATAATAGTGGGTGACTTCAACACCCTGCTCTCTGAAATGGATCGTTCAGGAAAGCAGAAACTAAACAGGGACACAGTGAATCTAATTGAAGCCTTGGACCAAATGGAACTAACAGATATGTATAGAACATTTCATCCTAGAGCTAAAGAATACACCTTCTTCTCAGCACCTCATGGTACCTTCTCTAAAATTGACCATATAATTGGTCACAAATCAGACCTCAACAGATATAAGAAGATCGAACTAATCACATGCCTCCTATCAGATCACTATGGAATAAGGGTGGTATTCAATGGCAACAAAAACAACAGAAAACACACATACACATGGAGGCTGAACAATGCTCTACTCAATGATAACTTGGAAAAGTTGGAAATAAAGAAAGAAATCAAAGACTTTTTGAAATTTAATGAAAATGAAAGCACAACATACCCTAATTTATGGGACACAATGAAAGCAGAGCTAAGAGGAAAATTCATAGCCCTGGGTGCCGCCAAAAAGAAACGGGAGACAGCATACACTAACAGCTTAATGGCACACCTGAAAGCCCTGGAACAAAAAGAAGCAAATACACCGAAGAGGAGAAGGCAGGAAATCATCAAACTCAGGGCTGAAATCAATCAAGTAGAAACAAATAAAACCATACAAAGAATCAACAAAACGAGGAGTTGGTTCTTTGAGAAAATCAACAAGATAGATAAGCCCTTAGCCAGACTAACCAGAGGGCACAGAGACAGTCTCTAAATTAATAAAATCAGAAACGAAAAGGGAGAGATAACAACAGAAACTGAGGAAATTCAAAAAATCATCAGATCCTACTACAAAAACCTGTATTCAACACAACTAGAAAATCTCGAGGAAATGGACAATTTCCTTGACAGATATCAAATACCAAAATTAAATCAGGATCAAATAGACCATCTAAACCGTCCTATAACCCCTGAAGAAATAGAAGTCGTCATTGGAAGTCTTCCAACCAAAAAAAGCACAGGTCCAGATGGTTTTAGTGCAGAATTCTATCAGACCTTCAAAGAAGACCTAACACCAATACTCTTCAAACTATTCCACAAAATAGAAACAGAAGGAACACTACCCAACTCGTTCTATGAAGCCACAATTAAGCTAATACCAAAAGCACACAAAGATCCGACAAAGAAAGAGAATCTCAGGCCAATCTCTCTTATGAATATCGATGCAAAAATACTGAATAAAATTCTTGCCAACCGAATCCAAGAACACATCAAAACGATCATTCAGTACGATATAGTAGGCTTCATCCCAGGGATGCAGGGATGGTTCAATATAAGGAAATCTATCAATGTAATCCACTATATAAACAACTCAAAGAAAAAAACCACATGGTCATCTCATTAGATGCTGAGAAAGCATTTGACAAAATTCAGCATCCTTTCATGCTAAAGGTCTTGGAAAGATCAGGAATTCGAGGCCCATATCTAAACATAGTAAAAGCAATTTACAGCAAACCGGTAGCCAGCATCAATATAAATGGAGAGAAACTTGAAACAATCCCACTAAAATCAGGGACTAGACAAGGCTGCCCTCTCTCTCCATATCTTTTCAATATAGTACTTGAAGTTCTAGCTAGAGCAATTAGACAACAAAAAGAGGTCAAAGGGATACAAATTGGAAAGGAAGAAGTCAAACTATCACTATTTGCAGATGATATGATAGTATACTTAAGCGAGCCAAAGAACTCCACCAGAGAACTCCTACAGCTGATAAACAACTTCAGCAAAGTGGCCGGATATAAAATCAACTCAAGCAAGTCAGTAGCCTTCCTATACTCAAAGGATAAGCAGGCTGAGAAAGAAGTAAGAGAAATGATACCCTTCATGATAGCCACAAACAATATAAAGTATCTTGGCGTGACTCTAACCAAACAAGTGAAAGATCTGTATGACAAGAACTTCAAGTCTCTGAAGAAAGAAATTGAAGAAGACCTCAGAAGATGGAAAAATCTGCCATGCTCATGGATTGGCAGGATTAATATAGTAAAAATGACCATCTTACCAAGAGCAATATACAGATTCAATGCAATCCCCATCAAAATCCCAACTCAATTCTTCATAGAGTTAGAAAGAGCAATTCAAAAATTCATCTGGAATAACAGAAAACCCAGGATAGCTAAAACTATTCTCAAGAGTAAAAGAACCTCTGGGGGAATCAGTATCCCGGACCTCAAGCTGTACTACAGAGCAATAGTTTTAAAAACGGCATGGTATTGGTATAGTGACAGGCATGTAGATCAATGGAACAGAATTGAAGACCCAGAAATGAATCCACACTCCTATGGTCACTTGATCTTTGACAAAGGAGCTAAAACCATCCAGTGGAAAAAAGATAGCCTTTTCAACAAATGGTACTGGCTCAACTGGAGGTCAACATGCAGAAGAATGCAAATTGACCCATTGTTATCTCCTTGCACTAAGCTCAATTCCAAGTGGATCAAGGACCTCCACATAAAACCAGACACACTGAAACTAATAGAAAGGAAACTAGGGAAGAACCTTGAACATATGGGCACAGGGGAGAATTTCCTGAACAGAACTCCAATAGCTTATGCTCTAAGATCAAGAATTGACAAATGGGACCTCATTAAATTACAAAGTTTTTGCAAGGCAAAAGACACTGTCAAAAAGACAAAGCGGCAACCAACTAACTGGGAAATGATCTTTACCAACCCTACATCCGACAGAGGGCTAATATCCAATATATACAAAGAACTCAAGAAGTTAAACTCCAGAGAGGCAAGTAATCCTATTAAAAATGGGCTACAGAGCTAAACAAAGAGTTCTCACCTCAAGAATATCTAATGGCTGAGAAGCACCTAAAGAGTTGTTCATCATCCTTAGTCATTAGGGAAATTCAAATCAAAACAACCCTGAGATTCCATCTCACACCAGTCAGAATGGCTAAGATCAAAAACACAGGAGACAGCAGTTGTTGGCGAGGATGTGGAGAAAGAGGAACACTCCTCCACTGCTGGTGGAATTGCAAGCTGGTACAACCACTCTGGAAAGCAGTCTGGCGGTTCCTCAGAAAACTGGGCATGACACTCCCGGAGGATTCAGCTATACCACTCCTGGGCATATACCCAGAGGCTTTACCTGCATGCAATAAGGACACATGCTCCACTATGTTCATAGCAGCCTTATTTATAATAGCCAGAAGCTGGAAAGAACCCAGATGTCCCTCAACGGAGGAATGGATTCAGAAGATGTAGTATATTTACACAACGAAATTCTACTCTGCAATTAAAAACAATGAATTCACGAAATTCCTAGGCAAATCGTCAGAACTTGAAAATATCATCCTTAGTGAGGTAACCCAATCACAAAAGTACACACATGGTATGCAGTCACTGATAAGGGGATATTAACCCAGAATCTTGGAATACCCTAGACATAATTCGCATATCAATAGATTTCCAAGAAGATGGAAGGAGAGACCCCAGGTCCTGTAAAGACTGAATGTAGGGGAATGCCAGGACAGAGAAGCGAGAGGGGGTTGAATGGGGAAAAGAGGGAGGGAAGGAGGCTTATGGGACTTTCGGGGAGAGAGGAAATGGGAAAGGGGAAATGATTTTGAATGTAAATAAAAAAAAAGTTAGAAAATAAAATTAAAAAAAAAGAAAAAAATTAATAAAAATAAAATAAATCATAAAAAAATAAAAGAGAGGCTGGGGGCTGATTATGTTGATATAACTGTTGTAGTACAGGGGGCTTCCGGTAGACTAGTCATGTAAAACTCCAGACTCAAGAGTCCAATTAATCAAATTAAAATGATTTGTTTCCTAAGTTTACAGTATTTCAACCCTTCATAAATTACTTCTTTGGGTTTAACTCTTATTTGTAATGTGGTTATAAAAATAGCACCTATTTCAGAACCATTTTGAAGACTAAACTAGGTATCTCCTCATTGCCTGCTCAGAGAAACTCCTCACAAATATTAGCTATTTCTATCATCAGGACCAGAAAGGAAATCCAGACAAATCAAAATGATCTTAGCTCCTCTGAACCTCTTGTTTTTTAATTTGAACATTATTAATTTAAAGGGACAAAATTGTTGCCTAATTTCCATTAATACTTTTTTTTTGTTTTTTTTCCATTAATACTTTTAAAAAAATAAGTATATAAGGCCTTAAAAAAACTGAACAGCTCCCCACCCTACCTGTTTCGAACAAAGTTCCCTGTATCCCAGGCTGGCCTTAAATTTATTATGTAGTAAGCATAATCTTGAACTCCTGATCTTCCTCTCTCTAATTCCCAAGCGCTGGAATTAGACTTAATGTTGCCATTTCAGGTTAATCCAGTGTAGGGGATTGAACCCAGTATCATAGGTATGTTAGGCAAGAACTCTACCATTCCAGGCCCCTGAACAGCTTCTTTATAGTAATATTCTAGAGTAAATATGTACACTGTTGAAATATAAAATAGATTCTGGAAGTGTAACTTAGTTGATAGAGAACTTGTCCTCTGCTCAAAACTGTTCTGTTTAATTCCCAGCACTGCATAAAACCAGGTGTGGTAGGGCATGCCGGTAATTTCAGCGGTCTAGAGGTGAAAGGAAGATCATCAGAAGTTCAAGGTTATACCTGGCTTCATAGGGAGTTCCAGGCCCGTTTGGGATAAGTGAGACCCTGTCCCAAAATAAACAAATAAATGATCATTTAACAAATCCTCATAAAATTCTGATCCTCACCAAAAGTTTTATTATCTTTTTACAACTCAAATTTCATGTGTTCCCATATTTTAAACATGAATAAGATAGGAATAACCTCAGTGAGTTTGCATAACAGGAAAAATAACTATGTTGGTACAGTATGAAATGGTCTAACATAGACAGAGAAAACTACATTACTAGACTAGAAAGACTATCTTACTGACTCTAAAGAAATAAGCCAGTATGCTCTGAAAAGGCCACTTACGGAGACATTTTATAGCAAGTAAAGGACAAGCTTTGGTACAAGCGTGAGAGAAGCCTCTGGCTGAGTCAAAAAGGGTTAAAGGGACCACAATTCTATGCTCAGATAGAAATGAACATATGAGGAGGCTGGAGTGGTGGCTCAGTGGCTTAGTGCCACTGGCTGCTTTTCCAGAGGACCTCAGTTCAATTCCCAGTACCCAATACCCAGATGGTGGCTTATAACCATCTGTGATTCCAGTCCCAGGGTATCTGAAGCCCTCTTTTGGCCCCCAAGGGGTAATGCATGCACAGTGCATTAACATAATACATTCAGGGAGACACTCACACACATAGAATAAAAAAGAAAAATAAATTAAAAATATGATATTTACATGAGAAATTTAGCAAACTTACTTCTTAATGGAAAGTTTTAATTTTTATATAAACAAATATGTCACTATATAACTTTCATGCTTCCTTTCCTGCTGGATTGCAAAAATCTTTTCAAATTTGGTTATTTAAAACTTTATTTTCTTAACTTTTTGTGCTTTTACATTTATCAAAACACAGTTTTTCAAGGTGCAGAAGTCTTATGAATGAATAAATGATGGTTAGAACAATGTGAGAGTTTTAATGCCAGTAAATTTGGTCTTAAATTTAAAAAATAAAAAGAACATGACATTGGGCAAGGAAGGGGAAAGTGAAACAGGAACAGAACTGGGGTGCTGGGGTGAAATTAATGAAAATATGTGGTATGAAACTCTCAAAGAATAAACTTTTAAATTTTTTGAAAAACAAAAATGATTATGATAATAAATTTTGTCATATAAAAAATCTGTAGGGCTTATTAGATGGTTCATCTGGTAAAGGTTCTTGTTAAATTTAATCTCTAGGACCAATGTGCTGGAAAGAGAATACTGATTCCCCCCACAAGCTGTCTTCTGACTTCCATAAGCAAGGCATATGTATGTGTTCACACACAACAACAACACAAAGTTCTTTAAACCTATAGGAAATTCTCAACAAAGATAAAAGTTAGTCTAATTGGATCTTATTTTGGTAAACAATGGTATGTTTATATGTGCTTTACGATTCCATATAATTATAAAAAGTAGTTAGCCATTTAATTAATTCTCTATAAATTTTAATACTTGGATATATTTCTGTATTTTTCAAGTTATACAGTGCTCACTGTTTAGTAAGTTGAAGATTCCCAATGTATTCATCTTATCCAATCTAGAAGGAAAGTTAAGGCACCATCCAGAGTGTATGCCTCAGGTGTGTGAAAAGAACTGTTAAGCTTTTGGTGACATCTAGTGGACTATTTTTATAGCCTTTATTCAATGTCAGGAAGCAAACATACCTAACTTCTCAGCTTCTTTAGCCAGGAGAACAATTTCAAACAGAAAGTCTAACTCTTACTGCATACAGCATAGCTCTCTACCTCCAATTCTTCTCTGGTCCACAGTTTAGGTGACAGCAGCCAGACAATCAAGTGCAGCTGAGATTGCCACACCTGCCTTCTGCCACCGAGCTGGCCCTCACATTTGTTGGTTTATATTTTGGCATCCCTCATTTCTGTTTTCCTGATAATCAACCTTAAGGTATGTTTAATTACGTTCAGTGATTCTTATGCATCACTTTAACTCCATCTCTAAGCTCTCAGCAAAATTCTTATGTCCAGAGCACATTCCCTGTGTGCTACATCTAAATTTTATTCTCAAGTAATTCTCATAGCAACCTGCTACTTATCTTTACATCTTATTTCAGTCATTACTTTTTCAAGGTTATATTTTCTGGTGTCCTATAACAAATTCTTACTGCTATTACCTCATTGTTAACTATAACATAATTAAATTTGTATAATCACTTTGTCATCCCTTTTGAACAATCAATCTAAGGATTAAGCTATAGCTGGGATGTTAACTCATCGAATAAAGTGCCTGTCCAGCATGCACAAAGCCCTGCCTTCAATTCCCAGCACTGCATTAAATGGGTTGGTGGCACATGCCTGTAATTCCACCACTTGGAAGAATCAAGAAGCTCTGAACCTCAAGGTCATTCTTAGATACAAAGAAAAGTTTGAGGCCTGCCTGGACTACATTGGAGTCCTAGCTCAAAAAGCCAGCCAACCAATATTTTGTTTAAAACATGTCTCCATTGCCTAGCTAAGAATTACTTTCTCCAGAATGAATCCCCAGAAGATTGGCCTTGTAGAAGACACAACTTTTATAAAGTTTAATGAGAGACTGTTAGGCTCATTTTTTAAAAAGACAATTCACAATTCACTCTGCACAGCTCATTAGTATCTTACCAATATTAAATGCTAATGTGAGGTGTGTGTGTGTGTGTCTGATCAAACCCTTTAAGAAACTTGAGAGAGAGAGAGAGAAAGAGAGAGAGAGAGAGAGAGAGAGAGAGAGAGAGAGAGAGAGAGAGAGAGAGAGAGAGAGAGCGACCAAACCCTTTAAGAAACTTGCCCAAGCAAATGAACTCCAGAATGAGGGTAGCACCTGTGAACAAATGTCTCCACTAAGCAAGTGGCCTTCAGGCAATAAGGGGAAGCTGTACTGCTGCTTTCTGCCCCACCTCTGTGTTCCCTAAAAAAAACCCTTCCCAACAGGCATTCAGCTTGGTGGTGTCTCTGCTACAATGCAGTTGCTCTAGAGTTAAGTTTTGCGCTGGAAAAATGACAGTGTTTTCTATACATATTTGTTGTTGGATCTTTAAAAACTCATTCTCAGAAGGGCTATCCTGTGACAGAAATTATCCTTAGAATTAACATCACTGCATAAACAGCAGTCAGATTCTAAAAGAAATTTTTTATCTCCATAGGGAATTTATGTATGTAATACAGCTTGATTCTGCTTGGTCAGTTCTACATCCTGCCCCAAGGAGAAAAACATTAATGAGAGAAGAGTCACTGTCCCTGAAAAGTAATTTTTTAAGAAAATGAAATCACATTGCTCTCAAAATATAAACTAAAAGGGATGGGTGCAGAAACCACATATTTAAAGAAATGTTATTACAGTCCTAGCTAGTTATAAATAGCTTCAACATTAAGATTACTATTCATTAAGTAATGTTAATTACAGAAGTTTTTCTTTGCTTCCCAAATAAATATGGATCTAGTGTGTAGAGGGCATGCCTGTAGTCTAAGCACCTGAAAGTTAGTGACAGGTGGGACAAGGAATTAAAGATCTTCCTTGCCTGCTTGTGAATTTAAGGCTAGAGGTATAAGACTGTCTCAAAAAATCTGCATCTTTCTAAAATTTGGAATAAAGATATTCAAATTATACTCAAGGTAGTAACCCAGTCCAAGATAGGAAGGGTCTAGAAACTGAGTCACACATACCACCTGTACTCATGAGAACAAGAGAAAATCACTGTAAAAATAAGTGTTTCTCTTTGGTTATATGTCATGTACTGTGCAAACCTTTAATTTTCATACTAAAATTTCTGTGAAATGTTTTAAACTTATATGTCAATGTGCAAATCAAAGAAATGTTAATTGAAAGTTTTTCATACAATATTTTCTGACCATGATTGCCCCTCCCCTAACTTCTTCCAGATCTTCCCCCTCCCCATATATCGTAATTCTTAAAAAGAAGTATTTTTGAGATAAGATTTCATTATGTAAAACTAGGGTGACCTCAACTCATTTTTAGTATGTGTGCTGCCGAAGCGAGCACGTGACCTCAACTCATAATTCTTTCTCTACCTCATGGGACACAAGTGAAATCCATCATTAAAAAAGAGTAAAAAAAAATAAAGCATTAGATTCAGCTAAAATCTTTTACTCCCCACACTACCCCTATTAAGTGTTATCACTCCAATAATGCTTTCTGGTTTTAGTATATTTATGCAGTTTTCCCCCTCTACCATATTGTTTATACTTACCCATGTTGATCACCTGGATCTGGCCAATTCACCTGAGCTTCTGGGTGGAACTTCATCCTCTGTTGAACTCTTCCTGATAAGCCGTTTACACCTTTTAAATACCCAAGAGGGCTCTAAAAGACCAGTTTGTACATAACTCCTTGTGTACTTGTGCGTTTTTTAGGGCATTTTCTTGAAAGAAAATTTCTGGATCATGAGTGTGCATTTTTTAGGACATTTTCTTGAAAGAAAATTTCTGGATCATGAGATATTCACCCTTCAGCTTAATAGGCACTGCCAATTTACTTTTCAAAGTGGTTGTATCCACTTCTACACTTACCAGGAAAGCATGAGTCCTTTTGCTCATTTTTCCTTGTCATTTTAAAAAACTTAATTGCAAAGCATTCTTTTGGAAGCTATTTCAATATAAAAAGAATCTTCCAATTGATTTGACATTTCATTTTTTTAACAGTACCTTTATCGCAAAATATCTGAAGAGTGTGGAATTTATATCAATATTTTCCTTTAGGTTTGGGCTTTTGTCTTTAAAAAGAATTCTCTACCCAACTATGGTGAATGGAGTTTTCCTCTTCAGAATTGTTTTCAAATCATCTAGAACGCATTTCTGTGTATGGTGTGAATTAAAGAATCTGATTTTATCATTTGCAAATCAACAGTCGTTTTTAAATTGTCCATTCTTTCACCATTGACTTTTAAAGCTATTTCTATCACATGACAATGCTTGTATCTGTAAGTGGGCCTGTTCCTAGGCTCATGATTTTGGTCTACTGGTCTAGTCTTGTCTGTTGATAATATATATAGCTTAAATTGCTAGAACTTTGTAATGAATCTTGATATCTGTAATACTTGGTATCTCCTAATACTTTCTCAATACTGTTTTGGCTCTTCTTGTTCTTTATTCCATCATGTAAATTTTAGGATTAGCTATATCTTCCATATCTTTTTAAAAAACTTCCTTCATAATTTGTTGATGAGATAAAGCTAGTTTTGTTTTGGGTTTAGCTTGCCAAATATTAACATTGCATCGCTGATTAACAATAAATGGTGTTATTAAGGAGGGAAGGGGAGCTACAAGAAAAAATATGTTGTGACTTCACTTGAGTTGTACTGCTTTTTCAAATATATTTTGGTGAGATTGAGAAGTTATAGTAAGTCTTCTCAATTGTGAGCAACACAAATTTCCATTTGTTTAGTTCTTCTTTTGTCCTTTAATAAATATCGTTTCCCCATAAAGATCTTAGGAGTTTTGCTAGAATAATTCCTGGATTTAAAATTTCTATTTGCTGTATTTCATCTTCTGGGCCACTATATGGCATATCTTTTAATTCATCTACTACATTGTCAAAAAAAAAAAAAACACCCTTGTTCTAGGACTGTGTGTGTTGCATTCAGAGCTTAAGACTTTTTTGTTGTTCAGGTGTCCATCTGTTTCCGCCAGCAATATTACACTGAAAAACAAGTTCTATACCATTTCTCACATAAGCAGGGGGATTCCACAGGTATTTCTTGACCTAAGTTTGGGGTGGAAAGAGGAGACATGTCTCTCCTGAAGTATCTTGAAAGAAGCCTCTCTGATCTTTTTCTGCCCAAACCTCCCTTTTCAGTGGGGAACACTCAACACACCCTTTGCTTTTTTCCGACAGTTGACCCTGCCCCTTCATAGTAGTTTTGAGATTCTCAGATGTTGAAATGCAATCTTTCAGGGATTCTCTGACCTTTGTTCCTGAGAAGCTTCACCCAGGGGGAAGAAGCCCAATTTTCTCCACCTGAACCAGTATCTATATCTGAGTTAGGAATGGAAATCATTATGATTCCCAAATCCACCATTGGCACATTTCTTAATAACTTATTAATGGTAAAAGTAAATGCTATCAATAGGTAATTTTGGGTTGTTTTGTTTTTCAGTTTTGTGGTTGGTTGGTCAAATTTTAAATTTAGTATTCCATCGATGTTCCAATCATGTAAATGCTATCTTGGGGAAGGAAGAGACAGGAGATTCTGCAGATCTCCAAAGAAAAAGCAAAATCGGCAAAGCAGTCAAAACAAGTTAAAATAAAGCCAGCATCCATTTGCTTTTGACTCATCGATTGAATAGCACCTTCTTTACACAGCATCTGGTCTAAGTGGGTTTGGTTGCTGTTTGGTTGGTTTTTAGTACTGGAAACAGATTCAGTTTGAAAGACACTTTGAAATCGAGTAGCAAACACCAATTCCCCCCAACTCTTTCTCCCCAATCCCCAGTTTGATCTGAAGGGGCACGATCCTTTTTCCGATTTAGGTGGGCAAGATTTCTGTGCAAAGACCTTAGAACCGTTTGCCTCATTTATCAGGCAAATTTGGAAGGGAAGAAGCCTTTACAGGAACTACTTTGAACGACAAGGAAGACTACTACGCAGGTTCAAGTCATACTTTTAACACGAGCTTGTTGAAACGTTTAACAATTCCAAAATGAAATTAAACGAGTTTTAACTTTTTTTTTTTTTGCCTCTCAAATGCATAAAAATGCAGAGGAAGTTATTAACAAGGGGGAAAAATCTTAAAACGGTAAAAATAAGAAAAACAATTCTTCTTAGGACTAGTCCTTGGATGAGTTACCAGGAAACTGATTCTTCTCTTCTTGACTTCGGATGCCAGTCCTGAGGCCGGCGGGCTCAGTACCTGCTCCGGCCTCCCCCTCGCTCCAGGCGGCTTCCCACCCGGCCTCCGCCCCTCGGGGGCGCCCGGCGGCCCGAGCGGCTGTAGGAATCGCGCGGCGTCGGGCAGCTTCGTTCTACAGACGGCGGCAGCCCGCGCTCCGGTCTACCCACGCGCTCGCGGCCACTCGAGTAGCGCTCGCTGCGGTAGCCGTCGCGGCCGCCATAGCCGTCGGGCGAGCAGCCGCGGTACTCTTCGTAGCGGCCCCTGCCGTAAGATGGCGGCGGACCTCGGGCAGGGCCGGCGCCACGCGGGTCCCCGTAGCTGTCGAAGGGGTCGCGGTAGGAGCCACCGCTCGGATGCTCGTAGTCGCGCTCGCGGCCCCCGTAGCTATCGCGTTCGCAGTAGCCCCTGGAAGGGCATTCGTCTCGCGCGCTCGAGTGGCCATAGTCGCGGTAGGTGTAGTCGCGGGGCGAGGGCGCGAAGTCGCGCGGGTCCCGGGCGCTCGGGTAGTCGCGGCTCGAATAGCTCTCCCGGGGCGAGTAGCCGCCGTCGCGCGGGCCCAGGTACGGGTCGCGGCGCGGTGGTGGCAGCTCCCGGCGCGGCGGGCCTCCGTAGCCGTCTCGTCCCGGGGAGCCCGCTGCCCGCCCGCGAATTCCCACGCCGCTGCGCGCTGGGCCCGACGGCGCTGCTCTCTTGGACGGAGGCCCGGCCCGGCGCTGCGGTGGTCCGCGCTTCAGTGGCATAGGGGCCCGTGAAGGCCGCAGGTCGAAATCCCCCGAGTAGCCGCCTTCATCGGCCGACCCGCCCCGGGAGGGAGGGCGCCTCGGGCCGCCGCCGCGGGTCCCACGCAAGCCCCTCGGGCGGCCGCGGCTTCGGGGAGGAGGGGGCCCGCGCCGGCCGCTCTCGAACACCGGCTTGGTGGCCTGGGCCACCTTGATGGCCTTACCATCCAGGGACTTGCCGTTCATGTCTCGGGCTGCGGCCTTGGCGTCCGCGGGGTTCTCGAAGGTGACGAACGCGAAGCCTCTGGACTTGGAGGTTTCCCGGTCCTTCATCAGGAGCACCTCGATGATGCGGCCATACTTGCCGAAAGCGTCTTCGAGGCCCTTCTCGTCGGTTTCGAGGTTGAGACCCCCGATGAAGAGCTTCCCTGGACGGTCGGCTTCAACCATGTCGGCGGCAGCGACGGCAGCAGCGAGGACTGAGGTGGCGGAGAGGCGAGAGTCAGCGCGACAGTGAACTCCCGGGCTGGTTGAGACCGCCTCCTACCGGTCGTGGGGCGCTGTGCGCAGGCGGGAGGGCGGAAGGCAGGGCCGACGGCCCCTGAGCCACGGGCGACTCCTGGCTGTGATTGGTCGGCAGGTCCGCACTTCAAGCGGGTGTCTCGGGGAGGCGGAAACTGGTTTGTGGCTTCGGTGCCTTCTCAGTCTCAGTCAGCTGGCCCTGGCTTCGTGTGTGGGGCCCACTCAGAAGCGCGGCTGAATTAAAAAGCCGTTAGGGGAAGTAGAAATAAAGTTCCATTGCTCTTAATGAGAAGAATTCCAAGGCATTCCAAACCTGGTTACCCAAACGATTTTAAAACAAACAAACAGCCCCCTGGAAAATGAAATTAGTAGTCGTTTAAAAGAGTTAGAACGGAGTTTGTATATAAAGCTTAGTAATGAGATGCGAGGGTTTATTTTTCCCCCGAAGAGAAGGAGAAGGTGTTGATAGGCGAAACCACAGTAAAATAGAGTCATTATATGGATTTCCTCTTTTTTTTCTTTTTTTTTTAAACCTTCGTCTGTTTGGTCTCATATGTATACGCGAAAATGTTTTTCACATTTCTTCCTGCCAGTTTGTAAGGTTTAATCGTAACCATGATTATCTTGTCTATTTTCCCCCCTTTAAAAAACTTCTCTTATAGAATGGTTTGTCGTATTTTTCCTCAGCCGTGGAAGAAGTTTCTTATTCGATTTTCTCTAATGTTCTTCTTTTTTTTTTATTTTTTTAATTTACATTCCAAATCACTTCCCCTTTCCCGTTTCCTCCCTCCCCGAAAGTCCCATAAGCCCCCTTCCCTCCCTCTTTTCTCCATTCAACCCCCTCTCATTACTCTGTCCTGGCGTTCCCCTACATCCAGTCTTTCCAGGACCAGGGGTCTCTCCTTCCATCTTTTTAGAAATCTATTGATATGCTGATTGTGTCTAGGGTATTCTGAGATTCTGGGTCAATATCCCCTTATCAGTGACTGCATACCATGTGTGATCTTTTGTGATTGGGTTACCTCACTAAGGATGATATTTTCAAGTTCTGACCATTTGCCTAGGAATTTCGTGAATTCATTGTTTTTAATTGCAGAGTAGTATTCCATTGTGTAAATATACCACATCTTCTGAATCCATTCCTCCGTTGAGGGACATCTGGGTTCTTTCCAGCTTCTGGCTATTATAAATAAGGCTGCTATGAATATAGTGGAGCATGTGTCCTTATTGCATGCAGGTAAAGTCTCTGGGTATATGCCCAGGAGTGGTATAGCCGGATCCTCCGGAAGTGTCATGCCCAGTTTTCTGAGGAACCGCCAGACTGCTTTCCAGAGTGGTTGTACCAGCCTGCAATTTCACCAGCAGTGGAGGAGTGTTCCTCTTTCTCCACATCCTCGCCAACAACTGCTGTCTCCTGTGTTTTTGATCTTAGCCATCCTGACTGGTGTGAGATGGAATCTCAGGGTTGTTTTGATTTGTATTTCCCTAATGACTAAGGATGATGAACATCTCTTTAGGTGCTTCTCAGCCATTAGATATTCTTCAGGTGAGAACTCTTTGTGTAGCTCTGTACCCCATTTTTTAATAGGGTTACTTGCCTCTCTGGAGTTTAACTTCTTGAGTTCTTTGTATATCTTGGATATTAGCCCTCTGTCGGATGTAAGGTTGGTAAAGATCATTTCCCAGTTAGTTGGTTGCCGCTTTGTCTTTTTGACGGTGTCTTTTGCCTTGCAAAAACTTTGTAATTTAATGAGGTCCCATTTGTCTATTCTTGATCTTAGAGCATAAGCTATTGGAGTTCTGTTCAGGAAATTCTCCCCTGTGCCCATATGTTCAAGGTTCTTCCCTAGTTTCCCTTCTATTAGTTTCAGTGTGTCTGGTTTTATGTGGAGATCTTTGATCCACTTAGAATTGAGCTTAGTGCAAGGAGATAAGGATGGGTCAATTTGCATTCTTCTGCATGTTGACCTCCAGCTGAGCCAGCACCATTTGTTGAAAAGGCTATCTTTTTTCCACTGGATGGTTTTAGCTCCTTTGTCAAAGATCAAGTGACCATAGGAGTGTGGATTCATTTCTGGGTCTTCAATTCTCTAATGTTCTTCTAAGTTTGTAAATGCTTAATCTTTTATGTGTGTGTATCCATGGAATGATCACACATCAAGATATCTAACATGGCCCTCGCTGGGACTCTCCCACTGTATTTCTCTCAGAACAGTGCCTTCCTTCCTCACAATGAAGGAGGAGGGAGGTCACTGTTTTCTCTTCTACCACAAATGGAGTTTTCCTATTCTTCAGCTTAATATAAATTTACTTCTATAATCATAACGAACTCTTGTGATTTTGCCGATTCACCCAGCATATTTTTGTGATTTATCTATGTGGCTAGTCTGGTATTTTTAGTATTTCTTATATAGTTCTTTCACATCCTTTACTCCTTCCTTGGGTGAACATTGGAGCATTCATCACTCTTTCCTAACCCAATCATTTTAGGAAACCTGACCCCAAAATACATTTGGATTCCATCTAATTCCATTTTGCACTGTTAACACCTTCGTACAAGCTGCCATGTCTCTGGCAACAGACATACAACACAGTCTTTGTCTAGGCTTCTTGGTATACGGCTCCTAAAACCCTTGGCATTTCTGGGAAAGAATGTCTTTTGTTATTTCTAGGGAATACCTGATGCCCAAAGATGATGTGATGGTTTGATTGAGAATGAGAATTAGAATGGCCCTATGGAATCATATCTGAACGCTTGGTCACTAGGGAGTGGAGCTGTCTGAGAAGCACTAGGAGGTGTGGCCTTGTTGGAGCACTTGTGTCACTGGGTGTGGGCTTTAAGGTTGCAAAACCCCATGCCAGACCCAGTGTCTTTCTCTGTCCATCTCCTCCCTTTCCCTCTCCCTTTCCCTCTCTCCCTCTCTTTCTCTCCCTCTTTGCCTCTCCCTCTCCCTCCCTACCCTTGGCCAAGGATCAGAATGTAACTGTCACTTACTACTCTAGTGCCATGCTTGCCTGCCTGCCACCACACTCTTCACCATGATGATAATGAACTAACCTTTGGAAGCTGTAATCAATCCCAGTTAAATGCTTTCTTCTACAAATTGCCTTGGTCATTGTGTTTCTTCACAGTAAATGCTGTGTAAATAAATCATGTAAATGGTAGTGGGGACCTAGATAACTTTAGTGTGAGAGCTGATCACTTAACCAACCCAGTGATAAGAACATGAGAACTTTTGTGCTCCTGAGGAGGAGGAGGAAGGGACCAGGAATATATACACACATATATATATCATTAATGTGTTGCAGTAGAAATATGAAGCTGAAAGAATAATACTGATTTAGTAGGCTTACCAAGAAGTAAACTCCTTTCCCTTAGAACTAATTTTGGAATAGTGTGAAATTATGCTAGATTTATATTGTATTGATAGTGTCTTGGACACAGAACTCAATTGACCAATAAAAAGTTTTATAGTTATGTTTAGGAGTTCTAAGACTAGTCTTTTTCCTGCTTGCAAAACCACCACTGTGTTTAAAGAGAAGAAAAAGAGCTCTGGGTGGTTGTGTGGTGGTTTGAATGAAAATGGCCCCCATAGGTTCATAGGGAGTGGCAATATTGGGAGGTGTGGACTTGTTGGAGGAAGTGTTTCTGGGGGTGGGCTTTGAGATTTTGAAGCTCCAGCCAGACCCAGTGGCTTACACTCTCTCTTCCTGCTGCCTGCCTCTACAGGTGTAAAACTCCAGCATATCTGCCTACCTGCTACCGTGCTTCCTGCCATGCTGACAATGGACTAAACTTCTGAACTGTTAGCCAGCCCCAATTAAATGCTTTTCTTTATAAGAGTTGCTGTGGCCAACGTGTTTCATCTCAGCAATAAAACCCCTGGACAGGTGTCCAAATAAAATGATGTTTTCCTAGCAGTCATGGAAGAATTTTGACAATGGTAAAAGCTCTTATGTGTGGATTGTTACTGACATCATGACATTACAGCTAGCCTGGTTATACGGTTAAGGAGAGGGATAATGAAAACCTGGCTTTTAAGGGGACACCTATATGAACATCACCATGGGAATTTTGGAAAATTCCAGCATTAAAACAGAACATGTTGATGTTCATAAGAGGAACTAATTTGGGAATAAGGTACAGTTGTACAGACCTGTAGTCTCTACATGGGAGATAGAGGCTGGGGAATTGCTTGACCCTGGGAATCTGAAACCAGTCTGGACAACCTTAACTCAAAGGAGAAAAAAAAAAGGCAAATCTGTAGCTTCAGAAGGTGGCTGGAATTTATCAATGGATATAACTATATACTTGTCCGTTTGATTTCTGAACTGACCCAAATGAGTTGAGGGATTATATTGCAGGGAGTCCAATAGAGATGACCACATAGACACAGGTTATAGCCAATTGGAAATCTTTATTCCAAATGGCAGGACTATACTCAGGTTATTTAGGACCTAAGTATATTCCTGAGTATTTAGAGCAAAAGACATTTTAAAGACAAAAATCCACATCATGGTATCTCACTCTGCTGTTCCCAGGGGATATTTGTGCAAGCAGGCAGTTTAACAGAAGCTAAGGTAAGCTAATTGGAGCATTGTGAATTCAGGCTCCTAGAATAGGGTTGGGTAATTTTCCACTGGATTGTCCATCAGGGAGATCAAATTCTAGTTAAACCTGAAATTGCCTCAGCTTGGTCTTGCCCTGTCACAATTACAGTAATGCAAAAAATGGAGAATGCTATATTATTTTATCTTGTATTGCTAAGATACAAACTATTCCTAAAGACAGTTCTGGGAGTAGAAGAGACAATTGCCACATTCCCTGCAGAGTTGAAGAACATAGCTGGTAGGTAGGACTGATTTGGACCAGAAGTGGTTTTGTTCCCCTTATTTTACTTATTGTCCTGGTGTTTAAGGTTGAATCTAGAGCCTTGAGCATGCTCAGAAAGCCCTCTACCACTGACCTACTTCCTGACCTCTAACAACTTGTCTTGACAGGAAGAGACACTGAGTGAACAGGGCTTTACTTACCCCATAATAGATGCAAATGCTAAGTGTGCTAATAAAGAACTAGAATAGAAGACACTACAGCAATGAGGACTTTCAAATTGCATCTTCAAATGAGGAACATGCTTGGATCCCACAGTTACATCAATGCACAGAGATGTTCTTTCAGGCCCAGTGCCAGAAATGGACGCCATGGCAGGGTCTCTGAAGAGAATCAGGCCCCTGTGTCAGAGGAGAGATTCTCTTCTTATTTATACACCTTAAGGATGGGATGAGGTCTACAGTAGCAGACTGCAGCCAAGTTAAATGATTTCTATGCAGAATGAGTGTGGCATGATAACCTTAACATCAGTACCCTTAGATGTTAGAGTTAACTCTAACTTCATGTCTGCAATGTCCCAGTGGAATGCTTGGCCCCTTCAGTGAGATGGGAAGAGCTGCTGTGAAGCAGAAGCTAGATACTAGGTTTTGCAGGTGAGTTGCTGTTCTTTTCCTCCACTGGGAGTTCTGCCTGGCTACAGGAGGTAGCCACTTCAGACTCCATATCTTTCACTGTTAGGAGTCTCAGGAAGAAACTCTGTCATAGACTCCCTGGAGCACCCCCAATTCTGTTAGCTAGACCAGGCCTTTGTCTCTAGCTCTCCCTACACCTGATTCACCTTCTCCTCCCCATCCCTTCTCTCTTTCAGTTTTCTCCCCTCATCTACCTGCAATGATCATTTTATTTCTCCTTTTGAGAGCTTCAAGCATCATCCCTTGGGCCCTCGTTATTTAGCTTCTTTGGGCCTATGGATTGTAGTATGTATATCCTTTACTTTATGGCTAATGTCCACTATGAGAGAGTACTACCATGCTCATCCTTCCGGGTCTGGGTTACCTCACTCAGGGTATTTTCTAGTTTCATCCATTTGTCTGCAAATTTCATGATGTTATTGTTTTTAATAGCTGAGTAGTATTCCATTGTGTAAATATACATTTTCTTTATCTATTCATCAGTTGAGGGATATCTGGGTTGTTTCCAGTTTCTGACTATTACGAATAAGACTGCTATAAACATAGTTGAGCCAGCATCCTTGTGGGATGATGGGCATATGTTGGGTACATGTCTAGAAGAAGTATAGATGGGTCTTGAGGTAGAACTTTTCCCAATTTTCTGAGATGCTGCCAAATTGATTTCCAGAGTGTTGTACAAGGTTTTTTTATTTTTCAACACAACGAATTACATTTATTTCAGTATGCATTCACATTTCAGCATTTAGTGGTCCTGAACAGAGAGTGGAACGTGGCAATGAGCCAGGAGGCCAGGCCCACTGATCTGCAAATGATCTGTAAATGTGGTGACACAGAGCTCCTCTCCATCCCTGCAGAGGGTCTGAGGAGCCACATTGAAACCTGAGTCTGCAGAGTCAGGGCCTCCTGTTCCAGCTGTCAGGCTCCATATCAGACCCAATGGGTGGCAGGGTGACTCGAGAGTCCTGTTCATACCTCTTCAATGTGTAAAAGCAAAGCAATTATGGGAAAAAGGTACCAACTCAGAACTGTGCACTGAGGACTCTCCACATGGCCTATCTCTAGGCATATATCCACCAAAGACCCTGAGTGCTGGCTGGTCTGAGTTGCCCTGTGACTGCTCTGTTTACCTCTAGACCTGAGCTCAAAGCTTGAGGGCTGATGGTGGCAGCAGGGCCGACGACCCGGCGCTCCCTTCCCAGGCTGGTGGCAGGTGAATGTGGTCTGGAGCTAAGTGAGGGAGGCCAGGCTCTTCCAATCTCATCTGATGGCTTCTGGCCACAGCAAGCATTGGGTGGTGATGGGCAACAAGGGCATTGAGGAGGGGAAAGCAGTACCCCTTGATAAAGGTGGGGAGACAGACAGGAAACCCTGAATTCCTCAACTGTGAGCCAATTTCAGAGGCGGGGAGGGTTACAATCTAAGCTTTGGCCAAGGGTGGGAGTGGAGGAGTGGGGACCATGGCTTGGATGGGGGTATCTCTTAAGACTAAAGAAAGCAGGGGCATAGCCAAAGCGCCCCAAGTCCAGCAATAGTCAGTCCCACGGCTGCTACCTGAAGCCTTCCCATCTATTCATTCTATTCATTCTTTCTTTCTTTCTTTCTTTCTTTCTTTCTTTCTTTCTTTCTTTCTTTCTCTTTCTTTCTTTCTTTCTTTCTTTCTTTCTTTCTTTCTTTCTTTCTTCTTCTTCTTCTTCTTCTTATTATTATTATTATTTTCTAAGTTTTTTTATTTACATTCCAAATGATTTCTCCTTTCCCATTTCCTCCCTCCCGGAAAGTCCCATAAGCCTCCTTTCCTCCCTCTGTTCCCCATTCAAATTGTAAGGGCCATCACACAGCTGTGGCGGAGGGCTGGGCAGGCAAAGGCAGACTCAGGCCAAGTGTCAGCAGCAGGTGATTGTTTGACTGTGCCTGTTCACAGTTGCATTGGCTGTGCCCACCGCTCCCAAAGGAAACCGATTTCAACATCTTCTTGATCTCAGAAGTTCAACCAGGCAGACAGCGGTTACACTCGACAGATGATGTTACACAGCACAAGTCAGGTATTTCAAATGGACAAGAAGTTAGTACCAGAACAGTGTCTCTGGACGAAGTCTGAGTGGGGCTTCCTCCCCAGTACTTTGAGGTCTACAGATATATCTAGAAAATTCACTGCTGTGGAAAATGAAGACTCCAGTTGGATGGGGAGGGCAGGCCGGGGCCTTGGTGACTAATTGCTGTAACACTGTCCTTCTGGCGGCTATAGCAGCTTCGTATTCTCTTTTGACATCAGGCCCCACAGTTCCTGCAGGATGACTTCGATGCTGTGGGAGTTCTGCCACTTTGCCAGCACTGCCGTGGCTCTTGGATCCACCACTCTATTCGGACTGCTCACACCACTCATATTAATTCTTGTTACAAATCTTACACACGTGGGTGCTTCTGGGAACTTAGGCCCACATTCTATTTTAAGACTGTGTATTCGGTTTTCATATAGTGTTCGTGGAGGCCCAATTATCATGCCTGTCCATCTTGTAAGTGTCATGTCTTCGTACTCCTCCAGACCCCAGCTAACTATGCTGTCGCCTACTAATTTCTGGCCTTCTTCCAGCTCTTCCAACAGTTGGAAATTTCGAGGGACTTTTACTCCTGAGCCTGTGGTGGCTGCCTTCTTTCGTCGCTCCGTTGTACAAGTTTTCACTCTCACCAGGAATAAAGAAGTGACCCCCTTGCTCCACATCTTTGCCAACATGTGCTGTCACTTGAGTTATTGATCTTAGCCATCGTAATAGGTGTAAGGTGGAATCTCAAGAGTCATTTTAACTTGTGTTTTCCTGATGAGTAAGGATGTTGAACATTTCTTTGTTTCTCAGAAATTATATATTTCTTTGTTGAGAATAATTGGGTTACTTGGTTTGTTGGTGTCTAACTTCTTGAGTTCTTTATTAACTCTCTGTCAGATATAGAGCTGTTGAAGATCTTTTCCTATTCTGGAGACTATTGTTTGGGCCTATTGATGGTGGCTTCAGTCTCTTATTTTTTTTTTTAAATTTCTTTTATTTTTTACAGTCCAGTTGTTACCCCACTCTGGGTCTGCTCTCTCAAATTTCCTTATCCAATTCTTCCTCCCTCTGTCTCCAAGAAGAGGCCCCACCCCTCCCAACTCCTATCCCATCCTACCAGACCTTACCCACTGCCTGAGGCCTCTAGTCTTTAAAAGGTTATGCACATCTTCTCTCACTGAGGCCAGACCAGCCAGTCCTCTGCTGTATATGTGTTGGGGACCTTGTACCAGGTAGTGTATGCTGCCTATTTGGTGGCTCAGTGTCTGAGTGAGAGATCTCAGGGGTCCCAGTTAGGTAAGACTGCTAGTCTTCCTATGGGGTTGCCCTCCTCCTCAGCTTCTTCCAGCCTTTTCCTAATTCAACCATAGGAGTCTGAGGCATCTGTACAATGTTGAGTGTAAGTATCTACATCTGACTCTTTCAGCTGTTGTTGAGCCTCTCAGAGGGCAGCCATGCTAGACTCCTGCCTGTAAGCACACCATAGCATCAGTAATAGCCTTGGAGTGTCTCCTTGAGGTGGATCCTATTTTGGGCCAGTCACTGAACCTCCTTTCCCTCAGTCTCTTCCATTTTTATCACTGCACTTCTTTTAGACAGGACCAATTCTGGGTCAGAATTTTGACTGTGGGATGACAATCCCGTCCCTCCACTTGATGCCCTGTCTTTCTACTGGAGGTAGACTCTGCAAGTTCTCTCTCCCCACTGTTGAGCATTTCATCTAACGTCCCTCCCTTTGAGTCCTGAGAGTCTCTCACCTCAAATGTCTTTGGTACATTCTAGAGGATCTCCCCACCTCCTACCACCCAAGGTTGCATATATCCATTCATTCTGAAGGTCCTCAGGGCTTGTCTCCTATTCCCAGCACCCAATACCTGATCATGTTCCCCTTTCCCCTCCCCCTCCCCTCTGAAAACCAGGTCCCTCTCTCCCTCTGCCTTCCATGATTGCTTTTTTCTCCCTCCCAAGTGGGATTGAAGCATCCTCACTTGGGCCCTTTGGCTTGTTAACCTTGAGTTTTGTGGATTGCATCCTAGGTATGCTGTGCCTTTTTTTTTTTTGGCTGATATACACTTATTAGTAAGTACATACCATGCATGTCCTTTTGGGTCTGAGATACCTTACTCAGGACGATATTTTCTAGTTCCATCTATTTTCCTGCAAAATGCATGATGTCCTCATTCTTACTAGCTGAATAGTATTCCATTGTGTAAATGAACCACATTCTTTTTTTTCTTATTTTTTTAAATTTTCTATATTTTTTTATTTACATTCCTAATGATTTCCCCTTTCCTGGTTCCTCCCTCCCCAAAAGTCCCATAAGCCCTCTTCCCTCCCCCTGTTCCCCATTCAACCCCCTCTTGCTTCTCTGTCCTGGTTAGCCAGAAGCTGGAAAGAACCCAGATGTCCCTCAACGGAGGAATGGATTCAGAAGATGTGGTATATTTACACAATGGAATACTACTCTGCAATTAAAAACAATGAATTCACGAAATTCTTAGGCAAATGGTCAGAACTGGAAAATATCATCCTTAGTGAGGTAACCCAATCACAAAAGGACACACATGGTATGCAGTCACTGAACCACATTTTCTGTATCCATTCTTCCCTTGTGGGACATCTGATAGGAGGCATGGGATTAGTTTAATCTTCTTATATCTGTTGAGGTCTGTTTTGTGACCAATTATATGGTCTATTTTGGAGAAGGTACCATGAGGTGCTGAGAAGAAGGTGTATTCTTTAGCTCTAGGATGAAATGTTCTATATATATATCTGTTAGTTCCATTTGGTCCAAGGCTTCAATTAGATTCACTGTGTCCATGTTTAGTTTCTGCTTTCCTGAACGATCCATTTCAGAGAGCGGGGTGTTGAAGTCACCCACTATTAGTGTGTGCGGTGCGATGTGTGCTTTGAGCTTTAGTAAAGTTTCTTTTATGAATGAGGGTGCCCTTGCATTTGGAGCATAGATATTCAGAATTGAGAGTTCTTGGTGGATTTTTCCTTTGATCAGTATGTAGTGTCCTTCTGTGTCTTTTTTGATGACTTTAGGTTGAAAATCAATTTTATCTGATATTAGGATGGCTATTCCGGCTCATTTCCTGGCACCATTTGCTTGTAAAATTGTTTTCGAACCTTTTACTCTGAGGTAGTGTTTGTCTTTGACACTGAGGTGCGTTTCCTGCACGCAGCAAAATGCTGGGTCCTGTTTACGTATCCAGTCTGTTAGTCTATGTCTTTTTATTGGGGAATTGAGACCATTGATATTAAGAGAGATTAAGGAATAGTGATTATTGCCACCTGCTATTCTTGACACTATCTTTATGTTTGAGTGCTTATCTACTTTTGGGTTTGATGCAAGAAGGTTACTATCTCATTTTTTCCAGGGTGTAGTTTCTCTCCTTGTATTGGCGGTTTCCACCTATTATCCTTTGTAGGGCTGGGTTTGTGGAAAGATATTGTGAAAATTTGGTTTTATCATGGAATATCTTGGTCTCTCCATCTATGGTGATTGAGAGTTTTGCTGGGTATAGTAGTCTAGGCTGGCATTTGTGTTCTCTTAGTGTTTGCATGAGATCTGCCCAGGATCTTCTGGCTTTCATAGTCTCTGGTGAGAAGTCTGATATGATTCGGATAGGTCTTCCTTTATATGTTACTTGGCCTTTTTCTCTTACTGCTTCTAATATTCTTTCTTTGTTTAGTACATTTGGTGTTTTGATTATTATGTGATGGGTGGTATTTTTGTTCTGGTCCAGTCTGTTTGGAGTTCTGTAGGCTTCTTGTACGTTCATTCGCATCTCTCTCTTTAGGTTAGGGAAGTTTTCCTCCATAATTTTTTTTTTATTTTTATTTTCTAAGTTTTTTTATTTACATTCCAAATCATTTCCCCTTTCCCATTTCCTCCCTCCCCGAAAGTCCCATATCCTCCATAATTTTGTTGAAGATATTTACTGGCCCTTTAAGTTGCAAATCTTCACTCTCATCTATACCTATAATCCTTAGGTTTGGTGTTCTCATTGTGTCCTGGATTTCCTGGGTTACATGTTTTTTGCATTTTGCATTTTCTTTGACTGTTGAGTCGATGCTTTCTATGATATCTTCAGCACCTGAAATTCTTTCTTCCATCTCTTGTATTCTATTGTTGATGTTTGCATCTATAACTCCTGATTTCTTCCCAAGGTTTTCTATCTCCAAAGTTGTCTCCCTTTGTGTTTTCTTAGTTGTTTCTACTTCCTATTTTAGATCTTCGATGGATTTTCTCAGATCCTTCACTTGTTTGCTTGTATTTTCCTGTATTTCTTTAAGATACTTTTGCATTTCCTCTTTCAGGATTTCTGCCTGTTGACCCAAGTTCTCCTGTATTTCTCTAAGCGATATTTGTGTTTCCTCCTCATAGGCTTCCATCTGTTGATCTATAGTCTCCTGCATTTCTTTAAGCGATTCTTGTGTTTCCTTTGTAAGGGCATCTACCCGTTGATTCATTTCTTTAAGCAATTTTTGTGTTGCCTCCCTATGGGCCTCCTTCTGTTGACCCATATTCTTCTGCATTTCTTTATGCGATTTTTGTTATTCCTTTGTAAGGGCATCTACCCGTTGATTCATTTCTTTAAGTGATTTTTGTGTTGCCTCCTTATGGGCCTCCATCAGTTGACCCATGTTCTCCTGCATTTCTCTAAGCGATTTTTGTGTTTCCTTTGTAAGGGCTTCTACCCGTTGATTCATGTTCTCCTGTATTTCTTTATGAGATTTATTTACATCCTTCTTGAAATCCTCTAATAGCATCATGAGAAGTGATTTTAAATTCAGATCTTGCCTTTTGGGTGTGATGGGGTATCCAGGACTTGCTGCTGTTGGAGAGTTGGGTTCGGATGGTGCCATATTGCTTTGATTTCTGTTAGTAACTTTCCTAAGTTTGCCTTTTGCAATCTGGTTACCTCTGGTGTTAGTTGGTCCTGCTGTCACTGGCTGTTGGTTGGACCTCCTGTGAGCCTGCAAGGCTATTTCTGCCCCCCCCCGCCCCGGATTACCGGAATTCCCCTCGCACCGATTTCTGGGGCCTGCCCTGCTCCTGAGTGACTTTGGTGTCCTAATGTGCCTTGCCCCAAGTGATGTTATATTGGGGAGTCCCTGCACATCCAAAGGCTCAGCGTAGTGAATCCCCGGAGCAGAGGTTGCCAAGGGGAGGCTGGTGCACTCCCGCCCTGTGTGGGTGTGCTCTCTCCCAGTACGGGGGGGGGGTTCCCTTTGCAGGCAGATGTCCCACACAGAGCTGGCATGTAGGTGATGCAGACCTGCCCAGCTCTTGGGAGCAGGGAGCACACAAACTGGCTGAGACCCAAGCGATATTATGCTTGATTGTCCCTGTGTCAGGAGGTCCGAGTTGCCCTGTTGCAGGAGCAAAGATCGTGGAGTGCCTAAAAATTTTTTATTGGACATTTTCTTTATTTACATTTCAAATGTTATCCCCCTTCCCAGATTCTCCTTACCACTCTAGCTTTCCCCTATGGTGGAGCATCAAGCCGTCACAGGACCAAGGGCCTCCCCTCTCATTGATGCCAGATAAGGCTGTCTTTTGCTACCTATGCAGCTGGAGCCATGGGTTCCTCCATTTGTATTCATTGGTAGGTGGTTTAGTCCCTGGCAGCTTGGGGGGTGGTGGTCTGGTTGGTTGATATTGTTGTTCTTCATATGGGGTTGCAAACCCTTTCAGATCCTTCAGTCGTTCCCCTCACTCCTCCATTGGGGTCCCTTTGCTCAGTCCAATGGTTGGCTGCAAGCATCCGCATCTGTATTGATCATCGATCATTGTTAAGGCTCTGGCAGAGCCTCTCAGGAGACAGCTATATCAGGTTCCTGTTAGCAAGCACTTCTTGGCATCAGCAATAGTCAATGGGTTTGGTGGCTGCCTATAGGATGAATACCCAGGTGGGGCAGTCTCTGGATGGCCTTTCATTCAGTCTCTGCTCTACTCTTTGTCCCTGTATTTCCTTTAGACAGGAGCAATTTTGGGTTAAAATTTTTGAGAAGGGTGGGTGGCCCCATCCATCAACCAGGGGCTGTACCCATCTACTGCATGTGGTCTCTACAGGTTCTCTCTCCCCTTTGTTGGTTATTTCAGCAAATATCATCCCTGTTGGTTCCTGGAGCCACCTTGCTTTCCTGGCATCTGGAACTTTCTGTTGGCTACCCCCAGTACTCATCCCCCATTGCTACACACCTTTGTTCAATTTCCTGACCTTCTATACATCTACCCTGTCTCCTCCCACACCTGATCCTGCCTTCTTTTTTCCCACTCCCCTCCTTTCTTCCTCCCAAGTCCCTCCCATCCTATACCTCCTATGATTATTTTGTTCCCCCTTCTAAGTAGGACTGAACATCCACCCTTTGGTTTTCCTTCTTCTTGAGCTTCATATGGTCTGTAAGTTGTATTGTGGGCATTCTGAGCTTTTTTCCTAATATCTATTTATCAGTGAGTACATACCATGTGTGTTCTTTTGTGACTGGGTTACCTCACTCAGGATGATATTTTCTGGTTCCATCCATTTGCCTGCAAATTTCATGAAGTCATTGTTTTTAATAGCTGAGTAGTACTCCATTGTGTAAATGTACCTCATTTTCTGTACCCATTCATCTGTTGAGGGACATCTGGATTGTTTCCAGTTTCTGGCTATTATAAATAAGGCTGCTATGAATATAGTGGAGCATGTATCCTTGTTATATGTTGAAGCATCTTTTGGGTATATGCTAAGGAGTGATATAGCTGCCTCCTCAGGTAGTACTATGTCTAATTTTCTGAGGAACCACCAGACTGATTTCCAGAGTAGTTGTACCAGCATGCAATCCCACCAGCAATGAAGGAGAGTTCTTCTTTCTCCACATCCTTGCCAGCATCTGCTGTCACCTGAGTTTTTGATCTTAGCCATTCTAACTGGTGTGAGGTGGCATCTCAGGGTCATTTTGACTGCATTTCCCTGATGACTAAGTATGTTGAACAGTTCTTTAGGTGTTTCTCGGTCATTTGAGATTCCTCAGTTGAGAATTCATTGTTTAGCTCTATACCCCATTTTTTAAAATTAGATATATTCTTTATTTATATTTCAAATGTTTTCCCCTTTCCTGGTTTCTCCCCAGAAAACCCCCTAACCCATCCCCTCTCCCCCTGCTTACCAATCTACCCACTCCCGCTTCCCTGTCCTGGCATTTCCCTATATTGGGGCATCTAGCCTTCTTAGGACCAAGGGCCTCTCCTCCCTTTGATGTTCAACAAGGCCATCCTCTGCTGAATATGCATCTGGAGCCATGGGTCCCTTCATGTGTACTCTTTGGTTGGTGGTTTAGTCCCTGGGAGCTCTGGGGGTACTGGGTGGCTCATATTATTGTTCCTCCTATCGTGCTACAAAGCCCTTCAGCTCTTTGAGTCCTTTGTCTAGCTCCTCCATTGGGTACTTCATTTTTTAATAGGGTTATTTGGTTCTCAGGAGTCTAACTTGAGCTCTTTGTATATATTAGATACTAGACTTCTATCAGATTTAGGATTGGTAAAGATCTTTTCCCAATCTGTAGGTTGCCGTTTTGTCCTGATCACAGTGTCCTTTGCCTTATATAAGCGCTTCAGTTTTATGAGATCCCATTTGTCGATTCTTGTTCTTAGAGTATAAGCCATTGGTGTTCTGTTCAGGAAAATTTTCCCTGTGCCAATGTGAAGCTTCCTGGGAGTTGCACACGAGCGGGTTTTCCGTGAACGAAGAGCTGGGAAGTGAAACAATGGGGATCGAGAGAAGGAAAACACACAGAGCCATTAGTGCATGGCTGTGCAAAATCTCTCTTTACTTGGAGATAATGAGCAGCAATATATGCTCTGTGGGCGTGACCCTCCCTCCCAGGGTTGCAGAGTCTTCTCAGTGCTTCTCAGCAGGGCCTCAGCTCCACTGTTCCTCAAGGATGTTGACCCCATAGGGTCTGTTGCTCTGTAGGAGGCTGAGGTGTGACAAAAGGCTTGCTTCCAGAGCTCTGCCAGCTCTGCCAGGTTGGGGGGGGGGAGGTGTAGCTCATTGGGGTCTGGAGCTGAATGATAGCTGCCATGTGATAAAGCACTTCAGTGTGACTCTCTACACCAATGTGTTCAAGGCTTTTCCCAATTTCTCTTCTAATAGATTCAATATATCTGGTTTTATGTGGAGGTCTTTGATTCACTTGGACTTGAGCTTTGCACAAGGAGGTAAGAATAGGTCAATTTGGGCTGGAGAGATGGTTCATCAGTTAAGAGCACTGACTGCTCTTGCAGAGGTCCTGAGTTCAGTTCCCAGCAACCACATGGTGGCTCACAACCATCTGTAATGGGATTTGATGCCCTCTTCTGGTGTGTCTGAAGATAGCTACAGTGTACTTATATACATAAAATAAATAATTCTTTTAAAAAAGGGTCAATTTACATTCTTCTACATGCCAACCACTACTTAAGCCAACACCATTTGTTGAATATGCTGTCTTTCCCCACTGGCTACCCACACTCTCCCTATTTATTCAGCATAGTACTTGAAGTTCTAGCTAGAGCAATTAGTCAACAAAAGGAGGTCAAAGGAATACAAATTGGAAAGAAAGAAGTCAAAATATCACTATTTGCAGACGAAAAACTATTCTCAACAATACGTAAATTTCTGGGGGGAAATCACCATCCCTGACCTCAGGCTATTTTCATTTTTCTACATACTGACTGCCAGTTAGACCAGCACCATTTATTGAAGATACTTTCTTTTTTTCCCATTGCATATTTTTGGCTTTGTCAAAGATCAAGTGTGTGTAAGTGTGTCATTTTATTTCAGGGTCTTCAATTCTATCCCGTTGATCAACCTGTCTGTTTCTTTACCAATACCATTAGTTTTTAATGACTATTGCTCTCTAGTACAGATTGAGGTCAGGGGTGGTGATACCTCTAGAAGTTCTTTTATTGTTCAGGATTGTTTTTGCTAACCTGAGTGGTTGTTTTTTTTGTTGTTGTTGTTTTTTGTTTTTTGAGACAGGGTTTTTTTTGTGTAGACCTGGCCGTCCTGGAACTCACTTTGTAGACCAGGTTAGCCTCGAACTCAGAAATCCACCTGCCTCTGCCTCCCAAGGGCTAGGATTAAAGGTGTGCGCCCCCACTGCTCAGCACTATCCTGGGTTGTTTTTCCATGTAAAATTGGGGATTGCTCTTTCCGTGTCTTTGAAGAATTGTGTTGGAATTTTGATGAGGATTATGTAGAATCTGTAGATTGCTTTTAGTAGGATGACCGGTTTGTACTATGTTAATCCTCCCAATCCATGAGCATGGGAGATCTCTCCATATTCTGAGGTCTTCTTTGCTTTCTTTCTTGAGAGGCTTGAAGCTCTTGTCATACAGATATTTCACTTGTTTGGTTAGTTACCCCAAGATATTTTATATTATTTGTGACTATTGTGAAGGGTGTTGTTTCCCTATTTTCTTTCTCAGCCCATTTATCATTTGTATAAAGGAAGGCTACTGATTTGAGTTAATTTTATATCTTGGCACTTTGCTGAAGTTATTTATCAGCTGTAGTAGTTCTCTGGTAGAATTTTGGGGTTGCTTATGTATTCTAGCATATCATCTACAAATACTGATACTTGGCTTCTTCTTTGCCAATTTGTAGCCCCTTGATCTCATTTTGTCTTATTGCTTGAGCTAGAACTTCAAGTACTATATTGAATAGATATGGGGAGAGTGGGCAGCCTTGTCTTGTCCCTGATTTTAGTGGGATTGCTTCAAGTATCTCTTTGATACTGACTGTTGGTTTGCTGTATATTGCTTTTGTTTAGGTATATGCCTTGAATTCCTGAACTCTCCAATACTTTTAACATGAAAGGGTGTTGTATTTTGTCAAATGCTTTTTCAGCATGTAATGTAATGATCATGTGTTGAGTTTGTTTATATAGTGGATTAAGTTAATGGATTTTCATATATTGAATCAACCTTGTATCCGTAGGATGAAACCAACTTAATCATGGTGAATGATGGTTTTGATGTATTCTTGGATTCGGTTTGCTAGAATTTTATTGAGTATTTTTTGCAGCAATATTCATAAGTGAAATTGGTCTGAAGTTCACTTGCTTTGTTGGGTCTTTGATTTATGTATCAGAGTAATTGTGGCTTCATAGAATGAATTAAGTAGTGTTCCTTCTGTTTCTATTTTATGGAATAGTTTGAGAAGTGTTGGTATTAGCTCTTTCTTGAAAGTCTGGTAGAATTCCTCACTTAAAGCCATCTGGCCCTGGGCTTTTTCTGGTTGGGAAGTTTTTACTGACTTCTATTTCCTTAGGGGATATGGACCTGTTTAGTTTACTGCTCCTGATTTAACTTTGGTACATGGTATCTGTCTAGATGATTTTCACTTAGATTTTCCAGTTTTGTTGAGTATAGGCTTTTGTAGTAGGATCAGACTTTTTTTCTTGTTCCAAAATACTTTCATTTTTTAAATTTTTTTTATCTTTAATTTTTTATTACAGTCCAGTCATTATTCCCCTCCTATTCTGTCCTCTGACAGTTCCTCATCCCATTCCTCCTCCCCTGTCTCCAAGAGGATGTCCCCTCACTCCCGAATCCCCACACCCCATTTCCCAGAGCCCCAAGTTTCTTGAGGGTTAGGTGTGTCCTCTCTCATTGAGGCTGGACCAGGCACTCTTCTACTGTATATATGTTGGGGGCCTCAGACCAGCTAGTGTATGCTGCCTGTTTGGTGGCGCAATGTCTGAGAGATCTTAGGGGTCTGGGTTTGTTGAGACTGCTGGTCTTCCTATGAGGTCACCCTCCTCAACTTCTTCCAGCCTTTCCTTAATTCAACCACAGGGGTTCCCGACTTCAGACCATTGGTTGAGTGTAAGTATCTGTGTCTCTCAGTCAGTTGCTTGTTGGGCCTCTTGGAGGGCAGTCATGCTAGGTTCATGTCTGTAAGCACACCATAGCATCCATTAATGATGTCAGGTCTTGGAACCTCCCCTTGAGATGGGTCCCAATTTGGGCCAGTCACTGGACCTCCTTTCTCTCAGTCTCTTTTCCATTTTTGTCTCTGCACGTTTTAGACGGAACCAATTCTGGGTCAGTTTTTGACTGTGGGATGGCAACCCCATCCCTCCACTTGATGTCTTTCTACTGGAGGTAGACTCTCCCCACTGTTGGGAATTTCATCTAAGTTCCTTCCCTTTGAGTCTTGAGAGTCTCTCACCTCCCAGGTCTCTGGTACATGCTAGAGGATCTCCCTACCTCCCACCTCCCAAGGTTGCATATTTCCATTCATTCTGCTGGTCCCCCCACCCCTATACCTGAATATGTTCCCCTTTTTCTCTTCCTCTCCCTTCTGGAAACCAGGTCCCTCCCTCTGCCTTCCATGATTGCTTTCTTCTCCCTCCCAAGTGGGATTGAAGCATCCTCACTTGGGCCATTTGGCTTGTTAACCTTGAGTTTTGTGGATTGCATCCTAGGTATTGTGTTTTTTTTTTTTTTTTTTTTTTTTTTTTTTTTTTTTTTTGGCTAATATACACTTAAACCATGCATGAACCATGCATGTTCTTTTGGTTCTGAGATACCTCACTCAGGACGATGTTTTCTAGTTTCATCTATTTTCCTGCAAAACGCATGATGTCCTCATTCTTACTAGCTGAATAGTATTCCATTGTGTAAATGAACCACATTTTCTGTATCCATTCTTCCCTTGCGGGACATCTGAGTTGTTTCCAGCTTCTGGCTATCACTGATAAGGCCACTATGAACATAATGGAGCATGTGCCCCTGTGATATCTTTTGGGTACATGCCCAAGAGTGGTATAACTGGGTCTTCAGGTGGATCTATTTCCAATTTTCTGGAACCTCCAGATTGAATTGCAGAGTGGTTGTACAAGTTTGCAACCCCACCAGCAATGGAGGAGTGTTCTTTTTCCACATCTTTGCCAACATGTGCTGTCACCTAAGTGATCCTAGCCATTCTGATTGGTGTAAAGTGGAATCTCAGGGTACTTTTGATCTGCATTTCCCTGATCTCTAAGGACTTCTAACAATTCTTTAAGTGCATCTTAGTCCATTCAAGATTCCTCTGTTGTGAATTGTTTGGTTATTTTGAGGTTAGCATCTATCCAAAATATACAAACTCAGGATCAGAGGTTTTTTTTTAATATTTTTATTAGATATTTGATTTATTTGCATTTCAAATGTTATCCCCTTTCCTCGTTTCCCCTCTGAAAAATCCCTATCCAACCCCCACTCCCACTTTCCTGACCTGGCATTCCCCTACACTGGGGCATCAAGCCTTCACAGGATCAATTGGCCTCTCCTCTCACTGATGTCTGAAAAGGCCATCCTCTGCTACATATGTAGTTAGAGCCATGGGTCCCTCCATGTGTACTTTGGTTGGTGGCTTAGTCCTTGGGAGCTCTGGGGGGTACTGTTTGGTGCATATTATTGTTCCTCCTATGGGGCTGCAAACCTCTTCAGCTCCTTGGGTCCTTTCTCTAGCTTAAGTAGCAAGTTGCTGTTTAAAACTGAGGGAAACTGCAAAAGTGTTGTCCAGGGTCCTGCTCGGTGGCAATGGAAACCTGACTGGGGCTGGTCCCTCTGCTCCATTCTGAGTCTAGAGACTCAAGGCTGCAGCAAATCCATCAGTGACTGGCTGTGCTCCTGTCTGAAGCAGTTATGTACCTCTCCCTCTGCAGACTTGCTCTGGGCTTCCTTCTGCCATTTGCTCAAGGCTAGCACTCTGTTCCCAGTGCACTTGCCTCCTCCACACAGGTCCTGCCCCTTGGGTCTCAACTCCTCCCTCCCTGCTCTTAGTCACCCTCTCCCTACCCTTTATACCCCGCTTCCTCTCCCACAAGTAGCCTTTCTTCTAAGTGCCCTCCCTGTAGCTACTACCACCTCACATCAACACTGAGCTTTAGCAGCACTCCCAGGGCAGAGTTTAAACTGTTCCAATTCACAGACAGATGCCTTTCAGGACTTTGGGTTTCTAGCCATTCTCCCAAGTGGTATCCAGAGCATACCCACTCAATACCACCAACGAGCCACACATGATACCATGAAAAGGAAAACGCTTGGCTGAGCCTTGCTGAATGCTCATTTGCCATGCCATGAATTATTTTGAGTCAGGGTCTCATCGTGTAACTCTTGCTGGCCTGAAACTCACTTTGTAGATCAGGCTCAACTTGAACCCAGAGATTCACATGCCTCTTCCTTCCAAGTGCTGAGTATTAAAGGCATGCCCCACCACACCTAGCTCTAAATCATTAGTTTTTCTCCCTACCACACAGTTCTGGAATAGTTTGTTCAACAGTTTTATTTAATAGCCCCTAACAATCTTTCACAGATAACTACTGTGCCATTTTATCAAATGAATCTTTTTAGTTTTATCTTCAATAGCCTTATGTCCTTTTAAAATTAAGCCCCCACCTTTTGTAACAGGAGGCTATAAAGTAATCATTGCAGAATTGTATTCCCACATCTACCTAAATCAGTGATTCTCAATGACTTGGTTACTTAAAATGATCACTTCTATGGAGATTCACCCCAATATTCTTGTTAATTGATTCTAGTATGGAGTGTATATAAATCTACATTTAAAGGCACAAGTGACTTTGACATTGGCAGTACTCAGTGCACATATGGATGCTATTCCAATAGAATAAGCTAGAGCACAGAACTAAGCCAGGGCTGTGGGAAACCAAGGCTTGTCAATCTCTAGTCCTGTGCTGGGTAATTTACTTATAAATTCACTTATAAATACTTGGGTAATAAGACATTTTTCTCTTGAATTTTGTAGGTCCTTCCCTACCCTGTACAAAAGTTGTGCTGCTGAGCCATAGCTCTAAAACTTGATTTTATTGTCTAGTTTATTTTGAGAAAGGATTTTACTATGTCATCTGGGCAGGCCTTGGATGAGTGTCTTCCTTCTCCGACCCCCATCCTCAATCAAGAAAATGCCTCCATAAGATCTAGCTATAGTGCATTTTCTTAGTAATTAATGAGGGAGTGCCCAGCCCATTGTGGATGGTGCCATACTTGGGCTGGTGGCCCTGGGTTCAATTAGAAAGATGAGCAAGCCATGTTGAGCCAAGTCAGTAAGGGGCACTCCCCTGTGGTCTCTGGATCAACAGCCTCCAAGTTCCTGCCCTGTGTGAGGTCCTCTCCTCCCTGCTTTGATGAGGAACCATTATATAGAAATGAGAAAAATAAACCCTTCTCATCACAAGTTGCTTTTGGTTGTGGTGGTGTTTCATCACAGCAATAAGTAACACTAACTGGGACAAGTCCCATTATCAAGTTCATTTCTCTTATTTCCCAGGGTTTTAAGCTTCATAGTCAATAAAAACATGACACTTGTAGCATTTTATGTGTTTTGCTTTACTCTCTCAACCTCTGTGTGAAACCCAACAAACATTTTACAGAGACGTGTGTGACCTATCCCTACTGGAATGCAGTTCAGTGTTTCTGGACAAACAGTATTTCTTACAAGTTAAAGACCTTGCCACTTTGAATTTATGTTTTTAAAGTTTTTACAGGCACATCAGGTTCTTCAGAAATACTGCCACCAGCACCCACTTTCTGTGTTAGGACACTGTGGCCTAATGACCAAATGTGGATTGTTAATCCTTACATCGGCCAGAAATTTCTTGATTCTCTTCTTGGCTATTTCCTTTTTGTCCAACCTGAGAAAATAAATGAACATCTTTTTTACCTTCTAAAATTGCAAGAGAGGAAACAAAGGAACCTTTGCTAACATAGGGAATTTAACGTTGATGGGGAGTGGGAATTCAAGATATGGTGAAGGAGATGCAGCAAAGAGAAATGGCATATTTACAAGGGCCTCTGGGAGTCTCTTCTCAGGAGGAATGCAACCAACACATTCTTGTTAATTATACCAGACACTGTGTCAGCCTCAAGTCTTATAGATCCTTGGAATAGCTTCAAGGACCCATTTTTAATCAATCTATCAACTTTACAGATCACTTTGAGATACTAGCAAATACCCAAAGTTAAACAGGGTTGGGGCCAGAACTCAAACTGAGGTAGTCTGATTCCAGATCTATCAAAGTGCAACAGGTTGATTCTGAGGGCATCATTGAAAGGATGGGTACCTAAATCCCTCAACATAGGACATAGTCCCTCTGAGAAGCAATTCAAGACTTACGCTAGAAATTCCATTTTGCATGTTGGAGACCTCAAGACTTTACATAAATTCCTAATTGCTTCATGATCAAGGGCATTCTTCTTTAAGTTCATTTGTAACACGCTGTGGTTGTTAGACAAGAGACCTAAGAGATCCTGACAGCAACCAGGAGTTAAACCACAGTTTTCCAATCTATAGGGAAGAGAGACAAAAAGACAAATGACTATTTTTTGGCATAGGACAAGCACTTAAGAGATATGTGAGCTTTGGAAGATAATCTTAGAAATTAAAAACGATGTGACTATAGGTAGAGTGAATTCATGAACTACAGGATCTCACATAATTAGAAATTTATGGGTTAAACATATCCCCTTCTGACATGAATTACAATTCATAATTACAAGTCTATGGAATTATGCAAGCATAATGCTATAAAATGGCTAAGAGATTTGTGTGTCTGTTGATATATGTGCCATTGAATGCATTATGAGGTCAGAGGACATCTTTGTGAAATCCATTCTCTACCTCTAAAGCCTTTTGAGGGATGACAGGGATCAAACTATTTGCTCAATGTGGTAAGCCCCATTACTTACTGAACCATCTCACCAGCCCCAAGCAGTTGAAATCTCGATCTAAGGATAAACTAAAATATATAAACAGAAGATTTTAGAAACTTGGTACTGAGTCCTTAAAAGCAAGAGATAACAAGGCTTCAAGCACAGTTGTCATTTATGTAAATGCACATTCAGGGGATAGGGGAGATTGTTCAGTAGGTACCTTAAATCATGGTTCAGACTGCTGTGATAAAACACCATAACAAAAAGTAATTTGAGGATGAAAGGGATTTTTTTTTGTCTTAAACTTCCATATCATACTGGAGGAAATCATGTGTGGAGATGTGTGCATGTCACAGTGCTAAGACCATGTGTGGTAGGATAGTTTAAGAATTGTTTCTCTCCTACAATTTTGGTTCTGTAGGTTCTGAGGATCTAGGATTGAATGAACATGAGCATATAGAAAAGACAGGAGATTACAAGCTCCTTGAGAACTTGGCATTTCTACAGAAGCATGATTGGTAAAGTTCTCTATTTCATATGAAAAATTCAAGGACAACTGGAATAGCTGAGCAATGACAGAGCATGGAGGACCCCAATAGGATACTATTTATCTGAGGTACTAAAGAAAAAGGTGAAGTGAAGATTCTATAGCAAAAGGCATACAAAATACAGGCCCATATATTTGAAACTTTGATCCTTATTTCTCAAAGTAACTTACCTTCTATAGCACCATTTGCTTTTTATTCTCCATATATAAAATTACCTTTTTATTCAACCAGTCCTTTTTTTTTGTAACAGAAAACTGAACTCACCCTATCCTCTGAATGTGGCAGTTTGGATTTCTTAAAGCGTCACACAGAATATTCAGACCAGCATCACCCAAGATGTTGTACCCAAGGTCTAGGTTCCACAAGTTTGAGTTGTGAACAATAACTGAAGCCAGATCTCCACAAGCCCTATTCGTGAGAACACAGCCCATCAACCTATGGAAAACAAATGAGAGGAGGGAAGAGCTCTTTAGTAGCAAGACTGAGCTATATTCTTTCAGTAGAGTTGCCCAGGCAGTTAAACCTCTTTTTCTATGTATTAGTACAACCCAGGATATAACTAAGGTGGCTTAATTATCAATAGAAACAGATGGAATTTCTTAATGAGCAGAGGAAACCACTGTATGAACAGTTGTCTTCCATAAAAAAAAAGTTGAGTGCATATTAGTTTTTAAAAACATTTTCGATTTTTCCCCTAGGTTTTCAAGTTTATATGTATGAGTGTTTTGCCTGCATATATGTACACACCATACACTCCCAATATTCAGAGAAGTCAGAAAATTATGCTTCATCCTTCCTGTACTGGAGTACAGACAGTCGTGAACCACCACATGGGTGCTGGGTTCAAACTCTGGTCCTTTGTCAGAGTGGCATTAATACTTCTTTTAAAAATGGATATACTTCACTCATACTGCTAGGCATTGGTAGTGCGTGCCTTTAAACCTAGCCCTTGGGAGGCAGAGGCAGAAGCAGATCTCTTCTCATTTGAGGCCAGTCTGGCCTACAAAGAGTTTCAGGACAGCCAGGCCTGTTACTCAGAGAAACCCTTTCTCAGAAAAAAAAAAAGAATGAAAACTTTTCCAAGGAACCCTAAGGGTAGGTACCTTGTAGGATTTAAGGTTTTTTGTTGTTGTTTTTATGTTTTTCAAGTAAGTTCGGAGGTCTTGGGGTATAGTTCAATTGTAAAAGCCCCAGTTTCAATCTGCTATACATGCAGACAAACACAAATACAGACAGACACACACACACAGTTGTTAAAATTCTATCTTTTGGCTATGATAAGGCTTTTGTACTCAAACAGTAGCTGTGGTTACCAGCTCAATATCAAAATGGATGAAAGAGGGGCTCTCCAGGTAGCACCTCTATGCTGATGAGTTTTGAGAGGGAGTGTCTTTTCTTTGGGAGTGTGGCTACTGGTAGTCACCTATGTTCCAATCGATGACCGCATACCTTTTCATAAGATCAGTACCAATTAGGCTTAGCAGGTTCTAAAATAGTAATTTAAAAAGAGGCCATGAAGCTGAGAAGGAAGTAAGTTGTGGGGGTAGTGGGAATAGTAATAGATATAATGAAATTATATTTAAAGTTTTCAAAGACCAAAATTATTACAGTAATATTAAAGAACAAACAATAAAGCTACATATAGAAAGATATTTTTCCCAGGTCCTTTGAACATTCACAAGCTTTACCTTACAAGGCACAGGTCTGTAATTTCTGGTACTTGGATAAAGAATGAGGTGGAGGCTTACCTATGCCACAGAATGAGTGTAAAGCCAGCCTGAACAAGTGAGTAGATCTTATCTGAAAAGGTATACATGTGCCAACCCTGTTGCCCATTTGCCACATCTGCTGTTATTTCTTCACTTGCTTTTCCTTTTTCTTCTGCAATGATATGCTCATATAGCAAATCCATTTCATCTTTCAACCCTAAAGTGACTGCCTTCTCTGTGGTATCATTCTATTTCTTGAGACTCTCTTTATCCTTATGTATCAAATACATAGAATATATTCATCATGGGTCTTTATTTTTATTTCATTAGCATTTCACATCACTTGATAAGAGCATCACCAGCAGTCCTCTCAGCATTAGACTCCTAATTGTTTCTTTTTCTTTTTTGTGGGGCAAAGGGTGTAGTGGAAGATTTTTAGAATCCTAATTCTTATAATTACTGAAAAAATTGCATTGGCTTCTTAGAAGCTGTGAAGGTGACCACAAACCTGTGTATTAAGGAGAAAAATCAAGCTGAGCAAAGGCCTTAGAATACTGGTCTCTTAGAAATTGTTCTTGTGGTTACAGGAAAGGCTAATCCTTATCAAGCTGAGTAAAGATCAAGGAAATTCAGAGTAACACACATATATTATCTTGCCCTGAAGGATGTAGATGGGTGCTTAGATGTTACAATAAATTTGTTTGGGTGTTGTTACCAAATACCTGAAAAATAAGGCACTTCAAGTGTCCAAGGTGAAGCAGAGCATTATGGTAGAAGGCTGTGGCAGGTAATATGCCAACTTAATGTCAGGCTTAGAAGCAGGAAAGAGAAGGAAAGTACAGGGGTTGGGGGAAGTGATAGCCCTCCCAGTAACTGACTTCCTCCAAGTAGGCTCTATGTGGGTGATGTTTCTTTCCATCACATCCCTAGAGAAGCTCTGGATAATGAAGATTTTCAACATCTAAACTTTTGGGGGGAGGGGGAGGGGAGAACATTTGAAATTCAAACTGTAACAGCTTTCTTGACTTAGTCCAGTCAGGACAACACTTCTGGGTATGTCAAGAAGCTGAAGGCAAAAGTTGAAGAAAATCTGGGGTTGTAGAGCTGGAAAAATGGCTCAGTGGTTAAGAATATTATCTGCTCTTTCAGAGGATCTAGGTTCAATTCCTGGTAATCACAAAGATGCTTACAGTTGTCTACAACTTCAGCTCCAGGGCTCAAACACTGCCTTTCATGGATACCAGGCATACATGTGGTGCATAGACATACATGCAGGCAAAACTTCCAAGCCCTTAAAAATACATCTGTATGCAGGATTTATAACTCTAAGGACTCAGTCATGAAAAGATCTAGCTGCTAAGTAGGCTGAGACTGCTGACACCTCAGTCTTATTTCACTTTGGACTTAATATATTTTTATAGTGAAATATCCTAAGTCATTAAAGTAATCCACAGGATAATTTAAAGTAGTTAAAGATTTTCTGGAATAGCACCAAGTCAAAGGGAACCTCAGTCTTGTCCATACAATTATCACAGATCACATATTTAAGTCATGCATATTCTTGCGTTCTTATGAAGAGAGCTCAGGAATGAAAATGGCTACTTTTAAAACTGGACTTTAGGGCAAGGTATATCACTGCTTACAGTGCTCAAGAAACAGTCAGGGAAGGTGGTGACTTCTAAGCTAGTCTTGCTACTCAGTGAGACCGTGTCTCAAAACTAAAAATACTAGCTGAAAAATTAACTGGAAAGAGAATCATGAGAATGAAAGTAGAGATCTCAAGAGAGGTGGGAATAGGAAATAGAAGAGGGGAGGGCATTGGGAGGTCAACAAGGGGAGGAAAATGAATATAGAATATAATGACATACATATGGAGACATGGTTTCTTTGTATGGAAACCCCAAAAATTAAATTGTAGGATTAAAAAGAAAAATATATAAATTATAATAACACAAACCCTCCAGCTTCTTTGAATATTAACCTAACAGGAAAATTAGTTTAAATGTAAACCTGGAAATGGAAAGATGGTTCAGTGGTTAAGAGTATCATCTCTTCTAGAGGGTCCAGTTTAATTACCAGCACTTGCATAGAGGTTCACAAACTGTCTATGTCTCCAGTCTTAGGGAATCTAGAATCATCTTCTGGCCTTCGTGGGCACCAGACATGCAAATGGTACACAGGCATCCATTTAGGAAAACCACCCAAACACACAAAATAATTTAAAAAAATTAAATACCTTTTGGAAAAATGAATAAACCTGAAAGGAAAACTAGTAGAGAAATTTCAGCCGTGTGGATGTAGCTGATAGAAAACAAGATTTACTAGGGCACAATCAAAAACTAAAATGGCTCCTGTTCAGCCTGATGCCTCTGGACTCTTTACCTGAGGGAAGCAGATTATGATGGCCATAGTAATTGTGGGTTTTGGTTTTGTTTTAAACCAAACAGGCTTCTTTAGCTCTCTCCAACAGAATGAGAGAAGTGTCAAGTCTATGGCTCCTTCTCTGATACTCCTATTTCTCAGATCTTCCTTTCTTCTCTCCCCTGCCCTCCAAGAACATCCATAGTTCAAAGTACACAACACTAGAGTCATAGAAAACCTACTCCAACTCCTGAAGGTTGCAGTTTGGCTGTTGAAGGGAGTGACACAGCAGCTTTACTCCACTATCCTCCAGCTTGTTAAATCCCAGGTCCAGATGTATCAAGCTCTTGTTGTTCAACAGAGCGGTGGAGAGATGCTCACTACCAATCGGAGTGAAACAGCAACACCTAAGCCTACAGAGAAGCACAGTATGAGGAAAGATGGAGTCAGCCTCTACTGCCCAGTCAAAGTCTCATGTCTGCTCAACACTCCATCCCAGGGCAGACTTCTTATTGCCAGCCTGTCCCCCTGATGAGTCATGTCTACATCAAACTGTTAAAAACTGGACTCACACTCTTCAGAGCCAATCCCAATATGTGTCCGTTTCCAATTTTCTAAAACAGGGTCTCACTTTGCAACACAGGTTGGACTACCCAGGATGGGTTTGAAACAATGCTTCTCCTGCCATAGTCTCCCTAGTTCTAGAATTACAGGCATGAACCACCACACCTGGATCAGCTTTTCATACTATAAATCAAATGGTAATCTTTTATTTTCCTAAAAATGTATATAGTCTACTCTTGCAGAAGTAGTTATATGGAATAGAGAAGCAGGCATGAGGACTATAATAGGAATAAGCAAAGTCAGTATTATTCTTTGTATATATGATAGTGGCATTTTAAATCAGTAATTTAATAATTTTGGTACATCATGCCTTATATATGAGGAGAAATAAGTATAACCCTTACAACAAAATTAATTTGGAAAAACTAAATATGTAAACATTAAATTCAGGATAAATTTAGGATAATGTGTGTTAAAAAGCATTAAAAATTATGAGTTGACAAAATTACATTTTAAAAAGATATTTCTAGAAATGAGAAGTTTTAGGAGTTATAAGACAGAATGAGTTACAAAAATGTAAACATCTGGGCTGGGTATGTAGTACATGCCTATAATCCAAGCACTTGGAAGGCTGAAGCAGGGAAATTTCCAATTCTGGACTAGCCTAGGCTACATAGCAAGTTCAAAGTTAGCCCAGACTACATAGCAAGTTCAAAGCTATCCCAAGCAACACAAGATCATATCAAATTTCAAAATTTCATAACATGGAAATGATCATACAGGAAATTAGAAATAAAGCAACAAGATAGAAAAATTTTCTGTAGTATATAAAAGTATTCATGATAATAATCATCAGGTATAACTTTTATAACAGAAAAACATCCAGAAGAAACTGGAGCCTTTGAGGAAGCAATTCCTAACATATGAAAACCCCTAAATATCTGAAAACAGGCTCAACAAAAATCCTTTAAAAGTTGTGGTTTTTAAAGATTTTAATAGTATATATATATGTATATATATATATATATATATATATATATATATATATATATATATATACATTCTTAGCTACCTTATATTGGGAAGATGATAGCAAACACTCACACAAGGCTCTGTAGAGTACACTGTGGATGCTTCAAGGTATAGCTAAGCAGCTCTATCCCTTCATCTTCCAAGATGTTGTCTGCCAAGCATAAATGCGTCAGCCTCTTGCTTTTGGTGAGAGCCGAGGAAAGAACTTCACAACCAACTTTTGTGAGGCCACAGCTTGCTAAGCTGAAGCAGAAACACATGAAAAAGGACCCACTCAGTTTCCAAATATCCTGCCTTAGTCCATTAAGAAATTATCTGATACTTATATTGGCCAATTTTCCTGTAGAATCAACCTCAGACATTTAACTTGTGAAGTCCATTGCATTTAGGTACAGGAGTGAATGAGACAAAATGGGAGAGGTCTAGAAAGAATGAAAACAAAATAAAAAGAAAAGAATAAAACCAAACACGAGAAGACAGGGCTGGGGAAATAGCTCAGTTGGTAGACCCTTGCCACACAAACACTGATGTTCTCATTTTGATCACTAGCACCATGTAACAAGCTGAGTAAAGTAGCTTATATCATAAACCCAGTTCCAGGAGGGCGGACAAGGCAGATCATTAGGGCTTGTGTTGGTCAGCCAGCCTGTCCTATTTAGTGAATTCCAGGCCAATGAAAGACTGTCTCAAAAAGAAAGGTGAATGATTCCTGAGGAACGATATTCATGGTTGATCAGAGAGAGAGAGAGAGAGAGAGAGAGAGAGAGAGAGAGAGAGAGAGAGAAAGAGAGAGAGAGAGAGAGAGAGAGGGGGGGGGAGGGAGGAGAACCCCACCCACTGACATCTCCCACCCTCCCACAGACACATACCCCCCCCACCCCCGGCATATCCCCATCTCCACCCACAGACACATCCCCACCTTCAGACACATCCACAGACATAGGTTCCACCCCACCCACAGTTCTCCCCAGCCACACATACCCCCCAACTCCACCCACAGACACACCCAGACAGACTCCAGAGAGACCCTCCACAGACCCCCCCCAAAACCTAACCCTCCAGTCTGATAGTGACAGAGATGCATATAAATAGAGACAGAGTCGGACTGAAACAGAGATAGAGACAGAGAGACACACACAACAAACAGAGGCACGGAGACAAACTTGAGAGACAGGGACATCTGGCCATATAGCTTAGTGTTATTGTATGCTTACCACGTTCAAGGTTCTAGGCTTAATTCCAGGTGAAGAAAAAAAGAGAATAGAAAGGAGTACAGAAGAACCCTGACCCAGCTATGTTAACCCACACATTATTCCCATCCAGTTCATAAGGTATAAGCAAATTGACTCACGCCAGTCTCTCTAGAGGACAGTTTGGATTTTCTAAGACCTCACACAATGACTTTACTCCATCATTTGATAGATTGTTGGTGGACAGATTCAGAAATACCAGGCTCCTGTTGCTATGGAGAGCCTTGGATAGATTTTTACAACGGGCTACATTCAGGTCGCAGGATTCCAACCTGAAAAGCAACACAAGAAAGGAGAAATGACACATTTCAGAGAATTAGAACCACTGTTCACTCAGCCAGATGGGGGCAGTCTCTCACTTTTGGAGATCTTGGCTGAAAATTCAGCTTCCTTTCATAAAACAAAATATTTATGCTTCTTCTGTAGTCCCACTTAGTACTCTATCAGGTTGGAAAATCCCAATGCCGTTCAAAAATATGATTACAGTTTTAAACCCATTAAATAGAATTTTTTTCATAATGAGGAAGGAAGTTACCTTTACCTACAGCTGAGAAGATGGATAGAAGGAAGCTGTGATATTGATGTTGTACACAGATTTGCAGAGCAAAACTGAACCACAAGTCAGGTGCCAAAGTTGTGTCTCCCATGGGTTTTTATTCATGAGTCAACTCTCATTTTCTAAAGAGCCTAATTTTGCTTTAATATTGAAAATTTTTATTGTTAAAGAACTTGTAAATTAAAAGAAACATTACTCAGTGAGGTTAGTCAGACCCAAAGGCTATATATCTTAAGCAAGCTTCTACAGAGTTAGAATAATGCCAGGGTGGGGAGGCAGGAGTGGGTGGGTGTGGGGGAGCACCCTCATAGAGGCAGGGGAAGGAGGGATGGGATAGGGAGTTTCCTGAGGGGAGACATGAAAAGGGGATAACATTTGAAATGTAAATAAAGAAAATATCCAAGAAAAGAAAAAAACATGAAGGAACAAGAATAAAGAAAATAAGGGGTTATTGCTTAGTTGGCAGAGTGCTTGCTAAGCATGCATAAAGCTGTGGGTTTGATCTCCACCTTCCACATTATAAAAGGAAAGAGAAGTAAATCAATAAAATTGCTTCTCAAGTCAGAGTGAAACAGAAGTGCATGTGATATGGTGTCCTAAATAACTGCATAGTGGCCTATGCAGAGATGGCGTGGGCTGTGTGCACAGGTATGTGTAAGAGTCAGGTGATAGAACATCCCAGGCAGGCCCTATTGTCTTATTTTTTTTTTAAAAGAAGGGCCTAGCCTTTAAGTAGTTCCTTTTAACCAAGTCACTAGGTTCCCTTTATCAAAAGTCAGGGTCTGTATTAGTAGAACAGGAACAGTTCAGTGTCATCCTGTCTTGTCACTGTGACAAAATAAACAAGCAACTAAATGGGGTAAGATTTATCTTCTTCATGGTTTCAAAAGATTTAGTCCATCATGGCATGGAGTGGGTGGGCAGAGAGGCATAGTGTGGTGCCAGGAGGGTATGCATGGAAGGAATATAGGGGAGAGAAGAGAGAGGGGAAAGAGCAGGACTTTTCATGTAACCTTGGTTGGCCTAGAATACCCTACATATATAGGCCATGATTTCCTTGTCTCTCAAGAGATTCACCTGCTTCTTCTGGGATTAAAGATATGCACACCTCTATCCTAGACTTTTCCTGAATATTTTAGCTAACCTATTATATAGAATGTAAAAGTTAAAAACACCCACCAAGAAAAGGATGATACATCTTTCTCATCAAGATAAAATATATGAAATTATAGTGAAACATTCCCTTGAAAATTGGTAATGTGTATGTTCCTTTTCAGTATGTCAGGTACAATATCTGAAATCTATAATTTAAACTTTTCTAGAACATTTTATTCCTATATTTGCAAAATTCTTATGGAAAGGGACCCAAGGTAGCAGAAAAGCCTGGAAAGTACTGTTTTTCAACACTTTCATGACTTATATCATGTAAAACTAGAAAGTAAAATATCAAAATGCACCTCTAAAGAATGCAGTTCTTGCAAGGCAAAAGACACCGTCAAAAAGACAAAGCGGCAACCAACTAACTGGGAAATGATCTTTACCAACCTTACATCCGACAGAGGGCTAATATCCAAGATATACAAAGAACTCAAGAAGTTAAACTCCAGAGAGGCAAGTAACCCTATTAAAAAATGGGGTACAGAGCTCCACAAAGAGTTCTCACCTGAAGAATATCTAATGGCTGAGAAGCACCTAAAGAGATGTTCATCATCCTTAGTCATTAGGGAAATGCAAATCAAAACAACCCTGAGATTCCATCTCACACCAGTCAGGATGGCTAAGATCAAAAACACAGGAGACAGCAGTTGTTGGCGAGGATGTGGAGAAAGAGGAACACTCCTCCACTGCTGGTGGAATTGCAGGCTGGTACAACCACTCTGGAAAGCAGTCTGGCGGCTCCTCAGAAAACTGGGCATGACACTTCCGGAGGATCCGGCTATACCACTCCTGGGCATATACCCAGAGACTTTACCTGCATGCAATAAGGACACATGCTCCACTATATTCATAGCAGCCTTATTTATAATAGCCAGAAGCTGGAAAGAACCCAGATGTCCCTCAACGGAGGAATGGATTCAGAAGATGTGGTATATTTACACAATGGAATACTACTCTGCAATTAAAAACAATGAATTCACGAAATTCCTAGGCAAATGGTCAGAACTTGAAAATATCATCCTTAGTGAGGTAACCCAATCACAAAAGATCACACATGGTATGAAGTCACTGATAAGGGGATATTGACCCAGAATCTCAGAATACCCTAGACACAATCAGCATATCAATAGATTTCTAAAAAGATGGAAGGAGAGACCCCTGGTCCTGGAAAGACTGGATGTAGGGGAACGCCAGGACAGAGTAATGAGAGGGGGTTGAACGGAGAAAAGAGGGAGGGAAGGGGGCTTATGGGACTTTCGGGGAGGGAGGAAACGGGAAAGGGGAAGTGATTTGGAATGTAAATTAAAAAAATAAAATAAAATTAAATAAAAAAAAAAAAAAAAAAAAAAAAAAAAAAAAAAAAAAGAATGCAGTTCAGCATGATCTATGCACAAACCAGATTAATAAGGACATTAATATTATCCAAATCTAATGAGATCAAAAGCAAATAGGAAGTTGGATATTATCCCATATGAAATATTTAGGAGGCCTGTGAATTAGAGATTATAATACACATTTAGAGAACAAACAGTCTTCCATAATATAGGATTATTGAAAACCTGATAACTTCTGACAGAACAGTCAATGCTGGCTCTACTAAGTCAAGTCACATCCAGAGTCTTCCATGCAGCAGTCTACTATATAAATCTATATTGAACATCTTAAGTAGAAGGCATTATTCAAATCTCAACAGAAAAGGTGTCTTTATCAAGTCTTGCCACTTCCAGTGCCAAAGCTTTTGTTTTAGACCCACAGACAACACTGTAAGAGAACATCTCCCCTACCAAATAACAGTTAGGGTCAGTGTGGGCATTTTCTTTGTTTTGCTATTGGTATTTTAGTCACAAGAACCAGTGACATTATGTCTCATGTGGCTTCCAGATAATGCAGGTTTAATCCTAAATCTACTTGCCTGCTAGTTAAGTTTCTGTCTCAACCTGACCCAATCTCAACTATACTCAAGACTTGCCCATCAACTGAGATGTTATGTGTTAAGTGAATTTCATCTTTTAAAACCTATGTTAAGTGAATTTCATTTAAAAAAAAAATAGTGGTCACAGAATTCACCTTCCCATCTTCAAAAGGCCTTATGCCAGGTTTTGCTATGTTTCAAGTACCTGAACTATAAATTTTATTTGTGGGAAATAACTTACCTTGGCGCTTCATGCATTAAGATTCAAGTCTTGACTCACAGAACTGTTCAGAGATTATAAAAATTTCTAAGATGAATCTAATTTTCTGGTTCTATGTGTAGAGAAACTGACTTAACTTTCACTAGAAAATAAGTTTTCTTAAAGGCTGTCATCCAATGTGCAAATTAAGTATTATGGATGGCTAAGGCTCTCCTTATTCCTAAAGAGCATCAACTGGAGGGCCCATAGTAAGAGGAACAGCACATGATAGTAAGCGTACACCTTGACAGTTGCCAGTTGCCGCACTGTTCTTTCTCAGCCTTCCAGGGTTGTCTCTGAGCCACAGTTGAAGATGGTAGGGATTTATTATCAATAAACAAGTACAAAGGAGCTTTCTCCAACACTGGTTCCTGTCATCATTAATCAAAGACACAATATGTGCCAGAACTGAAATAAGAAAAATGGTAAACATTCATCAAGTTTTGGTATATTCCCTCTCTTCATTTGAAAGATAAAAGACAGATATAAAATGAAAAGTGTGCATGGGGAATGAGAGAAGTGAGTAGTCTTCCTGGGGTGAGGGATGAACTAGAAAAGTAGGCTTCCACTATACAGCCCTGGGAACACTAAGTCCAGACTTCAAGTGTCTACTGGCTAGACATAAGTCCAAGTTATAATGAAAACTCAAGCTTACCTCAGCACCCGTAATTTACATCCTTGGCATTTCAACGCTTCACATAAGGTCTTTAGTCCATTGTCTTCTAAGTCAGTATCTTTCAGGTCAAGATGTGTTATCTTATTGTTGGAAACCAAGAAACTAAAATCCTGACAGCTATTCAGGAAACAGACAGCTCTGAATCTTCAAAAGAAATATATGCAGAATGATTATATAATCATCTCCACCCATAGATGCATCTCCTTCTCATCTCTTAGCTGACTCTGGGTTTCTTATACTCCAGGGTAAAGCTCCAAAACAACAACAACAACAACAACAACAGCAACAACAGGGCTATCACATAGCTTTGGATTTGTAGCCTGACAACTGGTATTCTCAACTAATTCGACATTACTGGAGTTGAAAATGGAAATGAAAATCAGGAAAGTTAGAAGCATCTCAACTTTTAGGAATGACTACCACAATTATCATGGTCACTCCAAATACTGAAATGATAATATCAACTTACAACACTTAAATCCTTTCTATAATCAAAAGTAAATACACAAAATCATCTATAACATGTTTATTATTAGCAACCTATACTGTTGCAGATATGCCATTGTTTTGTGGGCTTAAGTATACAGAAGTAGGATAGATAGCAAATAAAAAGGTTCATCTTCCAATTTCTTTACTTCCTAATTGCATTTTTATTTAATAAACTTGACTTTTCTGCAGTGCCTCTCCTAGACCAGAATTCTATCTGTCCATACTTCACCTTAAATAGTAACCCCCTGGAAACCACTTCCCTCCTTTCCAGCTCATTACCCAGCAGTCTTCCTCCATTCCTTCTCTCCCTAGCTTAGTGCCCTCAGGAAAGTACTTTTGCCCATTTACACAGCTAACCATATTCCTATGTCATTCTATAAGTATAAATTAGAAGCATTTTTTTCAGGGGAAAAATTAACTTACCACCAAGAAGCCTAATTGAGAACAGTCACCATGGTATCATCCCTTAGAGTGACCCTTCTGTTTTAAAAGAAACTAGCCAAAAAGTAGCATTGATTATTAATATTTACGCCAGTGACATTTGAGGAAAGATAATGTGAGGGAGATGCTCAGAGATGAGTAAAAAGGACTCATACATCCAGTGGCCTCTCCTTATCTATATGTTAAAATATGGCAGCAGAGCTCACAATGAGATTCTAGGGAAAATATTTGGTAAGAAGCTAGAAAATTCTTAATGGAACCTCAAAACCACATGCCAACTGCTACTACAACCATTGCATCTTTCCCAGAACAAATGAACTCATATTCCCATATTCTCAGGCATGCTCCATTTTTCCTGTTCTTAGAATGTTTTGTACAGTGATTGTAAATACAGTCACACATCACTTAATGAAGAAAAAAATTATGTTTGGAATATTTCATGATTTTTGGCCTTGTGCGAACAGTTATACATACTCACATGGATCTAGGTCACTAGGCAACAAGAGTTATGGGTCCACTACCATTCCTCATTGACCAAAAGCCTTTGTGTGTCATATGACAGTTTCTATTTATTACTATTTTCCCCTAACAAGTAAGAGTAGAAGGTAAGACAAAGAAAAACACTGGAAAACCTCCATTAAAATTTCTCATGTGTCAGGTAGTGGTGAGATACTCCTTTAATTGCCCCACTCTGGAGACAGAGGCAGGTGGTCTCTTGAGTTTGAGGCCTGTCTTGATTTACAGAGTGAGTTCCAGGGCTATACAGAGAAACCCTGTCTCCAAATATCAGCTCCCCCAACCCCCCATGTAAGTCTTACATTAGTTTTTGTAGGTTACATTTTGGGTGACTTAATTCTTCATTCAAAATTTTCATCAATGATTCATCAAGTCTGCTTTCATACAGATCCATTTCTATCAGGGATACATTTGTATGAAGCACAGAAAACAGATCTTGCCAGTAGTGAATGATTCGAACAGTAGCATCTTCAAGACTGCATAATTGGAAAAAAAGAAAGACTAGTCACTTTTGCCTTAGAAGATGCTATTGGATAAAAATATGCTATGAAAGAACATTAGGTACATCTTTGCTATGTACAGTCCACCAAAAATCTTCTCTGGCTGCCCCAAGACTATTTATCCAACCCTACTCCCTCATCTATTCTCATCCATTTCCCTCAACATATATGAAATAAAAACTATACAGACTTCACTTGGTAGCAAGAAACTCAGGGGGCAGGGGGAAGAAGTCTGATTTACATTATCTGTGTGCATTTTTTTTAAATTTTGAGATAGGATCTCCCTGTGTATCTATCCCAGCTAGTCTAGAACTTGGTATGTAGACCAACCTGAACTCAAACTAACAGATCTGCCTCTGTAGTGCCCAGATTGAAGGTGCGATCAACTACATCCAAGCTTATGTATCTGCTTTCCTGTAGGTATATGTGCCAGTGTATGTACTCAGTGTATGGACACCAGAAGACAATCTCAGGTGGTGTTCCTTGGGTTGTAGTATTTTGTTTATGAGACAAAGTTTCCTCACTGGCCTGGAAATTGCCAAATAGGCTAGGCTAGCTGGCTAATGAGTTCCAGGAATCTGCTAGGAGTTGTCTTCCCTGGCACCCTGATTATAGATTCTTGTCACATTGTGATTACACATGCATGTCACACTGCGATTATACATGCATGCCACTCTCTGCAATGTGGTTCTTAATGTTTAAGGCAGGTGCTTTATCTATTGATCTGTCTCTCCCCAGCCCTTTGTATTGTAATGAAATTGAAATGAGGCTGGGTGTTGCTTAATGGTATTCATTTAGTATGTTTTAAGATGTTGGGATTTTGAGTCCCAACCTTGGGGAAGGGAAATTTAATAAATGAAACTGCACAGTGGTAGGCTATGGAGATCTTAATTTGTGGAAACCACTCAAGAGCTTCGTATTTACAAACACCTTAGACAAATAGTGAGCCAGACCGATAATTGTCATTAAACTTGTCATATCTAATAAGCTGTGATGACTGGCAGCTATATGAGTCAACACTCAGTGCATAATAGCTATTATTTAATGTATGTTTGAATCAATTATCTGTTTTCTAGACAAACACCTCTATGTCTCAGTTTTGGAATTTTAGGAATTGTAACATCACACTTATGTAATTCTCTTGGCATCAGAATTAAATTAGATAATATATTAAGCATCTTGTCTACTATAGAATTGTATGCCACATAATAAGCTTTCACTTTTAGTTAAATATAACAATTTTATAGTTCAAATCTTCTCACAAATTTAGGATCAAAAAAGACAACTTCATGAAAGGTAAAAGGGTAAATTCATATACAGAACAGTATAGTGTAGAGGGATAGAGGACAGGTAGATGACCTGAGTATATCAGCCTCAGCAAGAGATTTCTAGATGGGTTATCTAAAAATAACTTCCATACACTGGCTAAGCAATGTTTCCTTCTGTAAAATCTACTTCCTTCCTTACCAGTAAACTCAACACTTACCACGTTTCACCTGTAGGTTTTAAGTCCAACATATTTTTCCAGTCTGCCCTTGCTGTCAGTCTCATCGTCTGTAGAGAGTTGCAGTGCTTAAGACAGAAAGAATATATACGCAATTGGGGTTCTTCATCAACCCTCACAATAATCTTTTGGAAATACATCAGTGCCCGAGTGATGAATTCTTCATCTTGAGTCTCATATATACAGTGAAGCAAGTCTTGAAATCTCAGCTGTGACAAAGAGTCATCCTTTTCTAATGCTTCCAGACACACAAGTAACTCTTCTTTTACCTCCATGGATATTGTAAGGTTGAAAGTTTCCTCCAGTTGTCTTACTCTGTCTTTATTTAGTAGACCAAACAAAAAGCATTTCATCTGCTCCAAATGAGGGTCATGAAAACTGTTGCTTTCTAGCAGCAGATACAAGTTTTCGAAAGGTTCAGAGGGATAGTCTTTTTCTTCTGGATTCTCTCTCAGCAAGTAAAACAGAGCTCCAAAAAACTCCTGAACATGGAAGTGAGTGAACATGTAGCAGTTTTCATACTTGGTATCCTGCTGAAGAACCTTTGCATCCAGGAAAAGCGAGACGTCATCTCTGGTTAACTCATGCTTTCGGAGATTTTGCTGGTAGAGCACATGCTTCATAGTCCAAATGCCTTCAACAGCAGCCTGGCACAGGCTCCTTAACAGTGTTTCATTGGGAAGAGTAACAGAGCTCCCAGGTATGCGTGGAAATAAGCTGCAGACATAGTATGTGAACAGAGCCGTGCTAGTTTGGCAGGTCTCCTCAACACTGCCACCTTTCTCCACGTGCTCCTTGAGAAAAGTACAGATCATCTGGCACACGTGACACACGTGGCACATCTGGAAAAGCCTCCCATTCTTTCTTATTGAACAAACTGCATTCATAGCCCATGTCTTATCTTTCAACAAATGGTGGATATAGTCCATCCTTGCATTCTTAGTCAGCCCCGGAAGCTTTACACGATGAGGCTTCTGCAACAAAGGCACTAGTCGCTTCCAAGCTGTGAACCTTGTTGTTACTAATAAGTAGGACTCAGGAAGCATCACTTTCCTCAGCAAACTACTAATGAGAAAAGACACTGGGTGCTTCTGAGTCCAATCTTTACACAGTGCAAACTCTGGCTCTTCAAAGGAGAAATCCAGTTCATCAAAACTATCAATTATAAAAAGGAGACTGCTGGGTTTGGACAGGATCTGTTCAATGGGGCTCTCGTTGCGAGGCCAGTGCTTCGATATTAACTGAGCAAAGCTTTCCTCCTTCACTTGGCTAATTTCTCTCCCACTGAGATAAAAAACATGGGTAAATTGCTGATAGAGATTGCCATCAGCCCATTCTAAGATTGCCTTTTTTAACAATGTTGTCTTCCCAATTCCAGCAGCTCCACAAAGGACTACTGTTTGTGGAATCTTAGAAGTTTGAATATCCACATCAAATATATGCCGCAACAGCTTTTGGTCTTTCTGAGTAATTACACAATTTAAAGTTGCAGATCCTCCAGGGAAAGAAGTATTATCCCACATCATAAAAAATTTTTCCTTTATTACAGTTCTGTAGTTTATTCCATCATCTAAGTCAGTTAGAACGGAAAAGAACCAAAGACACACATGATCAAAACAAATTCTTTAATTTCAATTTTAAGATTCTCACTGCCTACCCATACCCTTCTCTGTCCACCCTTTCCTCTTTCTCTCAGTCATATAGGTATTAGGAATTGAACCCAGGTCCTTCTGTAAGAGCAGCAAGTGCTCTTAATTACTTAGCGCTTTTTCTTTAGACCTCTAGGTTAACTTTTGACTAGGCATTTCTAAATACTGTATTCTTGAAATCCCAAGTCAATATGGTTTTGGGTCTGACTTTGGCCATAACTCCAGTTCTATTGATTTTGAATGACTGATAGCAATGGTACATTGACAGTAAACTGTTCAACTGAATAATGGTCCTTAGAAACTAACCCTGCCATCATAAAGTAAAAAAAAAAAAATACAAAAACTGACCAAAGTTTTTGTCCTCAGACACTATTTCCTCTTTAGAAACTTTGTCTTCCATCTCATCCTCTGTCTTCATGGTCTTTGTTGTTCCTGAAATAGGTTCCAAGAGGATCATGAGATTTACCAGAAATAGAGTTTTAGGAATGTTTAGAATGGGGCCAGAATTTTTCTGTTGTGATTCTATGACTATCCGGGTGTAGCGCTGAATTAGTTAAACTTCTTTGACTCCCAGCTGGTTGCATGCACACTGCACCTATCCAAGTGGTGTGGATTCACAAATGAAGGACACACACACACACACACACACTAATTTTGATATACCTTGATTAACTCAATGTCTATCAATTTCTAAACCTTCCCGGCTAGCACACACTCCCCTCCAGTATTTGAGTTAACATCTTAAAATCTATATTTTATCACTGCTACCCCAAACCCAATTGGGGGAATGGCCCCAGGGCCACTTTCCCAGAATCTTACATGCTGGTGGGCCTTTAAGTCTGTTCTCCTTGCTCCCCTGTCATGCTGATTCTCCTCTTCCTTTCCTTCTCTGTCCCTTGACCACACAGTCTAAATGTCTCACCTCCATCTCCCTGCCCAGCCATTGGTTGTACAGCAATTCTTTATTAGCAATAGAAGTCAGCTGGGGGCATCAGACCCTCAGTGTTTGGAAGTGCAGCTTTTGAGAGACAAATTAAGACAAAGCATTAGAACAAATTTCCAACATCTGGGTTTAATAAAACTAGAGCCAAGAGCCTCAAAAACTGCACCAGGTTATCTGAGGAAGAATGTGGTAAAAATACTAGGGTGAACTTTTGCTCCCCTCTCTGCTCTAACATCAGGCACAAAATCTCCCTGTGCAATAGAATCAATAAAGAAAATCAAACTGAGGGAAATCTGGAAGTGAAAAATTTAGGAACTCAAAACAGACATTAGAGGAAAGCCTCACCAATAGAATAAGAGATGGAAGACAGAATTTCAGGCATTCAAGACATGGTAGAAGAAATGAATACTTTGGTCAAAGAAAATGTTAAATCTAAAAAAAATTCTGGCATGCTATTCTGAAATCAGGGACACTGTGAAAACACCAAATCTAATGATAATAGAATAAAGGAAAGAGAAGAAACCTAAATCAAAGACACCGAAAATATTTTCAAAAAAAAAAATCAAATCCTATAGAATAAAAATTTACTAACAATCTATCAAGTACAAGAAGCATATAGGACACTAAATAGACTGTAAAAAGACCTCTCAGCACATATTAAAATGTTAAATGTACAGAATAAAGGATATTAAAAGCTTCAAGAGAAAAAGACCAAGTAACATAAAGGCAGGCCTATTAGAAATATACCTGACTTCTCAATGGTGACCTTAAAAGCTGCAAGTGTCTGAACACATGTTCCACAGACTCTAAGAGACCAAAAATGTCATACAAAGAGACCTACACACATACACACAGACCAAGATCCATACCCAGACATGGAGAGAGACAGAGACCCACCTCCAGACCAAGACAGACACAGACACACCCACACCCAATGGCCCACCCCCAGACACACACACACACACCCAATCCCCAGACACACACAGACCCTCCCCTTCAGAGAGAGAGAGAGAGAGAGAGAGAGAGAGAGAGAGACCCACCCCTAGACACAGAGAGAGACAGAGAAACTAAGACCCATATCCAGACAAAGAGATCCACTCCCAAACACACAGAGACAGAGACCCACCCCCCAGATACAGACAGAAACCCACCCCTAGAGACCCACCCCCCTACAGCAGACAGACAAATCCCCCACAACAAACCAGTGGATGGAGACCCACCCCCTACGACAGACGGATGGAGACCGACCCCTCATGACAGACAGACACATCTCCCTCCCCTAACAGTCACTCCCCCGCCCCAGTCAACCCCCATCCCACATGGCTGACAGCCACCCCCCACCCCACAAGTGACAGCCACCCTCCCACGTGACAGACACCCCTCACATGACAGACACACCCCCACGTGACAGACACACCCCCACCCTGCCATCCTCCCACGGCAGACAGGACAGACAACAAAACAGGAATCAAACACTTCTCATTGATATCTCTTCACATCAATGGTATCATTTTCCCCAATAAAAACATACAAACTAACAGAATGGATTTAAAAAAACATGATCCGTCCTTCTGCTGCATCTAAGAAACACACCTTAACATCAAGGATAGAGATCACTTCAGGGTAAAGGATGGAAAAAGGCATTCTAAGCAAATGGCCCGAAGAAGCAACTGATAAAGCCATTTTAATATTTGACAAAATAGACTTCAAAACTAATAAGAGATATGGAAAGATATTACATATACAAAGGAAAAACTCACCATGAGAACATTGCTATTCTAAACATCTATCCCCAGAGACTTAAGGGCACCCAAGTTTGTAAAGGAAAACACTACTAAGCTTAAATCACATATGGAACCTCACACATGCATAGAGACTTCAATCCCCCACTATTGCCAATAGACAGGTCATGCACACAAAAACCAAACAGGAATGCTGGAGCTAACTAACATTATAAACCAAATGAACCTAACATATCTCAGAACATCTCGCCTAAGCACAAAATTACCTTCTTTTTAGCACCTCATGAAACTTTTTCCTAAACTGGCTACATACTAAGGACACAAAGAAGATTCAGCAGATACAAGAAATTTGAAATAACACCCTGAGTCCTATCTGACAACCACATATTAAAGCTAAATATCAATGACAATAGAAACAAAAAAGTTTCCAACTCATGGAAACTAAACAATTTACTACTGAATGAAGAATGGGTCAAAACAGAAATTAAGAAATTAGAGACTTTCTAGAATTGAATGAACATGAATATACAACATATCCAAACTTATGAGACACAATAAAGATTGTTCTAAGAGGCATTAAGTCCTTACATAAAAAATTGGAGAAATCTCATACTAATAACAGTACCCCTAAAAGCTTTAGGACAAAAAAAGAAATCACACCCAAAAGGAGTAGATGTCAAGAAATAATGAAAGTCAGAGTTGAAATCAATAAAATAGAAACAAAATGACAAAGAATTAATGAAACAAAGATTTGGTTCATTGAGAGAAAGAAAAAATCGTTGACAAGCCCTTTTATGCAAATTAAAAGGCAAAGAGAATATCCAAATTAACTGAATTAGAGGTGAAATTAACAACCAAGGAAAGAGAGAACCATAAAGTCATACTTTAAAAAGCAGTACCTTACAAAATTGGAAAATCTAAAAGAAATGGATATTTAATACACAGCACCTATCAAGGTAAATCTGGATCAGACAAACAGTTTAAACTGGTTCATAATCCCTAGTGAAACTCATAATCCCTAGTGAAACAAAAGCGTCATGAAAACTCTACCACAAAACAAAACAAAAACTCAGAACCAGATGGTTTTAGCTTGAAATTCTATCAGACTTTCAGAGTTAATGCTAATACTCAAAATTATTCCACAAAATAAAAACAGAGGGAACATTGCCCAACTTATTTTTGAGGCCACAGTAGCCCTATATCCAAACTCCATAAAGATCTAATAAAGAATTACAGATCAATTTTCCTTATGAACATAGATGCAAAAATTCTCAGTAAAATATTTGTAAACCAAATCCAAGGACATCATCAAAAGATCAGCATAATAAAATAGGCTTCATATCAGAGATGCAGGGATGGATCAACATAAATCAATTAATAAATGTAATTCATCATATAGCAAACCTGGAACAATTCTATAAGATCATCTCACTACATGAAGAAAAAGCCTTGGACAAAACCCAACATTCCCTCACAATAAAAGTCCTAGAGAGGTTAGGGATACAACAGACACACAATAAAGACAGATGATAGCAAGCCCATAGCCAATGATGTTGGAGAGAAACTCGAAGCAATTCCACTAAAATCAGAGACAAGACTGTCCTCTCTGTATATACCTTTTTAATATAACACCGGAAGTCTTAGCTAGAATTAGACAATAAAGGACACAAATTAGAAGGGACAAAGTCAAAGTATCTTCATTTACTGATGATACAATAGTATATGTCAGTAACCCTATAAATTCCACTGGAAACTCCTACAGCTGATGAACTGTTTCAGCAAAGTAACCAGATACAAAATTAACACAAATCAGTAGCTTTCCTATATTAAAATGATGAGTGGTAGACTGAGGAAGAAATCAGGAAAACATCTTTGACAATACCCACAAATACAAAATAACTTGGGGTGAATCTAACCAAGTAAAAGACTTGTATGATAAAATGTCAAGTCTTTGAAGAAAGAAATTGAAGCTCTCAGATGGAAAGAATTCCCATGTTCATGGATCAGTAAGATTAACATAGTAAAAATAGCCATTCTACCAAAAGCAAACTACAAATTCAGTGTAATCCCAAGCAAATTTCTGACAATTCTTCACAGGTTTTAAAAGGACAATTTTCATCTTCATATGGAAACAAACACCAACCAACCAAACTAAAAACAACAACACCACCACCCCAAACTCCTGGATAGCTGAAAAATAGAACTGCTACAGTAACATCATTCCTGATTTCAAGTTGTGTTTTAGAGCTATAGTAATAAAAATAGCATGGTATTGGCACAAAAACAGACAGGCTGACTAGTGGAATCAGACACCCATAAATCCACACACCAATGGACATCTGATTTTTGACAAAGATGCCATAAATACACACTGGAAAAAAGACAGCATTTTTACCAACTGGTGGAGGTCAAACTGGATGTTTGTATGTAGAAGAACATAAATTGATCCACACATAGCACTCTGCACAAGACTCAACTACAAATGGACCAAAGACCTCAACATAAAATCAGATACACTGTCATACAGGTCCTTCACTTGCTTGGTAAGATTTACAATACTATATATTATTTGTGGCTATTGTGAATGATGTTTCCCTAATTTCTTTCTCAGTTAGTCATTTGTACAAAGGAGGGCTACTGATTTTTTTTTGAGTTGATTTTGTATCCGTCCACTTTACTAGAGGGGTTTACCAGTTGTAGTAGTTCTCTGGTAGAATTCTGGGGGTCATTTATGTATACTATCATATCATCTGTGATCAGTGATACTTTGGCTTCCTTTGCAATTTGTGTCCCCCTGATCTTTAGTTCTCTTACTGCTCTAGCTAGAACTTCAAGTACTATATTGGATAGATATGGACAGAGTGGGCAGCCTTCTCTTGCCCCTGAATTTAATGAAATTGCTTTAGGTTCCTCTCCATTTAATTTGATGTTGGCTATCAGCTTGCTATATATTGCCTTAATTGTGTTTTGGGCATAACTTTCATCTGAGAGGCTACATCCAGCAGCTGATGGAAACAGATGCAGAAACCCACAGCCAACATTAGGCAGAGCTCAGAGGAAGGATTGAGGGAACCAGAGGGGTCAAGACCACCACAAGAAGACCTATAGAATCAACTAACCTGGGCCTATGGGGACTCACAGCGACTAAACCACCAAAGAGCATGCATGGCCTGGACCTAGGGCCCCTACACACACACACACACACACACACACACACACACACACACACACACACACACACACAGAGTCTTGGAGTGTGGTCTGTCTCTGAATTGGACCCTGTCGTCTGCCTTTGGATTTGTTTCCCCTAGCTGGGCTGCCTTTTCTGGCTTCAGTGGAAGAGGATTTGTTTAGTCCTGATTCACCTTGATGTGTCAGGGTGGGTTGGTGGTAGTGGTGCCTTCCCTTTTCTGAGAAAGGGAGCAGGGAATTGAGGAATGAAGGAGGCATAAGATGTGACTGGGAGGACAGGAGATGGGGCTGTGATCAGCATATAAAATGAATAAATAAATGGAAAAAAATAGATGCACTGAACCTGATAGAGAAAGTGAGGAATAACTTTGAACTCACTGGCCCAGTAGACTTTCTGACCTGAATATCAGTAGCACAAACAGTAAGAACAATAAATGTGACCTCATGAAATAGAGAAGCTTTTGCAAGGAAAAGGACATTCTCACTTGAACAAAGTGTCAGCCAACAGAATGGGAAAGGATTTATCAACTGCACATCTAAAAGAGGGCTAATATTTAAAATACATGAAGAACTCAACTAACTATCAAGCAAACAAATAACCCAACTAGAAAATGGGGTATAGATCCGTAGTGGCTATTCCTGGTTGTCAACTTGACTATATCTGGAATGAACTAATCAAGAATTGGAAGGCTCACCTATGATCCTAATCTGGAGGCTCAGAGATACAAGTTTCTGACCTGGATCTTGGCATGGAGATCTTGAAGCATAGTGACTATGAATTTCAGAAGATTAAGATAAGGAGATCTCTGAGTTCAAGGTCATCTGGGATTAAAGACGTGGTGGCACACGCCTTTAATCTGGGCCACACCCTCTGCTGGAGACCTATATAAGGACATTGGAAGACGACTCTGACTCTTCCTTGACTGCTTGCCTCGTGGGACTGAGCAACTGCTAGATCCTTGGACTTCCATCCTCAGCTGCTGCTGACCATTGTTGGGGAGTTGGACTACAGACTGTAAGTCATTGACAAATTCCCTAACTATATAGAAACTACCCAATACGTTCTGTGACTCTAGAGAACCCTGACTAATACAAGATCTAAAAAGAATTTGCAACAGAAGAAGCTCAAATAGCCGAGAAACACTTTTTAAAAAGTCAAAATCTGTGGTTATTAAGGAAATGCAAATCAAATCTATCTCAAAATTTCATCTGTCAGAATGGCCAAGATCAATTTTTAAAAAAATATTTCGGCTGGAGAGATGGCTCAGCAGTTAAGAGCACTGACTGCTCTTCCTAAGGTCCTGAGTTCAAATCCCAGCAACCACATGGTGGTTCACAACATCCATAATGAGATCTGACTCCCTCTTCTGGGGTGTCTGAAGACAGTTGCAGTGCACTCACATAAAATAGATAAATAAATCTTAAGAATACAAAAAAAAATATTTCATGCTGGTGAGGATGGAGAGTAAGGGCTACACTTACCCATTTCTGGGGTTACTGCAAATGGGTACAGCCACTATGGAAATTGGTGTGAAGCCCCTCAGGAAGATGGGAATTGATCTACTTTAAGATCCAGCTATAACTTTCTTGAACATACACCCAGGATGTTTCACTCTACTACTTGCTCAACCATATTCATTGCTTCTCTCTTCTTAATAGCCAGAATTTGAAAACAACCCAGATGTCCCTCTACAAAGGAATGGATAAAGAAAATGCCATACATTTACACAATAAAGTTTTACTTAGCTGTTAAAATAAATGAAATTAAAATTTGTAAATAATGGATAGAACTAGAAAAAAAATCATTCCGAATGAGGTAACCCATATCCAGAAAGACAAATATAGTAGGATACTATCCTTTCCTTATATGTGAATGTTAACTGTTAAGTCATTGATAAACTATAATCTGTTGAACCAGAGAGGTTACATACAGAATAAGGGCAGAGGTATATGTGCGGGAGAATAGACTTCCCTAAGAAATGGAACTAAAATAGGATAGTTATGGATGGATGGAGGCATGGACCAGGATGAGAGGATCAGGTGGGGAGGAAGAGTGAAGAGTGGGATGAGAAAGAGAATCGGCAGAGAATTAAAACTGAGGACATGTGCTGCATGGTTTTATGTCAAACTGAAGTCATTTGAGAGAAGGGAACCTAAATTGAGAAAATGTCTCCAGAAGATCAGGGTATAGGTAAGCCTGAAGGGCATTTTCTTATTAAGGAGGGCCCCTCCCGTGGTGCCATCCTGGGTTGGTAGTCTTAGGTTCTGTAAGAAAGCAGGGTGACCAAGCCATGAGGAGCAAGCCAGTAAGCTTGCTCCATGGCCTCTGTAGCAGATCCGGCTTCCAGGTTCCTGCCCTGTTTGAGTTTGCATCCTGACTTGCTTTGATGATGAACAGTGATATGGGAGCATTAGTCAAATAAACCCCCTTTTCCTAAGTTGCTTTCATCATGACATTTTGTAGCAGCAATAGAAGAAGCCCTAAAAAAACACAGGGCCATTTGAGAGGTAGTATGGAAACTAATACAGTAAAAGCTTCCTACAATACTTATATATGAAGTATATACTTTTATCTAAATAAAATCACCAAATAACAGGGAGACAAAGCCCTAACTGGACATCTCTTATCAAATGAAACTTCCAGTATCATGAGTGGGATGCATTTGACTGAGTCACTGGCCAAGTGTTCCCTTGGGAACCCCTTAACAACCCAGGCTGTAGTGGAGACTATAGGTTGCTCTCCATAAACTGATGGTAGGGTCCCATCGTTGAAGACAACACTTTTACAACTCACTGAACATGGAAAAATCAAGCTGCCAACTTCATAGAGCCTTCATCCCTATGTTCTAGCATCTTTGGTACAGGAAGGTACTCTGAACATTACCAAAAGAAATCAAACACCAACCAGGTATTGATCTACAATCTGTCCTGCCTGCAAGATGTGTTACAGCAAGGATTGCACAAAGCTTGTGGGAGATACCAACCAATATCTGCTTGGACTTAAGGCCAACTCCTTAAGATGGACCATGCCTGACATTGCTTGTATGACCAAGAACCTGAGACTTGATAACCTATGGTCATAAAGTAAAACCAAACACTTCTGTTCTAAAACAAAAAAGTAGCAATAAAATGACTCCTATGACCCTCAGTTATATCATAGATGATGGCCTTGTTCAACCATCAGAGAATCTTCTTGCAGCAGAAGGGAACAAATTCAGAGACCCACAGCCAGACAATAGGCTGTGAAAGGCCTTAGGACAGTCAGTTCCAAGCAGGATATCTCCATCAAATCCCTGCCCTCAGGGATCAGGGACCCTTGCAGAAAAGGAGGTCAAAAGAGTTAAGAGACAATGAGGGTTGGAAGACAAGGTAAGGTCTTCTAGATCAACAGGACAGATAATAAACATATGAAATCACAGAGACTGGGGCAGCATGCACAGGGTCAGCACCAGATGGGGTTCTAGAGATGAAAGAAGTGGAAACATTCTCCCATCTTTAAGCCAGACGTTATCTCCAATTGATAACCACTTGCAAATAAAAATTTAGTTTTCTCCAAGTCTGTCTCATTGGGGAAACAAACTACTCTTGAGGGTCTACTGCATGCCCAGCAGAATGAGCTCAATGACATCTTTGGAGGTTCTTGGTCTCAATGTCATGTCAGAGCTTTAAAAAGATTTTATCTTAAAAACGTTTAATTTTATTTATACATTCTTTTCTTTTAACCCTCATGTTCTTTGCATATATTATGGCTCCAAGCTTAAAGTGTTTTTATGGGGTTCCTGAGTATGAATGAGTAGGTCTCTGTATTGACGTTTCTTGTGCCTTTTTGGGGCTCTTATACTTCTGTTTGCTTTGTCCTGTTCAAACGTGTTAGTTTTTATTATACTTTGTTGTTTCTTAGAAGCCTGTTTTCACATGAGAGAAGGGGATGGATTTGGAGACAGGGGAGGTAGGAAGAAACTAGAGTAGTAGAGGCAGGGAAAACCATAATCAAGATATATATGTAAAAAAATATTTTCAGTAAAAGGAAAAATACTTTCCTAAAAAAAAAATCAATCTGCCTTGACTATATTGTACCCGACAATACTTCCACTTTTTTTCAGGATTTATTTCTAGCTCTGCCATGTTCTAATTAGAAATATTTAGAAAGGTAACTCATCTTTCTGGCTTTCAGTCTACCCTTCTCCAAAGAAATGTCAGCAACATCTTCAGAGTACTGTCATGTGGATCAAATGTGATATGCTTCATGTGTCGCCTAGCATACAATAGGCATGTGTACATAAATGTTTCTTTGTCCCTTCCCTTACTCCCATCATATGACATAGAGCTCAGTCTTGTATAAGCATTGTGGTTGCAACCCTATTAGCAAGTATTACTCTGAAGTGCACTCAATTGGAATATGCTGCCATCTTCTAAGTCATTCTGAAAAAATAAAACCCACATATAAGCACTGTGGGTCTGTTACTACTTCACAAACATTTTCTGAAGCTATTTCCCAACATCACAATTTTCTGGGTAATTTCATATTAAATATCAGAAAAAGCCTTTTGCATCCTTGATTATAACTTTCAATGACTCAAGTGTTTCTGGTGTTTTCACTATAGGCTTGATTTCACTTGACACACTCAAGCTTTTAATCTTCAACCCTCATTAACCCATTTCCTACTAATAATGATTGATTATTAAACTAATTGATGGACCCCATGTCTTTCCAAGTGTAATAACTATTCAAATCCTGCTAAATCCTAGTGCCCTGAGGGCCCTCCCTTTAGTAACCAACTTGGCAGTGTTTTTTGAAAATTAAAACATGGATCTTACTTTGTGCTATAAACTTATTTTTATTTTATGTGTATGGGTGTTCGGTCTAGAATCACAGGCAGTTATTAGCTGACATGTAGGTGTTGGAAATTGAACTCGGGTCTCTGGATGAGCAACCAGGGCTCTTAACTGGTCCATCCCTCTTAGCCCTATTTTTTTTTTTTTTGAGACAGGGTTTCTCTGTGTAAAAGTCCTATCTGTCCTGGAATTTGCTCTTTAGACCAGGCTGGCCTTGAACTCAGACTCACCGCTTCTGCCTCCTGAAGCTCATATGCAACCACTGCCATGTGGGGCATATAATTTCAAATATAAATTGTCCTAAAACATGATATCCAAAATATATAAACAAGAAATTATACATTGACAAACCAAATTAAAAAAAACAAGTAAAAATAAACCCAAGTGAAAAATGGCTTACAGAGCTAAGTAGAATTCTCAACAGTAATTTCTAGTGGCTGAGAAACACTTAAATATTCAGCATCTTTAGTCATCAGGGAAATGCAAATCAAAACAACTCAGATTCCATCATATACACTTCAGAATGACTAAGATAAAAAAAACTAAAAGGACAGTTCATGCTTGTGAGGATGTGGAGCAAGAGGAACATTCCTCCATTCCTGGTGGAAGTGAAACTTAGAACAACCACTTTGGAAGGCAATTTGGCAGGTTCTTGGATAATTGGGAATAGGTCTACCTCAAGTCCCAGCTATACTACTGGGCATATACACAAAAGATGCTCTATTATACCACAACAACACTTGCTCAACTATATTCATAGCTTTATTTGTAATAGCCAGAGACTGGAAACAACCCAGATGTGCCCTCAACTGAAGAATGAATAAAGAAATGTGGTTCATTTACACAATGGAATACTAAGCTATTAAAAACAATATTATGAAATTTTCAAGTAAATGGAGGGGGAGCGGGGAGGGGGAAGGGGGAGAAGGGAGGGAAAGGGGGAGAGGGGAGGGGAAGGGGGAGAGGGGAGGGGGGAGTAAGCTTTGATTGGGATGTAAATTAAATAAATTAATAAAGAAAAACATTTGATACATTTGTGATTTGTACTATATTATTATTGTTGTTAACAATGTAACTAGTCTAATTGCATCTTGTTATGCCAAGTTTGGCTGATATCACTGTGAAGCCTGTTCTTTTTCTTGAAGGAAATAGAAGTAGTAGGTTCAGGGGAGAGTGGGTGAAGGGAGATGAGAGGAGCAGCTGCTGTTGGGATGAGAGAATAAAATAAAAAATAAAGTGGGAGATGTTCTACTCATTTGATTTTGTATTCAGCCGGAGCACCGTTTTGTGGCCTTCTCCAGTGCCTTGATTCCACCTCCTCTTTTGTGATTTTTCCCAGAGAGACAGATCTTGCAAGAGGTACCAAATTTAACTTTCTCTAAAATTCCTTGTTGACCTTTCACAATTCTCCCTCTATTCTTGGTAATGGTATTATGAAAGAAATAAATGGAAGTCAAAACATACAGACAGAAGAACTTACATGGAAGGTAAACAATCCTAGGGTTACATAGCTAATTTGTACTTCACTGTTCAGAGCAAGGGTTTTAGGGTTGTTTTTTAATGACATAGAAATATTTCTAATTAAAGATGAACCTGACAAAAATAAGCTTTTTATTTGTGTATAAAAGTGTTTGGGGGTGGGGAATGAGGAAACATTAAAGGTACACTGTATTTTCCCAGGGATTAAAGGATATGATCAAGGAAAATGAGACAACACTGTCTGCTTCCTGCCTTCATTGCACCAAGATCACTCCCTCTTTTTGTAGGTAGCTGAGTAATCTCTCCACCTGTTTCTATAGCTCATGCCTCCACCATGAGCTGAATCATCAGCAACTGTCTCCAATGTGACTCAGTGATGATTCCATCCACATCACCTTGGTTTCTAGGTCCTTCCATTAGCATTTAAACACATGAAAATCTAACTTGTCTTTAAGAAACATTCCCTTTCCTCCACAAGCCCTCCATCTTCCTAGTCAGAACCTCTTCAGGGTCCTCCTCTAAACATTTCCTATTTTGCTTCCTCAATTTACTGCCAACAAAGGTTGGGTAGTTTTTGCCAACAAGATTCCATATCGTTCAGACTTACTGCTCAAACTGACAGGAGATCTTGAATTCAACCATCTACCAGTAGGCAGGAACAAAAGGTGAAGCTATCATTGTAAAAAGATAGTATTTAGACAGAGCTCCTAGTAGCCAAATGAAAGATTAAACTCAAAATTAAACAGCAACAAGTCTATATTGACTTAGATGATTGAATATACAGTGCAAAAGAAACAAATCTCTCCTCAGAAGAGAAACTTCCACATTCTTTATGGAATTACCTCCCTGCCCAAGGAGGGAGTTATTAACCCCACCTGATTTATGCACACACCTTGACTCTTGTTTAGCTGTTTTTTTCCCCTAAGGAGACTATGTGGGGAAGCTGAGTAAATGCAGTGTGAGAAATTTCAAGTAAGAGTTAGTCATAAATCAATGAGGATAGAGTACTACTACTGGCTTAACAGAAGAGCTTGTTATGCCCTATTCATTTGATATTCCTGGGACGCTCTCCCTATCGCTCGCCCCCTCTTTCTCCCTCCTTCTCATCCCCCCCCCTCAGGTGGCACTATTTTAAAATGCATTATATTTTAAATGGGCTAGTGGGGAGTCAGTCTATGAGGCCTCCATGGGAAGTGGGGGGGGGGCATGCAGATGGCTTCCTACAGTTCTCAGGTGCTGCCTCTTTTTCCTTTTACTTGGCCATGGCTTACAGGAGTCATCACTTGTTAAATCAGTCAGCACATGGCACACGTTCCATAAGCACTTCTGTAAATTCTAATACGCTAAATTATCGCTTTAAAAACCTTTATAGCACCAGAAAGGCTTGAAACAAACAAGTCAGTGTATCAGGAAAACAAATTTATTTTGAGCAAGGGAGAAAGAGCTATCACACACAAGTAGGTGACTGACAAGTCTGGTAGGCATTCCAGAAAATATTCAAACTCTATAATCCCAGCAGATGCCAAAACCAATGCAAACCAGTAGGTACCAACTTTCAATTATCAAAATGGTTTTTTAAAAAATCCCTAACAACAATAGTATGTGATAAGAAATGAAGCAGATAATCTGGCATAAATGCTATGAATTGCCATAGTCTTAGATGAGTGCTCCAAACCACCAACAACTTTAAAAATGTGATTTTTCAATCCATACCTTCCTCAGAAGTTTATTCAATGCAATGAACTCTACATATAGAAAACTTTTTAAAAACTAAAATATATTAAATGCATACGGGCTTACTTGATTTCGGTTGTTTTGTTTGTAATTTGGGACAGGGTTTGTGTTACCATGGTTGTCCTGGAACTAGCTCTGTACACCTGACTAATGACGCTAATCAATCCACTTACTTCTGCTTTCCGGATGTCTCAGAACTAAAGGTGCTAAGCTACTCTTGATTTTTTTTTTAATCATTAGAATGGCATAACCAAGCAGCAGTATGGTAAAACAGGCAATGCCTGTTGGTCCCAAAGAGAAACTGAATGTGTTCCATAATAAACCTGTGAGGAGCATAATCATTGGTAACCCCTGAAATGAGAGCAATTCTGGTAACTGTTGGTATTGGTGTGGGTGTGAGTGCCAAAGCCTCGAACCATGGCTTGCTATAATTTTGATAGAGAGACATCTTGGCAGCCTGTAGGACCAGGACCTCCAACATTTGAAGAGGCTTATTTTGCTAACAGTAAGGAAAATCAGGAGGCATCAGACTAAAGGACCATACCTGCACCTGGTCCAGGAACAGAGGAAGGAGTGGCGTGGGTTCCCCAGGACTGCTGGGCAGTACTATAGACCATTTTAATTCAGGGCCTCAGACTAGGAGTTACTACTGATGCCAGTTAGGCCTCAATGCAAAGACCATTAAGTAGGAGCGAACCCCGAATCTAGTTTCCCATCCCACCTTGACCCCAATAGCCAGCAGACCCTCATGCAACAGCTGCATATTCCAGCAGGATCCTCACCCACACTAAAACTGTGTTAGGCTTTTCTCCATCCTCAGGTGCAGTCCACGTCCCTTTCCTAGTTTGTATGTACAATGTGAGCATCAAAAGGATTCCCACTGAACCCTTACTAGACTAAGAGCTGGAAAAATACATGTCCAAGACTCTCCTTCCATACCTCTGGTTTGGGTCGGTGTTAGAGATGAAAGTCAAGTCCTTGCGTTGAGAAACGAGTTAAACACCTGCCTGAGAAGCCTCCACAGGTTTGCTGAGAAAGGGGCTTGCTCTTTAGCCCTTAAGACCTCTAGGCTGTTGCCGCCTTTGGGAGGGGCAGGCTTTCCAGCAGGGATTGGTGGGCTGGTTCAGTTGGGCCTCAACACTGGTTCAGCGAATCTCTCTTCTGATTGGCTGTCTGGGTAAGCTCTCTGCTCTTTCTAGGCCTCCCAACTCTTGTCAGATGCAGTTCCTACCCAGGAAATAATTTCTGTGCCCAGCACAAGTGTAGGACCACGAGCATGTACTGGACTACAGAATTTGAATTATATTACTATGAAATATTTTTCGTTTTTGCTTTGTCACCGAATAAACAATTTTCCATTTTGACTATTGATGTTCTCGTCCTGCCTTCCCAAATTGGTACCATGTGCCTTTCCTCAGTATATAAGATCCATAACTTTCTGCAGCTCTTATGTTGATCTTCAGTTAGCTGCAATTTCTGATCTGTTTGCCTACGATTGCTTTGTTAAAGTAACTTCACAAGTGTTTCTTTATTATTCTTTTTTAAAAAGCAATTATTTTATTTACACCCGAAATGTTGCCCCTCCTCCCACCCCCCCTCCCAGAGTTCTTTACCCATCAACCTTCCCCTTCGCTTCTGAGAGGGTGCTCCCCACCACAAGTGTTTCTTATAAGCAAAAAGACGGAATCTGCTGCCTCACCCACTCTGTTCCAGTCCTTATATAGGAAAACCCTATAATTTCATAGTTAACAGAGTTTGTTATATTCTTGACATGTTACATTAGGGTTTTTATTTTATCTTGTGGCTTTCTGTTTCTTGGGGGTGTGTTTTCCCATTCTTTTTGGGGGTGGAATGTGTGTTTTGGGTTTGTTGCTTGAGTACAATCCTTTCTTGATTTGTTCTCCACAGTTAGAAAATCTGACTTATGTGGACTGATTTCCTACAGGTTTTCAAGTTGTTCTGTTACAGGTGCTTACTTTTGGCTGATGGACAGCAGCAGGTTTATCTTGATAGTCTGTTGTGTTGATCAGAGTTTTAGCTTTTCCCATTACAAACAGGAAACCAAATGTCTTTCCCTCTCTTTTTTATTTAACTTATTTCCCCCCCCCCCGAGAGCTTGTTTTCACTTTACCCTTAGAATGTGGAAATTATAACTGACATATCAGGTGCACCTATACTCATTAATCTGGACAAGAATCCAGTAAGTTCCTTAGATCTTCAGAAATTTTAAATTTAAATTAAAAGAACTTCAAGCAAGAGAAAGTTCTGTTTCTTCCTATCAGCCTGCTTTTCTCCTGTGGAAATGGAATTGCTGCGACTGCTTTACAGACCTCCGAGACCCATTCTAGCAATTTCTCTCTCTCTTTTTTCTTCCACTCCCATCTTTTCTCTTTCTATGCTTTGAAATGGGATTTAAACTTTATTTTCCATTTACTTATTAGGTATGTGTTTGTGCCTCAGCGCACATGTGGAGATGAGAGGAGAGTTGGTTGTCTGTGTCTACCACGTGGACTCTGGCTCAAAGTCAGGTCTGCAGGCTTGGTCGCAGATGCTTTTCCCCAACAAAGCATCTTACCAGCCCTTGGGTGTGACTTTACCCAAGTAATGTTGCTTATCTTTGGGGTCAAAATTAATTATCTTCTCCAACTATTAAAATGTTCAGGAAGCTACATAGAATTTCTTTTAACTCCCAAAAGCTTTGTCTACTCAATCCTTTAATATTTTCATTTTGTCTCCTGCCCATTAGCAGTTTTGTTGCCTCAAATGCACATTCTATTTGTTTCTCTGACAAATGGCTCTTTGTGGGTATTTATTTTTGCTAGCTGGTTGAGGTTCAGGTCTGGTTAACTGATATTTTAAGTGCCAGCAGTTCTACACCCGTGGAAACATACAGCAAAGTCTCATCCTCTTTAGTTGTTGAATGGGAGTGTGATGCCCACCATGGTTCTACAAGGACACCTGGAAAGCCTCTTTATTCTCTCCTTAAATTGTTCATACTGAGCATGAGGTGAGTTAGCCTACACTTTTCAGCTGCTTCTTCATTTTGTGGAATTCAAGGAATCAAGTAAGTTTTTATGGGTCTCCTAGGCATCAGGAATGCCACAGACCCAAGGCCCAAGCTTTATATTTTTGTATTTATTTTTATTTTTAATGTTAGAAAAACATTTCTGTTCTCACACTTGGGATATCTTCTGCTCTTCTCCACATATTCTCTAACTTGGTGCTCAGAGCCCAAGGATGATCTCTATAAACCTCAGTTCCCTGGTTTAGAAGCTGAAAGCTATAATCAGGGAGTGCAGGAGCTCATTTAAGTAGTTTTTCCCTAGGCTGGCCTTCACATTATCTACATATCTTTACTATAGCACCTCTGTCTTTTTTTTTTAACTTATCTTGAGAGATAGGAGACTTATTCACTTTTTGTTTTTAAAGATGAAAAAGGTCTGTTTCTCTCCCCTAGTTGAAGCAAAATCCCAGGTCCTCTCAAAATGAATTTAAAATGCTCAAAAGCCTTATCCCCTAACACAAAGAATATATCCTTAACAAGTGAGAATGTACTCATATGTTGCTGACAGTATTTGATGTTTCTATTTGATGTGCTAGGAATGCTGAAAATCAGTTACACACACTATGTACCTTTATTTTTTAAACATCATGATTAGCATTTCACAGATTGTAAGCAGAGTGGTAGAACAGCCCAACTTAGTGTTTGTTATTGGCTTATGTCACTACATTCAAGGATGACATGATTTATACATAAATAACAATCTTGGAGAAGAATAAGGTGAAAGGTTAAAACATGTCACCAGGACTGTGATGTCATTTCTGTCTTATAACAAAAAGTGAGAAGCTATGCCTATATTGTCTCTGAATGTGTGGGTCAGGGAGAGGTCCCAAACAGTGATTTCCAGATATGACCTTGATTGTCTTAAGAGATTTAGGCATCCAGAGTGTGCTGGGATAGAAACTCTGGATCACTCACCCTGCTATACACTTGTCTAGATAACATATAATATGCTTCCTATGTGAAAGAGACAAGTTTAGGCATTTTAATTGTACAAATCATCATCATCATCATCATAATTGTGTAGTGTGTCAGAGGGTAACTTAGTAGGAATGGTTATCAGTTATCTCCATCTACCATGTGGGTCCCCAAAACAGAACTCATGCCATCAGGCACTCTTGCCTGAGCAGCCATCTTGCAAGCCCCTAACTAATCATTTAACTCTAACAGCCTGTGAATTTGGTAGTGTTAGCGTGGCTGTTAGTGTTGTGGCTATTCACCTGGCTAAAGCTTAATTGAGTCAGCTGAGGTCACGTCGATAATAGGATTCAGGATCCAGGAGATCAGTGTCTTTTACTGACTATCCTAACCAAAGCTCCTTTCCTACTAAAATGTTCAGCTACTGCTGATTGTGTTCAAGTTTAAGGTAGAGCGTAGAAAGAATAGAAAACATTTTATGACTACATTTTCAACTGTGGGAACAAGGAAAAGACACTTATCACCATTTCACTTTCAGACTCCATTTAATCATGGGGCAATACTAAATTCAACGTCCCCACGTCTAGGGGAACAGGGGACTTCCCAATAACCGAACAGCCTGTATTATACAGAAACAGTTGTCTGAGTACAGACATCTCAAGGACAATTTCTCCACAATGCTGGCAGGGTTAAACTAAGTTCAGGTTCCCTAGGAACCTATTCCTAATCTGATAGGCAAAATTTCCCTTGCTCAATCCCTTACGTCAAAATATGATTGGGCAATGCTATAGCCACCCTGCTCCCCCTTGTTTTGTGGTTCCATCCTTTAAATAAGTTCTACAATTTCTCTTCAGGGTTGTAGTTCAGCTCCTGATTCTGCTCTGCAGCCCTGCTGGATCAGCAGCAGCTTGAGTACAGTAAATTTTTGTCATTTGCATTGATCTGGTTTTTAAGTTATGTTGGATTTATGTTGGATTTAAGCGGGACCCACAACATAACTATATCATAGAAGCCTAGGCCATTTCTTGTCTTTCTGAGATCCAGGACAGCTGAAGGTCCTTTCTGGTAAGCTCAAGGTCAGTTCAGGAACTAGCTACTAGCAAAGGTCCAAGCGAGGACCCAAAGGCACTCTGACCACCTAAAGATGGCTCAGCAAGTGTCTCCTCTGGTTCCAAATCTGCAAGATGTGAGTGTCTGGGAAAACACTTCTTTATTCTGCACCTATGGCTAATTTTAGAACTGTTCCCCTCCATCCTTGGTTCTCCACTATTCCAGAGCTCCACCCTCCAGGGTGTGTTGGGTGGAGGTGTGAGGTGGTGGTGGTGGTGGTGGTGGTAAGGGGTTGGTGTTGAAAGAAGCTGAGGTGGGCCTGAGTCATGTTTTTTCTGGCCAGTTAGGAGGCATGTCCTTTCTCTTCTTCAGTGCTCTGCCCCACCTTTCTGTGTCCATGGGCCTCTAAGCCGAGGCCAGGACTTCTTTTCTGGTTGGCTGCCAACTGAGGCCACTGTTCTGAAAAGTGTTTGGACCAGTCTTGGTGTCTCCCACTGACAATGCAGTCTTGGAAGAGGCAGAAGCAACAGGCCAGAAGAGTAGTTGCTGAAGCAAAAAGAGCTGGAGAGAAGCCAGACTTGCTGCCAAGAGGAGTGTGATGAGTGTGGCAAAGGGATTCAGTCAAAGCTCAAAACTTGGGATTCATCAATTAGTCCACACTGGAAAGAAGTCCTGTGTGATGACTTGTGGCAAGGGACAGCTCTGATCTTCAAATTCACCAGAGGGGCCACACAGGGGAGAAGCCCTATACTTGTCATGAATGTGGGAGGGGCTTCAGCAAGAGCTCAAAGCTTCTCCCTCACAAAGGGCAGGGAGTGTGGTGAGGGATTCAGTCAATGTTCACCTCTATCCCCTCAATCCTCAGAGGAGAGAAATTTTACAAGTGTGGCAATTGTGGAACTGTCATTAGTCACAGTTCTGATCTTCACATTCATCAGAGGGTTCACACAGGAGGAAAGCATTACCTATGTCCATGCAAGGTACAGTAAGGGTTTCATCCATATCTCAACTCTTCAAATTCACCTGAATTCACATGGGAAAGAAAATGTATAAGCTACAACAGGTACTGTATTCAATCAGTTCATTTCTCCCCAATAATTACAGAAGGGAAAAATTTAAGTCTTGTTTATTTACTCAACATCTTAAGCAAACTTAACCTTTAAATATAATACAAGTGGTTGGAAAAGAAATCCTACAGATATGAGTAGTGCTGACAAACAACAGAGTTCTCCTGACTCTCTAAGAATAAGGTAATCTCAGCAGGGAGTTTCTGTAGGAGAGCAGTTTCAGCCTGCAGTCATCCTGGAGGAGGAGGAAAACAGTGACTGGTTCTTTCTATACATGCTATATGCATTCTACACATCTGTAGTCTGACCAGGGAAACCTGACAGTAGGAGAAGACCTTGCTGTCCCTATGGGTCTGAGGCACTGGGGCCCTCAACAGGGCTATGCTAATGACAGTACACACTCACTCAGGACTCGATTGGCTCACCACACTATATATTTAAGATAAAAGATTTTGATTTTTTTTCTATAAATACTACTTTTATTAGAGGAGAATTAGGACAATATAAGCTTGAGTTACTAAGAATGTGTAAGTGCTGTGTATATGTTTCGATTATTTCTCAAGAAGAGAAAAAAATGTTAAATGGACCTAATTTTGAGCAGTGAAAGAATTGTTAATGCCAAAGAATGGAATGTCATCCAGAAGACCAGAAATCTGTAGCATTAAGGAAAAGAAAAGAGAAGGTACCCTCAGTAGCATAAGAGAATATTGAGGGAGAACTTCATTATAAAGTGAGAGGGGGTTGAATGGGGAAAAGAGGGAGGGAAGGGGGCTTATGGGACTTTCGGGGAGGGAGGAAACAGGAAAGGGGAAATGATTTTGAATGTAAATTAAAAAAAAACTTCGAAAATAAAATTTAAAAAAAAGTAAAAAAAAAAATAAGTCAGAAAGTTCAGAAGGTCCTCTGAAGTCAAAAGAGAAGCAAATGCAGTTAGGAAGGATTTTTTTTTTTAATCTGAATTTTAGGTTGGTAACAAGTTCATAAAGACAATCTTCATTGAATTTGAAGAAGGAAAAACTTGAAAGTTAAGAAAGTAGAACTGTCTCTTCATTGGTAAGTAGTTGATGGGGCTGTGGATTGCTGAGTTGCTGTGGATACTTCTAGCAGTTCTTTAAATGCAAAACAAAACAAAAGCAAGCAAGCAACCAACCAAACAAAGAGCAGATCAAACAGGGAGGCCCCTTAGTGGGCTGGCTTCACCTGGGCATGTGTGTCCAGGAAGAGCCAGAAAATGACCAGGATCAGGAAGGAGATGCAAGTAGACCTAGCAGGGATGGGCTGTGCTTTGCAGCTCCCACCACTCAATGTTTGGCCCAGGAAAAGGCATGTGTGTATGTGTGTGTGTCTGTGTTTAAGTCAGGGATCAGGATAGCTAAGGGTCTTGGGCATACAAGGTGGTAGAAGCTAGTATCCATGTTCTCAGTGTGTGTATGTGTTGCTCAACAGACAGGGATAGTCATGTAAATCTCAATCTTGAGACACTTGGGGGCAGGACTTTAAGACCTTGGAGGTGCTGAGGGCCAGGAGCAGGATCTTGTCAAGAGCAGATTATAGTCCTGGAGTAGCAGTTCTGGGGTGTGACCATGAGTTAGGTCTCTGAACTTGGCTGTGCTGGGGGAGCCTAAGGAAAAGCTGTTGGTCCTTCACTTGGAGACCCAGGAATGCTGCTTGTAAAGGGGAAAGCAGCACGCCCGGGAGGTGGGGATGGGGGCTTGGGGTGGGGTGGCAGAGTCCGGGATGCCAAAGGCTAATGCATTCCAATTAGGAAGAAGCACAGAGCAGCGATGCTTCAAACTTCGCAGCTTTGCTGTGAGCTTTGTGACCTAGGCTCTGGGCCCTTTCCTACAGTCTGGGGTAAGAGGGAGGGTATGGTTTATGAAAAGCACTTTGCTCACAAGGTAAAAGCCTGGGAAGGCTTTGACTAAAGACCAGTAAAACCAAAGGTGAGTAAGATTCTTGCCCAACATTCAATGTAAACAAGAAGTTTCCCAAGGTTCCAGGGCACAGAATATCCCAGCCATTTCTGGGTATGCACCCAGCTGGCAAGGAATCCTGCATTGGTCCTGAAAATTACTGTCCCTGGAGATAGGTGTGGGGATCCAAAGACAGGAGACATTGTCTTTGCTGACAATGAGTTAGATTTTAAGTTCTGGTGATATCTTTATTTTTTCTTTCTCCTGTAAAATACCAGTACTTTTAAGTAGTGAAAAAAAATCCAACAAAACCCCCACAATACTCTGTTCATTGCCATTATTTTGGAAAAAGGGTCTCATGTGACTGAAGATGACTTTGAACTTCTGATCTTCCTGCCTTCACCCTCCCCAAATTGTGGAAATAGTGGCTTGTCTACCTCCCCCATTTAACATGAATGAATGAATGTATGACTGAATGATAAATACAAACAAAACAAAGAACACCCAAATCTTCTAACCTCCCAAAAATTTAATGTTTTTATGTAATATCCAATATGTCTGATCCTGTTTCCTGCACATTTAGCCCATATTGCTGCCTTTCTCAGTCACTGGCTGGTGATTCTTTTTCTCGATATGTTCTTATTGTTGCTCTTCTCCCAGTTGCTCTTGTCTATTGAATTTTTGCAGGCATATAACATAAAGATAAATACTGTGGCTATATATGATGAGTATATGCATGAGAGGATAAATATACCCACGCTTTCCAAAATCTTCACGTTTAGAGGGTCTGAATTCTGTAAAAAAAATAGGTGTAAAAATACTATGGTTTCTGACGATTCTCTGTTCATGGACTTTTGAAGAGAACTGATTTAATTTTTAGGAAAGTTCCTGCAGCATGCTTTTGCATATCATATGTATTTAATAAATATTAGTATATTTAACTTTTTACCACACTGAAGTGATAATTTGATACAGTGAATTCTTTTAACTGCCTTGGTCTAGTTGTAAGTCAGTCCTTGAGATGTCAATTCCTTTGCAACTTCACACTGTTTTGTAAATCCCCTCTTACTATCCTTCCTAAAAATGTCCAAAGCTACTTCTTGTTCCTTCTACAAAACAAAGTGGGTAAACACAAAATCATGAGTAATTATTTAAATCTAATATTTTCAGTTGATATTATTAGTTGAAATGATCAACTACACCAAATAATAATTTCCTTCTTTCCAATTTTCATTGTCTCATTAATCTCAAAGTCTCTATGAAGTTAATGTGACTTCCCTCTTGCCATTATCTATATGAATTCCAAACTCCTAAGGTAGCTTAAAAGATCTCTCAGGATAAGGCTGGGCCTTTTTCTAGCTTTATCTGTCTACAAAGTGGAATTTCCATTCTTTCCCAGTGAATGTTCCAGCCAACCAGCTTATGCTGCTGTAACATGTAATATCTTAACTCCTCTGTAGTGTTGCCCTGACATCATTCTCACTACACATAACTTTCCACACTGCCACATATAGCCCATGTTCACTAGTTCACACATTAGCTTAACTTCCTTTGATGGTACACAGTTAATTTAAAATGTTAGTAAGTTTATGGGGAAATACCTGGAAGATGTCAGTTGGCTGTGTATGTTCCACAAGAATTGAAGTTTAAATGCATTTCAAAAGGTATTATTTGAAGCTACATTATGCTTAGTGAACTGAGCAAGGCTATTTTACTGGTGTGTGTGTGTGTGTGTGTGTGTGTGTGTGTGTGTGTGTGTGTGCATGTGTGCATGCATGTGTGTGCACATGCACATGTGTGAGTGAGATATAAGTCAGTGTGCAGGTGCATGCCGGCCTACAGAGGTCAGAGAAAGATACCAGGTGTCTTCTTTGAACCTTGTCTTGCCTTATTGTCTTGACAAAGGGGCTCACTGAACTGGCAGCTTTCCTTTTTTTTTTTTTTTTTTTTAATTTAATTTAATTTTATTTTTTTAATTTACATTCCAAATCACTTCCCCTTTCCCGTTTCCTCCCTCCCCGAAAGTCCCATAAGCCCCCTTCCCTCCCTCTTTTCTCCGTTCAACCCCCTCTCATTACTCTGTCCTGGCGTTCCCCTACATCCAGTCTTTCCAGGACCAGGGGTCTCTCCTTCCATCTTTTTAGAAATCTATTGATATGCTGATTGTGTCTAGGGTATTCTGAGATTCTGGGTCAATATCCCCTTATCAGTGACTTCATACCATGTGTGATCTTTTGTGATTGGGTTACCTCACTAAGGATGATATTTTCAAGTTCTGACCATTTGCCTAGGAATTTCGTGAATTCATTGTTTTTAATTGCAGAGTAGTATTCCATTGTGTAAATATACCACATCTTCTGAATCCATTCCTCCGTTGAGGGACATCTGGGTTCTTTCCAGCTTCTGGCTATTATAAATAAGGCTGCTATGAATATAGTGGAGCATGTGTCCCTGGAACTTTTGTGAACTTGTTTCTCTTTCTCAATGCTTGGGTTGTAGATATGCATGGCTTTTTTTATGTAGGTTCTAGGCAATTAAACTCTGGTTCTTCTGCTTGTAGAGGAAGTGCTCTTACACACAGAACCATCTCCCTAAACTTCTAGTGAGCACATTTTAAATAAACGTATGAGGATTCAGAAGGAAAAAAATTTACTTAGACACAAATAGCTAACTATTGAGAAAAAAAAGAAAACCACGAAAATGGCACTTTCATCTTTGGCCCATCCAAAAGAAAATCAGTTTATTAAAACATATCCATCACAATTAACACTCAGTACGTACTTTGATGAATGTGCTACATCCCAGTATTTTATACCCAGAGTGTCTTGCTGAGATCCTCCATGTGTGGACTTATGCTTATATGAATTGTTACACCAATATTTTATGTAGAATTTTGTAACAATTGTGATGTAAAAGCCAAAAGAGCAGGATATTTTTTAATCTATCAACACATATAGGCATCTCTTCTGTGTGTTTTGTTTTGTTTGTTTTTGCTTTTGAGTATGATAGGAACTCTGATAGCAAGCCAGGATCTTCATTGGGAATATCTGCATATGAAACTTTTTGGGATGTTTCTTGACTCAAACAACACTTTAGGATTCTGAGGTAGCTCACAGTGGACACTTGTTGTGGAATTTTAAAATGTTCTTCCTTGAAAATAGAGTTATAAAAATATACATAAACTCCATTCCCCACTTTTTAAAACTTTTAATGATCTTAGTATTTGAGAATCATACGTAGCCCTCTATTATATAAGTAGATTCAAAGAAAACTGAAACTTCCTTAGAGTCTTAAACGCATCTGCATTTCACAGCAACACATTGTCTAAATGTGGTTTTGACTTAACTTGGATTATGGTCTAATTTTTGTCATGGCTGTAACAACTCATGTGCTGTTCAGAGTCATATTCTCTGTGCCAGTCAATAGAACATTGGTGTTTTTGGAAGTGCATTCATTATCTTTGAAAAGCACCACCATCTTTAATCTGATATTCTCCTTATTGCTCTCCCTGAACACATTTTCTACCCTTAATTCTTCTTCCTATATTAACCATTGCAATTATGTTCTCCAAAACTTCTGTTTGGTTCAAGGAGATATCCATGTTCTGTCACAAGTTCTTTATGGGATATTCCTTCTCTTTTTCTGAAACTAGATCTTTGTCATCATCTAAGCCATTTCTTAGCATCCTGTAAGTGCTATTATTTTGGAAGCTTTGATATATTGGTATAACCTTATTCCCATTTCTGCATAATAATTTCTCATGCAAAATCATTTTCATGTTCTTTAGTTATTCCATTCTTGCTGTTGTAATGCATTAGGCCATTAACAAATTTATTTTTAACACAAATTTACTGACCCCCTATATGTGAAACATAGAAATTGCTGCCCCTCTGAATCTAGTCTATTGTGAATGACCACATAAACTAACTTCACTGTCAATATAAACTTTGATTACTTGGCTCATATTTCTTTCTACCTCAGATCTTTACAGTATTATGATATGCAATTTCAAAACTGTCAGGCAACTCCAACAACTCAGAATGACAGACCTTTATGCAATCATTTCTAGTAACCATGACCAACCAATCTACCCCATTGTTTGTATTATTGCTTAGAATTATACTGCCATGAGAATAACATTGAATAACCTTATCTGAAACCATATCCTCCTAGCCTTTGGAAATTTGTTTCCTTGCTCCTGGTCTGTTTCCCTCTTTTAAACCAAGGCCCTACCCATTGCTGCCCTCTAGTGTTAGAAGAAGGGATCCATTCTTCCTATTGGCAGGGTCTACTCCTGATTTTCTAGGTTCTCACCTGGGTCATGGAGTACTTCAACCATACCCTCCATGGGAGTCATCACATCATTACTGTTTTCGTGGTGCTATGAATACACCCAAGTCCTGACTTTCTCTGGGAGGCTTTCTAAGAGCTGTTTCAGCACCATCAGATGTAGGATCTCTTCCTTCATATGAACCCCTGGTCTGAGCCACCCAAGACAAAGATCTGAGAGTTGAATCATCTAAGTCCTGGAAGTGTCTGAACTTCTACTGAGGTGCCTCAGAGTCATGTCTGTAGCAGTCATATATCTCAAGACCTATCAGCCCTGATGACCTCACTTCATTCACATTTAGCCAGATTTTGAGATTTTGTGACAGCCATCTACTATATGTTTCACTATGGTCCAAATCTGTCCAACTGTAGCATGACAGTACTTCAGAGGCATAGGTATCTTCTTTGTTGCACATAGGATGTTTTTTTTTAACCAGGACAAAGAATTCTAGAAGCTTCAGATATGGGGTCGATATGCAGCTTCCTCAGAGACTAAAAACAAAACAAAACAACAAAAACAAATCAAAACAAAAGAAACCAAACACAACCCACAGGCAACATATCTACTAACATGTTAAAAATAAGATAGTATAAATAATCTTTAAATTACGTAATAAAGCAATACCAGCTCTTCTTTATCTTGCATAGTATAGGGAAAATGTTTTTCTTTACTTTAGCTACCACCCCACTTTCCCAGTAAAAGACAAACACAGACAAAACAAGGGGTAAAGGAAGCCACTTTTTAAAAATTAAAAAACTGCAAATGGGAAACAGGGGGAGGGAAGAGGGCTTATGGGACTTTTGGGGAGGGGGGAACCGGGAAAGGGGAAATCATTTGGAATGTAAATAAAGAATATAGAAAATAAAAATAATAAAAAAGAAAAAAGAAATGTAAATAAACTAAAATAAATATGAAAAAAAACTGTTATAAGTTCATGGAAATTAGATACACTCTAAGTCAGAGGACAAATATTTTTTTTTGCTTAAAAACAAAACAATACAAAACAAAACAAATCTTCAAGCAGGATGTTCAGGTTCAGGCTTCACACAATGTGTTGGAATACACTTCCACAATTCTTATCCAAGTTCCAGTGATATTACATAAACACAGGTGAAAACCTGAATAAAGCATAATCATTATTCCATGACTAGTAATGTACAATGTTAGCATAAAATGTTACTAATGGGAAAACTAGGTGCTGGATATGTGGAACTCCTCCATCATCTCAATTGTCCTGTAATTGTACCCATTTAGTCCCCTCCCTCCTAAAGTAGGAAGCCATAGATGCTGGTACTGTCTGTTTGAGAGCTCTCACTCAATGCTGTGACTAGGAAAGGGATTGGGCAACAGTATCCTTCCTAGACCATTTCTAGGTCCTACTAAACACAATGCACTTCTAGTTCTCCCAGAATAAGGCCTCACTGAATGAAGCTTTCTGGGGTAGTTCCTTCAGCCTTCAATAAAAGCCCACAATTAAGGAATCTAAAATCGGTCACACCCATTGATACCCATCACTCTTTGTGACCTAGTATCACCAGCTGATCCAAGTTTGTCAAGCTACTTTCAGTTTATGCAATTATATTGTCTTAGGTCACCAACAACGTTCACCAAACATTCTGTCTGTTTTAAATACATATCACCAAGACCATCACTCTGTGAGGATACACAGAAAAGAGTTAACAGCTCAGTGCCTAGCAGGTGAAAGGCCCTCTTGACAGGCTCAAGGTCCCAACTGGCATAGAAGATAAATTGGCAGCACCTTTATAGATAGGCTTAGATGAAACAAAACATGTAGGCATAATGTTTTTGTGCACTGTGTAAATGTTATCATTACGTTATTCAAATGCTGATTTCTCTGCCCTCATATCTTGTTTCAAATTGGACACCACATTTTAATGCCTATGTCTTCTGTCTCAAGTTTGTGAAAATAATTCTTCCCATCTGTATTGTCAATAAATGCTGATCACCCAATGGCTGGCAAAAGAGAGAATAGGGCTGCAACTTCTGCAAGTCAAGGGGAGGAGAGGGGCAGGGTGGTGGTGTGTGTAAAACCCTGAGGAGAGGTCCAGGAAGATCAGGAGAAGAGAGTTGGAAAAATAAATGATTTAAAAAAAAGATGCAAGTAACATGGGGGATATTGTCTGGGAGGAAGCCTGGCTAACTTGGAAGTTTGAATGGAGTAACAATGACCCAGTATTTGGCTCAAAGCAATTTTAATACATCTTAGTCTCTTTGTGTGGTTATTGGGGAACTAGCAAAGAAAAATACAGCTGCCAGATTAATTCACTGAATACACTTATATTTGAAATAAGCCATTTTACAAAATCAAGCAAGTATAATAGACTGAAAAAAGAAGCATCAATGAACAAGATCTGACTCATCAGTTTATATAGAACATTTCATCCCAGAGCAAAAGAATACACATTCTTCTCAGCACCTCATGGTACCATCTCCAAAATCGATCATATAATTGGTCACAAATCAGACCTCAACAGATATAAGAAGATCGAACTAATCCCATGCCTCCTTTCAGATCACTATGGAATAAGTGTGGTCTTCAATGGCAACAAAAACAACAGAAAACCCACATACACATGGAGGCTGAGCAATGCTCTACTCAAGGATAACTTGGTCAAGGAGGAAATAAAGAAAGAAATCAAAGACTTTTTGAAATTTAATGAAAATGAAGGCACAACATACCCTAATTTATGGGACACAATGAAAACAGTGCTAAGAGGAAAATTCATAGCCCTGAGTGCCGCCAAAAAGAAACAGGAGACAGCATACAGTAGCAGCTTAATGGCACACCTGAAAGCCCTGGAACAGAAAGAAGCAAATACACCCAAGAAGAGTAGAAGGCAGGAAATCATCAAACTCAGGGCTGAAATCAATCAAGTAGAAACAAATAAAACCATACAAAAAATCAACACAACTAGGAGTTGGTTCTTTGAGAAAATCAATAAGATAGATAAGCCATTAGCCAGACTAGCCAGAGGGCACAGAAACAGTATCCAAATTAACAAAATCAGAAACAAAAAGGGAGAGATAACAACAGAAACTGAGGAGATTCAAAAAACATCAGATCCTGCTACAAAACCTGTATTCAACACAGCTAGAAAATCAGGAGGAAATGGACAATTTCCTAGACAGATACCAAATACCAAAATTAAATCAGGATCAAATAGACCATCTAAACCATCCTATAACCCCTGAAGAAATAGAAGTGGTCATTGGAAGTCTTCCAACCAAAAAAAGCACAGGTCCAGATGGTTTTAGTGCAGAATTCTATCAGACCTTCAAAGAAGACCTAACGCCAATACTCTTCAAACTATTCCACAAAATAGAAACAAAAGGAACACTACCCAACTCGTTCTATGGAGCCACAATTACGCTAATACTAAAACCACACAAAGATCCGACAAAGAAAGAGAATCTCAGGCCAATCTCTCATGAATATCGATGCAAAAGTACTCAATAAAATTCTTGCCAACCGAATACAAGAACACATCAAAATAATCATTCACCACGATCAAGTAGGCTTCATTCCAGGGATGCAGGGATGGTTCAATATAAGGAAATCCATCAATGTAATCCACTACATAAACAATCTCAAAGAAAAAAACCACATGGTCATCTCATTAGATGCTGAGAAAGCATTTGACAAAATTCAGCATCCTTTCATGCTAAAGGTCTTAGAAAGATCAGGAATTCGAGGCCCATATCTAAACATAGTAAAAGCAATTTACAGCAAACCGGTAGCCAACATCAATCTAAATGGAGAGAAACTTGAAGCAATCCCACTAAAATCAGGGACTAGACAAGGCTGCCCTCTCTCTCCATATCTTTTCAATATAGTACTTGAAGTTCTAGCTAGAGCAATTAGACAACAAAAGGAGGTCAAAGGGATACAAATTGGAAAGGAAGACGTCAAACTATCACTCTTTGCAGATGATATGATAGTATATATACTTAAGCGACCCAAAGAACTCCACCAGAGAACTCCTACAGCTGATAAACAACTTCAGCAAAATGGCTGGATATAAAATTAACTCAAGCAAGTCAGTAACCTTCCTATACTCAAAGGATAAGCAGGCTGAGAAAGAAATAAGAGAAATGATACTCTTCACGATAGCCACAAACAATATAAAGTATCTTGGTGTGACTCTAACCAAACAAGTGAAAGATCTGTATGACAAGAACTTCAAGTCTCTGAAGAAAGAAATTGAAGAAGAATGGAAAAATCTGCCATGCTCATGGATTGGCAGGATTAATATAGTAAAAATGACCATCTTGTCAAAAGCAATATACAGATTCAGTGCAATCCCCATCAAAATCCCCACTCAGTTCTTCATAGAGTTAGAAAGAGCAATTCAAAAATTCTTCTGGAATAACAGAAAACCCAGGATAGCTAAAACTATTCTCAAGAGTAAAAGAACTTATGGGGGAATCAATATCCCGGACCTCAAGTTGTACTACAGAGCAATAGTGTTAAAAACTGCATGGTATTGGTAAAGTGACAGGCATGTAGATCTATGGAACAGAATTGAAGACCCATAAATGAATCCACACTCCTATGGTCACTTGATCTTTGACAAAGGAGCTAAAACCATCCAGTGGAAAAAAGATAGCCTTTTCAACAAATGGTGCTGGCTCAACTGGAGATCAACATGCAGAAGAATGCAAATTGACCCATTCTTATCTCCTTGCACTAAGCTCAATTCCAAGTGGATCAAGGACCTCCACATAAAACCAGACACACTGAAACTAATAGAAAGGAAACTAGGGAAGAACCTTGAACATATGGGCACAGGGGAGAATTTCCTGAATAGAACTCCAATAGCTTATGCTCTAAGATCAAGAATTGACAAATGGGACCTCATAAAATTACAAAATTTCTGTAAGGCAAAAGACACTGTCAAAAAGACAAATCGGCAACCAACTAACTGGGAAATGATCTTTACCAACCCTAAATCCGACAGAGGGTTAATATCCAATATATACAAAGAACTCAAGAAGTTCAACTCCAGAGAACCAAGTAACCCTATTAAAAAATGGGGTACAGAGCTAAACAAAAAGTTCTCACCTGAAGAATATCTAATGGCTGAGAAGCACCTAAAGAGATGTTCATCATCCTTAGTCATTAGGGAATTGCAAATCAAAACAACCCTGAGATTCCATCTCACACCAGTCAGAATGGCTAAGATCAAAAACACAGGAGACAGCAGTTGTTGGCGAGGATGTGGAGAAAGAGGAACACTCCTCCACTGCTGGTGGGATTGCAAGCTGGTACAACCACTCTAGCAAGCAGTCTGGCGGTTCCTCAGAAAACTGGGCATGACACTCCCAGAGGATCCGGCTATACCACTCCTGGGCATATACCCAGAGGCTTCCCCTGCATGCAATAAGGACACATGCTCCACTATGTTCATAGCAGCCTTATTTATAATAGCCAGAAGCTGGAAATAACCCAGATGTCCCTCAACGGAGGAATGGATTCAGAAGATGTGGTATATTTACACAATGGAATACTACTCTGCAATTAAAAACAATGAATTCACGAAATTCCTAGGCAAATCGTCAGAACTTGAAAATATCATCCTTAGTGAGGTAACCCAATCACAAAAGGACTCACATGGTATGCAGTCACTGATAAGGGGATATTAACCCAGAATCTCGGAATACCATAGACACAATTCACATATCAATAGATTTCCAAGAAGATGGAAGGAGACACCCGTGTCCTGGAAAGACTGGATGTAGGGGAATGCCAGGTCAGAAAAGCGAGAGGGGTTTGAATGTGGAAAAGAGGGAGGGAAGGGGGCTTATGGTACTTTCGGGGAGGGAGGAAACGGGAAAGGGGAAATGATTTGGAATGTAAATAAAAAATATATAGAATATATAAAAAAAGAATTGATTGGAAAGGAATGCATGACATACCCAAACTTTCAGAATATAATGAGTGTTACACTATGAGGAAAGTTGATAGCACTAAGTGCTCTCACAGAGAATTAGAGAGATCTCATATCAGCAACTTAACAGCACATCTGAAAGCTCTAGAATGAAAAGAAACAAAACACATTCAAGAGGAACAATATATAATCAAATTGAAGGCTGAGATCAATGAAATAAAAACAAAGAGAACATCAATGAAACAATTGGTTCCAACTAAAAGACATAGAGGAAATATCAAAATTTACAAAATCAGAAACAAAAAGGGGGGCATAACAACAGACACTAAGGAAATAAGTGTATCCAAAAATTGAAAAAAATCTAAAAGTAATGGACATATTTTGACCCACACCATTTACCAATGTTGAATTATATAAACAATTTAAATAGACTTATAATGGTTGTCTTCTAGTATTCACCTCTGTATCTGTAAGGCTCTGGCAGGGCCCCTCCAAAAGACAACCATAACAGGCTCCTTTCGGTATGCACTTCTTGTCATCCATATTCGTTTCGGGGTTTGGTGACTGTTTATAGGATGAATCACCAGGTAGGACAGCCTCTGGGTGGCCTTTCCTTCAGTCTCCGCTCCATACTTTGTCTCCATAGTTGTTCCTGTGATTATTTTGTTCCCTTTCTCAGAGGAACCAAATCACCCCCACTTTGGTCTACCTTCTTCAGCTTCCTGTGGTCTGTGAATTGTAACATGTTTATTTTGAGCTTTTGGGCTAATATCCACTTATCAGTGAGTGCATACCATAAGTGTTTTTTTGTGATTGAGTTACTTCACTCAGGATAACACTTTCTAGTTCCATCAATTTGCCTAAGAATTTCATGAATTCATTGTTTTTAATAGCTGAATAGTACTCCATTATTTATATATACCACAATTTCTGTATCCATCCCTCTGTTGAAGGACATCTGGGTTATTTCCAGATTCTGGCTATTATAAATAAGGCTGCTATGAGCATAGTGGAGAATATGTTCTTATTGCATGTTGGAGCTTCTTCTGGGTATATTCCCAGGAGTGGTATAGCTGGATCCTCAGGTATTACTATGTCCAATTTTCTGAGGAACCTCCATACTGATTTCCAGAGCAGTTTTACTAGTTTGCAATCCCATCAGCACTGGAGAAGTGTTCCTCTTTCCTCACATCCTCTACAGCATCTGCTGTCCCCTGAGTTTTTCATCTTAGCCATTCTGACTGGTGTGAGGTGCAATCTCAGGGTTGTTTTTATTTGCTTTTCCCTGATAACTAAGGATTCTGAACATTTCTTTAGGTGCTTCAGAGCCATTCAAGTTTCCTCAGTTGAAAATTCCCTGTTTAGCTCTGTTTCCCATTTTTAATAAGGTTAATTGGTTCTCTGGAGTCTTACTTTTTGAGTTCTTTGTATACATTGGATATTAGTGGATGTAGGATTGGTAAAGATCTTTTCCCAATCTGTTGGTTGCCATTCTGTCCTTTTGGCAGTGTCCTTAGCCTTACAGAAGCTTTGCAGTTTTATGAGGTCCCATTTGTCCATTCTTGTTCTTAGAGCATAAGCCATTGATGTTCTATTCAGGAAATTTTCCCCTGTGCCCTTGTGTTCAAGGTTCTTCCCCACTTTCTCCTCTATAAGCTTCAGTGTATCTGGTTTTATGTGGAGGTCCTTGATCTACTTGTGCTTGAGCTTGTACAAGGAGATAAGAATGGGTCAATTTGCATTTTTCTGCATGCTGACCTCCAGTTTATCCAGCACCATGTATTAAAAATGCTATCTTTTTTCCCACTGGATGTTTTTAGCTCCTTTCTCAAATATCAAGTGACAGTAGATATGTGGGTTCATATCTGGATCTTCAATTCTATTTCATTGATCTTCCTGCCTGTCTCCATACCAATACAATACAGTTTTTATTATGATTGCTTTGTAGTAGAGCTTGAGGTCAGGGATGGTGATTTCCCCAGTAGATCTTTTGTTTTGGAGAATAGTTTCACTATCCTGGGTTTTTTTTATTCCAAATGAATTTGCAGATTGCTCTTTCTAGCTCTATGAAGAATTGATTCAGAATTTTGATGGGGATTACATTGAATCTGTAGATTGCTTTTGGCAAGATGGCCATTTTTACTATATTAAACCTTCCAATCCATGAGCATGGGAGATCCTTCCATCTTCTGAGATCTTCTACGATATTTTCTTCAGAGGCTTGAACTTCTTGTCATACAGTTCTTTTGACTTGCTTGGTTAGAGTCACACCAAGGTATGTAATATTATTTGCGACCATTGTTAAGTGTGTCATTTCCCTAATTTCTTTCTCAGTTTGTTTATCCTTTGAGTAGAGGAAGGCTACTGATTTGAGTTAATTTTATATCCAGCCACCTTGCTGAAGTTGTTTATCAGCTTTAGGAGTTCTCTGGTGGAATTTTTGGGGTCACTTAAGTATACAGTCATATCATCTGCACATAATGATACTTTGACTTCTTCCCTTCCAATTTGTATATCTTTGACATCCTTTTGTTGTCTAAATGCTCTGGCTAGGACTTCAAGTACTATATTGAATCGATAAGGAGAGAATGGGCAGCCTTGTCTGGTCCCTGATTTTAGTGTGATTGCTTCAAGTTTCTCTCCATTTAGTTTGATGTTAGCCACCGGTTTACAGTATATTGCTTTCACTATGTTTAGGTATAGGCCCTGAATTTCTGATCTCTCCAAGAATTTTATCATGAGGGGATGCTGAATTTTGTCAAAATCTTTTTCAGCATCTAATGAAATGACCATGTGTTTTTTTTTATTTGAGTTTGTTAATGTAGTGGATTATATTGATGGATTTCCTTATATCGAACCATCCCTGTATTCCTGGGATAAATCCTACTTGATTGTAGTGAATTATTGTTTTGATGCATTCTTGGATTCGGTTGGCCAGAATTTTGTTGTGAATTTTTGCATCAATGTTCATAAGGGAAATTGGTCTGAAGTTCTCTTTCCTTGTTTGGTCTTTGTTTGGTTTAGGTATAATGGTTATTGTGGCTTCATAGAATGAATTGGGTATTGTTCCTTGAATTTCTATTTTGTGGAATAGTTTGAAGATTATTGGTATTAGCTCTTCTTTGAAGAGCTGATAGAATTCCCCATTAAACCCATCTGGTCCTGGGCTTTTTTTTTTTGTTGGGAGACTATTAACAACTGCTTCTATTTCCTCAGGACTTATGGGACTATTTAGATGGTTTTATCTGATCCTGTTTTAACATGGGCACCTGGTATGTATCTAGAAAATTGTTCATTTCATCCAGAATTTCCAATTTTGTTGAGTGTAAGCTCTTGTAGTAGGATCTGTTTGTTTTTTGAATTTCCACAGTTTCTGTTGTTATGTCTTCCTTTTCATTTCTGATTTTATTAATTTGGGTAGTGCCTCTGTGCCCTCTGGTTAGTCTGGCTAAGGGTTTATCTATCTTGTTGATTTTCTCAAAGAACCAACTCCTAGTTTTTGTTGATTCTTTGTATGGTTCTTTTTGTTTCTATTTGGTTGATTTCGGCCCTAAGTTTAATTTTTCCTGACGTCTACTCCTCTTGGGTGTATTTGCTTTCTTTTGTTCTAGAGCTTTCAGGTGTGTTGTCAAGCTGCTAGTGTAAGCTCTCTCCAATTTCTTTTAGAGGCACTTAGAGCTATAAGTTTTCCTCTTAGCACTGTTTTCATTGTGTCCCATAAGTTTTGGTATGATGTGTCCTCATTTTCAATAAATTCTAAAAAGTCTTTAATTTCTTTATTTCTTCCTTTACCAATCTATCATTGAGTAGAGCATTGTTAAACGTCCATGTGCATGTATTTTTCTGTTGTTTTTGTTTGCACTTAAGACCAGCCTTAGACCATGGTTATCTGATAGGGTGCATGGAATTATTTCAATATTCCTGTATCTGCTGAGGCCTGTTATGTGACCAATTATATGGTCAGTTTTGGAGAAGGTACCATGAGGTGCTGAGAAGAAGGTGTATTCTTTTGCTTGAGGATGGGATGTTCTATAAATATCTGTTAGATCCATTTGGTCCATAACATCAGTTAGTTTAACTGTGTCTCTGCTTAGTTTCTGTTTCCATGATTTGTCCATTGTTGAGAATGGGGTGTTGAAGTTTCCCACTATAATTGTATGGGGTGCAGTGTGTGCTTTGAGCTTTAGTAAAGTTTCTTTTATGAATGTTGGTGCCCTTGCATTTGGAGCATAGATGTTCAAAATTGAGAGTTCATCTTGGTAGATTTTTTCCTTTGATAAGTATGAAGTGTCCCGCCTTATCTTTTTTGACAACTTTTGGTTGAAAGTCGATTTTATCCGATATAAGTATGGCCACTCCAGCTTGTTCCTTAGGACCATTTGCTTGGAAAATTGTTTTCCAACCTTTGACTCTGAGGTAAAGAGTGTCTTTGTCACTGAGGTGGGTTTCTTGTATTCAGCAAAATGTTGGATCCTGTTTATGTATCCCAGTCTGTTAGTCTATGTCTTTTTATTGGAGAATTGAGACCATTGCTGTTAAGAGATATTAAGGATTGAACAAGAATAAAAGGAAAAGACAAAAGTTGACAATATTAATTTCAGTATTTGGTCAAGAAATATGATTATATCTAAAATAGAGAAAAAATTAAGAGAAAGATATTGGTTTTTTTTTCTGTTTCTTTATTCACATTCCAAATCATTTCCCCTTTCCCATTTCCTCCCTCCCCAAAAGTCCCATAAGCCCCCTTCCCTCCCTCTTTTCTCCATTCAACCCCCTCTTGCTTCTCTGTCCTGGCATTCCCCTACATCCAGTCTTTCCAGGACCAGGATCTCTCCTTCCATCTTCTTGGAAATCTATTGATATGCGAATTGTGTCTAGAGTATTCTGAGATCCTTTTCCTTTTATTCTTATTCAAACCTAACAATGGCTTGACTTTTATTACTGTTTTGAGAACACTAATTTTGATTTAGTTGATTTCTACAACTTATGTATTATAATTATTATTATGCAATGTTTAATATAACTTTATTCCACTTATTTTCATTATATCCACAGTTAAATGCTTAGGTAACTAATTTTTATCCTTTCTTTTTCCTATTATAAGAAATTGTTGTGTGCATTTTCATTAAAATTTATTTTAGCTATGTTTCTCACATTTGATTTCTAATATTTTTTAAATTTTCTTTTATTTTCTAAGTTTTTTTATTTACATTCAAAATCATTTCCCCTTTCCTGTTTCCTCCCTCCCCGAAAGTCCCATAAGCCCCCTTCCCTCCCTCTTTTCCCCATACAACCCCCTCTCGCTTCTCTGTCCTGGCATTCCCCAACATCCAGTCTTTCCAGGACCAGGGGTCTCTCCTGTCATTTTCTTGGAAATCTATTGATATGTGAATTGTGTCTAGGGTATTCTAAGATTCTGGGTTGATATCCCCTTATCAGTGACTGCATACCATGTGTGTTCTTTTGTGATTTGGTTACCTCACTAAGGATGATATTTTCAAGTTCTGACGATTTGCCTAGGAATTTTGTGAATTCATTGTTTTTAATTGCAGAGTAGTATTCCATTGTGTAAATATACCACATCTTCTGAATCCATTCCTCCGTTGAGAGACATCTGGGTTCTTTCCAGCTTCTGGCTATTATAAATAGGGCTGCTATGAACTTAGTGGAGCATGTGTCCTTATTGCATGCAGGGGAAGCCTCTGGGTATATGCCCAGGAGTGGTAGAGCCGGATCCTCCGGGAGTGTCATGCCCAGTTTTCTGAGGAACCGCCAGACTGCTTTCTAGAGTGGTTGTACCAGCTTGCAATTCCACCAGCAGTGGAGGAGTGTTCCTCTTTCTCCACATCCTCGCCAACAACTGCTGTCTCCTGTGTTTTTAATCCTAGCCATTCTGACTGGTGTGAGATGGAATCTCAGGGTTGTTTTGATTTGCATTTCCCTAATGACTAAGGATGATGAACATCTCTTTAGGTGCTTCTCAGCCATTAGATATTTTTCAGGTGAGAACTTTTTGTTTAACTCTGTACCCCATTTTTTAATAGGGTTACTTGGTTCTCTGGAGTTGAACTTCTTGAGTTCTTTGTATATATTGGATATTAACCCTCTGTCGGATGTAGGGTTGGTAAAGATCATTTCCCAGTTAGTTGGTTGCCGCTTTGTCTTTTTGACAGTGTCTTTTGCCTTGCAAAAACTTTGTAATTTAATGAGGTCCCATTTGTCAATTCTTGGTCTTAGAGCATAAGCTATTGGAGTTCTATTCAGGAAATTCTCCCCTGTGCCCATATGTTCAAGGTTCTTCCCTAGTTTCCTTTCTATTAGTTTCAGTGTGTCTGGCTTTATGTGGAGGTCCTTGATCCACTTGGAATTGAGCTTAGTGCAAGGAGATAAGAATGGGTCAATTTGCATTCTTCTGCATGTTGACCTCCAGTTGAGCCAGCACCATTTGGTGAAAAGGCTATCTTTTTCCCGCTGGATGGTTTTAGCTCCTTTGTCAAAGATCAAGTGACCATAGGGGTGTGGATTCATTTCTGGGTCTTCAATTCTGTTCCATTGATCTACATGCCTGTAACTGTACCAATACCATGCAGTTTTTAACACTATTGCTGGGTAGTGCAGCTTGAGGTCTGGAATACTGATTCCCCCAGAAGTTCTTTTACTCTTGAGAATAGTTTTAGCTATCCTGGGTTTTCTGTTATTCCAGATGAATGTTTAAATTGCTCTTTCTAACTCTATGAAGAATTCTGTTGGGATTTTGATGGGGATTGCATTGAATCTGTATATTGCTTTTGTCAAGATGGTCATTTTTACTATATTAATCCTGCCTATCCATGAGCATGGCAGATTTTTCCATCTTCTGAGGTCTTCTTCAATTTCTTTCTTCAGAGACTTGAAGTTCTTGTCATACAGATCTTTCACTTGTTTGGTTAGAGTCACACCAAGATACTTTATATGGTTTGTGGCTATCGTGAAGGGTATCATTTCTCTTACTTCTTTCTCAGCCTGCTTATCCTTTGAATATAGGAAGGCTACTGACTTGCTTGAGTTGATTTTATATCCGGCCACTTTGCTGAAGTTGTTTATCAGTTGTAGGAGTTCTCTGGTGGAGTTCTTTTGGTTGCTTAAGTATACTATCATATTGTCTGCAAATAGTGATAGTTTGACTTCTTCCTTTCCAATTTGTATCCCTTTGACCTCTTTTTGTTGTCTAATTGCTCTAGCTAGAACTTCAAGTACTATATTGAAAAGATATGGAGAGAGAGGGCAGCCTTGTCTAGTCCCTGATTTTAGTGGGATTGCTTCAAGTTTCTCTCCAATTAGATTGATATTGGCTACCGGTTTGCTGTAAATTGCTTTTACTATGTTTAGATATGGGCCTCGAATTCCTGATCTTTCCAAGACCTTTAGCATGAAAGGATGCTGAATTTTGTCATATGCTTTCTCAGCATCTAATGAGATGACCATGTGGTTTTTTTCTTTGAGATTGTTTATGTAGTGGATTACATTGATGGATTTCCTTATATTAAACCATCCCTGCATCCCTGGGATGAAGCCTACTTGATCATGGTGAATGATCGTTTTGATGTGTTCTTGGATTCAGTTGGCAAGAATTTTATTGAGTATTTTTGCATCGATATTCATAAGAGAGATTGGCCAGAGATTCTCTTTCTTTGTCGGATCTTTGTGTGCTTTTGGTATTAGTGTAATTGTGGCTTCATAGAACGAGTTGGGTAGTGTTCCTTCTGTTTCTACTTTGTGGAATAGTTTGAAGAGTATTGGTGTTAGGTCTTCTTTGAAGGTCTGATAGAATTCTGCACTAAAACCATCTGGAACTGTGCTTTTTTTGGTTGGAAGACTTCCAATGACGACTTCTATTTCTTCAGGGGTTATAGGACCGTTAAATGGTCTATATGATCCTGATTTAATTTTGGTATTTGGTATTTGTCAAGGAAATTGTCCCTTTCCTCGAGATTTTCTAGTTGTGTTGAATACAGGTTTTTGTATTAGGATCTGATGATTTTTTTGAATTTCCTCAGTTTCTGTTGTTATCTCTCCCTTTTTGTTTCTGATTTTATTAATTTGGATACTGTCTCCGTGCCCTCTGGTTAGTCTGGCTAAGGGCTTTTCTATCTTGTTGATTTTCTCAAAGAAGCAACTCCTCGTTTTGTTGATTCTTTGTATGGTTTTATTTGTTTCTATTTGATTGATTTCAGCCCTGAGTTTGATGATTTCCTGCCTTCTACTCCTCTTTGGTGTATTTGCTTCTTTTTGTTCCAGGGCTTTCAGGTATGCCATTAAGCTGTTAGTGTATGCTGTCTCCTGTTTCTTTTTGGCGGCACTCAGGGCTATGAATTTTCCTCTTAGCACTGCTTTCATTGTGTCCCATAAATTAGGGTATGTTGTGCCTTCATTTTCATTAACTTTCAAAAAGTCTTTAATTTCTTTCTTTATTTCCACCTTGACCAAGTTATCATTGAGTAGAGCATTGCTCAGCCTACATGTGTATGTGGGTTTTCTTTTGTTTTTGTTGCCATTGAAGACCACCCTTATTCCATAGTGATCTGATAGGAGGCATGTGATTAGTTCGATCTTCTTATATCTGTTGAGGTCTGATTTGTGACCAATTATATGATCGATTTTGGAGAAGGTACCATGAGGTGCTGAGAAGAAGGTGTATTCTTTTGCTCTAGGATGAAATGTTCTATATATATCTGTTAGTTCCATTTGGCCCAAGTCTTCAATTAGATTCACTATGTCCCTGTTTACTTTCTGCTTTCCTGAACGATCCATTTCAGAGAGCGGGGTGTTGAAGTCACCCACTATTATTGTGTGAGGTGCGATGTGTGCTTTGAGATTTAATAAAGTTTCTTTTACGAATGAGGGTGCCCTTGCATTTGGAGCATAGATATTCAGAATTGAGAGTTCTTCTTGGTGGATTTTTCCCTTGATCATTATGTAGTGTCCTTCTGTGTCTTTTTTGATGACTTTAGGTTGAAAATCAATTTTATCTGATATTAGGATGGCTACTCCGGCTCGTTTCTTGGGGCCATTTGCTTGTAAAATTGTTTTCCAGCCTTTTACTCTGAGGTAGTGTTTGTCTTTGACACTGAGGTGCGTTTCCTGCATGCAGCAAAATGCTGGGTCCTGTTTATGTATCCAGTCTGCTAGTCTATGTCTTTTTATTGGGGGAATTGAGACCATTGATATTAAGAGAAATGAAGGCATAGTGATTATTGCCACCTGTCATTCTTAATGCTCTCTTTATGTTTGAGTGGTTATCTACTTTTGGGTTTGAAGCAAGAAGGTTACTATCTCATTTTTTCCAGGGTGTTGTTTCTCTCCCTGTATTGGCGGTTTCCACCTATTATCCTTTGCAGGGCTGGGTTTGTGAAAAGATATTGTGAAAATTTGTTTTTTTTTTTTAAATTTTATTTTTTTAATTTACATTCCAAATCACTTCCCCTTTCCCGTTTCCTCCCTCCCCGAAAGTCCCATAAGCCCCCTTCCCTCCCTCTTTTCTCCATTCAACCCCCTCTCGTTACTCTGTCCTGGCATTCCCCTACATCCAGTCTTTCCAGGACCAGGGGTCTCTCCTATGGTGAATGAGAGTTTTGCTGGGTATAGTAGTCTAGGCTGGCATTTGTGCTCTCTTAGTGTCTTCATGAGATCTGCCCAGGATCTTCTGGCTTTGATAGTCTCTGGTGAGAAGTCTGGATGTGATTCGGAGAGGTCTTCCTTTGTATGTTACTTGGCCCTTTTCTCTTACTGCTTTTAATATTCTTTCTTTGTTTAGTGTTTAGTGTTTTGTTTGGTGTTTTGATTATTCTGTGACGGGAGGTATTTCTGTTCTGGTCCAGTCTGTTTGCAGTTCTGTAGGCTTCTTGTACGTTCATCGGCATCTCTCTCTTTAGGTTAGGGAAGTTTTCCTCCATAATTTTGCTGAAGATTTTTACTGGCCCTTTAAGTTGCAAATCTTCACTCTCATCTATACCTATAATCCTTAGGTTTGGTCTTCTCATTGTGTCCTGGATTTCCTGGATGTTTTGGGTTACACGTTTTTTGCATTTTGCAGTTTCTTTGACTGTTGAGTCGATGCTTTCTATGGTATGTTCAACACCTGAGATTCTTTCTTCCATCTCTTGTATTCTATTGTTGATGTTTGCATCTATGACTCCTGATTTCTTCCCAAGGTTTTCTATCTCCAAAGTTGTCTCCCTTTGTGATTTCTTAGTTGTTTCTACTTCCTTTTTTAGGTCCTGGATGGATTTGCTGAGATCCTTCACTTGTTTGTTTGCATTTTCCTGTATTTCTTTAAGGTAATTTTGCATTTCCTCTGTCAGGATTTCTGCCTGTTGACCCAAGTTCTCCTGTATTTCTCTAAGCGATTTTTGTGTTTCCTCCTCATGGGCTTTCATCTGTTGATCCATCGTCTCCTGCATTTTTTAAGCAGTTCTCGTGTTTCCTTTGTAAGGGCATCTATCCGTTATTCATTTCTATAAGCAATTTTTGTGTTGCCTCCCTATGGTCATCCATCTATTGACCCATATTCTTCTGCATTTCTTTATGCAATTTTTGTGATTCCTTTGTGAGTGCATCTACCCGTTGATTCATTTCTTTAAGCAATTTTTGTGTTGTCTCCTTGTGTGCCTCCATCTGTTGATCCATGTTCTCCTGCATTTCTCTAATTGATTTTTGTGTTTCCTTTGTAAGGGCTTCTAACTGTTGATTCATGGTCTCCTGTAATTCTTTATTAGATTTATTTGTGTCCTTCTTGTGATCCTCTAATAGCATCATGAGAAGTGATTTTAAATCCAGATCTGGTCTTTCAGGTGTGGTGGGCTGTCCTGGACTTGCTGCTGTTGGAGAGTTGGGTTTGGATGGTGCCATATTACTTTGATTTCTGTTAGTAACGTTCCTACGTTTGCCTTTTGCCATCTGGTTACCTCTGGTGTTAGTTGGTCCTGCTGTCACTGGCTGTTGGTTGGACCTCCTGTGAGCCTGCAAAGCTATTTCTGGCCCCCTGGATTACCAGTATTCCCCTGGCACCGATTTCTGGGGCCTGCCCTGCTCCTGAGTGACTTTGGAGCTCTGATGTGCCTTGCCCCAAGTGATGTTATATTGGGGAGTCCCTGCATATCCAAAGGCTCGGCGTAGTGGTTTCCCAGAGCAGAGGTTGCCAAAGGGAGACTGGTAGGCTCCTGCCCTGTGCAGGGGTGTGTGATCTCTCTCAGAGGTGGGAGAGGGGGCGTCCCTCTGCAAGGCAGAAGTCCCACAGCAGAGCTGGCGTGTCGATTACTGCAGATCTGCCCAGCTCTTGGGAGCAGGGTACACACAAGCTGCCTGAGACCCAAGAGATATTAATCCTGTCTGTCTCTGAGCCTGGTGGTCCCAACTACCTGGCCACTGGAGCAAAGATGATTTCTAATATTTTTGCTATCAATTTCTATCATAATATATTTTCTAATATCTAGTGGTGTTATTTATTTTTAAAATAAACTTTTAACCACCTTAAAAAAGAGATATTAAGGAAAGGTGATTGTTGCTTCCTGTTATTTTCATTCTTGCAGGTGGAATTCTGTTTGTGTGGCTATCTTCTTTTGGGCTTGTTGAAATAAGATCATTTTATTGTTTTTTCTAGGGTGTAGTTTCCTGCCTTGTATTGGTATTTTCCACCCATTATCCATTGAAGTGCTGGGTGTGTGAAAGGATATTGTGTAAATTTGGTTCTGTCATGGAATATCTTGTTTTCTCCTTCTACGGTAATTGAGAGTTTTGCTGGGTATAGTAGCCTGGGCTGACATTTATATTTTCTCAGGGTCTGTATGACATTTGCCCAGGATCTTCTAGCCTTCATAGTTTCTGGTGAGAAGTCTGGTGTTATTCTGATAGGTCTGCGTTTAAATGTTACCTGACCTTTCCCCCTTACTGCTTTTAATATTCTTTCTTTGTTTAGTTCATTTGGTGTTTTGATTATTATGTGTCGGGAGGAGTTTCTGTTCTGGTTCAGACTGTTTGGAGTTCTGTAGGCTTCTTGTATGTTCATGCGCATCTCTTTCTTTAGGTTAGGGAAGTTTTCTTCTATAATTTTGTTGAAGATATTTACTGGCCCTTTAAGTTGTAAATCCTCGCTCTCTTCTATACCTATGATCCTTAGGTTTGGTCTTCTCATTGTGTCCTGGATGTTTTGGGTTACAAGTTTTTTGCATTTTGCATTTTCTTTGACTGTTGAGTCAATGCTTTCTATGCTATCTTCAGCCCCTGAAATTCTTTCTTCTATCTCTTGTATTCTGTTGTTGATGCTTACGTCTATGACTCTTAAATTCTTTCCAGGGTTTTCTATCTCCAGAGATGTCTCACTTTGTGATTTCTTTATTGTTTCCACTTCCACTTTTAGATCCTGGATAGTTTGTTCAGTTCCTTCACTTGTTTGTTTGTGTTTTCCTGAAATTCTTTAAGGTATTTTTGTGTTTCCTCTTTAAGGGTTTCTGCCTGTTCACCCATGTTCTCCTATGTTTCTTTAAGAGATTTGTGTGTTTCCTCTTTCAAACCCATGTTTTCTTGCATTTCTTTAAGGGAGTCATTTATGTCCTTCTTGAAGTCCCCTATTAGCATCGTGAGATGTGATTTTAAATCCAACTCTTGCTTTTCTGGTGTGTTAGGGTATCCAGGATTTGCTGTTTTGGGAGAACTGGGTTCTAATGGTGCCGTGTTGCCTTGATTTCTATTGGTAATGATCTTGTGTTTGCCTTTTGCCATCTAGGTTTTCTGGTGTTAGCTGGTCTTGCATTCTCTGATTTTGGCTTATCTGTCCTGTAAGCCTGTTTATATGTACTCCTGGGATTCCCGTTCTCTCTGTGCCCACAGGTATGTAGGCTCTCCTGTGCTCCTAGGCCTCTCTCTACTTCAAATGACCTAATCAGGGCTAGCTATCTAGGAAATATCAGGAGAGGTGTCTTCACTGTGGCAGACCTGGCAAGTTTCTGTCACAGCAGAAAGGACAAATGCCCTGAGTGACTGGTTCTGTAGGAAGTACCAGGAGAGGGAATCTTCACTGCAGCAGACCTGGCAAGGTTCCACTTCCCTGAGTGGCTGGTTCCCAACTGCCCTGAGTGACTGGTTCTCTCAGAAGTATTAAGAGATGGAATCTTCACTGCAGCAGAGCTGGCAAGGTTCTGCCCCAGCATAAAGGACAGGCAGCACTGGGAGGGGGAGAAGACTCAGAAGGGGTTACTATTTGGAAGGGCGGAGCTTTTGGTGGTTGTTGCGTAGTGAGTCCTGCTGGACCCCAGGTAGCAGCTCTGGGTCTCCAGAGGTGGGAGGGGGGTTCTTACCAACTGCCCTGAGTGGCTGGTTCTCTAGGAAGTATCAGAAGTTGGAATCTTCACTGCAGCAGAGTTCTGCCCTCTAGCACCAGTTTTAAGGTTACTCCCTAACAAACTTGAGTCTAGCACTAGTTCCCAGGTTACTCTCCAACAAATCTGTACTCCCAGGTTTCAAGCCTGCCCATGGCACTTCAGTTGCTAACAACCACCAATCAGGAGGAAAGCAGAAGTTAAGTTTATGGTTTGGCTCCCAGCACCAGCCAATTATTTTAAAGGGCAATATAGTTCCATATTAGATCCCCATTCAGATGTGTGAACTGCTAGGACCCCCACTCCCAGTCCTAATTGCTTGCCATTTCCTATAAAACTTTGCCCCGCTGAGAGGTTGGGGCTTTACTCTCCTGTCCTGCTCCATCAGAGATGGGATTCTGTCCCAAGCTAGCATGAAGAAAGAGACCCTAGTGCAATCAAAGTTGGCTTCTTAGTGGTCTTTTGGGGTTTGTGAACACTTAAAGGGCTGAAGTAAAAAAGAGAGAGAGAGAATTACAAAAACAATAGAAATATCCAATAATCAAAGAGTTCATCCTCTGCAAAGAAAAAGAGCATTAAAAAACTTTAGCAAAAATAATCACAAGACAGTGAGAAATGAACCAAATTAAGAGAGGGACTAAACCACCAACCAAACAGTACACATGGAGGGACTCATGGCTCCAAATGCATATTCAGCAGAGAATGGCCTTGTTGGACATCAAAGGGAGGAGAGGCCCTTGGTCCTGAGAAGGCTAGTTGTCCCAGTATTGAGGAATGCCAGGACAGGGAAGCAGGAGTGAGTGGATTGGTGAGCAGGTAGAGGGGGAATTGGCTAAGGGATTTTCGGGGGGGGATCAGGAAAGGGGACAGCATTTGAAATATAAATAAAGATATATCTAATAAAAAGAGTTTAAAAAGAGAGGTGTAATTTGACACATCATAGCAAACATAAATGGAGTAGATATAATCATCAGGATATGTCTTAAACGGACATATCACTGTTACAATATCCCAAAGAAATGGATGAATTTCTAGATGCATATGACCTAAAAATTAGATCAAGTTATGGTAATTTAAATAGCTCTCTAATAAGCAGTGAGATGGAAGCAGCAATAATAAAAATAAAAAAAAAAAACAATTCCAGCTAAAATTATCCAGTCCTAGATGGATTTACTGCTGAATTCTAACCTTAAAGAATTAACACCAATACTTTTCCAACTAACATAAAGAAGAAAGGACTGGGGCTTCTGCTGAATTTTCTTTACAAAGCCAGTATTACCTTCACAACTGGAAAATGGCATAGCCAAAAAGGAAAAGTATAGACCGATCTCCTTGGTGAACACAGATGCAAAACTCTCCAACAAAATATTTACAAAGCAAATTCAAGAACACGTCAAAAAGATCATTGTTTTTAATCAACTTGGCTTCATTCTAGACATGCAGATTTGGTTAAACATATGTGATCCATAGATATGGATATATATGATATATAACACATCAGATAAATGGATTCAAGAACAAAAATCACCCATTCACCTCCATAGCTGCAGAAAAGGCTTTTGACAAAATCTAATATCCCTTATGATAAAAACCTGGAGGGGACTAGACATGGAAGGAATTTATCTCAGGCCTTAGTTTGAACAGTCTTTGCTCACACCAACCATAGTATCAAATGGTATAATTAACTGTTCTTTGTCATTGATTTGTGTTAGATTTTCATTCTCCCATCTGGATAACTTAGGATTCTGCAAATGCAAAGCAAATTTCCAGAATAAAATCAAACACATGATATCACTGAGATTCAGATACTAATCTCTTAGCCCTGATTTTGATTATTATGCCCTTATCACACAGACATTATGTGAATCATGCTCATCTAGGGATATCTAGAACATATTATCTTCATATTTTGCAGTTAAACCTTCTCAAACTAATACAGGGAGTATATGGGAGAATATGCAGTGTTACTGCAAAGAAGCCATGTAAGACCCAGTGATAGGGCCTGTGAGCAAGATGGGAGTCATAACTATGTGTTATCTTTCCATCCTCTTTACAGCCATTTGGGAGACTTTTGAGAGGCAACACAGCTCAGGATCCATTCACACTAATGAGAAGCAATTCTCCTGAGTACTCTAATCTGCCCCAGAGACAGCTCTTAACTCCTCCACTCTTTACTCCATTCACCGCATTTAAAAGGAGCTACTGTAATGTAGTATATTCTGAAGACAATAGTAAGACCTTACATACAGCAGGAGGGTGTGAGAGAGGTGAGGAGCCTCATTCCTGCCCTGTCTTGGTCTTAATTTCCAACGCTGACTGAGTTGTCTGCCTTTATGACAAGACACCTCTCCCTGCTTGGTCAATGCTATAGGAGATGCCATTCTAGGGCTTTCTCTGTCAAGAGTGAAATGTACTCAATAGTTCTGAAATGTTAATTTAATCTTTATCTTTTCCTCTAAAAGAGAAAAAAAAATGCAAGATAGGAAAAAAAGAGAAGGCCTGACATGACCTAAGGAAATGGGTCAGATTGAGAGTGTATTGTATTTATCTAGATTTGAAATGGGTCGGATTGAGAGTGTATTGTATTTACCTAGATTTGATATTTAGGATTTACTTATCTTCTGGCATAGTTCTAGCTAAGTTTTTTTCTACAGTAGTTCTCTACCCTATCAAATAATGATTACAGCATTATGTTCCCAGTGAAGAAAAATCTTGTTTTTCATGCTATGGAGTTGTAAGCAGATCTTCCACAGGTTTGGTCCTGTGTGTGTGTGTGTGTGTGTGTGTGTGTGTGTGTGTGTGTGTGCATTGTTTTCACTGAAAGAGTGTTTGTTTATCTCTAAAGGAATGGGCATTCAAACAAAAACTCTATAGAAAAAGCTAAGCAAAATGTTAGAAAGCTTAGCAGTGACAATAATATTTTAGCAGAAAATATCTGAAACTAAGGCAATATTTTCACCTTCATATTTGTATGGGAGTCTTTTTATGACAATATTGGAGGTGTGAATATTATCTTGTAATGTCATCGCAGAGTAAGTGATAGCCCCACATGCAAAATCATAGTCACATTAAGGTCAGATTCAGTCACCCATGTCTCTGAATATTTTGGCTCAGGTCAAACAAGTCCAAGAACTTTGTATATTTTTATTGTATTACAATTGATCATATTTGCAGTGAATAAAGGTGATTCCAGTGTGCTCCCTGTACTTGATAGGCACACAGAAACACAACTCTTTTAAAATATAATTTGTTCACACATACTGTGGAGGCAATTAGATAATGCTGCAGGCATATATGTGCATCTGAGAGTAGGTGTTTGTGAATGGGTACATATGTGTTCTATTGTGATTTGGGGGGTTTAGAATAGAGGATGGGTAAAGATAGTGTGGGAAAAATCTTAGGAGTAAATAGCTGTGGGTAAATGTGCTATAGTCGTAAGGCTGTTTTTCATCATTTGGCACATGTAAGAGTAACAATGGTTTTTCTTCATTGTCAGCTTGGCTGGTTTTAAAAATCACCATAGAAACATACCTCTATGTGTATCTGTGAGGGTATATTCAGAAAGGTTTAATTGAGGAGGAATTCAAGCCGACCTTCAAGTCCACCTTTGAAGCAATTTGTGGCTTGGGATCTGGGGCAAGATAACTAGATAAGTGCCAGCATTTATCTCTCTGCTTTCTATTTATGCATGTAATATGATTCATAACCTCACATTTCTGCTCCCTCAACCTCCCCACTGTGATGGATTGAATTTTCAAGCTGTGAGCCAAAACAAGACCATTTCTTCTGTATGTTGTGATGGTGACAAGTAACTAATGAGTAACTGTATGGGGCAGATCCATTACAGATGGTTGTGAGACACCATGCAGTTGCTGGGAACTGAACCTAGGACCCCTGGAAGGGTAGTTATACTCTTAATCACTGAGTCATCCATTGAGCCATCTCTTAATCCCCTCAACTTTATTCGTAAAGGCCTCTTCAAAGTTGAAACATTGTGTCACTTAGACGCACAGCTCCATCCAGATACTAATAGCCTGTTAGTAGATTATGTAGGATGTGTTTTTGTCTTTTTCAGGCTTTAGAGAGAGATGAATGCAACAGTCCTCAAGTTGGACTAAAATGTGTTCTTCAATCTGGATGTGAAATACTGTATCTCCATTTTATTCTCTGCTAACAGTATTTGGCATCTTCTGAACACAGGAACGAACTCCAACTGGCATTAAAATATCTGGCTTTTTTAGCAGTTAAAGTCAGAAATATTTTTATATTACATTGCAATTGTTGAGCATAGTTTTAAGTATTTAAAGTCGTAATTCCTTTGAAATAACGTTGTTCTAGATTCACCATTATATATAACAATTAATGTGCTGATAAAAACACATATTTGTTATCATGCTAATAAAGCCCATATGTTGTTGTATGCATATATTTTCTAAAATTATCCAGGTAACTAACTTAATATAACTAGTTTCCTTAGTAGCTATATTTCTTTGTTATGCACAAAGTACATATACAAAACAAAATAAATATACATTTATATGGGTGCAATTTAGAATACTATTTTGAGACTGCTTTGCTAGATAAAAGTGTGATTGCTCAATATCTTCATAGAAACTTAAACTTTATGCTCTAAATTTCTTTATTTTTGGAAAACACTATTATTATTATTAAAAAAAGCACAAATAATATTAAAAATTTATCCAATTTCCCTAAAGGTATTTGCAAGCCTTCTAATAACTGTTTGAGTATTTTGATTTACTTAATTTATAATCATGGACTAAACAACATACTATTCCATGTCTTCTAAAGGACAAAGTAAAAGTGATATCATTTTACAAAAAAGGGTTTATAGTCTTTGGGTGGGGTAGCTGATAGATAATGGGAGGAAGTCTCATTGTGGTGATGTGTGCTCACAGTCTTTGAAGGTCATTTACAGCTGATTCTGGTAGAGCTACAGCTGGTGCTGTGGACAAGACTGCCAAAGACTATCAATTAGAGTTATCCTTTGAGGTGTCGTTCTCTTTCAAGACAGGCTATTTTCTCTTATTTAAGAAATAAGTTCATTAAGGCATATTGGTTCTTTATAAAACCTTAATTAAATCTGTGTGATTGTCCTTTCAGAGAAAAGAAAATGTGCCAAAATTGTCTTTTAAAAATTCAACACAATCATAGGATGGATGGAATGTGGTGAGAGCAGCATAAGCCATGGAGAATCCACTGATAATATATTGGAACCTCACATTATACCTTTACAGATTAATGCATAAGCCACAAGGAGCCCACTGATAATACACCGGAACCTCACATTATAGTTTTATAGATTAATGCAATTGGATTCATCATTGTGTTATTAGCAGTCTGATGTTCAGAATAAGAAAATACAATTCTTTTCATCTACTCCAAACTTGCCAGGTGACAGCAACTACAAATATTCCATTTCATAAAGCACTGTTGTTCAAGCACTGAAAATGTTCCAAGTGTTGTAGCATGACAATCTCTGAAGAACCAGTAAAGGGAAGTTTTGAAATGTTTCCCTGTGATCGGGCTATCTTTAGCTGTCCAAACTTTGAAAAAGATAATTTTGTATTACAGACATCTGTGTTCATAGACACTTCCTGCTGAAAAGGCAGATGAACTATGAGACAGGCAAATCAGACACAGGTGACCGAATTTCTCCTCCTGGGACTCTCTGATGACCCCAACACCCAGAAGCTGCTATTCATCTTATTTCTGGGCATCTATATGGTCACTGTCCTTGGAAACTTGCTTCTCATGTTCCTTGTTCGGGCTGACTCTCGGCTTCACACACCCATGTATTTCTTCCTGTGTAACTTGTCTCTGGCTGACCTCTGCTTTTCCACCAACATTGTTCCACAGGCTCTCATCCATCTCCTTTCAAGGAAAAAGACCATTTCATTCAGACGCTGTGCAGCTCAGCTTCTGCTCTTCCTCATTTTTGGGTGTACACAATGTGCCCTTTTGGCTGTGATGTCCTATGATCGGTATGTGGCTATCTGTAACCCTTTGCATTACTCCAGCATCATGACATGGAAGGTGTGTATCCAGCTGGCTACAGTGTCATGGACTAGTGGCATTTTAGTGTCTGTGGTGGACACCACTTTTACACTAAGTCTTCCCTATCGAGGCAGCAACAGTATTGCTCACTTCTTTTGTGAGGCCCCTGCACTTTTGACCCTGGCCTCTACAGACACTCAAACTTCAGAGATGGTCATTTTCTCCATGGGGGTTGTGATTCTCCTCATACCTGTTTCCCTAATTCTGGTGTCCTATGGCCATATAATAGTGACTGTTGTCAAGATGAAATCAGCTGCAGGGAGGTTCAAGGCATTTTCTACCTGTGGTTCCCACCTCATGGTTGTCATCCTTTTTTATGGGTCAGCAATTATCACATACATGACCCCGAAGTCTTCCAAAGAACAGGAGAAACTGGTCTCTGTTTTCTATGCAATGGTGACACCTATGCTGAATCCCCTCATCTACAGCCTGAGGAACAAAGATGTAAAGGGAGCTCTGTGGAAAGTAGCCATGAAGAACTTCTCAAACAGGCTTAGAGTCACACACTGACTCAGACACTCTTGACTTCCTACATTTAACACAGGCTAGATAGTTTTCTGTATGAATGCAAGCTATGGTAAGATGCCCACCATTGGGCTTTGTCCATTGACATGCACTAACCTTTATCCCACACTTCCTCTCTTGGAGAAGGATTATAATATATGAAATAATATGAGGGAAGATATATTTCCTTCTGATTTATTTTTTGACAGTGAAGAGATTCTGAGCTTCTACTTTCATTCTTTGTGAATATACAATGTTCCCTTCTGCCAGTGATGCTGTGTGATTTGTATGTGACAATATTTCACCCTCTGCATTACTAAAACATCATGATCCAGGACCTGTTCTAAGAAGGTCTTTTTAAAGGCCTGTCTAAGATCTTGGAATCTTCTAAGACAAAAATATATCTTTTAAACTATGGCACATGATGTTGTCTATCTCAGATCCTAATATGTTTTCTTTTGTTATTTCTGAATTTCTTTTTATTATCAAATAAAAATTTGGCAATATTACATAATACCTCACTGTGATTTAGGTAATTTTTGTGTATACATACATAAACGGGAAGCAGAAAGTAGGGAAAGTCTGGGTTTGAGGCAGTTTTTATAGATGGGGAACGGAATGCCAGGATGTTTGATATAGCTCCACAACCCACCCACCCACCCCCACAGAAGATCCAGATGAATGGCGCGCAGCTATGTGAAGTGAGCAGGGCTTTAAGAATGGCACTTGATCTTCGACAAAGGAGCTGAAACCATTCAATGGAAAAAGTTCATTTTCAACAAATGGTGCTGGTTCCACTATCGGTCAGCATGTAGAAGAAAGCACATTGATCAAAGCTAAAGTCCAAGTGGATCAAGGACCTCCACCTAAAACCAGATACACTGAAATGGGCAGAAGAGAAGGTGGGGAAGAGCCTCAAGCACACGGGCACAGGGGAAAATTTCCTGAACAGAACACCAATGGCTTATGCTCTAAGATCAAGAGTCAACAAATGGGACCTCATAAAATTGCAAAGCTTCTGTAAGGCAAAGAACACTGTCAATAGGACAAAATGGCAACTAACAAATTGTGAAAAGATCTTTACCAATTCCACACCCAAAAGAGGGCTACTATCCAATATATACAAAGAACTCAAGAAGTTAGACTCCAGAGAACCAAATTACCCTATTAAAAATGGGATACAGAGATAAACAGAGAATTCTCAACTGAGGAATACCAAATAGCTGAGAAGCACCTAAAGAAATGTTCAACATCCTTAGTCATCAGGGAAATACAAATCAAAACAACCCTGAGATTCCACCTCACGCCAGTCAGAATGTCAAAGATCAAAAACTCAGGTGATAGCAGTTGCTTGTGAGGATGTGGAGAAAGAGCAACACTCCTCCATTGCTAGGAGAGTGCATGACTTGGTCCATAGGAGGGAGGAAGTAGTGTGCTCCAACAAGATCTGCTTATTCCTGGTATTGGGAGCTTAGAGCAGGAAGAGGCTACAACAGATAGTAAGAGCTGAGGATGAGACTGTGGTATTGGATAAAGAGAAGAGAAAAGAGAGAAAGTTTTGAAACTTGTCTCCTGCTTTGATGACATACTTGCTTCTCTGGCAGGCTTGGGTGGATGGTTCTCAGAATGCCTGCTAGAGTTGGAGGCTGAAATAAATTAATGAGTATGGGGAGAAAGTTAGGGTGAGAAGATCTGTGTGATCTACTGGAGAAAGCGGGAGGGAAGTTTGCACATGGTTCTGCTACCAAGCTGGGGATGAGTCTTGGGGATTTGGTTTAGAAGGAAAGGAGTAGGAGGTGAAGATCTGCAGTTATCCTACTTGCTTTTATGGTTGGAGTGGCCCAAAGGGTTCCAGGGATTGCCGGCTGGAAGAATGGCCTGGGATACTGGGATGAGTTGGGAAAGGTGATATACTGGAGCTGAAGGCAGAGCAAAGGAGAGTGTGTGGAGGGGCTTTGCTGCACAACTGGCAATGAGACTGTGGGGATATATTAGAAAGAGAGGAAGAAGAGATCTAGAGTTATTCTACCTGATTCTCTGTTCATATCAAATTTTTAAATAGTGGTTATATTGAATCAATTTTGCTATATTAATGCTGCCTTTTAATGTATAATTTCTTTTTTTTAAATTTTATTTTCTAAGATTTTTTTATTTACATTCCAAATCATTTCCCCTTTCCCGTTTCCTCCCTCTCCGAAAGTCCCATAAGCCCCCTTCCCTCCCTCCTTTCTCCATTCAACCCCCTCTCGTTACTCTGTCCTGGCGTTCCCCTACATCCAGTCTTTCCAGGACCAGGGGTCTCTCCTTCCATCTTTTTAGAAATCTATTGATATGCGGATTGTGTCTAGGGTATTCCGAGATTCTGGGTCAATATCCCCTTATCAGTGACTGCATACCATGTGTGTTCTTTTGTGATTGGGTTAGCTCACTAAGGATGATATTTTCAAGTTCTGACCATTTGCCTAGGAATTTCATGAATTCATTGTTTTTAATTGCAGAGTAGTATTCCATTGTGTAGATATACCACATTTTCTGAATCCATTCCTCCGTTGAGGGACATCTGGGTTCTTTCCAGCTTCTGGCTATTATAAATAAGGCTGCTATGAACATAATGGAGCATGTGTCCTTATTGCATGCAGGTAAAGTCTCTGAGTATATGCCCAGGAGTGGTATAGCCGGATCCTCCGGGAGTGTCATGCCCAGTTTTCTGAGGAACCGCCAGACTGCTTTCCAGAGTGGTTGTACCAGCCTGCAATTCCACCAGCAGTGGAGGAGTGTTCCTCTTTCTGCACATCCTCGCCAACAACTGCTGTCTCCTGTGTTTTTGATCTTAGCCATCCTGACTGGTGTGAGATGGAATCTCAGGGTTGTTTTGATTTGCATTTCCCTAATGACTAAGGATGATGTACATCTCTTTAGGTTCTTCTCAGCCATTAGATATTCTTCAGGTGAGAACTCTTTGTGTAGCTCTGTACCCCATTTTTTTTTTAATTTAATTTAATTTTATTTTTTTAATTTACATTCCAAATCACTTCCCCTTTCCCGTTTCCTCCCTCCCCGAAAGTCCCATAAGCCCCCTTCCCTCCCTCTTTTCTCTGTTCAACCCCCTCTCATTACTCTGTCCTGGCGTTCCCCTACATCCAGTCTTTCCAGGACCAGGGGTCTCTCCTTCCATCTTTTTAGAAATCTATTGATATGCTGATTGTGTCTAGGGTATTCTGAGATTCTGGGTCAATATCCCCTTATCAGTGACTTCATACCATGTGTGATCTTTTGTGATTGGGTTACCTCACTAAGGATGATATTTTCAAGTTCTGACCATTTGCCTAGGAATTTCGTGAATTCATTGTTTTTAATTGCAGAGTAGTATTCCATTGTGTAAATATACCACATCTTCTGAATCCATTCCTCCGTTGAGGGACATCTGGGTTCTTTCCAGCTTCTGGCTATTATAAATAAGGCTGCTATGAATATAGTGGAGCATGTGTCCTTATTGCATGCAGGTAAAGTCTCTGGGTATATGCCCAGGAGTGGTATAGCCGGATCCTCCGGAAGTGTCATGCCCAGTTTTCTGAGGAGCCGCCAGACTGCTTTCCAGAGTGGTTGTACCAGCCTGCAATTCCACCAGCAGTGGAGGAGTGTTCCTCTTTCTCCACATCCTCGCCAACAACTGCTGTCTCCTGTGTTTTTGATCTTAGCCATCCTGACTGGTGTGAGATGGAATCTCAGGGTTGTTTTGATTTGCATTTCCCTAATGACTAAGGATGATGAACATCTCTTTAGGTGCTTCTCAGCCATTAGATATTCTTCAGGTGAGAACTCTTTGTGTAGCTCTGTACCCCATTTTTTAATAGGGTTACTTGCCTCTCTGGAGTTTAACTTCTTGAGTTCTTTGTATATCTTGGATATTAGCCCTCTGTCAGTATCCCGGACCTCAAGCTGTACTACAGAGCAATAGTGTTAAAAACTGCATGGTATTGGTACAGTAACAGACATGTAGATCAATGGAACAGAATTGAAGACCCAGAAATGAATCCACACTCCTATGGTCACTTGATCTTTGACAAAGGAGCTAAAACCATCCAGTGGAAAAAAGATAGCCTTTTCAACAAATGGTGCTGGCTCAGCTGGAGGTCAACATGCAGAAGAATGCAAATTGACCCATCCTTATCTCCTTGCACTAAGCTCAATTCTAAGTGGATCAAAGATCTCCACATAAAACCAGACACACTGAAACTAATAGAAGGGAAACTAGGGAAGAACCTTGAACATATGGGCACAGGGGAGAATTTCCTGAACAGAACTCCAATAGCTTATACTCTAAGATCAAGAATAGACAAATGGGACCTCATTAAATTACAAAGTTTTTGCAAGGCAAAAGACACCGTCAAAAAGACAAAGCGGCAACCAACTAACTGGGAAATGATCTGTACCCCATTTTTTAATAGGGTTACTTGCCTCTCTGGAGTTTAACTTCTTGAGTTCTTTGTATATCTTGGATATTAGCCCTCTGTCGGATGTAAGGTTGGTAAAGATCATTTCCCAGTTAGTTGGTTGCCGCTTTGTCTTTTTGACAGTGTCTTTTGCCTTGCAAAAACTTTGTAATTTAATGAGGTCCCATTTGTCTATTCTTGATCTTAGAGCATAAGCTATTGGAGTTCTGTTCAGGAAATTCTCCCCTGTGCCCATATGTTCAAGGTTCTTACCTAATTTCCCTTCTATTAGTTTCAGTGTGTCTGGTTTTATGTGGAGATCTTTGATCCACTTAGAATTGAGCTTAGTGCAAGGAGATAAGGATGGGTCAATTTGCATTGTTCTGCATGTTGACCTCCAGCTGAGCCAGCACCATTTGTTGAAAAGGCTATCTTTTTTCCACTGGATGGTTTTAGTTCCTTTGTCAAAGATCAAGTGACCATAGGAGTGTGGATTCATTTCTGGGTCTTCAATTCTGTTCCATTGGTCTACATGTCTGTTACTGTACCAATACCATGCAGTTTTTAACACTATTGCTCTCTAGTACAGCTTGAGGTCCGGGATACTGATTCCCCCAGAGGTTCTTTTACTCTTGAGAATAGTTTTAGCTATTCTGGGTTTTCTGTTATTCCAGATGAATTTTTAAATTGCTCTTTCTAACTCTATGAAGAATTGAGTTGGGATTTTGATGGGGATTGCATTGAATCTGTGTATTACTTTTGGTAAGATGGTCATTTTTACTATATTAATCCTGCCAATCCATGAGCATGTCAGATTTTTCCATCTTCTGAGGTCTTCTTCAATTTCTTTCTTCAGAGACTTGAAGTTCTTGTCATACAGATCTTTCACTTGTTTGGTTAGAGTCACGCCAAGATACTTAATATGGTTTGTGGCTATCGTGAAGGGTATTATTTCTCTTACTTCTTTCTCAGCCTGCTTATCCTTTGAGTATAGGAAGGCTTCTGACTTGCTTGAGTTGATTTTATATCCGGCCACTTTGCTGAAGTCGTTTATCAGCTGTAGGAGTTCTCTGGTGGAGTTCTTTGGGTCGCTTATGTATACTATCATATCGTCTGCAAATAGTGATAGTTTGACTTCTTCCTTTCCGATTTGTATCCCTTTGACCTCTTTTTGTTGTCTAATTGCTCTAGCTAGAACTTCAAGTACTATATTGAAAAGATATGGAGAGAGAGGGCAGCCTTGTCTAGTCCCTGATTTTAGTGGGATTGCTTCAAATTTCTCTCCAGTTAGATTGATGCTGGTTTGCTGTAAATTGCTTTTACTATGTTTAGATATGGGCCTTGAATTCCTGATCTTTCCAAGACCTTTTGCATGAAAGGATGCTGAATTTTGTCAAATGCTTTCTCAGCATCTAATGAAATGACCATGTGGTTTTTTTCTTTGAGATTGTTTATGTAGTGGATTACATTGATGGATTTCCTTATATTGAACCATCCCTGCATCCCTGGGTTGCAGCCTACTTGATAGTGGTGAATGATCATTTTGATGTGTTCTTCGATTCGGTTGGCAATAATTTTATTGAGTATTTTTGCATCGATATTCATAAGAGAGATTGGCCTGAGATTCTCTTTCTTTGTCGGATCTTTGTGTGCTTTTGTTATTAGTGTAATTGTGGCTTCGTAGAACGAGTTGGGTAGTGTTCCTTCTGTTTCTATTTTGTGGAACATTTTGAAGAGTATTGGTGTTAGGTCTTCTTTGAAGGTCTGATAGAATTCTGCACTAAAACCATTTGGACCTGTGCTTTTTTTGGTTGGAAGACTTCCAATGACGACTTCTATTTCTTCAGGGGTTATAGGATGGTTTAGATGGTCTATTTGATCCTGATTTAATTTTGGTATTTGGTATCTTTCAAGGAAATTGTTCCTTTTCTCGAGATTTTCTAGTTGTGTTGAATACAGGTTTTTGTAGTAGGATCTGATGATTTTTTGAATTTCCTCAGTTTCTATTGTTATCTCTCTCTTTTTGTTTCTGATTTTATTAATTTGGATACTGTCTCTGTGCCCTCTGGTTAGTCTGGCTAAGGGCTTATCTATCTTGTTGATTTTCTCAAAGAACCAACTCTTCTTTTTGTTGATTCTTTGTATGGTTTTATTTGTTTCTACTTGATTGATTTCAGCCCTGAGTTTGATGATTTCCTGCCTTCTACTCCTTTTGGTGTATTTGCTTCTTTTTGTTCCAGGGCTTTTAGGTGTGCCATTAAGCTGCGAGTGTATGCTGTCTCCCATTTCTTTTTGGCGGCACTCAGGTCTATGAATTTTCCTCTTAGCACTGCTTTCATTGTGTCCCATAAATTAGAGTAAATTTTGTCTTTATTTTCATTAAATTTCAAAAATCTTTGATTTCTTTCTTTATTTTACATTGACCAAGTTATCATTGAGTAGAACATTGTTCAGCTTCAATGTGTATGTGTGTTTTCTGTTGTTTTTCTTGCCATTGAAGACCACCCTTATTCCATAGTGATCTGATAGGAGGCATGGGATTAGTTCGCTCTTCTTATATCTGTTGAGGTCTGATTTGTGACCAATTATATGGTCTATTTTGGAGAAGGTACCATGAGGTGCTGAGAAGAAGGTGTATTCTTTAGCTCTAGGATGAAGTGTTCTCTATATATCTGTTAGTTCCATTTGGTCCAAGGCTTCAATAAGATTCACTGTGTCCCTGTTTAGTTCCTGCTTTCCTGAACGATCCATTTCAGAGAGCGGGGTGTTGAAGTCACCCACTATTATTGTGTGAGGTACGATGTGTGCTTTGAGCTTTAGTAAAGTTTCTTTTACGAATGAGGGTGCCCTTGCATTTGGAGCATAGATATTCAGAATCGAGAGTTCTTCTTGGTGGATTTTTCCCTTGATCAGGATGTAGTGTCCTTCTGTGTCTTTTTTGATGACTTTAGGTTGAAAATCAATTTTATCTGATATTAGGATGGCTACCCCAGCTTGTTTCTTGGGGCCATTTGCTTGTAAAATTGTTTTCCAGCCTTTTACTCTGAGGTAGTGTTTGTCTTTGACACTGAGGTGCGTTTCCTGCATGCAGCAAAATGCTGGGTCCTGTTTACGTATCCAGTCTGCTAGTCTATGGCTTTTTATTGGAGAATTGAGACCATTGATATTAAGAGAGATTAAGGCATAGTGATTATTGCCACCTGCTATTCTTGATGCTCTCTTTATGTTTGAGTGGTTATCTACTTTTGGGTTTGAAGCAAGAAGGTTACTATCTCATTTTTTCCAGGATGTTTTTTCTCTCCCTGTTTTGGCGGTTTCCACATATTATCCTTTGCACGGCTGGCTTTGTGGAAATATATTGTGAAAATTTGGTTTTATCATGGAATATCTTGGTCTCTCCATCTATGGTGATTGAGAGTTTTGCTGGGTATAGTAGTCTAGGCTGGCATTTGTGCTCTCTTAGTGTCTGCAGAGATCTGCCCAGGATCTTCTGGCTTTCATAGTCTCTGGTGAGAAGTCTGGATGTGATTCAGATAGGTCTTTCTTTGTATGTTACTCGGCCCTTTTCTCTTACTGCTTTTAATATTCTTTCTTTGTTTAGTACATTTGGTGTTTTGATTATTATGTGACTGGAGGTATTTCTGTTCTGGTCCAGTCTGTTTGGAGTTCTGTAGGCTTCTTGTACTTTCATCAGCATCTCTCTCTTTAGGTTAGGGAAGTTTTCCTCCATAATTTTGTTGAAGATGTTTACTGGCCCTTTAAGTTGCAAATCTTCACTCTCATCTATACCTATAATCCTTAGGTTTAGTCTTCTCATTGTGTCCTGGATTTCCTGGATATTTTGAGTTACACATTTTTTGCATTTTGCATTTTCGTTGACTGTTGAGTCGATGCTTTTTCTATGTTATCTTCAGCACCTGAGATTCTTTCTTCCATCTCTTGTATTCTATTGTTGATGTTTGCATCTATGACTCCTGATTTCTTCCCAAGGTTTTCTATCTCCAAAGTTATCTCCCGTTGTGATTTCTTAGTTGTTTCTACTTCCTTTTTTAGATCCTGGATGGATTTTTTGACATCCTTCACTTATTTGTTTGTATTTTCCTGCATTTCTTTAAGGTAATTTTGCCTTACCTCTTTCAGAATTCCTGTTGACCCAAGTTCTCCTGCATTTTTCTAAGTGATTTTTGTGTGTCCTCCTCATGGGATTCCATCTGTTGATCCATCGTCTCCTGCATTTCTTTAAGCAGTTCTCGTGTTTCCTTTGTAAGGGCATCTATCCGTTGATTCATTTCTTTAAGCAATTTTTGTTTTTCCTCCCTATGGGCATCCGTCTGTTGACTCATATTCTTCTGCATTTCTTTATGCAATTTTTGTGATTCCTTTGAAAGTGCATCTACCCGTTGATTCATTTCTTTAAGCGTTTTTTTGTGTTGTCTCCTTGTGGGCCTCCATCTGTTGATCCATGTTCTCCTGCATTTCTCTAAGCTATTTTTTTTTTTCCTTAGTAAGGGCTTCTAACCCTTGATTCATGGTCTCCTGTAATTCTTTATTAGATTCATTTGTGTCCTTCTTGTGATCCTCTAATAGCATCATGAGAAGTGATTTTAAATCCAGATCTTGTCTTTCGGGTGTGGTGGGGTATCTAGGACTTGCTGCTGTTGGAGAGTTGGGTTCGGATGGTGCCATATTACTTTGATTTCTGTTAGTAACGTTCCTACGTTTGCCTTTTGCCATCTGGTTACCTCTGGTGTTAGTTGGTCCTGCTGTCACTGGCTGTTTGTTGGACCTTCTGTGAGCCTGCAAAGCTATTTCTGGCCCCCCTGGTTTACCAGGATTCCCCTGGCACCTATTTCTGGGGCCTGCCCTGCTCCTGAGTGACTTTGGAGCCCTGATGTGCTTTGCCCTAAGTGATGTTTTACTGGGGAGTCCCTGCACATCCAAAGGCTCAGCGTAGTGGATTCCTGGAGCAAAGGTCGCCAAAGGGAGGCTGGTAGGCTCCTGCCCTGTGCAGGGGTGTGTGATCTCTCCCAGAGGTGGAGGGAGGGGGTATCCCTCTGCAAGGCAGAAGTCCCACAGCAGAGCTGGCATGCTGGTTATTGCAGATCTGCCCAGCTCTTGTGAGCAGGGTCCACACAAGCCGCCCGAGACCCAAGCGATATTATGCCTGTCTGTCTCCGAGCCTGGCAGTCCCATCTACCTGGCCCCTGGAGCAAAGTTAGCAGAGTGCACTCTGCACTCTCTCGTTGGGGCAGTCCACCCTGCTGAGGGGATGGCCCACAGCAGAGCTGGTGCCCAGAGGACCACAGTGCTGTCCCGTTCTTGGGAGCAGACAGAAGCCCCAACAGGCCGTGTCCCAAGCGATGTTATATTGGAGGTAACCTGGGTACCTGTCTCCTCAGTGCAGTCTACCGGAACAGAGGTTGCCAAAGGGAAGCTGGTAGGCTCCCGCCCAGTGCAGGGGTCCCTCTGCAAGGCAGAAGTACCATAGCAGAGCTGGCACGTCGATCACTTCAGACCTGCCCAGCTCTTGGGAGCAGGGTACACACATGCTGCATGAGACCCAAGCGATATCATGCTTGTCTGTCTCTGAGCCTGGAGGTCCCAACCACCTGGCCACTGGAGCAAAGATGGTGGAGTGCCCACACTCTAATGTATAATTTCTAAGTATTTGACGAGGTACATGTATTACGTTCAAGTTTCCCTAATTTTCAAAAAGATTTTGTGTATGAGCCCCCATGTGTGTTTGCACAAGCTCACCTGTATGCTTACGTAAATTTTTATGTAGAGCATATGTACAGAAGCCCATAGAACCCAGGAGATTGTGTCAGATCCCTTGGAATAGGAGTTACAAGCGTTTTAGACTACATTTTGGATGTTGAGAATGGAACCTGGGTCCTCTGCAAGAACAGCTATCACTATTGCCTGCTGAGCCATCTCTCTAGCTAACCAATCCTTAAATGGTCAAGACCTGGCAGATAGAACTTTAGAACATGGTTCCTTACAGCAGTGCATGTAAGGCCTTTGTAGCAGGGGCATTTGCTTCAATATTTTCCAGATGTTTCCCAATCCTATTTTCTTCACAGAATTGTCATCTTGACAGGGCTTCAACCAGATCCCAAATGCAAATATAGATAGGACGACCATGCATTTAAGCAGTTCATAGGAATATTTGCCACACTTGGTGACCATTCTTGGTCACAGTGAGCCTTCTTGGGCCACATTCCTAGCATTTTGATGCCTTTCACACAGTCCTAAACTTGTAGCTAGTCCAACATTTTACTTTGTGATTTGATTTTAGAATACAATTTAATGCTCTGCTACAGAGTAGTTCACTGTTTATGAACTGTTAATGAATCTTTGGGCTTGTCATCAAGCCCAGAATTAATCAGCAAGCACCATATTAAATAAGGGTTGGCCTGAACATTAGTACAATTTGGTCCTTATTGGACCCTTATTCCTACACAGAAGTGTTTTATATAATCAATATAGAAATAAAAGTTAGTACCAATATGAATATATTTTGTCTGTGAGTAGCATTGGATTTGATATATCTGGTGTTAAATTTTATACACCATAGAAAGCATGTGTGTGAATGTTATTGGCAGTTAATATATATTCTGTAATAAATAATGTGTTTTCCTCCTGCTGTTATTTTTTTATTACAGGACTCTTGTTATTAGGGTGGTGAAGGATACTTTGTATAGGAAACAGCTGACTGCAATTCCTCTTGGAATTGCATAGATCATAAAATCAGCGGAGAGGAAAGGCCTCTGCAGTAAATGCTATTTACCCTGTCATGGTCATTGCATCATTAGGAATGTGTTTACACACACGTATGCTGCCAGTATACCAAGACTGCTGTTTGCTGAAAGTTCAGAGTTGTATATGTTTACTGAGACTCCCGAAGAGAGGCTACTCTGTTGATCAAATGTGCAGTCTTGAAAGAACAACTGAGTTCATTCAATCACAATAAAAGCACAAAAAGTTGAGAAAACAAAACATATGGGCTATCTATAGCAGGTCCCCAAAATTCTCTATTTATCCTTAGCTGGAGAGCCTGTGTACCCTTTCTACCAAGGACTGTTCATTCTGCCCGTGGATAATTTGTGATTATCTGTGCAGAGCCTGTGATAATGTGCTTTAAATGTGGAATATTATTTCTATAAATGAGACACATTGTAATTTCGGCAGCAGAGACAGAGCTCTTCAATTGCCAACCATATTGAACCCTGGAGGTTTAAAGTATCTTTTCATTGGCTCTCTTTCTCACTAGGATACAAATTGCATTAGGCAAGAACTTTATCACATTCAAGACTTTGTATTCAGTGTCTACATTGGTTCTGATGTGGTATTTAGAATCAAATTTTGAACACAAGTAAAAAAATCAATTGAAAATAAGGAGTGAAAGAGTGAAAAACACTTATTTGTTTTATTAGTATAGTTATTTTAACTAACTGATAAAGATGCACTTGAAATACATAGTGTGTTTGGGCAAATCAAGGGAAGTAAAACAAACTCTAAATGAACTGGATAAAGAATTTCAGGATTAAAAAATAAAAATACATGCGGAGTGGTAGGAAGTTGTCAACATTTTGTAGTTCCTAGTTGAAGTACCGAGGAGTACCCTAGAGAACCTAGTACCTCAGTCTCAGAGTCAGTCTCCAGTACTTCCTTCAGCATCCTTGTTCTTTCATCCTCAAATGGATCCTAGTGGAGAGTCCAAAATTTCAGTAGGTGCATAGTGTCCCCTGAAAGAGTAGCCACTTGGAGAATTCATTGTTCTTTGTTTTGTCCCCACACCATGCTCTTGCCAGTTTCTGTCTAAGTCAATCATAGTTTCTGAGGCCCCAGAGTTCTGCGAATGATCCGCCTCAATGCAGCCTTCACCTCATTATTCCTCAAGCTGTAGATGATGGGGTTCAACATGGGAGTGACAACTGTGTAGGAGAGTGACAATATTTTCTTGTTCTCAGGGGAGGTGTTTGAGCGTGGCCGGAAGTATGTGAGGATGGCAGTGCTGTAGAAGAGGGAGACAACCAGGAGGTGGGAGGAGCAAGTGGAGAAGGCCTTGCGTTTCCCCTCAGCTGAAGGCATCCTAAAGATGGTGGAGAGGATGCGGATATAGGAACCCAGGATCAACAAGAAAGGAAAGAGGATGAATAAGACAGTGGCTGTTAGAGCCTCCAGTTCAAATAGGGAGGTATCAGCACAGACCAGGGCTATGACAGGGGGACTGTCACAGAAGAAGTGGTTCACCATGTTGGGGCCACAAAAAGGGAAACTGAAAATCCATGTGGTTTGCACAGTGGCTACTGGGAACCCGGAGAACCAAGAGGCAGCTGCTAGCTGGGCACAGGACCTTCGACTCATGATTATTGGGTAGTGCAAGGGATCACAGATTGCCATGTAGCGGTCATATGCCATTGTAGCCAGGAGGCAGCACTCAGCAGCTCCAAAGAAAAAGAAGAAATACATCTGAGTAGCACAGCCAAGGAAGGAGATGGTTTTGTCTTGGAGTATCAGAGTAGTCAACATCTTGGGCACAATGACCAAGTTGAAGCCTATTTCCAGGAAGGATAAGTTTCTGAGGAAGAAGTACATAGGACTTTGCAAAGCAGAGTCAGCTGTAGTAACCAGGATGATGAGGACATTGCCCATGAGTGTGACTAGGTAAATGATCAAAAACAGGAGAAATAGTAGAGCCTGTACTTCATAGGACAAGCTTGAGAAGCTCATAAGAATAAATTCCCTGACAGTTGTCCAGTTTCCCCAGGTCATTCTTTTGCATGATTCCATTGGGCATTCAAGATTCAGGAAGGTAGAAAAAGCTTCCACATGCTATAGTATAAGCTTACATTGTACTATAAATAGGGAACTTCATGTGGATCTATATTCTACACTGTTATGACTATTGGATATCAAGCATTCATTCCCTCCAAAATGCATGAAATAATTTTGACTATTGAGTTCACAATTGTTTTTGAAAATTTCTGCTTTTTCCCTCCAATTAACCTGACATGCATTGTATGTATTTGTACATGTCCAAGCTTTTCTCTGTTTTGTGGAGAACATATAAAAGCATGGCTCCACTTACCTTCCTGTCCTAGCACAATTCAATAGTCAGTAGTGTTAAGAATGACAGGTAAAGTGAAGAGAGGGGTCTTGATGTACAATGGAAGATGATGAAGTTTGACTTGGTACATTTTGTATAACAAAAGTGGAGAAAAGAAAAAAATAAGAAACAGGAATGACAATTACACGGAAATGATTCCTGAGTGGTAATCCTAAAACAATCCCAATATCCAGAGCCTTAACATTGAGAAAGATTTAATATTATCACAGGAGGCCCCATTTATATACTCATCAATGCAGAGGTGAACAGATATGCATCTCAGGGAGGAAAAACTCTTAAAGTTAGTATACATGATCACAGAAAACATAGTTGAGATGACATCAAACTAATAGGAGAATCTTGGTGTGTTATGTAAGCCTTTACATGATCTCCTCTTGGCTAACTCATGCTTGGCTCTTGAGGTGTTTGAAGGTCATGCATTACATGTTAATAAAGTCCACCACAAACATCCAGATGCCAGTACTAAGAAAGACTTTCCAAGAGGAAGAAACAGAAGATTTTGTAAATAACAAAGTTTCAAAATTGAAAGCCTCAAATTTTGATGATGAGAATCTTAGCTAAAGTAACAAGGTTAAAATGTGTAGCATGCTCTCTTATGCATTATAGATGCTTAGTAAAAGTTAGGCATAATAGTTATGACAATTGATGGTATCTTTGCTTTCTTTTTTTTAATTTGTTTTTTTACACCACATATTTTATTCCCCCACCCCATCCACCGCCGACTGTTCCACATCCCATACCTCCTCCCCACCTTCTGTCTTCATGTGGATGTCCCTACCCCCAACCCCACCTGACCTCTAAACTCCCTGGGGCCTCCAGTCTCTTGAGGGTTCAGTGCATTATCTCTGAGTGAACCCAGACCCATCAGTCCTCTATTGTATGTGTGTTGCGGGCCTCATATCAGCTGGTGTATGATGCCTGTTTGGTGGACCAACATTTGAGGGATGTTGGGGGTCCAGATTAATTGAGACTGCTAGTACTACTACAGGATTGCCCTTCTCCTTAGCCTTTTTCAGCCTTCCCTAAATCAGCAACAGTGGTTAGCTGCTTCTGCCCATTGGTTGGGTGCAAATATCTGCATCTGACTCTTTCAGTTGCTGGTTGGGTCTTCCGGAGTACAGTCTAAGAAGCAAATCTATCCAACCCATTGCCCAAACTCTTTTTAGCCAGTACTATTCAAATTTCTAAGACAAAAGAATAATAATTATTCAATAAATACCAGTTATGTTCTGTGTGGTAGACATCAAAAGTCATACGTGATGACAAGTGATAATCTTTGCTCTCATTGTAACAGCCTTCTCCACAATTAGACATATAACTACAAAATTGTGCTGGTAGAATGTGTGCTGTGTGGATGGTGAGTATGAGCAATGCTGCACAATAAAGTTGTCAGGGAGCAAGGCATTTGCTTGTAGAGAGTGTTAGAAATGCCTCCTTGAAAAGAAGTCATTCAAGTCCTACATATGTTCAAGAGTCCAGCACTAAAAGGTCAGAGGAAAGGGAAATATAAAACAGGGATATTTAATGTTTTTGCTGATTGATATTTATTTAAAAATCCTCAACTTTGGTTTCTCTATGTGGGCCTCTGTGTCTTTATCTATTTCCTATGCCCTTTCTTGGGTCCTTTTACTGTTTATCTGTTTTGTCCTATTCTGACATGTTAATCTTTTGCTTTGTCATATTATATTATATTATATTGTTATGTTATTCTATGTTATGTTAGGTTACATCATGTTATGTTATGTTATATTATATTCCCTTAGAAGTTTGTTTGTAATGAATTCACGAAATTCCTAGGCAAATGGTCAGAACTTGAAAATATCATCCTTAGTGAGGTAACCCAATCACAAAAGAACACACATGGTACGCAGTCACTGATAAGGGGATATTAACCCAGAATCTTGGAATACCCTAGACACAATTCGCATATCAATAGATTTCCAAGAAGGTGGAAGGAGAGACCCCTGGTCCTGGAAAGACTGGATGTAGGGGAATGCCAGGACAGAGAAGCGAGAGGGGGTTGAATGGGTTAAAGAGGGAGGGAAGGAGGCTTATGGGACTTTCGGGGAGGGAGGAAACGGGAAAGGGGAAATGATTTGGAATGTAAATAAAAAAAACTTAGAAAATAAAAAAAAAGAAGTTTGTTTGTTTTCTAATGAAAGATAAAAAGGGTGATGGTCGTGGGTGAACCTGGATGGAAGAGAAGGTGAAATAGATTTTTTGGGAGTAGAGGGAGAATAAATAGTAATTTTATAAATCATGTGAGAAAATATGATTTCAATAAGAAAAGAATATCAACAACAACAAAAAGAAACCCTCTTAGATATTTGTTTACATAGAAACTGATCATTTATGAAGTACTAGCTGTAGTTTTTATAACTTAATTAAACATTTATCAAATGTTCTGGTAAAATATTGTTGAATAATTTAAAAATAATACAGTGAGGTCTAGTCATGACCAGTGCCAGTTTGAACTGTTGTAAGCACAGTTTTTTAAGGACACATAGCTATACAACTCCAGTTAGATACTGGGAAACAATCGAAAAGAAAGAAAATAGTTATCAAAAAGAATATTTAGAAAAGTTGAGGGACTTCATACCTGACTAGTTATAACTTCCTGGATTTCAAGGAGAGGTAGACTGCTCTTAAAGTACTTCCAGCGAATGGGAGTGCTTAAATTAAATGAGGATTTGGATGGAATGAAAGATAAGATGGAATGAAAGATATCATTATACAGCTTTGCTTGTCTACTGTTTTCTGAAATGCCTGCTGGTGCTTCTGCCTGAGGACTCAGGGTTGCAAGAGAGAAAGAAAAAACAATCACAAATTTAGAGCTTCTCATTTACCTCCTTCCCTGTGGTTGTAATTATGTACTTTCCTTCACTTGTTTCATCTGTTCCCAAGCTTCTATTTAATATTTTCTCATTAATATTTTCCTATTATTTCCTTTCTTTTTCATTCATGCCCATCACATTCCACTTCTCTTTTAGATTCTATGTCCTCACTATGAAGAGAAAGGACAGCAGAGAAGTCACTGGGTAGATATTGAAAATGGCCTTCCTGCAGCTGAGGTTCTGTTTGTGAGGATATTATCAGTGCAGTAGAACTCAGTCTCCTTTAGGTATTTAACAGTGAATTCATTGACTGTGGTTGTGACATAGGTGCAGAGTGAAAGGAAGTGAAATTAATGGAGAGACTTAGTTGAGGTTGCTGGCTTGTGTAATGATATCTTTCTGTTCATAGTGTCTCCTTTCAAGACTAACACCTTAAAGATTCCGTGTTTTGTTAAAAACAGAAGAACTAGGGAAATACTAAAGAGTGCTTGACAAAATTGCCATATAAGTGATGATTCCAGTCCACACAGGTTTCTCAGCAAGAACTGTGTTATCAGTGCACATCAGAGTTTTGAAGTTGAGATAACTTTTTGAACCATCATAAAATTTGACATTGACATAACTGATATTTTTTTTCTGGTACATAAGACTAAAATCCCTGCCTACCTGGCAGGGTGATGGAGATTGGCCAACTGAGATGATCTTTATGCAAACACACACTGACTGTTTTAAAGCACATGTCGCTATTGCTTCACACATTTCTCAGAATCCACATTTTGTCAATTTCTCTAAAATTCCACATGCTTTTTTGTAGACTCCGATCTGTCTTATCATCTCTTAGAAATTTGTCAATGAGGACATGTTTTTGGTGATGATCCATCCTATTTACAAAGACTTGTAAGTCTATGCCACCAACCCTTCTCCCTTTACTCACCTCTTGTGAGTGACATCTGTCACTGTAAAGTTTGGAGAAGTTTTCCTCTGTCACAGTCACTATGGAGCAGCCTCAGGCTATTTGGTAATGAGTAACTCCAAGAGAGCCCTAAATTTTGGCTTTGACTTTCCAGATAAGCGCTAAGTAGTTCTAGGCTTGTTTCCATCCCATTATCTAGTAGACTCTGTATTGTGCCACTGTCAAGTTCGGCAAGACACTTTGTTTCAGGACTGTGCCAGTCAACTTAGACAAACCTTGTGCACTGGCTGGGCCAGTTCTTGTAGACAGGCTCTGAGCTGTTTAGTGCACATCACTCCAGAGATACTCTGCACTGCGCCCAAGTCTGTCACTCTGGAGGATTCCAGCCTGGGTCTCAAGACTATTTCATTCCCTGCTGTTTATCATAGCCAAATGATTTCCCTTAATGCTTCCTCTTCTTCAAAATAACATTGCTCAAAAATGTCTTTGAAGTATATACTCAATTTTAAGTTTCTCATTACAGAATTAACTGTATCTGACTAGTTCATTAATTTTTCTTGGTTTCAAGCATGGTGCTTGCAACGAACATTAATGTGAAAATAATTATGGCTACCCTATTCTCTCTGTCATTTTCTCTCTCATTCTTCTCTCTCTCATTCTCTCTCATTCTTCTCCTCAACACTCATTTCATCCTAGCATTTTCAAGAGGACCAGTCATTTCTCATGTCCTCATAATGAAAGAAGAAATGCATAAGGTCCACTTGGAATGTCATTTATCAGATGCTTATCACATAGCTGGGACCAAGTATTTAGTAGTAAATGGCTGCCAGTTAATGGGATTCAAAGTTTAGAAGGGAAATCAAACAGAAAGGAATCTTATAAAATAAGAAATTACAATTGCAATAAATGTATAACCAGGTGAAAATGATACAGAAAAAAAAGCAGTATTGACTTTTTTTTTTCTTTTCTCTAGACAAAATTTGAGCATGATGGAATGATGGGAAAATTTATGAGGCCTTGTGAGTCATCTGAATATATATGTGGATGGGCAATAAAGATGCCTTTTAGAAGTCAAGAGTCTGTGTATCTTCTTGGTCACATCCACAAGGGCACTCCATCTAAGTGGGAGCAAAGTAAACAGAACTGTCACTCCCCTATGTAAGAGTTTGTATGGTTCTGAATCCACTCAGGAAATAAACATATCATGAAAATTATTGTTCAAATAAGGAAAATACTTCTTTTTATGCATTAGAATGCATTATTGCTGTTGAGACATGCCTATCATTGGAAGATGAGTTCAAATATACTTAGTTTAAAGTAAGTCATGAGAGTATCCATAAAAAACTCACAGAGGTTGGTAGGCATTAAATTTGGAGAAGTTATCTCACCCAGTTCTCCTGGATGTAAAGTTTTGTGATTGTTATTTTTTAAAAGCATTTTTGTTTTGTATTTTGGTTAACATGTTCTATTTTTCCTTAACTCAAATCATAGATGATGGAGAATCCTGAAGGTATGATTGTAGAGATGATAACTAGTAAACTTCCCCTTCAATCCTCTTGGGCCAATTTTTCTTTATGTTGGAGAAATCTACACAATCACATTATGAAATATAATCATATTCACCCTTATTTTTCTAACTTTCTACATGTGCCTCACAACATGTTCTTTTTCCAATTTAAGTTTTTGAGTTTGTTTTTTGAAAACCCAGTAAGTAATTAGAGGGAGTCCCAATTTTAGAGGTGAGGCTACCATTTTTGCTCCTGTGGCTGAGCAGACGGGTACAGCCAGGAATGCAAGGAACACCCCAGTGTCAGAACAGTTGGGACAAGGTCTGCCTGGGCTTCAGCTGCACCCAGGAGCTCGGCAGCCCCACAGACATCTGTGAACCTATCCTGCCAGGGGAGATCTGCTCTGCAGGGAGTACCACATTTAGAGGTGAGGCTGCCATCTTCACTCCTGCAACTGAGTGAGTTGTTACAGCCAGAAATGCAGGGAACAACCGAGTGTCAGAACAGCTGGGACATGGTTTGTCAGGGCCCCACCTGCACCGAGGAACTGGGCAATGCCAGAGCTGCCTGTGCACCTATACTGCTAGGGGAGATCTGCTCTGAAGGGAGTTCCACATTTAGAGGAGTACAGGTGAGGCTACCATCTTTGCTCCTGTGACTGAGTGGGCAGGTACAGCCAGGAACACAGGGAACATCCGAGTGTTAGAACACATGGGGCAGGGTCGGCCAGGACCATACCTGCACCTAGGAGCTGGGCAGTGACACAGAACTCTGTGCCAGGGGAGATCCGGTCACCCAGGGGTGCTGAGACAGGCTTGCAGGCACACAAGAGGGACAAGAACCAGTCAGAGACAGCAGGACCAAAAACGTCAGGGATAATTGGATGGCAAAAGGCAAACATAGGAACGTTACTAGGAGAAATCAAGGCAACATGGCATCATCCGAACCCAATTCTCCCAGAACAGCAAGTCCTGGATACCCCAACACACTGGAAAAGCAAGATTTGGATTTAAAATCACAGTTCATGATGCCGATAGAAGGCTTCAAGAAGGGCATAGATAACTCCTTTAAAGAAATATAGGAGAACACAGGTAAACAGGTAAAAGCTCTTAAAAAATTACAGGAAAGTACAACCAAACAGGAAGGAATTGAGCAAAACCATCCAGGATCTAAAAATAGAGGTAGAAACAATAAAGAAATCACAAAGGGAAACAACTCGGGGCATAGAAAACCTAGGAAAGAAGTCAGGAGTCATGGATCCAAGCATCAACAACAGAATGCAAGAGATAGAAGAGAGAATCTCAGATGCAAAAAATACCATAGAAAACATTGATACAACAGTCAAAGAAAATGAAAAATGCAAAAAGCTCCTGACCCAAAACATTCAAGAAATCCAGGACAAAATGGGAAGACCAAACCTAAGGATTATAGGTATAGAAGAGAGTGAGGATTTATAACTTAAAGGGCCAGTAAATATCTTCAACAAAATTATAGATGAAAACTTCCCTAACCTAAAGAAAGAGATGCCCATCAACATATAAGAAGCCTACAGAACTCCAAATAGTTTTGACCAGAAAAGAAATTCCTCCCATCACATAATGATTAAAACACCAAACGAACTAAGCAAAGAAAGAATATTAAAAGCAGTAAGGGAAAAAGGTCAAGTAACATATAAGACAGGCCTATCAGAATTACACCCCACTTCTCACCAGAGAATATGAGTGCCAGAAGACCCTGGGCAGATGTCATACAGACCCTAAGGGAACACAAATGCCAACCCAGACTGTTATATCCAGCAAATCTCTCAATTACCATAGATGGAGAATCCAAGGTATTCCATGAAAAAAACAAAGTTACACAATATCTTTCCAAAAATCCAGCCCTTCAAAGGATAATGAATGAAAAACACCAACAAAATGAGGGAAAAAACACACTAGAAAAAGCAAGAAATTAATCTTCTTTTAACAAAACCAAAAGAAGATAACCACATAAACACAAAGTTACATCAAAAATAATAGGAAGCAATAATCACTATTCTTTAATATCTCTTAACATCATGGAACTCAATTCCCCAATAAAAAGACAGACTAACATACTGGATATGTAAACAGGACCCTGCATTTTGCTGTATACAGGAAACACATCTCAATGTCAAAGAGAAACACCACCTCAGAGTAAAAGACTGGAAAACAATTTTACAAGCAAATGGCTTCAGGAAACAAGCTGAAGTAGCCATTCTAATATCCAATAAAATTGGCTTTCAACCAAAAGTCATCAAAAAAGACATGGAAGGACACATTATACTCATCAAAGGAAAAATCTACCAAGAAGATATCTCAATTCTGAACATCTATCCTCCAAATGCAAGGGCACCCTCATTTGTAAAAGAAATTTACTAAAGATTAAGCACACATTGCACCTCACACAATAATTGTGGGTGACTTCAACACCCCATTCTTCTCAATGGACACATCAGGGAAGCACAAATTAAACAGATGCACAGTGAAACTAACAGTTTTGGACCAAATGGATTTAATAGATATCTATAGAACATTTCATCCCAAATCAAAGGATATAACTTCTCCTCAGCCCCTAATGGTACCTTCTCCAAAACTGACCATATGATTGGTCACAAAACAGACCTCAACTGATAAAAGAAGATTCAAAGAATCCCATGCCTCCTATCAGATCATGAAGTAAGGGTGGTCTTCAACAGTAACAAAAACAACAGAAAGCACACATGCACCTGGAAGCTGAACAATGCTCTACTCAATGATACCTTGGTCAAGGAAGAAGTAAGGAAAGAAATGAAAGACTTTTTAGAGTTAACTAAAATGAAGGCACAACATATGCAAATTTATGGGACACAATGAAAGCAGTGCTAAGAGGAAAACTCATAGCTCTGAGTGCCTCCAAAAAGAAGCTGGAGAGAGCATACACTAGCAGCTTAACAGAACACATGAAAGCTGTAGAACAGAAAGAAGCTAATACACCCAAGAGGAGTAGAAGACAGGAAATCATCAAACTCAGGGCTGAAATCAACCAAGTAGAAACAAAAAGAAGTATAAAAAAATCAACAAAACAAGTAGCTGTTTCTTTGAGAAAATCAAGCCGATAGATAAACCTTTAGCCAGACTAACCAGAGAGCACAGAGACAGTATCCAAATAAACAAAGTCAGAAATGAAAGGGGAGACACAAGAAACCGAGGAAATTCAAAATATCATCAGATCCTACTACAAAAGCCTATACTCAACACAACTGGAACATCCAGAAAATTTCCTAGACAGATACGAAATACCAAAGTTAAATCAGAATAACATATACCATTTAAATGGTCCCATAACCCCTAAAGAAATAGAAGTGGTCACTGACAGTCTTCCAACCAAAAAAAGCACAGGACAAGATGGTTTTAGTGCAGAATTCTATCAGACCTTCAAAGAAGACCTAACACCAATACTCTTCAAACTATTTCACAAAATAGAAACAGAAGGAACACTAGCCAACTTGTTCTATGAAGACACAATTTCGCTGATACTGAAATCATACAAAGATCCAACAAAGAAAGAGGACTTAGACCAATTTCCCTTAAGAATATCAATGCAAAAATATGCAATAAAATTCTTGCCAACCGAATCCAAGAACACATCAAAATGATTATGCACCATGACCCAGTAGGCTTCATCCCAGGGATGCAGGGCTGGTTCAATATACAGAAATCTATCAGTGTAATCCACTACATAAACAAAATCAAAGAAAAAAAAAACACATGGACATTTCATTAGGCGCTGAAGAAACATTTGACAAATTCAGCATTCTTTCATGTTAAAAGTCTTGGAAAGAACAGGAATTCAAGGCCCATACCTAAACATAATAACAGCAGTATACAGCAAACCGCTAGTCAACATCAAACTAAATGGAGAGAAACTTGAAGCAATCCCACTAAAATCAGGGACTAGACAAGGCTGCCCTCTCTCTTTTTATCTATTCAGTATAGTACTTGAAGTTCCAGCTAGAGCAATTAGAGAACAAAAAGAGGTCAAAGGATACAAATCAGAAATGAAGAAGTCAAATTATACTATTTGCAGATGATATGATAGTATACTTAAGAGACCCCAAAAAAAACTCCACCAGAGAACTCCTACAGATGATAAACAACTTCAGCAAAGTGGACGGATATAAAATTAACTCAAAGAAATCAGTAGCCCTCCTATACTCAAAAGATAAACAAGCTGAGAAAGAAATTAGGGAAATGACACCCTTCACAATAGTCACAAGCAATATAAGTTTCTTGGTGTGACTCTAACCAAACAAGTAAAAGATCTGTATGACAAGAATTTCAAGTCTCTGAAGAAAGAATTCGAAGAAGATCTCAGATGATGGGAAGATCTCCCATGCTTGTGGATGGGCAGGATTAGTATAGTAAAAATAGCCATCTTGTCAAAAGCAATCTACAGATTCAATGCAATCCCCATCAAAATTCCAAGCCATTTCTTCATAGGGTTAGAAAGAGCAATTCTCAATTTCATCTGGAATAACAAAAAACTCAGGATAGCTAAAGCTATTCTCAACAGTAAAAGTCTTCTGGGGGTATCAGTTTCCCAGACCTGAAGAAGTACTATAGAGCAATTGTGTTTAAAACTGCGTGGTATTGGTACAGTCACAGGCAGATAGATCAATGGAACAGAATTGAAGACCCAGAAATGAATCCACACTCCTATGGTCACTTGATCTTTGACAAAGGAGCTAACACCATCCAGTGGAAAAAAGATAGCTTTTTCAACAAATGGTGCTGGTTCACTGGCAGCTAGGGTGCAGAGGAATGCAAATCGATCCATTCTTATCTCCTTGTGCTAAGCTCAAGTCCAAGTGGATCAAGGACCTTCACATAAAACCAGACACACTGAAACTAAATGAAAAGAAACTGGGGAAGAACTGTGAGCACATGGGCACAGGGGAATATTTCCTGAACAGAAAACCAATAGCTTATGTTCTAAGATCAAGAATTGTCAAATAGGACCTCACAAAATTACAAAGCTTCTGTCAGGCAAAGGACACTGTCAATAGGACAAAACGGCAACCAACGAATTGGGAATAGATCTTTATCAACCCTTCATCCTACAGAGGGCTAATATCCAATATATACAAAGAATTCATGGAGTTAGACTCTAGAGAACCTAGTCACCCTATTAAAAAATGGGGTTCAGAGATAAAGAATTTTTGCTTGAGGAATATTGAATGGCTGAGAATCACTTAAAGAAATGTTCAACATCCTTAGTCATCAGAGAAATGCAAATCAAATCAACCCTGAGATTTCACCTCACACCAGTCAGAATGACTAAGATCAAAAACTCAGGAGACAGCAGGTGCTAGCGAGGACATGGAGAAACATTCTCATTTCGGAGCAGGGCTTGGAATGGGACATCGCTTCCCATGCTGGGATTTTGGTTGTCTTGATTTTGTCCAGGTCTTGTCTGGTAATCAATTTATCTACTATGAGTTCATTAGTGCAATGGTCATGCCATGACCAGAATGTAGCCTTTTACAGCATTCCACCCCACCTCCAGCTCTTACATTCTTTCTCTGTGCCAATTTTATAGACTATGTGAATCCTACCTTCTAGAAACTTTAATTTTAAAAATCAAGGTAACACACATTTATAACTTGAATTCACCACATTCCTAAACTTGGCACAAGCTTTTCTTTCAGATTTTCTGATAACTAGAAAGAATGTCCTTGAATCTTAAAAATAACACTGAGCCTGAGGTACCTGGAAGAATACTCTCTCTTTCTTCTTTACCTCATAGATGGATATTCTATTATATGATCCATGGTAAGGACAAAGGTATGCTTATTCCTCATTGTTGTCTGGAGGAACAGGCTGATGCCAGGATTTCATATGAAATCAGAGCTTTGTTTCATACTGTGTTCTAAACAGACAGAAGACACAAGATGAAAAATCATGCAAAAGCTACATCTTTTACATAATTTGTGTGTCATCTCCAGCCTATCAGGATACCTTAGTTGTGCTGCAAGAACTGGTCCTTCTGTAGATCCATCCCTCATCTTTGGAGTGGCACAACTACCCACATGCCATCTACAATCACTGCCCATGAATTCATCTAGAAAGGTTATTTTGAATTAATTTATTCTCATACCACTTCAACTCAGTGTCATTTTTAAAAGCTGGAGTATTTCATTCATTTGTCAATTTTTAGAGTATAAAAGTCAGAGGGGCAGAGTCCTAACTCATTGTACACATCTGAGTATCTGAGTTCAAATCTACAGCACCCTTAGTAAAGTCCAGACAGGGTCACAAAGGCATTTAACCCAAAGAATGACTGGGAAGCAAAGTCCTGCAAGTCTGAGGAGCTTACCAGCCAGCCAGCCTATACAAAAACTGCTTCTGATTCAGTGAGAGATCCTATATCACAGGAACAAGAGAGAGAGAGTGATAGAGGAAGATATTTAATGACCTCTTCTCTCTAATTGTATGTAGTTGCATGCACAGGTGAATGTACCCAGCCCAGTACAAAACACAACACACATCTTATAATTTAAAGATTTTATTGTGCAAAGTAATGATATATTCAACATTATGTTAATTATCATTTCTGTCTTGCATTTTGAGATGGCATGGATATTCTATTTACAATCATTTGAAATACTGCCTATGTCTTAGGCTCTATCCACAGTTATGGGAAAACCCTTGATGGATTTGGTTTTGGTTTCTGGGATATGCTACTGATTTTCATGATGTTTCACTAGTTTAGAATGTCACACTCATTTGCCTTAATGTTCTAGTGGAAATATTGGAATTTTCATTCTACTTTTTGTTGAGCAAGTTAAATATCTATGGCTTCATTTATCTTCCTGTCTAGTCTGTGTGAGTTGAGTAGCTAAGCATCAAGTGCTATTATGGCAATACTTTGGATTTGAAGTTGTATAGTTTTTTCTGACTCCAAATCTATTCACATCCTCTTAGTGATTTTTTTTGTAGTTCCATGGAATATAAGACTTTTGATATACCTAAAAAAATAAAGTTTTAGTTTCCAAAGAACTAAGAGGTACTTCAAGGAAAACCAGATTTGTAAAATAAACACACTAATGTATTTATAAAATTGAAATTATTGATCAGTGTGGAATTTAAGCACAAAAGAATAACATGCACTGCATGATAAATCATAGTGAATACTTGATAGATGAATGAATTTTACCAAACTAATTTCGAAAGAAAATAATGTAATACCAAGAATTTCCTATGTTAATCATGTGAAAGTATATATTCAGAAGCTCAAATGAAATATGTAACTTTCCTCTTACATACTCATTTATTTTTCTTCATTGTTCAGGAAGTTATACAGACATGTTTATAAGGGTTATGGAACTAGTCTTTTGTGCTACATCCTAGTTAGCTTAGAAGAATGTACATGGCCTCATGGTCATGAATGGTGAACCATGCCAAGGAGGAGACTGATGCTGGATGTGGGATCTGGACTTTCAAATTTGACAAAAGGTCTGAATCACACAAAGGAAGAGGAAATGTCTATGAATCAGGATGGATTTCCCTCTCTTTCTGCATATGATCTCATATTAAAATTAGTAGTTATTTTATAGTGTTCAATGTATGTGTTGCACAGGAGTAAAATAATCTTGAAATCCTTGTCACTGAACTGTTAAAATGCCAAGAGAGGCAGTAAGTAAAGAAATAAAAACAGTGAAGATGATACTGTTCTCTGTAGCCAGTTGAACTTTGATCAACCCCAGTGTTCTTTGATATTGTGTTTGATGTTGAGCCCTGGGGCTGCATCTCCTTTGAGATGTTTGCAAAGTTCCAGAAGAAATCTGTCATACTCTGAGCACTGTAGAGGAAGAACTTGTTTATAAAGCTTCCTCTATTCACAGAATTGTTCCAACATTTCTGTGGCAAAGACTTCACATGCGATATTAGCACTCTTAAAGTACATCCACAGGGAGAAAGTTGAAGACAATGACTTCATTCTGAAGCATACAGGTCCTGGTATTGTGTCCATAGGAAATGCTGCACCAAACACAAATACTTCCAAGTTTCATCTGCCTTACCATGATAGAAGTGGTTAGATGACAAATATGTGTTCACTGGAAAGGTGAAAAGCATGGGTAGTTTGGAAGCATGGAGAACTTGGAATGTCAAGAAAGTGTCCGTGGGCAGCCCTAATACTTCTGCCTTGTATACATCTTAACCACTTCTCAATTCTTCAGGAGAGTCCCACCTCATCTGTCTATAATATTCACAATTCATCTCACTATGGTTCTCTGAATTCCATTTTCTTCCTTATTCACCTTATTCTAGGTGATTTAAGAATTATGTTCATGACTATGAATAAAAACTAAATATAAAATTAAAGATACAATTTTGTCATTATATAATTAGTAAGCAAAGTAAATTTTGTGTAGATTGTAATAATATGTCTAAACTACATTAGACTGTTTTTCTTCTTCTATTGAAATTTCCAAAACTCAAATTGGCAACTGGAATTCATTGCAATAGAGATCAATAGGTAGATATGAATCACAAATATATGCTCTCCATTTCACAAATATTAACCTTTCCTTCTAATGTCTACAGGATAAATTTTCTGAGGGCAATAGCCTTGTGGAAGGTCCTGCTAAGGGCATTTTTCACCTCATTATTTCTCAGGCTATAGATTATAGGGTTCAACAGAGGAGTCACAACAGTGTAAGACAATGATAACAATTTCTTGCTTTCAGGAGAATTATTTGATTTAGGTCTAGAGTAAGTGAGACTTGAAGACACATAGAAAAGAGAGACAACAAGGAGATGTGAGGAGCAGGTGGAGAAAGCTTTGTGCTTCCCTTTAGCTGATGGAATCTTAAGGATGGAAGCTGCAATGAGAGTGTAGGTCCATAGGATCAGCAGGCAGGGTATCATGACAACCAGAATGGTCCCGACAATGGTATAGAGCTCAAACTGTGCTGTGTCTGCACAGACCAGGCTCAGCACAGGTGGGCTGTCACAGAAGAAGTGGTTCACTTTGTTGTTGGCACAGAATGGAAAACTGAAGAGCCATGTGGTAGACACAGTGGCTATAGTGAATCCTGGAAACCAGGAGGCAGCAGCCATTCTGGCACGTGTCTCTTTGTTCATGATGACTGGGTAATGCAAGGGACTGCAGATGACCATGTAGCGGTCATATGCCATGGTGGCCAGGAGAAAGCACTCAGCTACGCAAAATGAGAGGACGAAATACAACTGGGTGGCACAGCCAAGAAAGGAAATGCTTGTGTATTGTGCAATCAGAGTCCCCAACATTTTGGGTACAATGGCCATGTTGAAGCCAAGCTCCATGAAGGATAAGTTCCTGAGAAAGAAATACATGGGACTTTGCAGCAAGGAGTCAACCAAAGTCACCAGAATGATGAGACTGTTTCCCAGAAAAGTGACTAAATAGATGGCTAGAAATACCAGGAATAGCATGACCTGTATTTCAGAAGGCAGGGAAGAGAAGCTTACGAGGATAAATTCCGTTATTCTTGTCTGATTTCCTGAAATAAAGATAGTGGGAAAGATAGTGAAAGAAATATATATCATTAAAATCAACCAGTTCAGGAGGTTCCTCAGATATAATTGGATCTTATGTGTATTATAGGGTTAAAATTTTGTTGATTTTCAACAAGCACTTAGCATCACTGCTGCAATCTATGATATTGAATTCTTTTATTTTTTTGACTTTTTATTTTATTTTATTTTATTTTTTTATTTACATTCCAAATCATTTCCCCTTTTCCGTTTCCTCCCTCCCTGAAAGTCCCATAAGCCCCCTTCCCTCCCTCTTTTCCCCATTCAATCCCCTCTCGTTTCTCTGTCCTGGCGTTCCCCTACATCCACTCTTTCCAGGACCAGGGGTCTCTCCTTCCATCTTCTTAGAAATCTATTGATATGCGAATTGTGTCTAGGGTATTCCGAGATTCTGGGTTAATATCCCCTTATCAGTGACTGCATACCATGTGTGTTCTTTTGTGATTGGGTTACCTCACTAAGGATGATATTTTCAAGTTCTGACCATTTGCCTAGGAATTTCGTGAATTCATTGTTTTTAATTGTAGAGTAGTATTCCATTGTGTAAATATACCACATCTTCTGAATCCATTCCTCTGTTGAGGGACATCTGGGTTCTTTCCAGCTTCTGGCTATTGTAAATAAGGCTGCTATGAACATAGTGGAGCATGTGTCCTTGTTGCATGCAGGTAAAGCCTTTGGGTATATGCCCAGGAGTGGTATAGCCAGATCCTCCAGGAGTGTCATGCCCAGTTTTCTGAGGAACCGCCAGACTGCTTTCCAGAGTGGTTGTACCAGCTTGCAATCCCACCAGCAGTGGAGGAGTGTTCCTCTTTCTCCACATCCTTGCCAACAACTGCTGTCTCCTGTGTTTTTGATCTTAGCCATTCTGACTGGTGTGAGATGGAATCTCAGGGTTGTTTTGATTTTCATTTCCCTAATGACTAAGGATGATGAACATCTCTTTAGGTGCTTCTCAGCCATTAGATATTCTTCAGGTGAGAACTCTTTGTTTAGCTCTGTACCCCATTTTTTAATAGGGTTGCTTGCCTCTCTGGAGTTTAACTTCTTGAGTTCTTTGTATATATTGGATATTAGCCCTCTGTCGGATGTAAGGTTGGTAAAGATCATTTCCCAGTTAGTTGGTTGCCGCTTTGTCTCTTTGACAGTGTCTTTTGCCTTGCAAAAACTTTGTAATTTAATGAGGTCCCATTTGTCTATTCTTGATCTTAGAGCATAAGCTATTGGAGTTCTGTTCAGGAAATTCTCCCCTGTGCCCATATGTTCAAGGTTCTTCCCTAGTTTCCTTTCTATTAGTTTCAGTGTGTCTGGTTTTATGTGGAGATCCTTGATCCACTTGGAATTGAGCTTAGTGCAAGGAGATAAGAATGGGTCAATTTGCATTCTTCTTCATGTTGCCCTCCAGTTGAGCCAGCACCATTTGTTGAAAAGGCTATCTTTTTTCCACTGGATGGTTTTAGCTCCTTTGTCAAAGATCAAGTGACCATAGGAGTGTGGATTAATTTCTAGGTCTTCAATTCTGTTCCATTGATCTACATGCCTGTCACTATACCAATACCATGCCGTTTTTAACACTATTGCTCTCTAGTACAGCTTGAGGTCCGGGATACTGATTCCCCCAGAAGTTCTTTTACTCTTGAGAATAGTTTTAGCTATTCTGGGTTTTCTGTTATTCCAGATGAATTTTTGAATTTTCCTTTCTAACTCTATGAAGAATTGAGTTGGGATTTTGATGGGGATTGCATTGAATCTGTATATTACTTTTGGTAAGATGGTCATTTTTACTATATAAATCCTGTCAATCCATGAGCATGGCAGATTTTTCCATCTTCTGAGGTCTTCTTCAATTTCTTTCTTCAGAGACTTGAAGTTCTTGTCATACAGATCTTTCACTTGTTTGGTTAGAGTCACGCCAAGATACTTTATATGGTTTGTGGCTATCGTGAAGGGTATCATTTCTCTTACTTCTTTCTCAGCCTGCTTATCCTTTGAGTATAGGAAGGCTACTGACTTGCTTGAGTTGATTTTATATCCGGCCACTTTGCTGAAGTCGTTTATCAGCTGTAGGAGTTCTCTGGAGGAGTTCTTTGGGTCGCTTAAGTATACTATCATATCGTCTGCAAATAGTGATAGTTTGACTTCTTCCTTTCCAATTTGTATCCCTTTGACTTCTTTTTGTTGTCTAATTGCTCTAGCTAGAACTTCAAGTACTATATTGAAAGGATATGGAGAGAGAGGGCAGCCATGTCTAGTCCCTGATTTTAGTGGGATTGCTTCAAGTTTCTCTCCATTTAGATTGATGTTGGCTACCGGATTGCTGTAAATTGCTTTTACTATGTTTATATATGGGCCTTGAATTCCTGATCTTTCCAAGACTTTTAGCATGAAAGGATGCTGAATTTTGTCAAATGCTTTCTCAGCATCTAATGAGATGACCATGTGGTTTTTTTCTTTGAGATTGTTTATATAGTGGATTACATTGATGGATTTCCTTATATTGAACCATCCCTGCATCCCTGGGATGAAGCCTACTTGATCATAGTGAATGATCTTTTTGATGTGTTCTTGGATTCGGTTGGCAAGAATTTTATTGAGTATTTTTGCATCGATATTCATAAGAGAGATTGGCCTGACATTCTCTTTCTTTGTCGGATCTTTGTGTGCTTTTGGCATTAGCGTAATTGTGGCTTCATAGAACGAGTTGGGTAGTGTTCCTTCTGTTTCTATTTTGTGGAACATTTTGAAGAGTATTGGTGTTAGGTCTTCTTTGAAGGTCTGATAGAATTCTGCACTAAAACAATCTGGAACTGTGCTTTTTTTGGTTGGAAGACTTCCAATGACAACTTCCATTTCTTCAGGGGTTATAGGACGGTTTAGATGGTCTATTTGATCCTGATTTAATTTTTGTATTTGGTATCTGTCAAGGAAATTGTCCATTTCCTCCAGATTTTCTAGTTTTGTTGAATACAGGTTTTTGTAGTAGGATCTGATGATTTTTTGAATTTCCTCAGTTTCTGTTGTCATCTCTCCCTTTTCGTTTCTGATTTTATTAATTTGGATACTGTCTCTGTGCCCTCTGGTTAGTCTGGCTAAGGGCTTATCTATCTTGTTGATTTTCTCAAAGAACCAACTCCTCGTTTTGTTGATTCTTTGTATGGTTTTATTTGTTTCTACTTGATTGATTTCAGCCCTGAGTTTGATGATTTCCTGCCTTCTACTCCTCTTTGGTGTATTTGCTTCGTTTTGTTCCAGGGCTTTCAGGTGTGCCATTAAGCTGCGAGTGTATGCTGTCTCCCATTTCTTTTTGGCGGCACTCAGGGCTATGAATTTTCCTCTTAGCACTGCTTTCATTGTGTCCCATAAATTAGGGTATGTTGTGCCTTCATTTTCATTAACTTTCAAAAAGTCTTTGATTTCTTTCTTTATTTCCACCTTGACCAAGTTATCATTGAGTAGAGCATTGTTCAGCCTCCATGTGTACGTGGGTTTTCTTTTGTTTTTGTTGCCATTGAAGACCACCCTTATTCCATAGTGATCTGATAGGAGGCATGGGATTATTTTTATCTTCTTATATCGGTTGAGGTCTGATTTGTGATCAATTATATGGTCAATTTTGGAGAAGGTACCATGAGGAGCTGAGAAGAAGGTGTATTCGTTAGCTCTAGGATGAAATGTTCTATATATATCTGTTAATTCCATTTGGTCCAAGGCTTCAATTAGATTCACTGTGTCCCTCTTTAGTTTCTGCTTTCCTGAACGATCCATTTCAGAGAGCGGGGTGTTGAAGTCACCCACTATTATTGTGTGCGGTGCCATGTGTGCTTTGAGCTTTAGTAAAGTTTCTTTTACGAATGAGAGTGCCCTTGCATTTGGAGCATAGATATTCATAATTGAGAGTTCTTGATGGTGGATTTTTCCCTCGATCAGTATGTAGTGTCCTTTTGTGTCTTTTTTGATGACTTTAGGTTGAAAATCAATTTTATCTGATATTAGGATGGCTACCCCAGCTTGTTTCTTGGGGCCATTTGCTTGTAAAATTGTTTTCCAGCCTTTTACTCTGAGGTAGTGTTTGTCTTTGACACTGAGGTGCGTTTCCTGCTTGCAGCAAAATGCTGGGTCCTGTTTACGCATCCAGTCTGCTAGTCTATGTCTTTTAATTGGGGAATTGAGACCATTGATAATAAGAGAGATTAAGGCATAGTGATTATTGCCATCTGCCATTCTTGACGCTCTCTTTATGTTTGAGTGGTTTTCTACTTTTGGGTTTGATTCAAGAAGGTTATTATGTCATTTTTTCCAGGGTGTTGTTTCTCTCCCTGTATTGGAGGTTTCCACCTATTATCCGTTGCAGGGCTGGATTTGTGGAAAAATATTGTGAAAATTTGGTTTTATCATGGAATATCTTGGTCTCTCCATCTATGGTGATTGAGAGTTTTGCTGGATATAGTAGTCTAGGATGGCATTTGTGCTCTCTTAGTGTCTGCATGAGATCTGCCCAGGATCTTCTGGCTTTCGTAGTCTCTGGTGAGAAGTCTGATGTGATTCGAATAGGTCTTCCTTTGTATGTTACTTGGCCCTTTTACTGCTTTTAATATTCTTTCTTTGTTTAGAACATTTAGTGTTTTGATTATTATGTGACGGGAGGTATTTCTGTTCTGGTCCAGTCTGTATGGAGTTCTGTAGGCTTCTTGTACGTTCATCGACATCTCTCTCTTTAGGTTAGGGAAGTTTTCCTCCATAATTTTGTTGAAGATGTTAACTGGCCCTTTAAGTTGCATATCTTCACTCTCATCTATACCTATAATTCTTAGGTTTGGTCTTCTCATTGTGTCCTGGATTTCCTGGGTGTTTTGGTTTACACGTTTTTTGCATTTTGCATTTTCTTTGACTGTTGAGTCGATGCTTTCTATGGAATCTTCAGCACCTGAGATTCTTTCTTCCATCTCTTGTATTCTATTGTTGATGTTTGCGTCTATGACTCCTGATTTCTTCCCAAGGTTTTCTATCTCCAAAGTTGTCTCCCTTTGTGATTTCTTAGTTGTTTCTACTTCCTTTTTTAGGTCCTGGATGGATTTGCTGAGATCCTTCACTTGTTTGTTTGTATTTTCCTGTATTTCTTTATGGTATTTTTTCATTACCTCTTTCAGGATTTCTGCCTGTTGACCCACGTTCTCCTGCATTTCTCTGAGCGATTTTTGTGTTTCCTCCTCATGGGAATCCATCTGTTGATCCATCGTCTCCTGCATTTCTTTAAGCAGTTCTCGTGTTTCCTTTGTAAGGGCATCTATCCGTTGATTCATTTCTTTAAGCAATTTTTGTGTTGCCTCCTTATGGGCATCCGTCTGTTGACCCATATTCTTCTGCATTTCTTTATGCAATTTTTGTGATTCGTTTGTGAGTGCATCTACCCGTTGATTCATCTCGTTAAGCGATTTTTGTGTTGTCTCCTTGTGCGCCTCCATCTTTTGATCCATGTTTTCCTGCATTTCTGTAAGCGATTTTTGTGTTTCCTTTATAAGGGCTTCTAACCGTTGATTCATGGTCTCCTGTAATTCTTTATTAGATTTATTTGTGTCCTTCTTGTGATCCTCTAATAGCATCATGAGAAGTTATTTTAAATCCAGATCTTGTCTTTCGGGTGTGGTGGCGTATCCAGCACTTGCTGCTGTTGGAGAGTTGGGTTCGGATGGTGCCATATTACTTTGATTTCTGTTAGTAACGTTCCTACGTTTGCCTTTTGCCATCTGGTTACCTCTGATGTTAATTAGTCCTGCTGTCACTGGCTGTTGGTTGGACCTCCTGTGAGCCTGAAAAGCTATTTCTGGCCCCCCCTGGATTGCCAGGATTCCCCTGGCACCAATTTCTGGGGCCTGCCCTGCTCCTGAGTGACTTTGGAGCCCTGATGTGCCTTGCCCCAAGTGATGTTATATTGGGGAGTCCTTGCACATCCAAAGGCTCAGCGTAGTGGATTCCTGGAGCAGAGGTCGCCAAATGTAGGCTGGTAGGCTCCTGCCCTGTGCAGGGGCGTGTGATCTCTCCTAAAGTGCGGGGGAGGGGGCGTCCCTCTGCCAGGCAGAAGTCCCATAGCAGAGCTGGCACGCTGGTTACTGCAGATCAGCCCAGCACTTGGGAGCCACGTACACACAAGCCGGAGACCCAAGCGATATTATGCCTGTCTGTCTCAGAGCCTGGCAGTCCTAACTTCCCAGCCACTGGAGCAAAGATGGCGGAGTGCACGCTGCACTCTCTCTGTGGTGCTGGTCACCCTGCAGAGGTGATGGCCTGCAGATCTGGCACCCAGACGACCACAGTGCTGTCCTCTTCTTGGGAGAAGGCGGAAGCCCCAACAGGCCGTATCCCAAACGATGTTATATTGGGGAGAACCTGGATACCTGTCTCTTCAGTGCAGTCTACAGAAACAGAGGTCGCGGAAGGGAAGGTGGTAGGCTCCCGCCCAGTGCGGGGTCCCTCTGCCAGGCAGAAGTCTATGTTATTGAATTCTAAGAAAACATGATAATATAAAGTTGGAAAATGAAATATTTAAACTATATATTTTTATGGAATCACTATAAGAAAAACAACACAAAGGGAAAAAACATTATGAAAAGTGAAAGACAGAAATTTAGATTCTGGGTGTAACTGGTCATATCTATAATCCCAGCATTTGGGAGGCTGAAGCAGGTGATGGCCCTGGGTTCCAGGGAATTCTGGAACTCTTGTGAGTACCAGTCTAACCTGTAAGGCTTGTCTCAAAATATAAACTAAACAAACAAACCATTCAAAAATCCAACAAATAAACGTTTATACAGTAAAAGCCAAAAAAAAAAAGAAATGGTTGGCTTTAGATATTTTCCACTCTTAGATTTTTATTCCATACTAATGAATTTGGAATTTATTTTGTAGAGGAAGAAAGGATGTGAACATTGGGGCAGTGAAATGACATATTCATACTTTCCTTGCATACAAATTACTCTGACAATTGTAAGGCCAGGTGGCACAGTAGGAGTGCAGGAGAAGGATGAGTGCCGTGTTCCCAAAATAATGTGATCAGGTTGTAGGCTCGACCTTCGCAGGAGTATTCACTATCAACCAATTCTGAAGCAGGAGAAAAATTTATTGAAGAAAGCTCAATATTATTAATAAATTATGTGACTATCAATGCAACCTTTAAAAATCCCAAAGCTCTATCAAGGAACAGGGGATTGTTATAACAGAATGATTATGGTTAAATTGATCAAAGATTTTCCTGAAGCATGAAATGTCTTGAGTTTTCTAATAAAGTCTCACAAAATAGTAAAAGGATATAAAATGCAGCAGAAATTCTCAAGTAGAAACATTTTTACTGCCACTGAAAAGCAACACCAGATCTGTTACAGACATTATGAATCAAAAAAGATATACAGTGACTTTTATAATGAAACGATCTGTATCTTGTTTTACTTAAAATTAGGTGGGGGGGTAATAAGGAAAATTTGGTTGTTTTCCAATTAGAAAAATAATTCACCAATGCAAAATAAATAAAAATACTCTTGTATACTACAACTTGGGAGGGTGAAGAAAGAAAATTGCTTACCAACAACCATTTTAAAGGAAATGTTAGCATCCTGGGTTTTGTATTGTAAAGTAGTTTTACAGCTATTCACTTTGGTAGAAGGGATATACCAGACTTTTCTACTCTACTTCCTGCAACTGCATACAAAACTAAACTTATTTCAAGAAGTAATATAAGAAACATTTAAGTTGTATCTTTAAATTAAAGGTCATGTTTTAACAAATGGAAAGAAGTAGCTTTGTAAAGGAATCCTTTATGATGAGGGGCAATTTGATGTTTGGAAATACCTTCAAATATCAGTTGATTGTCATAATTGGTTATGTCTTCCACAAATTACCATATTTATTCACAGAAAATTGTGAAGAGAATTTTATAGCAAATTAAAAATTCTGTCAGATTCAGAATGTCAGTGACCTTTGAATGCATTTCAAAAGAGGCACTGTATAATGAAATCTATTACAGTGAATGCTAACTAAAAGCTAATAAGGCAATCGTAATAATGAAGATATAAGTGTCTTATAATTAAAGAGAGAGGAATCTTTAAGAAGATTAGAAGTTTCTTTAAAATCTCGGAAAATTTGTTGGTCAGTATCATAGTATCAGTGAGAATATTAAGTAGGGTAAACAGTAATAGACATTCCGTTTATCTTCCTTCCTATTTACCAATACTCCTTCTCTTTATACTTAATGTTAAGTGAGACACATTGGCCTTTCTGGAGGTGGTTGAAGAAACTGCTAAGAGATGAATCTACACTGAGCTTTACTGGAGCAGCAGAAGCTGAAGCAGATGACAGAAAACCTTTAGTTGTCCTCAGCTCTATCTCACGAGTCCTTGGAGTGAAATGAAGATAAAGAACCTTTATTTTCCCAGGTGTTAACAGATTTTTCTTTATTCCCCAGAAGACCTGCCCTTTCCTATATCTATTGTTCTTCAAGGACATTATGAAGTTCCAATACCATCAGAATAAACCTCAGGAAAGACGACCAAACTCCAGTTAAAGGGAAGCATCATCACCATGTATAGGAACATACTGAGACTCTGAAACTGAATGACTTTAATTTAACCCCAGTTCTGGGACTATGCTTGTGATGCTCACCAGTTTTATTAAACTCTCTTAGCTTCATATTCTAATTTGTTTAAAGGTAATTTTTTCTCATTGGATAGAAGTGATTGTATGATAAAATAAATTGGCTTATATTTGTTAAAAAAGTTATCGTTTATCAATTTACCAAATATGTCACATAGTACCACAGATGAGGCATTCTTTTGTGCATTCAATTATACAAGCACACAAAAACAGATGTGGTTCCTGTGCTTATATGGCTTGTATTTTATTTATTTATTTTGTGTGAGAGGGATTCTCACAGTATAGGATGCTCTTGCATTCACTCTGTGACTGAGGATGACTCTGTGGCTGAGGATGACTTTGAATTTCTAGCCCTCCTGTCTTGACTTACTAGTTACTGAGATCTGTGTGGAGGAACATGCTCAATGTATGTAGTATAGTATGTTGAACCATATGTTACTCCATATTTAGTGGTATCTCTAAACTGACTAGCATTAAATAAGACTCTATTGTCTCTAAAAATCCAGGAGACCAGAAATATAACACTATGAGGGAGACCCAAACACATAGCTCTTAGTATTAGATTTAGCTTTAGTATTAGATTTAGTTATCATGTTTTATGCTGACCCTTCTCTAAGAAATTTTGTAAGGAGGAGATTCACTCCTTGTCCATAATTGTTCAGGTGAGTTGATGCTATATATTTTTGAAGGAGCCAGTTATCTGTTCAAGGCAGAAATAGAATGGAATTAGATTATTATTTTTTACCTACCTTAATTAATATTTTTGGTATGAACCCCATATGTTGTTGTAGCTATAGCTGGAGCTTGGATCCTATGCTCTTACCATGGCACTTCAAGTTTATGCAAGGCTAGGTGCTTCTCTCTCATGGAGACCAGACAAGACAGCCCAACTAGAACATATCCCATGTTCAGGAAATACATTTTGGGATATCCCTACTCCAGTATTTCAGGACCCACTTGAAGTTCAAGCTGTGTATCTGCTACATATGTGTGGGTAGGCCCAGGTCCAGCCCATGTATATTCTTTGGCTGGTGATTGAGATTCTGAGAACCCCAAGCTGGGCAGTGGTGGCACACACCTTTAATCCCAGCACTTGGGAGGCAGAGGCAGGCAGATTTCTGAGTTCGAGGCCAGCCTGGTCTACAGAGTACGTTCCAGGTCAGCCAAGGCTATACAGAGAAACCCTGTCTCAAAAAACCGAAAAAAAAATTAGAGATTCTGAGAACCCCAAGGGTCCCGCTTAGTTAACTCTGCTGGTCTTCCTACAGAGTTCCTATTGACTTCAGTGCCCACAATTCTTCCTCCTATTCTTCCATAAGATTTGGTGCCTGAGTTTCTGACTGAAATCTTTGGTGGCCATCTTTCCAGAGATCAGTTAGCTCTAGGGTTGTGCAGATAGCATAAGAGTCTTGATAAAGTTGCCCAGTGTGACAATATAGCAGTTAGCTGAAGTGAGGAGTCACCAGTACTGGATATTATTAGCATCTGTGTTGCCAGTGCCTTTAGGTCCTTGATGTGGTTGATATCTAGAGAGGCATAGTGTATTATTACCTTGAATGGGAAAATGTGGTACTTATTTTATATTCTCCCCTCACTATCCCCTCTGAACAGTGACACAGAGAGCTTGGTCAAGGTCTCTTTCATATGGAGGTGATGACCTCCTACGAACATATAGTACTCAGTATGACCCTTGTTGTCCCCATGGCAACTAAGGCACTGAACCCAGTCCACTGACTGACATGAGTTTACTTAAAAATCTCATCCTGGAAGAAGACTCAGAGGAAAAAGTCAATGATCTCAGATTCTTTGATTTGCACTTAGTGTAGGCCCTTGATCTTCATGTCGTTGTCTGTGTGGGCAAACTTGTTGATGGTAATTCATTCCTTTGGTCTTGCTTCTGTAAAGTCCAGCATTTTCTGCCTGGCCAGGCATAGAAATGGCCCATGACCCAGAAGGCCTTTGCAGTAGCCACTGTCTGTCCTGGATTCTCCAGAGTCTCTTGCTACACCCATGTTTTCAGCCATTTGATGTATACCACGGGAGGCAAAATTAAATTGTTCAGTTTTAGGTTATTAAAGTCCTTTTACTATAGAAAGCAAAAATACTAATTACGTTTTAAATTTTAATACCTTTTAAATACATCATTAAATTACCAAACAATATAGAAACTACCTTAAATCCATTAATTGGAGCCTTTATAAATTATAATTTATGAGAGCTGCTGCACAGAAGAGCAAAAAAGACAGATACTTGCTGAGTGCCATGCCACATGGCCTGAGTAGAGAAGGCAGCCCAGAGTCCTGTCTCTCAACACACATTATGGGTGGACAGTAGACACATAGACCCCTGTGAAGTGGAAACTTAATATTTCTTTAGAAAGTCAGTTGTGACGAATTGTGTTTTGCTGGAGCAGACATTTGAAGGAGTGTTTTCCTGAAATGGACACAGTGAATGGATGTTTTGCTAAAACAAGCACATGAAAGGATGTATGATGAAGGATTCTTCACTAATGACAAGCATGTATTGGTTGCCTTACATTGCATTGCTGAGCTCCATTTGTTGTGACTCATAGAGAGAAATGTACTAAAAAACTTCTCGTAGTGTTCTGGTGAATTCTTGATGCTACCTCAGACTTAGGCCAATTGGTAGCAGATACAGACTCACGTGGAGTTTTGCTAAGACAGACTCATGTGTTGAGGCAAGAAAGGTAGGAGGACACGTGATATTTGGAGGAAGTATAAATAGGATCCAATGGCAGTGATGGTGAGGGTGGGGAGTGGGAGGTGAGGGTGTGGAGAAGCTTGCACTTCTGCCTACCACAGACATTTGCACCACTATGTGATATGGGCAGGCTGTAAACACCTAAAAGTCTTACTTTCTACCATGCCACACAGCGTAGACCCAGATCACCCTGAGATCTACCAATTGTCTAGCTTGCCTGCAGCTGGCACCATTACAGTGTACAGGTATGTGCTGAACCGATGGGGGAGAAGGAGAAGTGGAACAGCATTGTGAAGAGAGCTGGAACTAGAGATTTGAGAGCAGAGAGGAACAGACTATTGTGAGTAGACAGCCCTACCATCTGAGGCCATGGTGAAGCCCCAATCTGTGTTGCTACTGAGGGCCATGCCTGGGTCTATAACTATTCAGTGGCAGGGTCATTATAGATGTCTGTGGCACATATTGCCACTAGAGATTACAGGGATATTCCTGGTCTGGCTTCTGCCAGGTTCCATGTGCATGTCCAAGGGCTGAGCAGAGCTGGCCCTGGCCCTCACTGGCTGTGGTGCTTTGGAGAGCTGGGCCCACCTCTTACTGGCTGCAGCACCCAGGAAAGTGGGCCCTGTACCTTGCCTTGATAGCTGAGCAGAGCTGGCCCTGGTGGTGGGAATATGGCTGAGCTGGCCCTGAGCGTGAGAACACAGGAGTGTGGGTCATGACATGCCTATGTTATAAGGTGGTGGGAGCGTAAGTGATGCCCTCTCGGCCTGGTCCTTCACCATGTGTGACTTTCGGAAGAGCTGGCCACAAGGTCTTGAGAGAAGGAGAGCTGTCTCTGCCCCTCAGTGGCTGTAGCACTGAGGAGAGTGGGCCCTGTATTTTTATCTGGGCAGCACAGTAGAATGGGACCTGGTGCCAAGTGCATAGGTGACCTGACACTGAAGGAGAGAGCACAGGAGAGCTGGCCCTACCACTTGTTTGCCATCACGTGGCGATGGCATAGAGGTGATTCCTTCCCTCTACTCCACTGCTTGCCACCTTCATCAGTTGGGTAAGCTGGCCCCTGGTTCATGAGAGAGGGAGAGCTGGTTCCCTACCTCATAGTACAGTAGAGGTGAGATGGTCTGGAGTATGAGAGCACTGGAATTTTGGCCCCACCACTCCAATGTTGTGAGTTGAAATGTGCTAAGTGGTATTGTTTTTGCCTCTTGCCACCAGATGCAGTCAGAATATCTGGCCCCAGGGTCAAGAGAGTGCTAGATCAGTTTCTTCCTCTCACTGGATGCAGCAATTGATAGAGCTGATCCTGTACCTTACCTGGGCAGCACAGTAGAGCTGGACCTAGTGGCAGGAACACGGGTGAGCCAGCTGAGGGTGAGAAAGAGCTGGCCACACCTTCTCTCTGGTGCAAGTGGCAGAGGTGCAGTGGTGATGTCCTTCCTATTTCTTCTCTTGCATCATGCACTGTTTGGGAGAGCTGGCCATGAGGTAATGAGAATAAAAGAGCTATTCCTGCTTCTTATCATCAGACATAGTACTCAAGTTAATGGGCCCTACACCTTTCCTAGGCCACACAGTAGAACTGACATGATGGGGAGGACACAGGTGGGCCAGCCCTGATGATATAAGAGTGGAAGAATTGGCCCAGGTCCTCACAGGCTGTAGCACTTGGGAGAATGGGACCTACACCTTGACTGTGCAGCACAGTGGAAGTGGCTCAAGAGGGGTGGGCACTAGTAAGCTGGCCCCTATGGCCTGAGAGTGGGAGAGTTGATTCGTTTCCTGTTGCAGGCAGCATTGGGTGGGCTACCACAGCAGTGTGGGAGAGCTTGCCCTAGTGGTGCAAATAAGGGAGAGCCTGTTGCCTTACCAGCACAGGTACCACCCAGGACCAGATCCAGGGCTTCAAGTTGCCCTACCCAAAGCTGCAGGATCCATAACACAGTACCACAACAGAATAACCTTGACAAGTACCAGTGAGGATTCAATATTGATGGTGTAGCAGATGTCAGAAGTCTTGAACCAGACCAGTGACTCATTGCGATAAGCATTTTTAAGTGAAGATGTGTGGGCAGAAGGGTACGACACTGTGACACACTACAGTTTCCATGATGAGATACTTTTATGCTTTGTTTTGTTCTATTATTTTTTTGTTTTGTAATTTCTTTTGTGGGAGAGGCTGCAAAGGCAGAGAGCAGATATGAGGGGACAAGGAGATGGGTGAGGATGGGGTACATGATATTATGTTCACAAAGAATCAATGAAAGTTGAATCTGGTATTTGTCTTCATTGAGAAAAATTATGGACAGAGTTGAAAGACAAGTGATCTCTGAGCCTCTGGAAGTGTGGGTATAATACAGATTCCAAATCTGGTATGGTTTGTGGCAGCAGGGTTGGGGGCATGAACTTGTGTCTGGACAAGTTATAGGCTCTAGAGAAGAACCTACTAGCATGATTCTATTAAAGGGACATTCTATAAACTCTTCCCATGTTTTTTTTTTGTACCAATAGACTAGTGTATCTCTCAGACCTCATTAGAGAAGCTTCATTTTGCAGTAGATATTGATTAACACAAATCTTCAACTGGGCACAGTGCACAGAAGAAGATTGCAAAATGCTCATACAAAGGAGACAACTGTAATCACACTCCCATCTCCCAAAGCTCAAGGATCATTGAAGGAGGGAGGAAAAAAGATTATAGAGCTAAAAGATGTAGCTGAGTAAAAGGAAAGAGTGCTTGTTTTATGGTCCAAGAGGGTAGTTACACTTATCAACTCAAAGTGGTTGTAACCCCAGGCCCATGACCTGCATAAGTACAAGCTAGAAACAACCAAACCAAACCAAACCAAACCATCAGTGCGATGAGAGATGGGAGATTAGAGATGGTGGACGAAGTCAGACCTCTACTTGTGGAGCTATTGGCAAATGATAGCTGCTGGGAGAGAATTAGTTTTGTTGTTGTTTATTTATTAGTGTGACCTTTGGTGAGTCTAACAAGCTCCAGGGATGGCCATCCTCTGCCAAAAATATGTTAGCAATATAAATGAGACTTCAATAGGTTTATTTTTTTAAAGGGACACAAAGATCGATGGGTAGGGAAGAGGAGTTGGGTCTAGTAGGAGCTGGAGGTTAACAGAAACATAGGCAATATGCATTTCATGAATTCCTAAAATCTAATATACTTGAGAAAGAAAAACACTCTTCTCCTTTTTTAAAAATAAAAGAATCTAAAATCTTGTTCTTAAAAATTTCCAACCTGGGGCTAGTGAGATGGCTTAGCAGCCAACATTACCTACTACCAAGCCTACCAACCTGAGTTCAGTTCCTGAAGCCCACACAGTAGAAGGAGACGATTTTCACTAGTTATCCTCTGGCTTCACGTGTTGTGGCACATGAGCACATGTACACACACACACACACACACACACACAAACACACACACACATATTTGTCTTATTATAAATTATTCCTATAAACAAAAGTTTGTCTTTAGCCCAATAGAAGTATTTGACTTTAATAAGCAACACATTGGAAATACTCAATGTCATGCTAAATTCGAGCAGAAATAAGAAAATTTAAATTCTTGTTATTTTAGTTGGTCCTCTGTGTACTTTAGGTGCAAAAGCCACAAACTGAATGGAAATTGCAGGTTTACAAATCACGTTACATTCCTCAAAACTCAAGTGTACTGATGTATGCTCCTCTTGATTTCGTTTAGTACATGAACAACATCAGAAGTTAGATTTGCAAAATGATAAGCATATATCTTCTGATGTTATTTGGAGTAAAATTTGTGCAATATTTGAGTGACAGAGAGATATGTGTGGTTTAGCAAATTTAGCTTGTGATTTTAATTACAACACAAAGTGTCTCAGTGTGTTGCTGTAAAGGAGAGAAAGGTAATAATGCTAAGGACTCTCAGTGCTCCAGGGAATCCCCTGCTTACACAACCCTTAGGACCTCACCCTTAAATAGTTCCTCAAAGGAAAATATTTAGAAGAAAGACCTAGGAGACTTGGAGCTTGTACTCAGTGAAGTAAAGCAGAAAGGCATAATTAGGATACAGCTAAAACTCATAAGATCAGTATGGGCTTGAGAAAAACTTTTCCAGAAACCAGTGCTGTCTTTTAAGTCTCTCCCTCATGCTAGGTCCTAGGTTCCTTCATGGATGACACCTCCAACACTGTTTCTACTCTATGTCTGCACTGAGGTAAGAGAGGAGAAGATGCTAATAGGTCTAGTCTGTATAATTCTATAGGGTTGACTGGACATTGAGATGGAAGAAATAGGCTGAGTTATTGACCATTCTACCACTCATTCATAGATTTTTATTATGCTCACAGGCAAAAAAAAATCTATTCTCATTTAGCTCCAAAACCTCAGTCTGAATACCGGAATCCAAACTTTTGTCTTCAGGGATTAATCTCATCCCATAAAAACCACAAAGACAGAGCGGGCCCAGAGTCCATGCCTTCCACTATTGCTTTCCATTTGGTGGGGAATGCAGATCTGCCTGGCTCTGTCCTTGCTCAGTTATCAGCATTCAGCTTTTCATTGCTTTCTTAGTTTTCTATTCATCCCAGCATCTCCCTTTATGGGTGACATACTAAATACAATGGGAGTTGCAAGGGCACTAGGAATATTGGCTTGGGAGCTCTTCAATAATGTGCTTGTTTCTCTTTAGCATTGATTTGTGTGAAGGAGTTATGAATGAATCCACACTGGTGGCTTAAATATCCTGATGATAGTATTTTTTTTATTTTCTAAGTTATTTTTATTTACATTCAAACTCATTTCCCCTTTCCCGTTTCCTCCCTCCCTGAAAATCCCATAAGCCCCCTTCCCTCCCTCTTTTCCCCATTCAACCCACTCTCACTTCTCTGTCCTGGCATTTCCCTACATCCAGTCTTTCCAGGACCAGGGGTCTCTCCTTCCATCTTCTTAGAAATCTATTGATATGAGAATTGTGTCTAGGGTATTCCGAGATTCTGGGTTAATATCCCCTTATCAGTGACTGCATGTGTGTTCTTTTGTGATTGGGTTACCTCTCTAAGGATGATATTTTCAAGTTCTGACCATTTGCCTAGGAATTTCGTGAATTCATTGTTTTTAATTGTAGAGTAGTAATCCATTGTGTAAATATACCACAGCTTCTGAATCCATTCCTCCGTTGAGGGACATCTGGGTTCTTTCCAGCTTCTGGCTATTATAAATAAGGCTGCTATGAACATAGTGGAACATGTGTCCTTATTGCATGCAGGTAAAGCCTCTGGGTATATGCCCAGGAGTGGTATAGCCGGATCCTCTGGGAGTGTCATGCCCAGTTTTCTGAGGAACCGCCAGACAGCTTTCCAGAGTGGTTGTACCAGCTTGCAATCCTACCAGCAGTGGAGGAGTGTTCCTCTTTCTCCACATCCTCGCCAACAACTGCTGTCTCCTGTGTTTTTGATCTTAGCCATTCTGACTAGTGTGAGATGGAATCTCAGGGTTGTTTTGATTTGCATTTCCCTAATGACTAAGGATGATGAACATCTCTTTAGGTGCTTCTCAGCCATTAGATATCCTTCAGGTGAGAACTCTTTGTTTAGCTCTGTACCCCATTTTTTAATAGGGTTACTTGGTTCTCTGGAGTTGAACTTCTTGAGTTCTTTGTATATATTGGATATTAGCCCTCTGTTGGATGTAGGGTTGGTAAAGATCATTACCCAGTTAGTTGCTTGCCGCTTTGTCTTTTTGTCAGTGTCTTTAGCCTTGCAAAAACTTTGTAATTTAATGAGGTCCCATTTGTTAATTTTTGATCTTAGAGCATAAGCTATTGGAGTTCTATTCAGGAAATACTCCCCTGTGCCCATATGTTCAAGGTTCTTCCCTAGTTTCCTTTCTATTAGTTTCAGTGTGTCTGGTTTTATGTGGAGGTCCTTGATCCACTTGGAATTGAGCTTAGTGCAAGGAGATAAGAATGGGTCAATTTGCATTCTTCTGCATGTTGACCTCCAGTTGAGCCAGCACCATTTGTTGAAAAGGCTATCTTTTTTCCACTGGATGGTTTTAGCTCCTTTGTCAAAGATCAAGTGACCATAGGAGTGTGGATTCATTTATGGGTCTTCAATTCTTTTCCATTGATCTACATGCCTGTCACTGTACCAATACCATGTGGTTTTTAACACTATTGCTCTCTAGTACAGCTTGAGGTCCGGGATACTGATTCCCCCAGAGGTTCTTTTACTCTTGAGAATAGTTTTAGCTATCCTGGGTTTTCTGTTATTCTAGATGAATTTTTGAATTGCTCTTTCTAACTCTATGAAGAATTGAGTTGGGATTTTGATGGGGATTGCATTGAATCTGTATATTACTTTTGGTAAGATGGTCATTTTTACTATATTAATCCTGCCAATCCATGAGCATGGAAAATTTTTCCATCTTCTGGGGTCTTCTTCAATTTCTTTCTTCAGAGACTTGAAGTTCTTGTCATACAGATCTTTCACTTGTTTGGTTAGAGTCATACCAAGATACTTTATATGGTTTGTGGCTATCGTGAATGGTATCATTTCTCTTACTTCTTTCTCAGCCTGCTTATCCTTTGAGTATAGGAAGGCTACTGACTTACTTGAGTTGATTTTATATCCGGGACTTTGCTGAAGTTGTTTATCAGCTGTAGGAGTTCTCTGGTGGAGTTCTTTGGGTCGCCTAAATATACTATCATATCGTCTGCAAATAGTGATAGTTTGATGTCTTCCTTTCCAATTTGTATCCCTTTGACCTGCTTTTGTTGTCTAATTGCTCTAGCTAGAACTTCAAGTACTATATTGAAAAGAAATGGAGCCAGAGGGCAGTCTTGCCTAGTCCCTGATTTCAGTGGGATTGCTTCAAGTTTCTCTCCATTCAGATTGATGTTGGCTACCGGTTTGCTGTAAATTGCTTTTACTATGTTTAGATATGGGCTTCGAATTCCTGATCTTTCCAAGACCTTTAGCATGAAAGGATGCTGAATTTTGTCAAATGCTTTCTCAGCATCTAATGACATGACCATGTGGTTTTTTTCTTTGAGATTGTTTATATAGTGGATTACATTGATAGATTTCCTTATATTGAACCATCCCTGCATCCCTGGGAAGAAGCCTACTTGATCGTGGTGAATGATCGTTTTGATGTGTTCTTGGATTCGGTTGGCAAGAATTTTATTGAGTATTTTTGCATCGATATTCATAAGAGAGATTGGCCTGAGATTCTCTTTCTTTGTCGGATCTTTGTGTGCTTTTGGTATTAGCGTAATTGTGGTTTCATAGAACGAGTTGGGTAGTGTTCCTTCTGTTTCTATTTTGTGGAAGAGTTTGAAGAGTATTGGTGTTAGGTCTTCTTTGAAGGTCTGATAGAATTCTGCACTAAAACCATCTGGACCTGTGCTTTTTTTGGTTGGAAGACTTCCAATGACAACTTCTATTTCTTCAGGGGTTAGAGGACAGTTTAGATGGTCTATTTGATCCTGACTTAATTTTGGTATTTGGTATCTGTCAAGGAAATTGTCCATTTCCTCGAGATTTTCTAGTTGTGTTGAATACAGGTATTTGTAGTAGGATCTGATGATTTTTTTTTAATTTCCTCAGTTTCTGTTGTTATCTCTCCCTTTTTTGTTTCTGATTTTATTAATTTGGATAATGTCTCTGTGCCCTCTGGTTAGTCTGGCTAAGGGCATATCTATCTTGTTGATTTTCTCAAAGAACCAACTCCTTGTTTTGTTGATTCTTTGTATGGTTTTATTTGTTTCTACTTGATTGATTTCAGCTCTGATTTTGATGATTTCCTGCCTTCTACTCCTCTTTGGTGTAATTGCTTCTTTTTGTTCCAGGGCTTTCAGGTGTGCCATTAAGCTGCGAGTGTATGCTGTCTCCCGTTTCTTTTTGGCGCCACTCAGGGCCATGAATTTTCTTCTTAGCACTTCTTTCATTGTGTCCCATAAATTAGGGTATGTTGTGCCTTCATTTTCATTAACTTTCAAAAAGTCTTTGATTTCTTTCTTTATTTCCACCTTGACCAAGTTATCATTGAGTAGAGCATTTTTCAGTCTCCATGCGTATGTGAGTTTTCTGTTGTTTTTGTTGCCATTGAAGACCGCCCTTATTCCATAGTGATCTGATAGGATGCATGGATTAGTTCGATCTTCTTATATCTGTTTAGTCTGAATTGTTCCATTTGGTCCAAGGCTTCAATTAGATTCGCTGTGTCCCTGTTTAGTTCCTGCTTTCCTGAACGATCCATTTTAGAGAGCGAGGTGTTGAAGTCACCCATTATTATTGTGTGAGGTGCGATGTGTGCTTTGAGCTTTAGTAAAGTTTCTTTTACGAATGAGGGTGCCCTTGCATTTGGAGCATAGATATTCAGAATTGAGAATTCTTCTTGGTGGATTTTTCCCTTGATCAGTATGTAGTGTCCTTCTGTGTCTTTTTTGATGACTTTAGGTTGAAAATCAATTTTATCTGATATTAGGATGGCTACCCCGGCTCGTTCTTGGGGCCATTTGCTTGTAAAATTGTTTTCCAGCCTTTTACTCTGAGGTAGTGTTTGTCTTTGACACTGAGGTGTGTTTCCTGCATGCAGCAAAATGCTGGGTCCTCTTTACGTATCCAGTCTGTTAGTCTATGTCTTTTAATTGGGGAATTGAGACCATTGATATTAAGAGAGATTAAGGAATAGTGGTTATTGCCACCTGCCATTCTCGACGCTATCTTTATGTTTGAGTGGTTATCTACCTTCAGGGTTGATGCAAGAAGGTTACTATCTCATTTTTTCCAGGGTGTTGTTTCTCTCCTTGTATTGGTGGTTTCCACCTATTATCCTTTGAAGGGCTGGGTTTGTGGAAAGATATTGTGAAAATTTGGTTTTATCATGGAATATCTTGGTCTCTCCATCTATGATGATTGAGAATTTTGCTGGGAATAGTAGTCTAGGCTGGCATTTGTGCTCTCTTAGTGTCTGCATGAGATCTGCCCAGGATCTTCTGGCTTTCATAGTCTCTGGTGAGAAGTCTGATGTGATTCGGATAGGTCTTCCTTTGTATGTTACTTGGCCCTTTTCTCTTACTGTTTTTAATATTATTTCTTTGTTTAATACATTTGATGTTTTGATTATTATGTGACGGGAGGTATTTCTGTTCTGGTCCAGTCTGTTTGGTGTTCTGTAGGCTTCTTGTACATACATCGGCATCTCTCTCTTTAGGTTAGGGAAGTTTTTCTCCATAATTTTCTTGAAGATGTTTACTGGCCCTTTAAGTTGCAAATCTCCATTCTCATCTATACCTATAATCCTTAGGTTTGGTCTTCTCATTGTGTTCTGGATTTCCTGGATGTTTTGGCTTACACGTTTTTTGCATTTTGCATTTTCTTTGACTGTTGAGTCGATGCTTTCTATGGTATCTTCAGCACCTGAGATTCTTTCTTCCATCTCTTGTATTCTATTGTTGATATTTGCATCTACGACTCCTGATTTCTTCCCAAGGTTTTCTATCTCCAAAGTTGTCTCCCTTTGTGATTTCTTAGTTGTTTCTCCTTCCTTTTTTAGATCCTGGATGGATTTGCTGAGATCCTTCACTTGTTTGTTTGTATTTTCCTGTATTTCTTTAAGGTATTTTTGCCTTTCCTCTTTCAGGATTTCTGCCTGTTGACCCAAGTTCTCCTTTATTTCTCTAAGCGATTTTTGTGTTTCCTCCTCATGGGCTTCCATCTGTTGTTCCATTGCCTTCTGCATTTCTTTAGGCAGTTCTCCTGTTTCCTTTGTACGGGCATCTATCTGTTGATTCATTTCTTTAATCACTTTTTGTTTTGCCTCCCTATGGGCATCCATCTGTTGACCCATATTCTTCTGCATTTCTTTATGCAATTTTTGTGAGTCCTTTGAAAGTGCTTCTAACCGTTGATTCATTTCTTTAAGCGATTTTTGGGTTGTCTCCTTGTGGGCCTCCATCTATTGATCCATGTTCTCCTGCATTTCTCTAAGCGATTTTTGTTTTTCCTTTGTAAGTGCTTCTAACCGTTGATTCATGGTCTCCTGTAATTCTTTATTAGATTTATTTGTGTCCTTCTTGTGATCCTCTAATAGCATCATGAGAAGTGATTTTAAATCCAGATCTTTTCTTTCAGGTGTGGTGGGGTATCCAGGACTTGCTGCTGTTGGAGAGTTGGGTTCGGATGGTGCCATATTACTTTGATTTCTGTTAATAATGTTCCTACATTTGCCTTTTGCCATCTGGTTACCTCTGGTGTTAGTTGGTCCTGCTGTCACTGGCTGTTGGTTGGACCTCCTGTGAGCCTGAAAAGCTATTTCTGCCCCTCCCCCTGGATTGCCAGGATTCCCCTGGCACTGATTTCTGGGGCCTGCCCTGCTCCTGAGTGAATTTGGAACCCTGATATTCCTTGCCCCAACAGATGTTTTATTGAGGAGTCCCTGCACCTCCAAAGGCTCAGCGTAGTGGATTCCCGGAGCAGACGTCACCAATGGGAGGCTGTTAGGCTCCTGCCCTGTGCAGGGGTGTGTGATCTCTCGGGGGGGGGGAGGCGAGGGGGCGTCCCTCTGTAGGGCAGAAGTCCCACAGGAGGGTTGGCGGGTCGATTACTGCAGACCTGTCCAGCTCTTGGAGCAGGTTACACACAAGCTGCCTGAAGCCCAAGCGATATTATGCCTGTCTGTCTCTGGGCCTGGCGGTCCCAACTACCTGGACACTGGAGCAAAGATGGCGGAGTGTACTCTGCACTCTCTCGGAGGCGCAGGTCACCCTGCAGGGCGGATGGCCCACAGCAGAGCTGGCGCCCAAACGACCACAGCGCTGTCCCGTTCTTGGGAGCAAATGGAAGCCCCAACAGGCCGTGTCCCAAGCGATATTATATTGGGGAGAACCTGGGTACCTGTCTCCTCAGTGCGGTAGATCCCGGAACAGAGGTCGCCAAAGGCAAGCTGGTAGCCTCCCGCCCAGTGCAGGGGTGGGGGGGGGTCCCTCTGCAAGGCAGAAGTCCCACTGCAGAGCTGGCGCGCTGGTTACTGCAGATCTGCCCAGCTCTTGAAGCAGTTTACACACAAGCTGCCTGAGACTGAGGCAATATTATGCCTGTCTCTGAGCCTGGCTGTCCCAACTACCTGGACACTGGAGCCCCTGACGATAGTCTTAAGAAGAGAGTCCAATTACAACCAAGATGGTCCTCCTAGTGCCTTCTCCAATCAACCCTCCCCTGCTTCCCTGTCCTGGTATTCCTCTGCACTACGGCATCAAGTCTTTCCAGGACCAAGGGCCTCTCCTCCCTTTGGTATCTAACAAGACCATCCTCTGCTGCCTATGTGTCTGGAGCCATGGGTAACTCCATGTCTACTCTTTTATTGATGGTTTTGTCATTGGGAATTCTTGGAGTACTGGGTGACTCATATTGTTGTTTCTTCTGTGGCACTGCAAATCCTTCAGCTCCTTGGGTCCTTTCTCTAGCTCTCCCATTGGGAACCCTGTGCTCAGTTCAATGGCTGGTTGAGAGTGTCCCTCTCTGTATTTGTGATGCACTAGGAGAGCCTCCCAGGTGATATCTATATCCGGTCCTGGTCAGCCAGCACTTGTGGGCATCCACAATAGTGTCTGGGTTTTCTAATTGTATATAGGATGAATCTCTGTGTGGGGTAGTATAATTAAGATTATAGTATACTTATGTCATTTCCCTCTTCCTTTTGCTTCCTGAAACTCTTCCCATGTATAACTAGCCCTTGACATCTTCCAAATTCATGACATCTTTTTCATGAATTGTTACTTATATACATAAGTATGTATGTAACTTTATAAATCCATATAATGTTACTTATGATGCATATATTTTCAGAGCTGACCTTTTGGTATTGGATAGCCAATGTATGTGATTTTCCCTGGGGAAGACTATTTCTCTCACTTTCAGGACTTCCCTAGTCCTTGTAGTTCTTCAGTTTAGAGCCTGGTTTTCCCCTTCCATATTATCATGCCTATTGGTGACCTGCGTCATTCAGGTCATGCTTAGACAGCCAATTTGTTGAAATTTCATGGGTGTACTCTGACATTTCTAGGTGACACAATCTCATAGCAAGCTCTCTCTTCCTCTGGTTCTTACATTCTTTCTGTTCCCACACCCCTCAGAGCCTTGGGTGCAGGAGTTGTTTTGCAGTTATATTCATTGAGTCTGGTCTCCACATCTTTGCATTGGAATCAGTTCTGGTTTTCTGTAATAGTCTCCACCTGTTGCTAAGAGATGTTTCATCAGTGAATGTTGAGAACAACATTTATCTATTGGAGTAAGGACAAATATTGTAATGTAGTTAGGATTATGGTGGTTTAGTAAACTGGTGGTAGTAGTTGTAGCATCTCTCCCAATATGCATGACTTCACTAGCCCTAGGTAACTGGCTAGGTTTCCAGAACCAGGTATAATTTCCCTCCTGCTGAGCAGATTTTAAGTCCAATTAGAGATCTGATTAAAACAACTAAGGTATGTGTGGCATAACTGCAGCTTTTGAGTTATTCCAAAAATGGGTTATGGCATTCCAGGTTTGTTATGGTTCATTTATACCATAGATGCATAGGACTGTTGGTTGTTTTTGTCCTTTGGAACCTTGAATGGTTCCTCTGGTATGATTAGATGAAAGCTAGCCCTTGGGGGGTCACTGTGGACTTTAAGGTTAGATCTAGCTTCTGGGCCCTGTGTCCAAAGTAATGTCCTTTGCAATGGGAATTTACCTTCTATCTCTAGGAGGTGAGGTGGCAAGCAACAGCAATAGCAATAGCAATAGCTTGCAATAGTTTTTGTAAGTCTTTGGACAATCTTGATCAATAACTCAAAACAGTACTTCTCGCATGGTGTCAGGGTTATTTTAGTTGGATTTTGGGGCACTGTTAATCAAAATGGGATATTTTCATTTAAACTATGTATGTGCCAAATGTCATAGTTAAGTTTTATCTAGCATATTCATAATAATGTTCTCTTCTAATACTGTCATAAAGATATTATTATTTCACAGACACCTTTCCACATATGTCACAGGCACAATTCATACTTCCTTCATTGTTTCACATGTAGTCCTAACCAGGCATCATAACAATTTTTAGTTGGTTTTTCTTTTTTTTTCCAAATGTGAATTTGAACTTCCCATGAAAACAAGCCAGAGAGACTTTAAATTTTTTTCCTTAACGTCTATGAGTGGTTTTGCCTGCATTTATGCCTGTGCACCATGTGTGTTCCTAATGCTTTCAGAGACCAGCAGAGGGCATCATCTTCTCTCAAGGTAGAGTTAAAGGCACATATAAGCTGCTATGCTCACAAGTAAATCTGGGTATTCTGGACGAGTAGCCAGTTCTTCTAACATCTGAGTCATAGTTCTGGCACTTCCAGGAAGCTTTAAACGATTACATTGGTTATAAGAAGGATTTAGGGGATAAGCAATGAGGTTGTTTTATACTACAATGACTATTGTATATAAAGTATTCATTCTCTCCAAAATGCATGAAATAATTTTGACTATTGAGTTCACAATAGCTTTGAAAAAATCCTGCTTTTCCCCTCCAATTGACCTGACATGGATATGTATTTGTACATGTCCAGGCTTTTCTCTGTTCTTTGGAGAACACATGAAAGCACAGCTCCACTTGCCTTCCTACCCAAGACCACTTCAATAGTAGGTAGTATTAAGAAAGACAGGTAAAGTGAAGAGAGGCGTCTTGATGTACAATGGAAGATGATGAATTTTGACTTGGTACATTTTATAAAACAAAAGGGGAGAAAAGAAAAATAAATAAACAGTTATGACAATTCTATGGAAATGGTTCCTGAGTAGTAGTCCTAAAACAGTCCTAATATTCAGACCCTTAATATTGAGAAAGATTTACTATTATCTCAGGAGGCCCCCTTTGTATATGCATCAGGACTTACAGCACAGAGGTGAACAGATATGCGTCTCAGGGAGGAAGAACTCTCAAGGTTAGCGTACATGATCACAGAAAACACAGTTGAGATGATATCAAAATCATGGGAGAATCCTGATGTGTTATGTAAGTCTTTACATGATCTCTTCTTGGTTAACTTGTGCTTGTCTCTTGAGGTGTTTGAAGGTCATACATTACATGTTAATAATGTCCATCCAAAACATCCAGATGTCAGTACTAAGAAAGACTTTCCAAGAGGAATAGAAGATTTCATTAATAGCAATGTTTCAAAATTGAAAGCTTCAGATTTTGATGATGAGAATATTAGATAAAGGAACAAGATTAAAATGTATAGCATGCTGTCTAATGCATTATATATGCTCAGTAAAAGTTAGCCATGTTAATTATGAAAATTGATGGTATTTTTTCTTTCTTCCTTTTAATTTATATTTTTACACTCCATATTTTATCCTCCCCCCCACCCTCCGACCATTCCACATACCATACCTCCTCCCCATTTGCTCTCTCCACGTGGATATTCCCAACCCACACCCCACCTGACCTCTAAACATCCTGGGGCCTCCAGTCTCTTGAGGGTTATGTGCATCATCTCTGAATGAACACAGAATTGGCAGTCCTCTATTGTATGTGTATTGGGGGGTCTCATATCTGCCTGTTTATGCTGCCTTTTTGATGGTCCAGTGTTGAGAGATCTCAAGGGTATAGATTAGTTTAGACTGCTAGTCCTCCTATAGGATTGCCCTTCTCCCCAGCTTCTTTCAGCCTTCCCTAATTCAGCAACAGTGGTCAGTTGCTTCTGTCCATTGGTTGAGTGCAAATATCTGCATCTGACTCTCTCAGCTGCTTGTTGGGCTTTCTGGAGTACAGTCTAAGAAGCAAATCTATCCAACACGTTGTCCAAACTCTTTTGACTACTATTCAAATTTCTAAGACAAAAGAATAATAATTATTCAATAAATACCAATTATTTTCTGTGTGATAGTCATCAAAAGTCTTTGCTCTCATCTAAACAGTCTTCTCCATAATTAGATATATCACTAGTAAATTGTGCTGGTAGAATGTGTGCTTTCTGGATGGCGAGTATGAGCAATGCTGCACAATAAAGTTGTCAGGGAGCAAAGCATATGCATAGAGAGAATGTTACAAATGCCTCCTTGAAAAGAAGTCATTCAAGTCCCATGCATGTTCAAGAGTCCAACACTGAAAGGTCAGAAGGAAAGGGAAATACAAAATAGAAATACTTAATGTTTTTGCTGATTAATATTTATTTAAAAATCATCAACCTTGGTTTCTCTAATGGCCTTTGTTTCTATATCTATTCTCTGTGTCCTTTTATGGGCCCTTTCCCTCTGCTTATTTGTTTTTTCCTATTCTGACATGTTACTTTTTTGCTTTGTCATATTATATTATATTATATTATATTATATTATATTATATTCCCTTAGAAATTTGTTTGTTTTCTAATGAAAGACAGAAAGTGCTGTGGTGGTGGGTGGATCTGGATGGGAGAGAAGGTGAGGGAGATTTTGGGGGGGTAGAGTGAGAATAAATAGTAATTAGAACTTATTATGTGAGAAAAATATGATTTCAATAAGAAAAGAATAACAACAACAACAAGAAACCCTCTTTGGTATTTGTTTACCTAGAAACTGATCATTATGAAGTACTAGCTGTAGTGTTTATAACTTCATTAAAATTTATCAAATGTTCTGAAAAAACAATGTTGAATAATTTAAAAATAATCCAGTAAGGTCTCGCCATGACTAGTTCCAGTTTGAACTGTTGTAAGCACAGTTTTCTAAGGACACATAATCATACAACTCCAGTTAGATACTGGGAAACAAGCGAAAAGAAAGAAAATGGTTATCAAAAAGAATACTTGGAAAAGTTGAGGGACTTCACACCTGACTAGTTATAGCTTTCTGGCTTTCAAGGAGAGGTAGACTGCTCTTAAAGAACTTCCAGCGAATGGCAATGCTTAAGTTAAATGAGGATTTGGATGGAATGAAAGATTAGGTTATTATACAGTTTTGCTTGTCTACTGTTTTCTGAAATGCCTGCTGGTGCATCTGCCTGAGGACTCAGAGTTGCAAGAGAGAAAGAAAAAAATCCCAAATTTAGAGTTTCTCATCTACCACCTTCTCTGTGGTTGTAATTATGTACTTTCCTTCACTTGTTTTCATTACTTTCCAACCTTCCACTTAACATTTTCCATTTTGAGCTATTCTTTCCTCTCCTTTTCATTCATACACATCGTATTCCACTTTGTTTTTAGATTCTATTTCCCCACTATGCAGAGAAAGGACAGCAGAGAAGTCATGGGTAGATCTTGAAAATGGCCTTCCTATAGCTGAGGTTCAGTTTGTGAGGATATTATCAGTGTAGTAGAACTCAATTTCCTTTAGGTATTGAACAGTGAATTCATTGATTGTGGTTGTGACATAAACACAGAGAGCACTATACTAGGAAGTCAAAGTAATGGTTGGTGGCTTGGGCAGTAAAAAATTTCTGATCACAGTGTCTCCTTTCAGGACTAACACCTTGGAGATTCTGTGTTTTATTAAAATCAGAACTAGGAAAATACTAAAGAGTGCTTAACAAAATTGCCATATAAGTAATGCCACATGTTCTAAAGTTCTATCTACCAGGTCTTGATCATTTAAGGATGGGTTGGCTAGAGAGATGGCTCAGCAGGCAAGAGCGCTTGCTGTTCTTGTAGAGGACCCAGATTCTGTTCTCAGCACCCACAATGTAACCTACAACTCTTTTAACTTCACTTCCAAGGGATCTAACACAGTCTTCTGGGCTCCATAGTTTTCTGTACATATGCATACATAAAAATTCACATAGGCACATAGGTGAGCTTGTGCAAACACACATGGGGGCTCATACACAAAATATTTTTGTACATTAGGGAATGAAACTTGAACATAATAACATGTACCTTTTCAAATACTTAGAAATTACAAATTAAAAGGCAGCATTAATATATCAAAATTTATTCAATATAACCACTATTAAAAATTTGATATGAACAGAGAATCAGGTGGACTAACTCTAGATCTCTTCTTCTCTTTCTAATATATCCCCACAGTCTCATTGTCAGTTGTACAGCAAACTCCCTCCACAGCCTCTCCTTTGCTCTGCTCTCATCTCCAGTATATCACCTTTCCCCAACTCATCCCAGTATCCCAGACCCTGATTCCAGCAGGCAATCCCTGGAACCCTTGTGGCCACTCCAGGCAGGAAAGTAAGTAGCCTAACTGAAGATTTTCACCTCCAACTCCTTTCCTTCCAAACTGTATCTCCAAGTCTCATCCCTAGCTTGGTAGCAGAACCTTGTTCAAAACTCCCTTTCCCTTTCTCCAGTAGATCACACAGATCTTCTCACCCTAACTTTCTTCCCCATATTCATTACTTTATTTCAGTCTCCAACTCTAGCAGGCATTCTGAGAACCAACCACCCAAGCCTGCCAGAGAAGCGACTACGTCATCAAAGCAGGTAGACAAGTTTCAGAACTCTCTTTCCTCTTTATATCCAATACCACAGTCTCATCCTCAGCTCTTACTATCTGTTGTAGCCTCTCCCAGCTCTATGTTCCCATTACCAGGGAATAAGCAGATCCTGGTGGAGCATCCTGCTTCCTCCCTCCTGTGGACCAACTCATGCCCTCTTCTAGCAATGAAGGAGTGTTCCTCTTTCTCCACATCCTCACGAGCAACTGCTGTCACCTGAGTTTTTGATCTTCGACATTCCGACTGGTGTGAGGTAGAATCTCAGGGTTGTTTTGATTTGTATTTCCCTTATGACTAAGGATGTTGAACATTTCTTTAGGTGCTTCTCAGCTATTTGGTATTCTTCCATTGAGAATTCTCTGTTTAGTTCTGTTTGCCATTTTTAATAGGGTTATTTCATTCTCTGGAGTCTAACTTCTTGAGTTCTTTGTATTGGCCCTCTATTGGATATTAGTCCTCTATTGGGTATGAGATATGTAAAGGTCTTTTTACAATCTGTTGGTTGCTATTTTGTCCTATCGACAGTGTCCTTTGCCTTACAGAAGCTTTGCAATTTTATGAGGTCCCATTTGTTAACTCTTGATCTTAGAGCATAAGCCATTGATGTTCTGTTCAGAAAATGTTCCCCTGTGCCCGTGTGCTTGAGGCTCTTCCCCACATTCTCTTCTGCCCATTTCAGTGTATCTGGTTTTAGGTGGAGGTCCTTGATCCACTTGGACTTTATCTTTGATCAATTTGCATTCCTCTATATTCTGACTGATAGTGGAACCAGCACTATTTGTTGAAAATGCTCCTTTTCCATTGAATGGTTTCAGCTCCTTTGTCAAAGATCAAGTGACATTCTTCATGCCCTGCTCACTTCACACAGCTGCCAACCATTCATCATGATCTTCTGTGAGGGGTGGGTTGTGGAGCTATATCAAACATCCTGGCATTCCTTTCCTCATCTATAAAAATTTCCTGAAACCCAGACTTTTCCTACTTTCTGCTTCCTGTTTATGAATGTATACACAAAAATTACCTAAATCACAGTGAGGTATTATGTAATATTGTCAAATTTGTATTTAAAAATGAAAAGAAATTCATAAATAAGAAAAGAAAACATATTAGGATCTGAGATAGACAACAACATGGGCCATAGTTTAAAAGATGTATTTTTGTCTTAGAAGATTCTAAGATATTTAAGATATTCTTAAAAAGATCTTCTAAGAACAGGCCTCTGGGTCATGATGCTTGGGTAATGCAGAGGGTGAAATATTGTCACATACCAATCATACAGCATCACTGCCAGGAGAGCACCTTGTATATTCACAAAACATGAAAGCAGAAGCTCAGAATCTCTTCACTGTTAAAAATAAATTGGAAAGAAATATATCTCCCCTCATATCATTTTACATATTATAATCCTTCTCCTTTAAGAGAGGAAGTGGGGGATGAAGGTTAGTATATGTCAATGGACAAAGTCCAATGGTGAGCATTTTACCATTGCTTGCATTCATACAGAAAACTATCTAGCCTGTGTTAAATGTAGGAAGTCAAGAGTATCTGAGTCAGTGTACGACTTTAAGCTTGCTTGAGAAGTTCTTCATGGCTACTTTCCAAAGAGCTCTCATACATCTTTGTTCCTCAGGCTGTAGATAAGGAGATTCAGCATAGGTGTCACCATTGCATAGAAAACAGAGACCAGTTTCTCCTGTTCTTTGGAAGACTTCAGGGTCATATATGTGATAATTGCTGACCAATAAAAAAGGATGACAACCATGAGGTGGGAACCACAGGTAGAAAATGCCTTGAACCTCCCTGCAGCTGATTTCATCTTGACAACAGTAACTATGATATGGCCATAGGACACCAGAATTAAGGACACAGGTATGAAGAGAATCACAACCCCAATGAGGATAATTGACTATCTCTGAAGTTTGAGTGTCTGTAGAAGCCAGGGCCAAAAGTGCAGGGGCTCACCAAAGAAGTGAGTAATACTGTTACTGCCTCGATAGGGAAGTCTTAGTGTGAAAGTAATGTTCACCACAGACACTAAAATGCCACTCGTCCATGACAGGGTGGTCAACTGGATACACACCCTCCACGTCATGATGCTGGAGTAATACAAAGGGTTACAGATAGCCACATACCAATCATAGGACATTGCCTTTCTCATAGTTCATCTGCCTTTTCGGCAGAAAGTGTCTATGAACACAGATGTGTGTAGACAAAATTATTTTCTTCAGAGTTTGGACAGCTAAAGATAGCCTAATCACTGGGAAACATCAAAACTTCCCTTTACTGGTTCTTCAGAGATTATCATGCCACAAGACTTTGAGAGTTTTCAGTTCTTGGACAACAGTGCATTTTGAAATGGAATATTTCTAGTTACTGTCAACTTGCAAGTTGGGAGTAGATGAAAAGAATCATAATTTTTTATTGTGAACATCAGACTGCTAATAACACAATGATGAATCCAATTACATTAATCTATAAAGGAATCACGAATGTGAGGTTCCGGTGTACTGTCAGTGGGCTCCTCATGGCTTATGCATTAATTTGTAAAGGTATAATGTGAGGTTCTGGTGTTTTATCCTTGGACTCCTTGTCGCTAATGCTGCTCTCACCACATTCCATCCATCTTATGATTGTGTTGAATTTTTAAAAGACAATTTTGGCACAATTTCTTTTCTCTGAGCATGACTGGCATAATGTCTGTGTGATAAGAGCATAATAATCAAAATCAGGGCTAAGAAATTAGCATCTGAATCTCAGTGATATCATGTGTTTGACGTTATTCTAGAAATTTGCTTTGCATTTGCAGAATCCTAAGTTGTCCAGATGGGAGAATGAAAATCTAACACAAATCAATGACAAAGAACAGTTAATTATAGCATTTGATACTATGGTTGGTGTGAGCAAAGACTGTTCAAACTGAGGCCTGAGACAAATTCCTTCCATGTCTAATACCCTCCAGATTTTTATCATGAAACGATATTAGATTTTGTCAAAAGCATTTTCTGCAGCTATGGAGATGAACAGGTGATTTTTGTTCTTGAATCCATTTATTTGATGTGATATATATCATATACATCCACATCTATGGACCACATATGTTTAGCCAACTCTGTATGTCTGGAATGAAGCCAAGTTGTTTATAAACAATGATCTTTTTTATGTGTTCTTGAATTTGCTTTGTAAATATTTTGTTAGGAAGTTTTGCATCTGTGTTCACCAAGGAGATTGGTCTATACTTTTCCTTTTTGGCTGTGCCATTTTCCAGTTGTGGGTGTGAAGATAACACTGTAAAGAAAATTTAGCAGAAGCCCCAGTCCCTCCTTCTTTATGTTAGTTTGAAAAGTATTTGTGTTAATTCTTTCAGGTTAGAATTCAGCAGTAAATCCATCTAGGACTGGACAATTTTTAGCTATAATTGTTTATTATTATTATTATCACCGCTTCTATTTCACTACTTATCGTAGTGCTATTTAAATTACCATATCTTGATTTCATTTTTAGGTCATATACATTTAGAAGTTCATCCATTTCTTTGGGATATTGCAGCTTATTGAAATATACATTCTTAGATATATCCTAATGATTTTCTCTATTCCATGTTTGCTATGATTTATCAATTTGCACCTCTCTTAATTTGGGTCATTTCTCACTGTCTTGTGATTAGTTTAGCTAATGTTTGCTAATGCTCTTTATCTTTGCAGAGGATAACTTCTTTGCTTATTGGATATTTGTATTGTTTTTATAATTCTCTCTCTCTTACTCTCTTTTTCTTCAGCCCTTGTTGTGCCCATTAAGTGTTCTCTAACTCCAAAAAACCACCAAAGAGCTGACTCTGATTGTACTAGAGTCTCTTTCTTCAAGCTATCTTGGGCCACAATGCCATCTCTGATGCAAGAGAATGGGACAGTGAAGCCCCAACCTCTCAGCCGGGCAAGGTTTTATAGGAAATGGCAAGTAATCAGGAGTGGGGGGGGGGGCCCTACCATGTCACACATCTGAATGGAGAGCTAATATGGAATTATATTCCCCTTTAAAATAATTTGCTGGTGGTGGAAGCCAAACCATAAACTGAACTTCTGCTTTCCGCCTGATTGGTAGTTGTTAGCAACTGAAGTGCCAGGAGCAGGCTTGTAACCTGGAGGTACAGATTTGTTGGAGACTAACCTGAGAACTGGTGCTAGACTCAGGTTTGTTGGGGAGTAACCTCAAAACTGGTGAGTTTAGCCGTAGGTCAGGTTCTCTAAGATGGAGTCTGAACCCAAAATCTGGTCTACTATCCTCAATGTAATTATTTCTGTCTACTGAAGATTGGTTGGTTTATATTGTTTTCCAAATCCCTAGAATACATAAGTAAATAATTTATTTGAGATAGCTCTGGTTATTTTAGTATACTTGCTTTTATTTATAAATTTTCCTCTTAAGACTACTGTAACTTAACCTCATATCTTTTTGTACAATTCTGGGAATTCTTTGAAGTCCTTCTTCATTTCTTCAATGACCCATTTGTCATTTAATCTCTATGAGTATTTCTGTGTTCAGTAGTTTAATTTTTAGTTTTAGTTCACTATGATCAGAAAAGAATAATAAATTATTTAAAATTTCCTACATTATTTAATATTTGCTTTGTGTCATTTTGCATGATCTATTTAGGAGAAAATTTCAAGTGATGAAGAGAACAGTGCTTATCTTACAGTGTTTGGATGGTATGATTTGCAGCTTTATGATGGGAGCATTTTCTCTATGATGTCATTTAACTCTGCTTTTTTTTTTTAGTTCAAAATGACCTGTCCATTGGTGATAATGCGGTATTGAAATTATCCACTATTACTCTATTATAGATTAATCTATCTTTACAACTAGTGGTGTTAGTTTTACAAAATTATGTGTCACCTGTGTTATGTGCATATATATTTAATATTCTAATGTTCCATTGATGATTTGTTCCCTTAATTTATATTAAATGACCTTCATTGTATCTTCCAATTTTAATTAGAGTTTTACTAGGTATAATAACAACAGTCATGGCTTGTCTCTAAGGCCATTTGTTTGGATGACCTATTGCCATCTTTCACCCTAAGATTCTAGCTAACGTTGTAGGTTCCTGTTTTTAATCTAATCATCTACTTTGTGTCCTTTCATGTATTTATTTTTATGATAGGGTCCCATGGGGTAGTCCTGTCTGACCTGGAACTTAATATGTGAATCAAGAAGGATCATCTTTTCTCTCCCCATGGAGTGTTGGGATTAAAGGCATGCACCACCACACCAGTCTAGGCCATTTGATCAAGTAATTAAGATCATTGGTATTTAGAATGATTATTAAAGTGTGTTATTAATTCTATTATTTAATTTGTAGTATTTGGTATTTCCCTATTATTTGTTTGTTTAACTAGTGTAGACTCATGGGTGCATCAATATTTTCTCTTAGTCTGAAAGATTTCTTCAAGTATATTCTATAGAGCAGGCTATGGGTTATGAATTCCTTCATTCTGTTTTTATCATGGAGAGTTTTTCACTCTCCTTCAATTATTGTAGCTTTCAATAAATTTATTCCATATATTTGGTCAGTTACCTATTATGATTAGAAATAATTTTTCTAGTCTGATCTGGTCTGCTTGGTGATTTAAATGCTTCCTCTATCTGGATAATTGTCTTTTTCTCTATATCTGGGGAGTTCTTGGCTATGATTTTATTGAGAATGTTTTCTATGTCTTATGCTTGAAATTCTCCTTCTCCTCCTTATTCCTCTGTATCTATGATCATAGATTTGTTATTTTCTTACCATCCCACAGATTTCAAATGTTTTTTCCATGCATATTTATTTTGTTTTTCATGTTCTGAATTTTCCAATTCCTCTATCTTGTCTTTAAACTCTCATAATCTGTCTTCCCATGATCGCTTTGGTTGTGAAGATTTCCTCAGAGCTCTTTATTTGACGTTTGTGGCCTGCATATAGTATACTCTGTCCTCCTGCTGTGTGAATTCTGCCCAAGGAATGCCACAGGCAAATTGTCTCTTTCCTTTAATTAATAACATTCACTTTGTAAACAGCCCTCATTTCACTGATACTTTCTGCCGCTAAGCAGAAAGTGGTGAGTACAAGTACCATTTCTTCTCTGTTCCTGTTATGACTACTGAGATATCTTAGAATTAAAGTTTCAGAGAAACCCAGTAATGGGCTCTTGAGTCATATTCTCTCGAGCCCCCAGTTCTATTGAATGTCAAGTTTGTTAGAACCATTCCTGGCTAATCACCATAAATCCAGTCTCCTCCTCCTCCTCCTCTTCCTCCTCCTCCTCTTCCTCCTTCTTCTCCTCCTCCTTCTCCTCTCTCTCTCTCTCTCTCCCTCTCTCTCTCTCTCTCTCTCTCTCTCTCTCTCTCTCTCTCTCTCCAGTATTTCTACATCATTGTCAAATCTCACTTCCATATCCTATACTGACTTTATTATTTTTTATTTTATTAGAACTCACTCAGGAAGCTTTGTGTTCTCTTTTATTTCTTTGAACATTCATGTGGTCATTAGAATGAGAAATGTCCTCCATACCACATAATTTTGAACACTTGATCGCCATAGTGTTATTTGGAGAAGTTGTGAAGCCATTAGAAAGTGGAGTCTTGCAGAAGATGTGGTATATTTACACAATGGAATACTACTAAGTAATTAAAAACAATGAATTCATGAAATTCTTAGGCAAATGGTCAAATCTGGAAAATATCATCCTTAGTGAGGTAACCCAAACACAAAAGAACACATATGGTATGCAGTCATTGATAAGTTGATATTAACCCAGAAGCTCGGAATACCCAAGACACAATTCACATATCAATTGATTTCCAAGAATAAGGAAGGAGAGGCCTCTGGTCCTGGAAAGACTGGATGTAGCAGTGTAGGGGAATACCAGGACAGAGAAGCAGGAGGGGGTTGACTGGGGAACAGGGGGAGGGAAAAGGGTTTATGGGACTTTTGGGGATGGGGGAACTGGGAAAGGGGAAATCATTGGGAATGTAAATAAAGAATATTGAAAAATAAAAAGATGCTAAAAAAGAAAGTGGTCTTGCTGAAGGAAATGGAGTTTTAAGAGTTTATAACCTTGTTTCACTTCAGGTCTACCTTCTGCATGTGGCTGAATTTGTGGTCTCTCAGTTTTCTGTTCTGCTTGTGCTTTTCCATATATCCCAATCATGTGGTCTCTCATTCTGAAACCATAAGTCAACATAAACCTTTTATTCCATAACTCACTTAGGTCATGGAGTTTTGCCACAGCAATGAAAACTCACACAATTTATGTAATAAATTCTTCAACTCTTTTTTCAGAGATATCTAATTCACTCTCATTGAAAACCATTGCTTTTTCATTTTTTTGATGTTTCTAAAGCGTTTTTCTTATTTATATTTTTACACTCCAGATTTTATTCCCCATCCCTGGTCCACCGTTTGACTGTTCCACATCCCATACTTCCTCCCCAACCCCATGTCTCCACATGGTTATTCCCACCCAACCAGACCTCTACACTCCCTGGGGCCTCCAGTATCTTGAGGGTTAGGTGCATCTTCTCTGCCTGAACCCAGACCCAGCAGTCCTTTGCTGTATATGCATTTGGGGCCTCATATCATCTGGTGTATGCTGTCTGGTTGGTGGTCCATTGTCTGAGAGATCTCAGGAGTCCTGGTTAATTGAGACTTCCGGTTCTCCTACAGGTTGCCTCTCCTCCTCAGCTTCTTGTAGCCATTCCATAATTCAACCACAGGGGTCAGATGCTTCTGTCCATCGGTTGGGTGCAAATATCTGCATCTGACCCTTTCAGCTGATTCTTGGGTCTTTCAGAAGGTAGTCATTCTAGATCCATTATTGTGGGTGCTAAATAGCCTCAGTAATAGTGTCAGGCCTTGGGATCTCCCTTTTGGCTACACCTTGGGCCTGTCACTGGACCTCATTTTCCTCAGGCTCTTTTCCATTTCCATCTCTACAGTTCTTTCAGACAGGAACGATTATGGGTCAGAGGTTTTACTGTGGGATGGCAACCCCATCTCTCACTTGATGTCCTGTCTTCCTGCTAGAAGTGGGCCCTATAAGTTCCCTCTCCCTACTGTCTGGCATTTCATCTAAGGTTGAGTCCTGAGAGTCACTCACCTCCCACGTCTCTGGTTCATTCTAGAGGGTCCCCCAACCTCCTTTCTCCTGAGGTTACCTGTTTCCATTCTTTCTGCTGGCTCTCAGGGTTTCAGTCCTTTTCCCTCACCCAATACCAGATCAGATTCCCCTCTACCCCATACTCCCTTCCCCTTGTCCACTTTCCCTTCAAGGTACCTCTTTCCCTCCCCACTTGTGATTGCTTTCTTCTCCCTCCAAAGTAGGACTGAGGTGTCCTCACTTGGGCACTTCAGCTTGTTCAACTTTTTGAGTTCTGTGGGCTGTATCTTGTGTATTCTGTATTTTTTGGCTAATATCCACTTATTAGTGAGTACACACCATGCATGTCCTTTTGGGTCTGAGTTGCATCACTCAGGAGATATTTTCTAGTTCCTTCCATTTGCCTGCAAAACTCAGAATGTCCTCATTCCTAATAGGTGAGTAATATTCCATTGTGAAAATGAACCAATATACAAAACAACCAAACAACCCAATCAATAAATGGGATATAGAACTAAACTGAAAATTCACAACAAAGGAATCTCAAATGTCTGAGAAGTACCTAAAGAAATGTTCAAAATTCTTAGTGATCAGAGAAATGCATATCAAAACAACCCTGTGATTCTACCTTAACACAATTAGGAATGGCTAAGATCAAAATGTCAGGTGACAGCACATGTTGGCGAGGATGTAGAGAAAGAGGAACACTCCTCCATTGCTGATGGGATTGCAAACTGGTACAACTACTCTGGAAATCAATCTGGAGGTTCCTGAGAAAATTGGAAATAGATCTGCCTGAAGACCTAGCAATACCACTCTTGAGAATATACCCAAAAGATGCCCCACATGCCACAGGGGCACGAGTTCCACTATATTCACAGCAGCCTTATTTGTGATAGCCAGAAGTTGAAAACAACCCAACTGTCCTATGACAGAAGAATGGATACAGAAACTATTGCTTTTTAATTAATACTTTTTCATGTTGCCTTGATTTTTATCTTTCTTGTATTTTTGTGTTAAGACTTGTTTGTTAAGGAGTTACTAGTTAGATGTTCTAATTATCCTCATTCTTTGTTTTTGTCTATTTGTTTGCAATGTTCATGAGGAAGTAGGTTACAGTAGTGTGAAGTCTTCAGTGTCGCCCTCCACTAGACTAGCATTGGCACCATGCTCAGTCCTCAGTACTCCCCAGAAAATACAATCATCTTTGTGGTCCAGTCTCTACTCTAGCATTTCTTCCCAGGCTCTCTGATGCCCAGATAACACAAATGTTCGTCAGCTTCACAGTGTGACCTGCAAATACAGTGGAATAATCCTCAATCATAAGAAGAAACCAAATAGAGCTGCTGGAGAGATGGCTCAGCGGTTAAGAGAAACAAAATAGAAAAAAACCCATAACATCATCCCAGTATGAAAAAATAAGACTGGTATATACATTTATTGTGGTATAAATATTAACTGAGTTTGTTTATTTTAAAAACTAAGTAGAGTTACTCTCAAATTTATTATTAAGCCCTAGTAAGTCTAATAGGCTCCAGTGAATGGACATACACCCCAAGAGTGTATGGGCAGTACAAATGAGACTCAATAGGTTTTATTTTTTAAAAGAGACACAAACATGGGTGTGTAGGGAAGAGGAGTTGAGTATTCAAGGACTTGGAGAATGAAGGATAAATATGGTCAAAATACATTGTATGAAATTCTTAAAAACTAATAAACATAAGAAATTTTTTTTTTTAAAAAGAACCTAAAGTGTCGCCTTAAAATTGTCTGACTTGGGGCTAGTAAGATAGCTCAGCAGCTAAAGGTACTTATTCCAAACCCTAACAACTTAAGTTCAGTTTCTGAGATGGATATAATAGATTCCACCAAGTTGTCTTCTGGCTCCATATGCTGTGGCACATGAGCATACTCACAAACACACACACACACACACACACACACACACACACACACACACACACACACACAGGCACACACACACACACAAATAAATGCAATTTTAATTGTCCTAGTATAAATTATCCCTATGAACAAAAAACCTTTTTCTTTATGTCAAATAGAAGTATAAAAGTATAATAGTTTAATAAAGAAAACATTGGTGTAAATTGAATTCTATTTTTTCTCTAAAATGGTCTACATGTTTGTGAACAGTCTGATCTTATGAAATCATTTTTTTTAAATTTATGTGAGTAAACCCTTCAGACACGCCAAAAGAGGGCACTGAATTCCATTACAGGATGATTGAGAGCCACCATATAGTTGCTGAAACTTGAACTCAGGACCTCTGGAAGAGCGGTCAGTGGTTTTAACTGCTGAGCTTGAGAGATGGCTCAGTTCATGAATTCATTTAATACAAGGGCAAGTAGCAAATTAATACATGGGCTGCATTTCTTTACCTTTGCTAGTTCAGAACAACCACACAGAAATAAACAAGATTTGTTTCAAGCTGTTCTTCAATATCTAGGCAATTAATGATCTATTAATACTCTAAAACAATCTGGCTACCTCCCAGCTATGATCCCATGATTCTTACATTATTATTGATCTGGTCCTTTGGGCTTCAGATATTTTTTTCTCCTGGTGTCTTCTCAGACCCTCTATTCCTCCAAAATGATCTGAATCTCCCTCTCCTGCCTTTCTCCTCCCCCTGGCTAATAGAAGTTTCTGCCCCTTCTCTCTTCTGCCCACCCATTGTGTGATCAGCATCTATTGACAAGGCAGAGAATAAATAGGAAGAATAGTTTACACAAATTTGAAACAGAAGATTTTAGACACGAGCATTACAATGATGTCTCTTGATTGAAATCAGTTAGGAGGGCAGAGGATTCAGAATTTAAATAACACAAGGACAACTTTACACAGTGCACAAAAACATTATTCCTACACATTGGAAAAACCCATTGCCATGTTAGTACTATGTCAGTGTTAAGAAAATTAAATTCTTGTTATTTTAGGTGATCTTTTGTGCACTTTAGATGCCAAAACTTGCAAAAATCTAACGGAAAGTGAAAGCCCAGAAATCAAGTTACATTCCTCTACTGTAAAGCCAAACCTCAGGTGAGCCAAGGCACGCTCATCTTGAATTCAATTACTATATTAACAAAATCAGAAGTCATATGTCTTTGTGAAACTCTATGCATATATATTCTGATGTTATTTTGAGCAAATATTGTGAAAGATTTGAAAGACAGAAAGATATGTGTAGTTTAGCAAATTTAGTTTGTGATTTTAATTACAGCACAAAGTGTCCCAGTGTGTTGCTGTAAAGGACAGAAAGGTAATAATGCTAAGGACTCTCAATGCTCCAGGGAATCCCCTGTTTACACAACCCTTAGGACCTCACCTTTAAATAGTTCCTCAAAGGAAAATATTTAGAAGAAAGACCTAGGAGACTTGGAGCTTGTACTCAGTGAAGTAAAGCAGAAAGGCATAATTAGTATACAGCTAAAACTCATTAGATCAGTATGAACTTTGAGAAAATTTTCCCAGAAACCACTTCTATCCTTTAAGTCTCTCCCTCTTTCTAGGTCCTAGATTCCTTAATGGATGACATCTCCAATACTCTTTCTGCTCCAGATCTGCACTAAGGTAAGAGAGAGGAAGCTGCTAATAGATCTAGTCTGCATAATTCTATGGGGCTGATTGGAGATTGGGGTGCAAGAAATAGTCTGTGTTATTGGCCCTCCTACGACTCATTCATAGTTTTTCTTATTAGGCTTCCAGGTTAAAAAAAATCTATTTCCATTCTTCTCTAAAATCTCAAGTCTGAAAACTGGAATCCAAACTATTGCCTTCAAGGTTGAAGTTCATCCCATAAAAACCACAAAGACACAGAGGGCCCAGAGTCCTTTCCTTCCAGTATTGCTCTCCTTTTGTTATGGAAGGCAGTTCTGCCTGGCCCTCCTTGCTCAGGTAACAGCATTCAGCTTTTCATTGCTTCCTTAGGTTTCTATACACCATCTCCCTTTGGCATATTAAATACAACAGGAGTTGTAAGGAAACTAGGAGTATTTGTTTGGCGAACTCATCAAGATTGTGCTTATTTCTCTTAAGCATTGCTCTCTGTGTAGAAGTTATGAACAAATCAACACTGCTGGTTCCAATACCCTGATGACACTGAAGAAGAGAGTCCAATTACGACCGAGATGGTCATCCTAGTGCAGAAGAGGTAACAACACTACTACTGATACATCAATCTTAAACTTAATGTTTAAATATTTTTCTCATACACAACAGATCTGATGAGTTGCTGCACAACACAGCCTTGGTCTGTACTTACTCTGCTATGGTGAAAGAGTTAGCAGCTATCCAGATGCTACATAAAAGACTATGTGCTTCCTGTGTATATTTGTGTATATTGAATGTATACTGAACATAAACTGACTGTATTTTGAGTGTATATTGAATGCTGATGTGGTGTGTTTGTGTGTGTATGTGTGTTTGTTTGTGTGTTTGTTTGTGTGTGTGTGTGTGTGTGTAAACAAGATTGTAAAAAATGCTGCTGGTAGAGTGTGTGTATGCAGAACTCTCATGTGTACAGCTGTGTGGATGTGTGAGTGTTATTAAGACAGACATGTATGACCTTATCAAAAAACAAATCAACCAGTAACTAAATAAAGACATCTAGAGGCAAGGATGGTGACATGTGCCTATAATCCCATCACCAGGAAGTAAAGAGAGTCACGAGTTTGAGGCTAATCATATCTGATGAGCTATTTGAGAAAAATGAAAGGACATGTGGAAAAAGCTTTCTATTGCAGTGTTACTAGGGCACAAAAGATATAATGACATTGCAAATCCCTTCAGAGCCAGCTTCCAGATTTGCAGACTACACCCTGGGTTCTCTTCCTCCTGCCTTTTCTCTACATATCAGGATTCTTATGGTCTTAGGTCCCTCTCCATTTCTTATAGCTTTTATGTTCCTTATTCTATTTCCCTTACTTGTACTGATTCTTCTTCATGATCTCTTCAAAAGAGACAGAGATGTCACTGTTGATTCTCTCAGGAAATTTGACCGTCATATAGAATCTTTAGTGTGTGAGGAAATGCATCCCTGACTTTCTATGAACCATGAATGACAGTGTGCTTCATGACCTACCCCTTCTCATTCATTTATTACTCTACTGTACTCTTTCCTCTTTTGATATTAGACCACATTTCCCCATATATGTGTGTATATACAAAATCTACATTTATTCAGTAGCCCATATTCTTAGTGCAAAAATTGCACCTTACCCATGATTTTGCCATCTCTGACTTCAGTCACCCATTGTTGACCAAAATCCATGAATTATATTCATGTGTGTCTTCAATATTTCAAAAGAGGAAGATCATATTCACCTAATGTTCATTATACTATGTTTTCCTAACTGTTCTAATTTATTAGTTATTATTGTCAATGCTCACCTCTACTTAACATGTAAGTTAATCTTTTTCATATTCTGTTTGTGTAGGAAATAATAGTTATGAGAGTTGATACATACCACAGCCTGAAGTATCTACTGGGGGCTTTAGAAAATACTCTCATTAGATAAAGAGGAATTTTGTATCTAGTATAGACTCTACGAGAATTTTAATGCCTCTTCTTTGTTTGGTGTTGGAGTTGTCACTGTGATAAGAGTATCATTTCTGATACAACATTATATCTGCATATGTTACCTTTTAGCTTGCTTTTTTATTACAATATGCTTATCTATTTAATTATTGTGTGTGAATATATGTGTATGTGGTTGGGCCTGGTGTGTGTGTGTGTGTGTGTGTGTGTGTGTATGTGTGTGTGTTTGTGTACAACACACTATATAACTTGACATATGACAGACTTGTTTTCCTGGAAAACACAGATGCTCTTAACAATTAATTAATTAATCAATTTAATTATATCATCTTTATCACTGTGGCCATTTCTTTTTTTTAATTTTATTTTCTATATTCTATATTTACATTCCTAATGATTTCCCCTTTCCTGGTTCCCCCGTCCCTGAGAGTCCCATAAGCCCTCTTCCCTCCCCTGCTCCCCAGTCAACCCCTCCCACTTCTCTGTCCTGGTATTCCCCTACACTACTGCAACAAGTCTTACCAGGACCAGGGGCCTCTCCTTCCTTCTTCTTGGGTATCAATTGATATGTGAATTGTGTCTTGGGTATTCTGAGCTTCTGGGTGAATATCCACATCTCAGTGACTGCATACCATGTGTGTTCTTTTGTGTTTGGGTTACCTCACTTAGGATGATATTTTCCAGTTCTGACCATTTGCCTAAGAATTTCATGAATTAATTGTTTTTTAATTGCTGAGTAGTATTCCATTGTGTAAATATACCACATTTTCTGTATCCATTCCTCCATTGAGGGACAACTGGGTTCATTCCAGCTTCTGGCTATTATAAATAGGGCTTCTATGAACATCATGGAGCATGTGTCCTTATTGCATGCTGGGGAGTCCTCTGGGTATAGGCCCAGGAGTGGTATAACAGGGTCCTCTGTAAGTGTCATGCCCAGTTTTCTGAGGAACCACGAGACTGATTTCCAGAGTGGTTGTACCAGCTTGCAGTCCCACCAGCAGTGGAGAAGTGTTCCTCTTTCTCCACATCCACACCAACACCTGCTGTTTCCTATGTTTTTGATCTTAGCAATTCTGACTGGTGTGAAGTGAAATCCCCGGGTTGTTTTGATTTTCATTTCTTTAATGACTAAGGATGTTGAACATTTCTTTAGGTGCTTCTCAGCCATTCAATATTCTTCAGGTGAAAATTCTTTGTTTAGCTCTGTACCCATTTTTTAATAGAGTTATTTGGCTCTCTGGAGTCTAACTTCTTGAGTTCTTTGTATATATTGGATATTAGCCCTCTGTCGGATGTAGTGTTGGTAAAGATCTTTTCCCAATTTGTTGGCTGCCGCTTTGTCCTTTTGACAGTATCCTTTGCCTTACAGAAACTTTGTCAATTCTTGGTCTTAGAGCATAAGCTATTGGTGTTCTGTTCAGGAAATTTTCCCCTGTGTCCATGTGCTCAAAGCTCTTCCCCAGTTTCTTTTCTATTAGTTTCCATGTGTCTGGTTTTATGTGAAGGTCCTTGATCCACTTGGAGTTGAGCTTAGTACAAGGAGATAAAAATGGATAGATTTTTAGTCTTCTGCATGCTGACCTCCACTTGAACCAGCACCATTTGCTGAAAAGGCTATCCTTTTCCATTGATGGTTTTAGCTCCTTTGTCAAAGATCAAGTGACCATAGGAGTGTGGGTTCATTTCTGAGTCTTCAATTTTATTCCATTGATCTACCTGCCTGTCACTGTACCAATACCATGCAGTTTTTAACACTATTGCTCTGTAGTACTGCTTGAGGTCTGGGATACTGATTCCTCCAGAAGTTCTTTTATTGTTTAGAATAGTTTTAGCTATCCTGGGTTTTCTGTCATTCCAGATGAATTTGAGAATTGCTCTTTCTAACTCTATGAGGGATGGAGTTGGGATTTTTTTGGGGATTGCATTGAATCTGTATATTGCTTTTGGCAAGATGGCCATTTTTACTATATTAATCCTGCCAATTCATGCGCATTGAAAGTTTTTCCATCTTCTGAGGTCTTCTTCGATTTCCTTCTTCAGAGACTTGAAGTTCTTGTCATACAGATCTTTCACTTGTTTGGTTAGAGTCCCACCAAGATATTTTATATTGTTTGTGACTATTGTGAAGGGTTTCTTTTCCCTAATTTCTTTTTCAGCCTGCTTCTCCTTTGATTATAGGAAGGCTACTGATTTGCTTGAGTTAATTTTATATCCAGCCACTTTGCTGATGTTTATCAGCTATAGGAGTTCTCTGGTGGAGTTTTTGGGTCACTTAAGTATACTATTATATCATCTGCAAATAGTGATAATTTGACTTCTTTCATTCCTATTTGTATCCCTTTGACCTCTTTATGTTGTCTAATTGCTCTAGCTAGAAGTCAAGTACTATATTGAAAAATATGGAGAGAGAGGACAGCCTTGTCTACTCCCTGATTTTAGTGGGATTGCTTCAAGTTTCTCTCCATTTAGTTTGATGTTGGCTACTGGTTTGCTGTAAATTGCCTTTACTATGTGTAGATATAGGCCTTGAATTCCTGATCTCTCTAAGACTTTTAGCATGAAAGGATGCTGAATTTTGTCAAATGCTTTTTCAGTATCTACTGAAATGACCATGTGGTTTTTTTTCTTTGAGATTATTTATGTAGTGGATTACATTGATGGGTTTCCTTATATTGAACCATCCCTGTATCCTTGGGATGAAGCCTACTTGATCGTGCTGAATGATTGTTTTGATGTGTTCTTGGATTCGGTTGGCTAGAATTTTATTGAGTATTTTTGCATCGATATTCATAAGAGAAATTGGTCTGAAATTCTCTTTCTTTGTAGGATCTTTTTGTGGTTTAGTATCTGCGTAATTGTGGCTTCATGGAATGAGTTGGGTAGTATTCCTCTGTTTCTATTTTCTGGAATACTTTGAAGAGTATTGATGTTAGGTTTTCTTTGAAGGTATGATAGAATTCTGCACTAAAACCATTGGTTCTGTGCTTTTTTGATGTGAAGATTTTTTTTTTTTGGCGTGGCTGTACAAAATCTCTCTTTTCTTGGGAGGGGAATAAGAGCATCAATATATGCGCTGTGGGTGTGATCCTCAGTCCCAGGGTTGAAGAGTCTTTTCAGCGCTTCTCAGCAGGTCCTTGGCACCGTGGTTCCTTGAGGAAGTTGACCCCATAGAATCTGTTGCTCTGCCAGAGGCTGAGGTGTGACAAAAGGCTTGTTCCCGGAGCTCCGACAGTTCCTTCAGGTGGGGGGAGGTGTGGCTGGAGTTCCTCAGCTCGGAGTTGGTGGAGAATGCAGGCAGCTGAATAATGGCTATAAGGCTATATGGCACTTCAATGGCTCTCTACATCTCCCCCTTCCTTATTAGCTTAAACAAGTGGATAGTAATCCATCCATGATGGTGGGCCTTTACCCAGGGAGTGGCAACAGAGGTATAATTCCCTTTGTGGAGAACAAATAATTGTTTCCACCTTTTAGATGGCTCTTAGTGGCTTTTGGAGAGGAAGGGCAGAGCATTAAATTAGTGGGTCATCCCCACAGAGTGTAAGGTGGTCTGAAGACCAACACCAATCCTTCTGCAAATCAGGCATGCTCCCCAGGGTCTCAGAAACGGATAATTAAATCCTCCCCATGCAATGCTTTGCTGTGCAACTCTCCTGATGCCCATGTCAACTTGTAAACAGACACACATAGATCTGAGTTCTATGTGGCTCCATGAAGGAGATCCACTTGTATAGGCTTTGATGCCAGAGTCACACAAGTGTCTTTTAACAGACCTGTTTCCAATTCAGGTGAGCCTGGATGGAGACAATCTGCTTAAAATATAAGATAAAGAGTTAAGAAAGAAACAATGTTCAGTTGTAAATTAGCTTGTCTCTAGAAGGTCCAATGTATTCATTTGTAAATTAGCAGCTCTTAAAACACAAAGCTTAGTTTCCCAGTGTGAAGGGAAATGGCTTTGAGAATCAACAGAGACCTGTTACTTCTCAGAAAGAATAGAGACTATATTTGAAATTAACTCAGTTGACTGATAAAGATTAATAGCCATCTTTATAATTGGAATCCTCAATATTGGACTTATTACTACACCACTTCATGATTGAATAAACTGATCACATTAAAGGAAGGAGAAGAGTCATTATAACTCCTCTTTTAGAATAATTTTTTAAGTCAGTTTTAACAGTCTCCACTGTTCTCTGTCCCACAAGATCTAAAGCTTACAGCAAGGCAATGTATTTAATCTGGGACATAGGCAAGTAAAGTCACCATTGTCAGGGCACTCAGCAAGTTCACAGGTTGGCATTATTTTCAGCATGTCACATTCATCACTCTAGCAGCTATAATGCTTCTGCAGCATTCTGTGGAAAAAACACAAACACGCCTTCTTCCCCATATTAAATGACTGATCAGGATCATGCCATATGACAATAAGTGGATCCTTTCATTTCACCTAGGCATGAGTATGCCTAGTTATTGGATGCTATACACTCAGCAAGGAGTTCCTTGGCATCCAAATTTTTAAAATTTTCTTAAAAATATAAAGTATAATTTAAATAATACGTACAGGGATACAATTCCCCTCTTTTTTGTTTTTTATTTAGAAGATATTGTTTAAAAGTTACACAATATCTAGTCCTTGAGAATCATATCACATTAAATTGTTAAAAACATCTCAAATATTTGATGACTGTAATAAATATCCAGTTCCATTATTTGTTTTAATCTTAGTTGGAACACTAAGAATAGACAATAATATAGACATTGACTATGTAAGCATAGAAAATAAATGTAGCATCTTTAGTTGCTTTTCCTGTTAAAAGGATAAAATTATTCTCAAGCCATTACCATTTTGATGATGTTTGAATCTTTTGAAGCAGCAAATACTTAAAAAAAAGTTAAAGACCCATTGTTAAGAACAAGGGCCTGTAATAAAATTTTATGAATAATATACACTGAAAGATTCAAAGTCTTATCTTTTTGCATTAAAGCAGAGACAAAAGATTTTTTTTCCACATAAGATAAGGCTATCACCATTTCTTAACTCTTTAGAAGTAAATGCTTATACAATTATCTGGATCCACAAAGCAAAACTAACCTTTTAAATCTTTAATAATTTTGCAGGCCAAATTTTATTGGCTTCATAAATTCTATATAGACTCATTGATCTTTCATAGATCTTAAATTTGCACTGTATTTTAAACCACACCTGGATAAATCTCCAATGTAAATACCTTCTAATCTGAGCCTATTGTCTAAAGTCAGACCCACACCCACCTGTGTAGGACTGTAGCCTGCCTCCAGTCAATATGGTAATTTGAGGGCTCCCATAAAGACTTTACTAAAATCTCACTGAAATCTCCTTTTTAATCTTGGGGAAAAATAATCTTTACAACTGTATCTAATAAACTTGTGAAAAAGTAGCAACAGGCCTATACTGGCCACCGCTGTTTTTAAACTTTATCACTCTAGAAATTATCTTTGAGAATCATGAGCCTTTAATTAGACTGAAAACTGCAGTTTTTAAACATAATTTTTAACTTTCTTTTGTAATATTAGAAAACACCTACAACTTTGAAAAGTAAAGCCCAATTTTAAACCATCTATTACCTTTAAAATCAATGACAAACACATTACTTGCACACAAGTTTGTCTGCCATCTCTCATGTTTGACAGTATGACAGTGTAACTTATAATATCTCATTAAGAAAACATTATTTTAAACCTTATCTCTTATAAGACTAATCTCTTAGGATCAGATCCACATAAAACATTATGCCAATTTGAACGTATCTTAGAGACCTGTATTTCCTGGGTTGGGTCATGCCACGTGTTGCTTAAGATGGCTCCAACCCTGAATTACCAGTTTTTTTTTTTTTTTTTGTTTTGTTTTTTTTTTTTTTTTGGTTTTTTGAGACAGGGTTTTTCTGTGTAGCCCTGGCTGTCCTGGAACTCACTCTGTAGATCAGGCTGGCCTCGAACTCAGAAATCCTCCTGCCTCTGCCTTCCAAGTGCTGGGATTAAAGGCGTGCGCCACCATCGCCTGGCGAATTACCAGTTTTAAACTAATTTTTTGTTACCGACATTACATCCTTTAAAAAACTTATGAGCCAATATTCTATAGTCAAAGATGAGTCAATATTCTATAGTCAAAACATTTAAACGTACTTATAACTTTAACATCAGTTAGAAACAAGAGTAAAGCAACTATACAAATCTTATAAATTTAAATCAAACACATTTTTTCTTTTCTCTAGCTGTAATTTTAAAAGAAAAACCACGTTGGACCCAATAACCACAATTATATAGTTTTTCTAGGATAAATAACCATAAACTGAGACTGCATTAAGAGATGGACCACCAGAAGAAGTTTTTACCATTTTTTCTTTTCAACATGAAACATAGAACAGTCATTCAAACAACAAGACACAAATTGACACGTGGACATATTGGTGCACCAAGGATGAACAAAAGACATACACCAAGGACATGTAAAACAAGGGAAGCGTGCTTTTTATTTCTCCTTGTGCCTAGGAAACTTTTAAAATCCATTTTCCTTCTGTCTTTCTCATGTTTCTAAAATCTGCTTTTCTCTCCTTTTTTTTTTGTTTTTGTTTTTTACTCTTTTTATTTTATTTTATTTATGCCCTAATTTTCTCTCTCCTGAAGTTCGGTTCTAGACCATGGACAACTTGCCTGACAAATTCCCGGTTTCACATCACTGTCACCCCTAGTTGATCTCAGCATTGGGTTACGCTGATTCACCTAGTATTGCTGTATCCCTTCTTTCTGCCCCTTGCAACTATTGCCTTTAAAACTTGACATTTTTAGCGCTAAAATTAATACTCTACGTTGCGTACCGGGCCCTGGATACTTAACCTTTATTCCTTTTCCGTGGAGCTCCACCAACAGACAGTGTTCCTCAGCAGCTCTCTCCTTTTCCATGTCCCACGTTCGAGGCACCATCTGAAACTTCCCAGGAATTGCTCATGGGTGGGTTCTCCGTGGATGACGGGGATCGAGAGGAAAAGAACACCTGATGTGAAGACTTTAAATGACCACTTCTATTTCTTCAGGGGTTATGGGACTCTTTAGATGGTCTATTTGATCCTGATTTTATTTTGGTATTTGGTATCTGTCTAGGAAATTGTCCATTTCCTACAGATTTTCTAGTTGTGTTCAATATAGCCTTTTGTAGTAGGATCTGATGATTTTTTGAATTTCCTCAGTTTCTCTTGTTATATTTCCCTTTTCATTTCTGATTTTTTTCTAATTTGGACACTGTCTCTGTGTCCTCTGGCTAGTCTGGCTAAGAGTTTATCTATCTTGTTGATTTTCTCAAAGAACCAACTCCTAGTTTTGTTGATTCTTTGTATGGTTCTATTTGTTTCTACTTGATTGATTTCAGTCCTGAGTTTGATGATTTCCTGACTCCTACTCCTCTTGGGTGTATTGGCTTCTTTTTGTTCCAGGGCTTTCAGATGTGCCATTAAGCTGCTAGTGTCTGCTCTCTCCAGTTTCTTTTTGGAGGCACTCAGGGTTATGAGTTTTCATCTTAGCACCACTTTCATTATGTCCCATAAGTTAGGGTATATTGTGCCTTCATTTTCATTAAATTCTAATAAGTCTTTGATATCTTTCTTTATTTCTTCCTTGACCAAGGTATCTTTGAGTAGAGCATTGTTCAGCTTCCATGTGTATGTGGGCTTTCTATTGCTTTTGTTGCTATTGAAGACCACCCTTACTCCATAGTGATCTGATAGGAGGCTTGGAATTAGTTCTATCTTCTTATATCTGTTGAGGTCTATTTTGTGGCCAAGTATATGGTCGATCTTGGAGAAGGTACCATAGGTGCTGAGAAGAAGGTATATTCTTTTGATTTAGGATGAAATGTTCTCTATATATCTGTTAAATCCATTTGGTCCAAAGCTTCAGTTAGTTTCACTGTGTCCCTGTTTAGTTTCTGTTTTCCTGATTGGTCCAGTGGGGAAAGAGGAGTGTTGAAGTTACCCACAATTATTGTGTGAGGTGCAATGTGTGCTTTGAGCTTTAGTAGTTTCGTTTACGAATGATGTTGCCCTTTCATTTGGAGCATAGATGCTCAGAATTGTGAGTTCCTCTTGGTGAATTTTTCCTTTGACCAGTATTAGTATCCTTACATGTCTTTTTTGATGTCTTTAGGTTGAAAGTCAATTTTATCCAATATTAGGATGGCTACTTGAGCTTGTTTCCTGGGACCATTTGCTTGTAAAACTGTTTTGCAGCCTTTTACTCTGAAGTAGTGTTTGTCTTTGACAATGAGGTGCATTTCCTGTATGTAGCAAAGTGCTGGGTCCTGTTTAAATATCCAGTCTGTTCTACTATATCTATTTATTGGGGAATTGAGACTACTGATGTTAAGAGATATTAAGGAATAGTGATTATTGCTTTCTGTTATTTTTGATGTTATTTTTATGCTTGAGTGGTTATCTTCTTTTGGGCTTGATGAAAGAAGGTTACTATCTTGCTTTTTCCAGGTTGTAGTTTCCCTCCTTGTATTGGAGATTTCCACCTATTATCCTCTGCAGGGCTGGGTTTGTGGAAAGATATGGTGTAAATTTGGTTTTATCATGGAATATCTTGGTTTCTCCATCTGTGGTGATTGAGAGTTTTGCTGGGTATAGTAGTCTAGGCTGGCATTTATGCTCTCTTAGTGTCTGCATGAGATCTGCCCAGGATCTTCTGGCTTTCATAGTCTCTGGTGAGAAGTCTGATGTGATTTGGATAAGTCTTCCTTTGTATGTTACTTGGCCCTTTTCTCTTACTGCTTTTAATATTCTTTCTTTGTTTAGTACATTTGGTGTTTTGATTATTATGTGACGGGAGGTATTTCTGTTCTGGTCCAGTCTGTTTGGAGTTCTCTAGGCTTCTTTTATGTTCATGGGCATCACTCTCTTTAGGTTTGGGAAGTTTTCTTCCATAATTTTGTTGAAGATATTTACTGGCCCTTTAAGTTGTAAATCTTCACTCTCATCTATACCTATAATCCATAAGTTTGGTGTTCTCATTGTGTCCTGGATTTCCTGGATGTTTTGGGTTACAAGCTTTTTGAATTTTTCATTTTCTTTGACTGTTGAATCAATGCTTTCTATGGTATCTTTGGCATCTGAGATTCTTTCTTCTATCTTTTGTATTCTATTGTTGATGTTTGCATCTATGACTCCTGATTTCTTCCCAAGGTTTTCTATCTCCAAAGTTGTCTCCCTTTGTGATTTCTTAGTTGTTTCTACTTCCTTTTTTAGATCCTGGATGGATTTGCTCAGTTCCTTCACTTGTTTGTTTGTATTTTCTTATAATTCTTTAAGATAGTTTTGTGTTTCCTCTTTCAGGACTTCTGCCTGTTGATCCAAGTTCTCCTGTATTTCTTTAAGTGAGTTTTGTGTTTCCTCTTTATGGGCTTCTATCTGTTGACCCATATTCTCCTGAATTTCTTTAACTGCTTTTTGTGTTCCTTTGTAAGGGCTTCTACCTGTTGACTCATGTTCTCCTGTACTTCTTTAAGATATTTATTTGTGTCTTTCTTGAAATCCTCTATTAGCATCATGAAATGTGATTTTAATTCCAAATCTTGCCTTTCTGGTGTGTTGGGGTATCCAGGACTTGTTCTTGTTGGAGAATTGGTTTCAGATGGTGCCATATTGCCTTTATTTCTGTTAGTAATGTTCCTTCATTTGCCTTTTGCCATCTGGTTATCTGTGGTGTTAGTTGGTCCTGCTGTCACTCACTGGTGCTTAAACCTCCTGTGAGCCTGCAAGGCTATTTCTGCACCCCTGGATGACTGAGTTTCCCCTGGCACAGATTACTGAGGGGCTGCCCTGCTCCTGAGTGCCATTGGAGCCCTGGTGTGCCTTGCCCCAAGTGATGTTATACTCGGGATATCTCTGTGTACCTGGGGTCCCTGTCTGATCTGTCACCAGAGCAAAGATGGTGGAGGCTGCTGTGCTCCTTCCAGGAGCAGGTCACCCTGCAGGGAAAATCCCTGTGGCCATTTCTTTAATGTAGTTTTCAGAAACAATGCAAAATCCTATTAAGCAATTCATGCATGTGGAGCTCAGATATCTGTACTCTTACCAATTATTTATTATACTGAATAGATTCTGTTTTATTGGAAAGTTATAACTTATTTAACATCTGTTTGAATGATAGTTTAGTTTATGCATAGTTACTTATGAGATAAAAAGTGCCAAACATTGTTATTGTTATTCTCATGGCACAAAGAACATTCTCTTTGTATTATTATTATTATTATTATTATTATTATTATTATCATTTAATCTTTTTTTACATTCCATTTGTTATCCCTCTCCCAGTCCTCTATAGTTCCTCATCCCATTCCTCCTCCCCTGTCTACAAGAGGATATCCCCAGAACCCTCACCACTACCCCACCAGACCTACCCCATCCCTGGGTTCTTAAGTCTATGGAGGGATTGGTGCTTTTTCTCTCACTGAGAGATACTCAGGGCTCAGAGGGAGGGACCTTAAATGAAAAGTCCAACAGTGGGATGAGGAAAATTGTAGAGTCCACCTCCAGTAGAAATACAGGTCATCAAGTGGAGGGATGGGTTTGCCATCCCACAGTCAAAACCTCTTTCCCAGAATTGGTTCTGCTTAACAGAACTACAGGGACAAAAATTGAGAAGAGACTGAGAGAAAGGAGGTCCAGTGAGCAGCCTAAATTGGGATCCAGCTCAAGGGGAGGCTTCAAAGCCTGACATTATTACTGATGCTATGGTGTGCTTTCAGACAGGAGCCTAGCATGTCTGCCCTACAAGAGACCCAACAAGCAGCTAAAAGAGCCAGATGCAGATATTTACACCCAATCAATGCATAGAAGCTGGGGACCCCTGTGGTTGAATTGTTGCTATTTTTAAATTTTTTTTAGAGATTATATTATTTCTCCCTTCCCTTTTCTCCTTGCAACCCTACCACCTTGATATCTTCCAAATTCATAGCATCTTTTTCTTCATCAATTTTCTGTGTGTGTTTGTGTGTATTTGTGAGTGTTTTTGTGTTTGTGTATGTGTGTGTTTTATCAATCATATAATGTTACATATAATAAATATGTTTTTAGGGCTAATTTGGAGTTGGATAACCAGTGTATGTGCTCTTCCTTGGGAAAGATTAATTCTCTCACTCTCAGCATTCTCTGTTTCTAGTTCTTTAGAAGAGAGTTGAGGTCTCCTGAGTTTTCCCCTACCATGTTAGCCTGCCTATTGTTGACCTACCTTGTTTAAGCATGTCATGTTTAGACAGCCATGTTGGTCCTCTTGTTGATCAGGACTTAAGTCCAATTAGAGAACTGATGATTACTGCTAAGGTATGTGTACCATAACTGCAGCCTCTGTGTCATAGCATTATGCTAGTTATGATGGTGGTTCAGACATTATAGCTATGTAGGACTGTTGGTTGTTTCTGTGCTTTGGAGGCTTGAATGGCACCTCTGCTACCATGAAAGCTAGTCTTTGAGGGGAAGGTTTTAAGGTCAGATCTTATTCTAGGCTTCTGGGCCCTGTGTCCACAGAGCATGGTATCTTTTGCAATAGGGATGTACCTTTTGTCTCCAGGTGATTTGGGGAAAGGGTTGAGGGCAATAGCAATAGTTTACAATGAATTTTGGAAGTCTCTTGGACAATCCTGATCAACAACTCACAAGAGGGATTCTCATGTCTGGCGTTGAAGTCTTTCTTATGTGGTCTTTGTCTTTTTGGAGCATTGTCAGTCCCAATGGGATGTTTTCATTCAAAATGTACATATAGATTTATACATTGACTTACATATTTTATAGGTATGATAGGTAAATAGTAAATAGTATGGTTGCTTAGGAGTTTTTCAGACATCATGTAATTTTAGGACCTTCTTTCTTTATTAACATCCTGCTTCTCACTAGAGCTACCTTGTTTTTCAAATAACCCTTTAGATCACTGGTGCTCTGCTATTATTTTGCTCTCTGTTGCTCCTACACCTACCCCCGAAATGATCCTTTTCTACTTTATGAGTTTCTGAAGTTACTGCAAGTTATGTACTCACTTCTAATGATATGGAGTTGGATCCTCGGCTGAGAGAGAACATACAACAGTTGTCTATCTGGATCTAGGATACCTCACTCCATAGAATCTTTACTAGGGAACACTCATTTTATGATTGCTTACATTTTCAAGCTCCTTTCAGAGATATTTTATTAACACTCATGCTAGTGGGTGACTTTATTCTACTTCACCTCTGCCAATCAGGTAAGACAGAAAGAATAGCTAATTGTTACTTTGTTTTATATTTCTTTGGTTCTATGTGAGGATAAATTGATTCTTTACATGATCAGTTCTTTTATCATTTGTATTTCTTCTGTGACTTGCTTGTTAAAAGTTCTTTTCCCAGGTAGGGGAAATACATCAGCCTATAAATTGCTTGCCTTGAAAGCATAAAGACTTGAGTTCAATCCCTAGAAAACATTAAAGTTTATGCCAGGTGTGGTGACACAGGCTTGCAGTCCCAGCACTGTGGAGGGAGAAACCAAAGTATCTCTGGTATATACTAGCTGGAACTGGCCAAGTAGATAAGGCTGACTGGCAAGTGGCCCCAGTAATCTGCCTTGTTCTGCATCATCTATGCTGGGATTACAAGTGTATGCCATGAGGCCTGAACTATTTTTGTGCACTCTGCAGATGTAACTCAGGTCCTTGTACTTACAAAGCAAACACTCTACCAACTTGGTTCATTTTTGCATCTTTTCTAATGAAGAACTCTTTTATTCTTGGATTTCAAAGCCCTTTAATATAATAACTAGATTTTCTATGTAGTATTTAATCAATCATTCACTATTAAGCTGTTATGTGATACAACATAGCAATCTTTTTTTTTCTTTTTTATTGAATATATTCTTCATTTACATTTCGCATGTTATACCCCTTCCTGGTTTTCCCCTCCTTGAAAACCCCCAACCCATCCTCTGACCTCCTGCCTCCAAGAATATGCTCTTCCACCCAACCTAATCCCATGACCCCCACTCGATTTTCCCACACTGGGTCCTCTATTGAGTCTTCACAGGACCAAAGACCTCTCCTCCCATGGATGCCCGACAAGGCACTCCTCTACCAATATTTTGATTGGAACCACATGCACCCATTGGTTGATGTCTTAGTCCCTGGGAGCCCTGAGGCTTCTGGTTGGCCGACATTGTCATTTTTCCCATGGGGCTGCAACTCCCCCCTCCAGCTCCTCCAGCTTGCACTCCAACTCATCTGTAGTGAACCCCACACTCAGACTAATGGTTGGCTGCTAGTATTCACCTGTATCTGTATCTGTATCTGTAAGGCTCTGACAGGGCCCCTCCAAAAGTCACCCATAAATGGCTCCTTTCGGTAGACACTTCTTGTCATCCATAGTAGTTTCAGGGTTTGGTGACTGTTTACAGGATGAATTCCCAGGGAGGATAGTCTCTGGGTAGCCTTTTCTTCAGTCTCTGCTCTACTCTTTGTCTCCATAGTTGTTCATGTGATTATTTTGTTCCCTTTCTCAGAGGAACCAAATCACCCCCACTTTGGTCTACCTTTTTCTTGAGCTTCCTGTGGTCTGTGAATTGTAACATGTTTATGTTGAGCTTTTGGGCTAATATCCACTTATCAGTGAGTACATACCATATGTGATCTTTTGTGATTCAGTCACTTCACTCAGGATGATACATTCTAGTTCCATCCATTTGCCTAAGAATTTCATGAATTCATTGTATTTAATAGCTGAATAGTACTTCATTGTGTATATATACCACAATTTCTGTATCCATTCTTCAATTGAAGGACATCTGGGTTCTTTCCAGCTTCTGGCTATTATAAATAAGACTGCTATGAACACAGTGGAGAATATGTCCCTATCGCATGTTGGAGCATCTTCTGGGTATATGCCCAGGCATGGTATAGCTGGATCCTCAGGTATTACTATGTCCAATTTTCTGAGAAACCACCATACTGATTTCCAGAGGGGTTTTACTAGCTTGCAATCCCACCAGCAATGGAGAAGTGTTCCTCTTTCTCCACATCCTCTCCAGCATCTGCTGTCCCCTGAGCTTTTCATCTTAGCCATTCTGACTGGTATGAGGTGGAATCTCAGGGTTGTTTTGACTTGCATTTCCCTGATAACTAAGGATGCTGAACATTTCTTTAGGTGCTTCAGAGCCATTCGAGTTTCCCCAGTTGAGAATTCCCTGTTTAGTTCTGTACGCATTTTTAATAGTGTTATTTGACACTCTGGAGTCTAAATTCTTGAGTTCTTTGTATACATCAGATATTAGCCCTCTATCGGATATAGGATTGGTAAAGATTTTTTCCCAATCTGTTGGTTGCCGTTTTGCCCTATTGACAGTGTCCTTTGCCTTTACAGAAGTTTTGCAGTTTTATTAGGTCCCATTTGTCGATTCTTGTTCTTAGAGCATAAGCTATTGGTGTTCTATTCAGGAAAATTTCCCCCGTGGCCATGTGTTCAAGGTTCTTCCCCACTTTCTGGTTTTATGTGGAGGTCCTTGATCCACTTGGACTTGAGCTTTGTACAAGGAGATAAGAATGGGTCGATTTGCATTTTTCTGACCTCCTGTTTATTCTGCCTCATTTGTTAAAAATGTTGTCTTTTTTCCACTGGATATTTTTAGCTCCTTTGTCAAATATCAAGTGACTGTAGGTGTGTGGGTTCATGTCTGGGTCTTCAATTCTATTCCATTGATCTTCCTGCCTGTCTCCATACCAATACCATACAGTTTTTATCACTATTGCTCTGTAGTAGAGCTTGAGGTCAGGGATGGTGATTTCCCCCAGTAGATCTTTTGTTTTGGAGAATAGTTTTTGCTATCCTGGGCTTTTTGTTATTCCAAATGAATTTGCATATTGCTCTTTCTAGCTCTATGAAGAAGTGGTTTGGAATTTTGATGGGGATTGCATTGAATTTGTAGAGTGCTTCTGGCAAGATGACCATTTTTTTCTATATTAATCATTCCAATCCATGAGCATGGGAGATCCTTCCATTTTCTGAGATCTCCTATGATTTCTTTCTTTAGAGGCTTGAAGTTCTTGTCATATAGATCTTTCACTTCTTTGGTTAGAGTCACACCAAGGTATGTAATATTATTTGTGACTATTGTAAAGGGTGTCATTTCCCTAATTTCTTTCTCAGGTTGTTTATCCTTTGAGTAGAGGAAGGCTACTGATTTGTTTGAATTAATTTTATATACAGCCATTTTGCTGAAGTAGTTTATCAGCTTTAGGAGTTCTCTGGTGGAATTTTTGTGGTCACTTAAATATACAATCATATCATCTGCAAATAGTGATACTTTGACTTCTTCCCTTCCAATTTATATACCTTTGACCTCCTTTTGTTGTCTAATTGCTCTGGCTAGGACTTCGAGTACTATATTGAATAGATAGGGAGAGAGTGGGCAGCCTTGTCTGGTCCCTGATTTTAGTGGGATTGCTTCAAGTTTCTCTCCGTTTAGTTTGATGTTAGGTAATGGCTTACAGTATATTTTTATTTTTTGATCAAGTATAGGGTATTTTATTCTGCTTTGTTATATATCCATCTAAGTTTTGGAGAAGAGTAGATTTTAAGAAATTTTTGTTTCTAATCAGATAGCTATTTTTAATATGTCATTTCCCTCTTGATTTAATAATCATTTATCATTTTTCTTTTATCATTCATTCCCAAACTCTTTTTCTCCAATAATTTATTTTTGTCCACTTTACATGACAGTCCCATCCTTACAAATTCTTTCCCTCATTGCCCCCTCCCTTTCTCCTTAGAGAAGGAGATGTTGGCCTTGGGTAACACCCCACCCTGGGACATCTGGTCCCAGCAGGACTAGGCACACCTTTTCCTACTTAGGTCCAACCAGGTAGTCCAGGTAGGAGGAAGGGAATTGAATAGCAGGAAACAGAGATTGAGGCAGTCCAGGCTCCACTTGTTATGGGTCCCATATGAAGACCAATCTTCACATTTGCAACAAATGTGTAGGGGTGCCTAGGTCCAGTCCATGTGCATGCTCCTTGATTGGTGGCCAAGCTTCTGTGAGCCCCTATGCTCCCAGGTTGGTTGGCTCTATGGGTCCTCTTAAGGTGTCCTTGCCCCATGTGGCTTGCTCAATTCTATTCCCCACTCTTCCAATAGAATTCCCATGCCCCACCATTTGTATGGCTGTGGGTCCCTGCATCTGCCTCCATCTGATGCTGCATGTAACCTCTCAGTAGACAGTTATGCTAGGGTTCTGTCTTCAAGCATAGCAGAGTATCATTAATAGTGTAAGGAGTTGTCTCGCTCATGTGGGATTGGTCTCAAGTTGGGGCAGTCAAGTTGGTTAGCCAATCCCTCAGTCTGTGCTCCATCTTTATTCCTGTACATCTTATAGGCAAGGGCAATTTTAGGTTACAGTTTTGTGGATAAATTGATGTCTTTATTCCACCTCTTGCTATAAGAGGTGGCTGCTTCAGTCTCTATATCCCCCTCTAGTAGGAATCCCAGCTATGCTCACCCACATATACTCCCTGTACCCTAACCCCAGTCCCAGGCCTCTAGCTGCTCCCAGAGATACCCACCACAGATATCCATTCTCCTTCTCATCCCTCCTCATTTCACCTGATCACCATCACCTTTCCCTTCCTCTCCTACCCAGTTCCCTCCCTCCATCTACCTCTGAGGATTATCTTTTTTCCCCCTTAAGGAAGATTCTCCCTTGGGGCCTAATTATTTTCATTGGGTCTGTGGATAATAACATGGTTATCCTGCACTTTTTTGTCTAATATCTACTTACAAGTTAGTACATAACATACATGTCATTTTGGGCCACAGTTAGCTCACTCAGGATGATATTTTCTAGTTTCATTCATTTGTCTTCAAATTTCCTATGTACTTGTTTTTAATAACTGAGTAGGATTCCATTGTATAAATGAACCACATTTTCTTCTGTTGAGGGACATCTCAGTTCTTTCCAGTTTCTGGCTATTATGAATAAAATGTCTGTGAACATGGTTGAGCAAGTGCCCCTGTGTTAGAGTAGGGCATCTTGTGGGTATATGCCTGTGATTAGTAAAGCTGAGTCACGAGGTAAACCTATCTCCAGTTTTCTGAGACACTGTCAAATTGATTTCCAGAGTTTTCACCCCCACTAGCAATGAAATGATATTCCCCTTGTTCCACATCCTCACCAGGCTGTTCTGTCACTTGAGTTTTGACCTTAGCCATTCTAAAGGGTGTAAGATAGAATCTCAGAGTCATTTGATCTGCATTTTCTTCATGACTAAGGATGAGGAAAATTTCTTTAGTTGGTTCTTGGTCATTTGAGATACCTCTGTTGAGAATTCTGTTTAGCTCTGTACCCTATTTTTAATTGTGTTATTTGGTTTGTTGGTGTCTAACTTCTTGAGTTCTTTATATATTTTGAATATTGGTCCTCTGTTAGATGAAGGGGTGGTGAAAATCTTTTCCTAATCTATAGGCAGCCATTTTGTATTATTGTCTGTATCCTTTCCCTTACAGAAGACTTTCAGGTTCATGAGTTTCCATTTGTCAGTTGATCTCAGAGCCTGAGCCATTAATTTTCTGTTTAGGAAGTTTTCTCCTGTACCAATGTATTTAAGGATGTTCTCCACTTTTTTTTCCATTAGATATAGTGTATCTGGTGTTATGTTGAAGTCTTTGATCCACTTGTATTTGAGTTTTGTGCAGGGTAATAAATATGGATCCATTTCCATTCTTCTACATGCAGACATCTAGATAGACCAGCACCATTTGTTGAAGATGTTTTCTTTTTTTCCCATTGTATAGTTTGGGCTTCTTTATTAAAGATTCGAGCATCCATGGGTGTGTGAATTTGTTTCAGGGTCCTCTATTTGACTCCATTGAACAACATTTTTCTTTCTGTACCAATATTGTACAGTTTTTATTGCTATTGCTCCATAGTACAACTTGAGATCATTGATGGTGATACCTACAGAAGTTTTTTAACAGTGGAGGATTCTTTCGACTATCCTGAGGTTTTTATTTTTCCATATAAATTTGAGAATTGCTCTTTCAATTTCTGTAAAACATTGTGTTGGAATTTTGATGGCAATTTTATTAAGTCAGTAGATTGCTTTTGGTAAGATGACCATTTTCACTATATCAACCCTACTGATCCATGAGCATTATCCCCAAACTATTCTTGAGTTTGATTGTGAATTTTTCTATTAATTTCTCCAAGATACTGTTAACTGAACTACTATGATGTAGTTAAATTTCTTTAATAATGCCTTAATATTTGATGTACTAACTCTCTGAACATATTGCACACCATCATTTCTTCTTCATTGTCTGTGTATGCTCTTTGGAGTATAATTTTTAGACTTAGTTCATATTGTCTTTGATATGTGCTTAATATTGCTTTTATCTAGTATCTTTTTCAAATGTTCTGTTCCAATACTGTCATAATCGTGTTATTATATCACAGACACTTTCCCACATATGTCACAAGTGCAATTCATATTATCTTCATTATTTCTGAACAATTGTATCATGCATCATAACAATTCCAGGTGATTTTTCTTTTTTCATATATGAATTTTAACCCTCCTGTTAAAACTAGTCAGAGAGACTTTAATTTTTTTCTTAATGTTTCTGAATAATTTTGTCTGCATTATGTCTGTGCACCACCTGTGTGCCTAATGCTTTCTGAGACCAACAGAGGGCATCACATTCTCTCAAACAAAAGTTAAAGGCATTTATAAGTTGTCGTGCAGGTGCTGAGATGGGAATCTGGGTGTTCTGAAAGAGCAAAGATTTCTCCTAACATCAGAGCCATATTTCAAGCCCTCCCAGGAGGATTTAAACTATATAGCATCTTTATCTATTAAAAACCAGCAGTGATCTTAATTTAAAAAACAGCGGTGGGGGCTGGAGAGATGGCTCAGCCATTAAAGGCTAGGCTCACAACCATAAAATATAAAAAACAGCGGTGGTTATAGAAGGATTTGGAGGATGGGGAATGAGGCTATTGTACACTGTGAACAAACAATGAGAATAAAAATAATTACATACATTAACCAGAACATGTAAGATAGAAAAATATAAAATCATAGAACTACCCAATTACACAAAAGCTTTATAACAAGCCCCTTCTATATTATTGAAGGTCATGAACTCAAGCATACTGTGTTCTTATTATTCCTGACAAATAGGTAACTTCAAAAACATCTCAATGGGAAGAAAAAATCAGACCTTTGTAGATGAGTTTTTGTTACTGGGCCTTTCACAAGATGCACAGACTCAGATTCTACTATTTGTTCTTTTCTTCATCGTATACATTCTGACTGTACTTGGAAACCTCTTCATTATTATCCTCATCCTCATGGATTCTCGACTCCACACCCCCATGTACTTTTTTCTTAAAAACCTCTCTTTTGCTGATCTATGTTTCTCAAATAGCATTGTTCCTCAAGTGCTGTCACACTTCCTGGTAAAAAGGAAAGCTATTTCCTTTTGGGGCTGTGTGACACAGGTAATTATCTCCCTTCAGGTTGGGTGTACAGAGTGTGCATTGCTAGCAGTGATGTCCTATGACCGCTATGTGGCTGTGTGCAAGCCACTGCACTACTCTACCATCATGACCCAACAACTATGCTTGCAGTTGTCTCTAGGGTCCTGGGCCAGTGGGCTCCTAGTATCTTTGGTAGATACTGCTGTTGCTTTCCATCTTCCCTATCAAGGGAAGAACATAGTCAGCCATTACTTTTGTGAACTTCCTGCCCTCCTGAAACTGGCCTCAGCAGATACTTACAGCACAGAAATGGTCATCTTTGCAATGGGTGTGATAATCCTCCTAGCACCTGTCTCCCTCATCCTCATCTCCTACTGGAACATCATCTCCACTGTGATACAGATGCAGTCTGGGGAGGGGAGACTCAAGGTGTTTTCAACCTGTGGATCTCACCTTGTTGTTGTTGTTCTCTTCTATGGGTCTGCAATATTCAACTATATGCAGCCAAACACCAAATCCACGAAGAAACAGGATAAGATAATGTCTGTATTCTATACAGTGATGACTCCAATGTTAAACCCCATAATTTATAGTCTTCGGAACAAGGATGTGAAAAGTGCCTTCAGGAGACTAGCTGCAAGCATGACTTTCTTTCAGAAGCAGTGACCCATTATGGGTCTGGGTTTTATCACCAAGGTAATATCTTTGAAAATGGAGTAGCATTTTGTGAGGCAATTATTAAGTGAGTCATTTCAGGAAGAATTGTGAAACAGAAGAACACATTTGTGTCCACTCCAAGCCAGAGCACAAACACAAGTAATAAAGGTCTAAAACTGGGTTGTCTTTTGATTATGAGAGGTGAAATGAACTATTTTAATGAGTGCATGGTTAATTAACCTACCTTGAACCCAATTTAGGCGTAAACATAACCAAATCTGCTGATACATGCCTCAGATCCCAGTGTGCTGGCTAGTTTTATGTCAATGGCAACTTGGCATGTTTCTTATCATCTGATGGGAGGGAAACTCAATTGAGAAATTGCCTCTGTAAGGACTGGCTGTAGAAAAACCTGTAGAGAATTCTCTTAATTAGGAATATGGGATGGCCCATGCCATTGTGTGGACACTCCCTGGATTGGTGGTCCCAGAATCTATAATGCAGCAGGCTGAGCAAGTCTTGAAGAGCAAGTCCATAAGCAACACCCCTCCATAGCTTCTGTATCAGCTCCTGCCCATTTCGAGTTCTATAAAAGTGTAACATGGGTTATTCTGAGCTCATTTATAGGCATGAGTGAAGCATTACTTTGGAGAGTCTGGGTCGCCCCCAAACGATCACAACACTAAAATGTCTGACCTAGCATGGATTATTTCCTCATAGCTGCATAGATCAGAGCCCCCAGCACCACACCTCAATTTACCTTCTGCATACTGGGTGTATGGTCTTTTCACCTCACAAGACCGTTGAAAACACATGCAGTTTATCAGATTTAAACACAATTGTGAGGACAGTATAGGGAAGAGTGCCGAGTATCTCCAATCTAACCTAACGTTCCTCTCTACCTTCTTCTATCAGGCCTGATCTTGAGGGCTGTTTGCCAGTAGTCACAGATGCTCTCCTACTATTTTCATGGCTGCTATGCTGGGAAGATGTCGTTTTACAAATAAATAGTGATGCAGAACTTTCCTTGTTGGGTTCAATAATGAATTTCTAATGTCTAGCTCAGAACCTCCCGCAAATTAAAGTCTCAATAAAAAATAGAATAAGTTGGAGCTCTGACAAAACTGTTGGTTTCAATTAAGCTTTTTATGTGTCTTTATCTAAATAAATACAATCAGGTCATTTCAAAAGAGATGGATTTCATGAAAATAGAAAGGAATAGAGGTTATATTAAAGAATCCAAAGCATCTTGAAGTCCCACAGACTTCAGGGCCCTTTACCTTGACTATGACAGTCGTCTGTTGAGAGAAATCTCATCAAGTTTTGCCCCAGTTATCTGAATCATGAGATCCTTGAAACCTAAAAATAAGCCTCAGAAAGTGGCCAGTGACCACCCACACCAATTCTCATATGGCTGGTTGGCTTTCTCTCTTGCAGGTCCTGTGTCCCATCCTTCTCCCCTGAGTCATGATGATTCTCTCCCTTTTCCCAGTTCCTAGCCAGGGCAAATCTAAAACTCATTGGTCTCTGACAGCTTTATTGATCAATCAAAAATCAGTTGGGGACAAGGACCTTCAGTGTTTGGACACACAGATTCCCAATTAAATCAAAGCATTAGAAACAATTCCCAACATTTGTTTTGTGTATATATATGTTTTCAGTGCTGACCATATGGTATTGGATAATTAGTTTGTGTGTTCTTCCCTGGGAAAGACAATTTCTCAAGTTTTACTTCCCCAGACATTTCCTAGCCATTCCCAGAAAAGTCAAAACTTCCAGATTATTTTACTTTTGTCTCATACTCTGATTTCCAAATTTTCTGTCTTTGGGAGACTAATTTTTCAACTGCCACACCTGTGATCAATTTGATCACATCACCATACCCTTTTCATGATATTATTCTTTGCATTTAGCAATTTTTCAAGTTTCTCTTGGCCATGAAATCCATCCAGCTTTGTCAACTGGTTGCATTTATATAGCCAAATTCCTGTTACCTGCACTTCCCTGGTTCTTCTCAGGCAGAAGCAATGGCTTAGCTGGGCTCTATGTCACGTCTCACCATCATCTCAGAGGCCATTTATTCAACATAGTTTTGGGTTTCTTTTTGTTTGGGCAAATTTTTCATGTAATCCCAGAGTTTCTCTTTCTTAGACATTAATTTATTTTTATTTTATAGTTGGGGGAGCATTTTGCCTGCATGTAGGTGTGTGCTCTCAAACACTGGGTCATCTCTCCAACACTAAACCTTGAACTTCTAATCTCTGCCTCCCCCTTTCCAGGGATGGGAATTAGGGATAGCACTACCACACCCTATTTATGCAGTGCTTAAGGACTGAATGTGGGGCTTTGACTGGCTATTCGAGCACTCTACCAACTGAGCTACATCCCTAACACAGAGGGCTTTATTAAATATTGTAATTTAATAATGTTCTTTTTGCTAAACTGTAAATGCTCCTCAGTGTCAAAGACAAACACTACCTCAGTGTAAAAGGCTGGAAAACAATTTTCTAAGCAAATGGTTCCAGGAAATGAGCCGTAGTAGCCATTCTAATATCAGATAAAATTAATTTTCAACCAAAAGTCATCAAAAAAGACACAAAAGGACACTTCATACTCATCAAAGGAAAAATCTACCAAGGAGAACTCTCAATTATGAACATCTATGCTCTAAATGCAAGGGCACCCTCATCTGTAAAAGAAACTTTACTGAAAGCTCAAAAGCACATTGCACCTCATACAATAATTTTGGGTGACTTCAACACCCCACTCTCTTTAATGGACAGATCAGAGAAGCACAAACTAAACAGAACTCAGTGAAACTAACAGAAATTTTGGAACAAATGGATTTAAAAGTTATTTACAGAACATTTCATCCTAAATCAAAAGAATATACCCTCTCACAGGGTATTTATTCAACATAGTTTTGAATAATGGTACCTCATAGTACCTTCTCCAAAATTGACCATGTAATTGGTCACAAAACAGACCTCAACAGATATAAGAAGACTGAAATCATTTTATACCTCCTATCAGATCACTATGGAGTAAGGGTGGTCTTCAACAGCAACAACAACAAAAGAAAGTCCACATACACATGGAAGCTGAACAATGAACTCAATGATACCTTAGTCAAGGAAGAAATAATGAAAGAAATCAAATACTTTTTAAAATTTAGTGAAAATGAAGGCAAAACATACCAAAATTTATGGGACACAATGAAAGCAGTGCTAAGAGGAAAACTCATAGCTCTCAGTGCCTCCAAAAAGACGCTGGAGAGAGCATATACTAGCAGCTTAACAGCACACTTAAAAGCTTTAGAACAGAAAGAAGCTAATACACCTAAGAGGAGTAATAGTCAGGAAATAATCAAACTCAGGGCTGAAATCAACCAAGTAGAAATCAAAAGAACTATACAAAGAATCAACAAAACCAGCAGCTAGTTCTTTGAGAATAACAACAAAATAGATAAACCTCTAGCCAGACTAACCAAAGGGCAATGAGACAGTACCCAAATTAACAAAATCAGAAATAAAAAGGGAGATATAACAACAGAAACTGAGAAAAACAAAAAAATCATCAGATCTTACTACAAAAGCCTATACTTAACACAACTGGTAAATCTGGATGAAATGGAAAACTTTCTGGACAGATACCAAACACCAAAGTTAAATTAGGATCAGATAGATCATCTAAACAGTCCCATAACCACTAAAGAAATAGAAGCAGTCATTGAAAGACTCCCAACCAAAAGAGCACAGGACCAGATGGTTTTAGTGCAGAATTCTATCAAACCTTCAAAGAAGACCTAACACCAATACTCCTCAAATGTTTCCACAAAATAGAAACAGTAGGAACACTACCCAACTCATTCTATAAAGCCACAATTTCGCTAATACCAAAACCACACAAAAATCCAACAGAGAAAGAGATCTTCAGACTAATTTTCCTTATAAATATTGATGCAAAAACACTCAATAAAATACTTTCCAACTGAATCCAAGAACACATCAAAATGATCGTTCACTACGATCAAGTAGGCTTCAACCCAGGGATGCAGGGATGCTTCAATATGTGGAAATTCACCAATGTAATCCACTATATAAATAAACTCAAAGAAAAAAAACACATGGTCATTTGATTAGATGCTAAAGAAGCATTGGACAAAATTCAGCATCATTTCATGATAAAAGTCTTGGAAATATCAGGAATTCAAGGCTCATACCTAAACATAGTAAAAGCAATATACAGCAAAGTAGTTGCCGACATCAAACTAAATGGAGAGAAACTTAAAGCAATATCACTAAAATCAGGGACTAGACAAGGCTGCCCTCCCTCCCTCCCTCCCTCTCTCTCTCTCTCTCTCTCTCTCTCTCTCTCTCTATATATATATATATATATATATATATATATATATATATATATATATATATATATATATATAAAGAAATTCTGGTGGAATCAGTATCCCAGACCTCAAGCAGTACTACAAAGAAATATTGTTAATAACTGCCTGGTATTGGTAACAGTGACAGGCTGGTAGAATAGTGGAATAGAATTGGAGTCCTATTAATGAACCCACAGGCCTCTGGTCACTTGATCTTTGTCAAAGGAGCTAAAACCATCTAGTGGAAAAAAGATAACCTTTTCAACAAATGGTGCTGGATCAACTGGAAGTTAGCTTGCAGAAGAATGTAAATCAATTCATTTTTATCTCCTTATACAAAGATTAAGTCCAAGTGGATCAAGGACCTCTACATAAAACCAGACACACTGAAACTAATAGAAAAAATAACTGTGAAAGAGTCTTGAGCACATGGGCACAGGGTAAAATTTCTTGAGCAGAATACCAATAGCTTGTGCTCTAAGATCAAGAATTGACAAATGGGACCTCATAAAATTACAAAGTTTCTGTAAGGCAAAATATAGTGTCAATAGGACAAAATGGCAATCAACAAATTGCGAAAAGATCTTTACCAATCCTACATCTGATAGAGGGCACTATCCAGTATATACAAAGAACTCAAGAAGTTAGACTACAGAGAATCAAATAACCCTTTTAAAAATGGGGTACAGGGCTAAAAAAAGAATTTTCACCTAAGGAATATCAAATGACTGAGAAACACTTAATGAAATGTTCAACATCCTTAGTCATCAGGGAAATGAAAATCAAAACAACCTGAGATTTCACCTTACACCAGTCAGAATGTCTAAGATCAAAAACTTAGGAGACAGCAGGTACTGGTGAGGATGTGAAGAAAGAGGAACAGTCCTCCACAGCTGGTGGGATTGCAAGCTGGTACAACCACTTTGGAAATCAATTTTGTGGTTTTTCAGAAACCTGCGTATAATCCTACCAGAGGACCCTGTTATACCACTCCTGGTCATATACCCAGAGGATTCCACAGCATGTAATAAGGACACATGTTCCACTATGTGCATTACAACCTTATGTATAATTGGAGAAGCTGGAAAGAACCCATAGTCCCTCAATGGAGGAATGTATACAAAAAATGTTCTATGTTTACACAATGGAATACTACTCAGCTATTAAAAGCAATGATTTTATGAAATTTTTGGCAAATGTTTGGAACTGGAAAATATCATCCTGAGTGAGTTAACCCAATCACAAAAGAACACACATGGTATGCACTCACTGATAAGTGGATATTAGCCCAAAGCTTGGAATACCCAAGACACAATTCACAGATCAAATGATGCTCACGAAGAAGGAAGAACAATGTGTGGATACTCTGGTCCTTCTTAGAAGGGGGAACAAACTTCCCACAGAAGGAGATACAGAGACAAAGTGTGGAGCAGAGTCTGAGGGAAGATCCAGCCAGAGAGTACCCCACCTAGTGATCCATCCCATATACCATATACAGTTATAAAACTCAGACATTATTATTGATGTCCACAAGTACTTGCTGACCAGAGCCAGATATAGCTGTCACCTGGGAGGCTCTGCTAGTACATGAGAAATACAGAAAGGGACCCTCTCAGTCAGCCATTGAACTGAGCACAGGGTCTCCAATGGGGGAGCTAGAGAAAAGATCCAAGGAGCAGAAGGGATTTGCAGCACTATAGGAGGAACAGCAATATGAGTCACCCAGTATTCTCAGAGCTCCAAGGGACAAAACCATCATGCAGATCGTACACTGGAGTTACTCCTGACCCCAGACACATAGGCAGCAGAAGATGGCCTTGTTGGATATCAAAGGGAGGAGAGGCCCATGGTCCTGGAAAGGCTCGATGCCTCAGTGGGGGAATGCTGGGACCGGGAAGGTGGAGAGAGTTGGTGAGGAACAGAGGGAGGTGAGATGGGTTATGAGACTTTCGGGGGAAGGGATAACCAGGAAAGGGGACAACATTTGGAATGTAGATGAAGAATATATCTAATAAAAAAACCTACTTAGAAAAAGAAGTATGTAACTTTTCTCTTACCTACTCATTTATTTTTCCTTATTCTTCAAGATTTATTTTATTTAATTAAAAATTCACTGAAATTATTTTTCATATGAAACAATCAATATTAATGTTACCATAACAAATATCCTTGATTAAGTATCAATGAAACAAGCATATTCAAAAACTGCTGGTGGAAGTTTGCTCATGGATTGGCAGGATTAATATAGTAAAAATGGCCATCTTGCCAAAAGCAATCAACAGATTCAATGCAATCCCCATCAAAATCCCAACTCCATTCTTCATAGAGTTAGAAAGAGCAATTCAAAAATTCATCTGGAATAACAGAAAACCCAGGATAGCTAAAAGTATTCTCATGAGTAAAAGAACTTCTGGGGGAATCAGTATCCCGGACCTCAAGCAGTACTACAGAGCAATAGTGTTAAAAACTGCATGGTATTGGTACAGTGACAGGCATGTAGATCAATGGAATAGATTTGAAGACCCAGAAATGAACCCACACACCTATGGTCACTTGATCTTTTTCAAAAGAGCTAAAACCATCCAGTGGTAAAAGATAGCCTTTTCAGCAAATGGTGCTGGTTCAAATGGAGGTCAGCATGCCGAAGAATGCAAATCGATCCATTCTTATCTCCTTGTACATATGTGTGAGTAGGCCCAGGTCCAGCCCATGTATACTCTTTGGCTGGTGAATGAGATTCTGAGAACCCTAAGGGTCCAGCTGAGTTGACTCTGCTGGTCTTCCTACAGCATTCCTATTGCCTTCAGGGCCCGCAATCCACCTTCCTATTCTTCTATAAGAGTTGGTGCCTGAGTTTCTGACAGAAATCATTGGTGGCCATCTTTCCAGAAATCAGTTAGCTCTAGAGTTTTGCAGATGGCATAAGAGTCTTGATAAAGTTGCCCAGTGTGGCAATACAGCAGTTAGCTGAGGTGAGGAGTCACCAGTACTGGCCATTATCAGCATCTGTGTTGCCAGTGTTTTTAGGTCCTTGATGTGGTTGATATGCACAGAGGCACAGTGTATTACCACCTTGAAAGCGAATGTGTGGTACTTATTTTACATTCTCCCCCTCACTAGCCCTCCTACAAACATATAGTACTCAGTATGACCCTAATATGCCCCATGACAACAAAGGCATTGAACCCAATGCTCTGGCTGACAGGAGTTTACTTAAAAATCTCATCCTAGAAGAAGACTCAGAGGAAAAAGTCAATAATCTCAGATTCCTTGATTGGCACTTAGCATAGGCCCTTGATCTTCATGTCCTTGTCTGTGTGGGCAAGCTTGGTGGTGGGAATCCATTCTTTTGTTATTGCTTCTGTAAAGTCCAGCATTTTCTGCCTGGCCAGACATAGACAGGGCCCATGGCCCAGAAGGCCTTTGCAGTAGCCACTGTCTGTCCTGGATCCTCCAGAGTCTCTTGCTACACCCGTGTTTTCAGTCATTTGATGTATACCATGGGAGGCAAAATTAAATTGTTCAGTTTTAGGCTTTTAAAGTCTTTTCACTAGAGACAGAAAAGATACTAATTGCTTTTTATATGTTAATACCATTTAAACACATCATTAAATTATCAAACAATATAGAACCTACCTTAAATCCATTAATAGGAGCCTTTATAAATTATAATTTATGAGAGCTGCTGCACAGAAGAGCAAAAAAGACAAATACATGCTGAGTGCCATGCCACATGGCCCGGGTAGAGAAGGAAGCCCACAGTACTGTCCCTCAACACACATCATGGGTGGACAGTAGACTCATAGAACCCTGTGAAGTGGAAACTTAAGATTTCTTTATAAAATCAGCCATGTCAGATTGTGTTTTGCTGGGGCAGACATTTGAAGGAGTGTTTTCCTGAAATGGACACAGTGAATGGATGTTTTGCTAAAACAAGCACATGAAAGGATGTATGATGAATGATTCTTCACTAATGACAAGCATATATAGGTTGCCTTACATTGTATTGCTGAGTTCCATTTGTTTTTACTCATAGAGAGAAATGAACCAAAAAACTTCTGATGGATTCTTGATGTTTCCTCAGACTCAGGCCAATTAGCCGATTGATGTCAGTGGATACAGACTCGCATGGAGTTTTGCTAAGACAGACTCATGTAGTGAGGCAAGACAGGTAGGAGGACACATGATATTTGGAGGGAGTATAAATAGGATCCAAGGACAGTGATGGTGAGGGTGGGAGGAGTGGGAGGCAAGGGTATGGAGAGGCTTGCACTTCTGCCTGCCACAGACATTTGCACCACCATGTCACATGGGTAGGCTGTAAACACCTAAAAGTCTTACTTTCCACTATGCCACACAGCACAGTCCCAGATTGAACTTTCCACAGCCTTAGGTGTCCTCTGAGGGTATTAGAATACACTCCTAGTAGACAAAGGGGAATCTTGTATTCACTACAACTCTACCAGAATTCTGTATCAGTCCACTGCTTAGTTAGAATTCAACATTGTGATAAGGGAATGATCTCTGCATATATAACACATATATAAAATTTATATTCATGTATACTATTATTCAACTTCTTTCTTATTTTTTATTGTAATATTTATTTATTAATTTATTCTATTGTGTGTGAATGCATGTTGAGGCAACTTGTTTTTTAACTGATATATGTAAGACATATTTTCATTGATAACATAGATGTAGTTAATAATTAATTAATTAATTAATATCATATCTTCATTATCATTATGGCCATCTCTTTAATGTAGTTTCCTGGAATAATGCAAATTTCTTATTTTTGTTTTATTTAGTCTTTACATTATAAGTCTGTACATTATAAGATACAAAGTGCCAAACATTGCTATTTTTAGGAAAAAGGAACATTTATTTTATTGTAATTAATATCTTGAGTTTATAGTATAATTATATTATTTCCCTCTTCCTTTTGCTCCCTGCAACCCTTCCCATTTACAACTAGTCCTTGATATCTACCAAACTCATGGCATCCTTTTCATCAATTGTCATTATTTATATACATATGTATATATGTAACTTTATAATCCATATAATGTTACTTATGATGCATATATTTTCAGAGCTGACCTTTTGGTATTGGATCGCCAATGCATGTGATCTTCCCTGGGGAAGACTATTTCTCTCACTTTCAGCATTTCCCTAGCTGCTTGTAGTTCTTCAATTTAGAGCCTGGTTTTCCCCTTCCATATTAACATGCCTATTGGTGACCTGAGTCATTCAGGTAATGTTTAGACAGTCCATTTGTTGAGACTTCATGGGTGTACTCTGACATTTCTAGGTGACACAATCTCACAGCAAGAATCTCTGGTTCTTACATACTTTTTGCTCCCCCACCCCTCGGAGCCTTGGGTACAGGAGTTGTTTTGTAGATGTATTCACTGTGTCTGGTCTCCACATCTTTGCATTGCGATCAGCTCTGTCTGGTTCTCTGTAATAGTCTCCACATGTTACTAAGAGGCGTTTCCTCAGTGAATTGTGAGAGCAACATTTATCTATTGGAGTAAGGACAAATATTGGAATGTAGTTAGGATTATGGTGGTTTAGTAAACTGGTGGTAGTAGTTGTAGCATCTCTCCCAATATGCATGACTTCACTAGCCCTAGATAACTGGCTAGGTTTCCAGAACCAGGTATAATTTCCCTCCTGTTGAGCAGATTTTAAGTCCAATTAGAGATCTGATTAAAACAACTAAGGTATGTGTGGCATAACTGCAGCTTTTGAGTTATTCCAAAAATGGGTTATGGCATTCCAGGTTTGTTATGGTTCATTTATAGCATAGATGCATAGGACTGTTGGTTGTTTCTGTCCTTTGGAACCTTGAATGGTTCCTCTGGTATGATTAGATGAAAGCTAGCCATTGGGGGTCACTGTGGACTTTAAGGTCAGATCTAGCTTCTGGGCCCTGTGTCCAAAGTACATGTTGTCTTTTGCAATGGGAATTTACCTTCTATCTCTAGGAGGTGAGGTGACAAGCAACAGCAATAGCTTGAAATAGTTTTTGTAAGTCTCTTGGACAATACTGATCAATAACTCAAAACAGTAGTTCTCATGCATGGTGTCAGGGTTATTTTAGTTGGAAATGGGATGTTTTCATTTAAACTACATATGTGCTGAATGTTATAGTTAAGTTATATCTAGCATATTCATCATAATGTTCTCTTCTAATACTGCCATAAACATATTATTATTTCACAGACACCTTTCCACATATGTCACAAAGTGAAATTCATACTACCTCCATTGTTTCACATGTAGTCCTAACCAGGCATCATAACAATTTTTAGTTGGCTTTTTTCCAAATATGAATTTGAACCTCCCATCAAAACAAGCCAGGTGGTTATTTTTCTTAATGTCTATGAGTGATTTTGCCTGCATTTATGTCTGTGCACTAGGTGTGTACCTAATGCTTTCAGAGACCAGCAGAGGACATCATCTTCTCTCAAACTAGAGTTAAGGGCACATATAAGCTGCCATGCTGAGAAGTAAACCTGGGTGTTTTGTAAGAGTAGCCAGTTCTCCTAACATCTGAGTCATAGTTCTGCCACTTCCAGGAGGTTTTAAACTATTGCATTGGTTATAAGAAGGATTTGGTGGATAGGCCATGGCCTATAAAGGTTGTTTTATACTACAAACAATGACTATTGTATATAAAGTATTCATTCTCTCCAAAATGCATGAAAGAATTTTGACTATTGCGCTCACAATTGTTTTGAGAAAAATCCTGCTTTTTCCCTCCAATTAACCTGATATGCATATGTATTTGTACATGTCTAAGTATTTCTCTGTTCTGTGGAGAACACATGAAAGCACAGCTCCACTTGCCTTCCTACCCAAGCCCACTTCAATAGTCAGTAGTGTTAAGAAAGACAGGTAAAGTGAAGAGAGGGGTCTTGATGATAAATTTTGACTTGGTACATTTTGTTAAACAAAATGGGAGAAAAGAAAAAATAAGAAAGTTATGACAATTCTATGGAAATGATTCATGAATAGTAGTCCTAAAACAGTCCTAATATACAGAATCTTAATATTGAGAAAGTTTTAATATTATTGCAGGAGGCCCTATTCATCAACTCATCAGGACTTATGGCACAGAGGTGAAGAGATATACATCTCAGGGAGGAAGAACTCTCAAGGTTAATATACATGATCACAGAAAACATAGTTGAGATAACATCAGACTCATGGGTGAATCCTAATGTGTTATGTAAGCCTCCTTCCCTGTGGTTGTAATTATGTACTTTCCTTCACTTGTTTTCATCCCTTGCGAATCTTCCACTTAATATTTTCCCATTTTGAATTATTCTTTCCTCTCTTTTTCATTCATACACATCATATTCCACTTCTCCTTTAGGTTCTATTTCCATACGATGCAGAGAAAGGACAGCAGAGTAGTCACTGGAAAGTTCTTGAAAATGGCATTCCTGTAGCTGAGGTTCTGTTTGTGAGGATATTATTAATGCAGTAGAACTTAGTTTCCTTTAGGTATTGAACAGTGAATTCATTGACTGTGGTTGTGACATAAACACAGAGTGCACTATACCAGGAAGTCAAAGTAATGGTTGGTGGCTTGGGCAGTGAAAAGTTTCTGATCACAGTGTCTCCTTTCAGGACTAACAACTTGGAGATTCTGTGTTTTGTTAAAAACAGAAGAACTAGGAAAATACTAATGAGTGCTTAACAAAATTGCCATATAAGTAATGCCTTATGTTCTAAAGTTCTATCTACCAGGTCTTGATCATTTAAGGATGGGTTGGCTAGAGAGATGGCTCAGCAGGCAAGAGCACTTGCTGTTCTTGTAGAGGACCCAGATTCTGTTCTCAGCACCCACAGTGTAACCTACAACTCTTTTTACTTCAGTTCCAAGGGATCTAACACAGTCTTCTGGGCTCCATAGTTTTCTGTACATATGCATACATAAAAATTCACATAGGCACATAGGTGAGCTTGTGCAAACACACATGGGGGCTCATACACAAAATATTTTTGTACATTAGGGAATGAAACTTGAACATAATAACATGTACCTTGTCAAATAATTAGAAATTATGAATTAAAAAGCAGCATTAATATAGAAAAATTTGTTCAATATAACCTCTATTAAAAATTTGATATGAACATAGAATCAGGTAGACTAACTCTAGATCTTTCCTTCCTCTCTTTCTAATATATTCCCACAGTCTCATTGCCAGTTGTGCATCAAAGCCCCTCCACAGCCTCTCCTTTGCTCTGCCCTCATCTCCAGTATATCACCTTTCCCCAACTCATCCCAGTATCCCAGACCCTGGTTCCAGCAGTCAATTCATGGAACCCTTGAGGCTACTCCAGCCAGGAAAACAGGTAGGCTAACTGCAGATTTTCACCTCCTACTCCTTTCCTTCCAAAATGTATCCCCAAGTCTCATCCTTAGCTTGGTAGCAGAACCTTGTTCAAAACTCTCTCTCCATTTCTCCAGTAGATCACACAGATCTTCTCACCCTAACTTTCTTCCCCATATTCATTACTTTATTTCAGTCTCCAACTCTAGCACGCATTCTGAGAACCATCCACCCAAGCCTGCCAGAGAAGCAAGTATATCATCCTCTCTCTTTTCTCTTCTCTATATCCAATCTCACAGTCTCATCCTCAGCTCTTACTATCTGTTTTAACCTCTCCCCACTCTCTGATACCATTACCAGGAACTAAGCAGATCCTGGTGTAGCACCCTGCTTCCTCCTTCCTGTTCACCAACTCATGCTCTATCCTAGAAATGGAGGAGTGTTGCTCTTTCTCCACATCCTCATCATCACCTACTATCACCTGGGTTTTTGATCTTAGCCATTCTGACTGGTGTGAATTGGATTCTCAGGGTTGTTTTGATTTGTATTTCCCTCATGACTAAGGATGTTGAACATTTCTTTAGGTGCTTCTCAGCTATTTGGTATTCCTCAGTTGAGAATTCCCTGTTTAGCTCTGTTTCCCATTTTTAATAGGGTTATTTGGTTTTCTGGAATCTAACTTCTTGATTTCTTTGTATGTATTAGATATTAGCCCTCTTTTGGATGTGGAATTGGTAAAGATCTTTTCACAATCTGTTGGTTGCCATTTTGTCCTATTGACAGTGTACTTTGCCTTACAGAAGCTTTGCATTTTTTATGAGGTCCCATTTGTTGACTCTTGATCTTAGAGCATAAGCCACTGATGTTCTGTTCAGGAAATTTTCCACTGTGCTTAAATGCTCGAGGCTCTTCCCCACTTTCTCTTCTGTTGGGTTCAGTGTATCTGGTTTTATGTGAAAGTCCTTGATCCACTTGGATTTATCTTTGATCAATTTGCATTCTTCTACATGCTAATAGTGGAACCAGCACTATTTGCTGAAAAATTCCTTTTCCATTGAATGGTTTCAACTCCTTTGTCAAAGATCTAGTGCCATTCTTAATGCCATGCTCAATTCATACAGTTGCCCAGAGATAATCTGTGGGGGGTGGGTTGTGGAGCTGTATCAGTCATCCTGGCATTCTGTTCCCCATCTATAAAAACTGCCTCAATCCCAGACTTTCCCTACTTTCTGCTTCCCACTGATGCATGTATACACAAAAATTGCCTAAATCTCAATGAGGTATTATGTAATATTGTCAAATTTTTATTTGATAATTAAAAGAAATTTAGAAATAGCCAAAAAAAATATTAGGATCTGAGATAGACAACAAAATCTGTCATACTTTAAAAGATATATTTTTGTCTTAGAAGATTCCAAGACCTTAGACAGGTTCTTAAAAAGACCTTAGAATAGGCCTCTGGGTGATGATGTTTGGGTAATGCTGAGGGTGAAATATTGTCCAATACCAATAATCACTGCCAGGAGGGAACATTGTGTATTCACAAATAATGAAAGCAGAAACTCAGAATCTCTTCACTGTCAAAGAATAAATTGGAAGGAAATATATCTTCCCTCATATTACTTCATATATTATAATCCTTCTGCTTCAAGAGAGGAAGTGTGGGATGAAGGTTAGTGTATGTCAATGGACAAAGCCCAATGGTGAGTGTCTTACTATAGCTTACATTCCTAAGGAAACTATCTAGCCTGTGTTAAATGTAGGAAGTCAAGAATATCTACGTCAGTGTGTCTAAGCCTGATTAAGAAGTTCTTCAAGGCTACTTTCCACAGAGCTCCCTTTACATCTTTGTTCCTCAGGCTGTAGTTGAGGGGATTAAGCATGGGTGTCATCATTGCATAGAAAACAGAGACCAGTTTCTCCTGTCCTTGGAAGACTTCAGGGTAGAAAATGTCTTGAACCTCCCTGCAGCTGATTTCATCTTGACAACAGAGAATATGATATGGACATAGGACACCAGTATTAGTTAGACAGGTATGAGGAGAAACACAACCCCAATGAGGAAAATGACCATCTCTTAACTTTGAGTGTCTGTAGAGGCCAGGGTCAAAAGTACAGGGGCCTCACAAAAGAAGTGAGCAATACTGTTGCTGTCTCCATAGGGAAGTTTTAGTGTTACCGTGGTGTCCACCACAGACACTAAAATGCCACTAATCCATGACACTGAGGCCAGCTAGATATACACCCTCCACGTCATGATGCTGGAGTAGTGCAAAGGGTTACAGATAGCCACATACCAATCATAAGACATCACAGCCAAAAGGGCACATTGTGTACACCCAAAAATGAGGAAGAGCAGAAGCTGAGCTGCACAGCGTCTGAATGAAATGGTCTTTTTCCTTGAAAGGAGATGGATGAGAGCCTGTGGAACAATGTTGGTGGAAAAGCAGAGGTCAGTCAGAGACAAGTTACACAGGAAGTAATACATGGGTGTGTGAAGCCAATGTCAGCCTGAATGAGGAACATGACAAGCAAGTTTCCAAGGACAGCGACCATATAGTTGTCCAGAAATAAGATGAATAGCAGCTTCTGAGTGTGTGGGGTGGTCATCAGAGAGTCCCAGAAGGAGAAATTTGGTCACCTGTGTCTGATTTGCCTGTCTCATAGTTCATCTGCCTTTTCAGCATGAAGTGTCTATGAACACGGATGTCTGTAATACAAAATTATTTTTTTTCAGAGTTTGGACAGTTAAAGATAGCCTGATCACTGGGAAACATTTCAAAACTTCCGTTTACTGGTTCTTCAGAGATTGTCATGCTACAAGACTTGGAACATTTTCAGTGCGTGGATGACAGTGCTTTATGAAATGGAATATTTTGTAGTTGCTGTCATCTGGCGAGTTGAGAGTAGATGAAAAGAATCATATGTTTTTATTATGAACATCAGACTTCTAATAACAGAATGATGAATCCAATTGCATTAATCTATAAAGCTATAATGTGGGGTTCCAGTGTATTATAGGTGGGCTCTTCATTGCTTTTGCATTAATCTGTAAAGGTATAATGTGAGGTTCCGGTGTATCATCAGTGGACTCCTCATTGCTTATGCTCCTCTTACCACATTCCATCCATCTCATTATTGGGTTGAATTTTTAACAGAAAATTTTGGCATGTTTTCCCGTCTCTTAAAGGACAATCACAAAAGTTTAATTAAGGTTTTATAAAGACCCAATATGCCTTAACATACTTATTTCTTAAATAAGAGAAAATAACCAGTCTTGAAGGAGAACAATGACTCAAAGTATAAGTCTCATTGATAGTCTTTGGCAATCTTGTCCACAGCACCAGCTGTAGCTCTACCAGCATCAACTGTAAATGACTGTCATAGACAGAGGGCACAGTATCACCACAATGAGAATTCCTTTCCATTATCTATCGGCTACCCCACCCAAAGACTATAAACCCACCCCCCTTTTTTAAATGATGTCACTTTAATTTTATTTTTTTATTGAATATATTCTTTAAATTCAATATTGGCCTTCTCTCCTCAATTAAACCTTTCTGAAAATACCTTCACAGATACGCATAGAGGTGTGTTTGTATGGTGATTTTTAAAACCAGCCAAGTTGACAGTGAAGAAAAACCATTGTTACTCTTATATGTGCCAAATGATGAAAGCCACCCTATGACTACAGCACATTTACCCATAGCTATTTGCTCCTAAGGTTTTTCCCACACTATCTTTACCCATCCTCTATTCTAAATCCCCCAAATTACAATAGAACCCATTCACAAACACCTACTCTCAGATGCACAAATATGCCTGCAGCATTATCTAATTGCCTCCACAGGAGGTGTGAACAAATTATATTTTAAAACAATAAGGTATTATTATTGTCTTCTGTGTGCCTATCATGTACAGGGATCACATTGGAATCACATTTATTCACAGTAAATATGATCAATTGTAATACAGTAAGAATATACAAAGTTCTTGGACTTGTTTAATGTGAGCCACAATATTCAGAGACATGGTTGACTGAATCTGACACTAATATGACTATGACTTTGTGCATGGGACTATCACTTACTCTGAGATGACTTTACAAGATTATACTCACACCTCCATTATTATCATAACTCCCATACATATATGAAGGTGAAATTGCCTTAGGGGCAGAAAGTTTCTCCTGAAATATTGTCACTGCTAAGCTTTCTAACATTTCATTTAGCTTTTTCTTTAGAGTTTTTATTTAAATCCCAATTCCTTTAGAGATAAACCAACACTCCTTCAGTGAAAACACTACACTACACACACACACACACACACACACACACACACACACACACAAACACACACACACAGAGGACCAAAACTGATTCTGTGGAAGGTCTGTTTACAACTCCATAGCATGAAAAACAAGATTTTTCTTCACTGGAAATATAATACTGTAATCATTATTTGATATGGTAGAGAGCTACTGTAGAAAAAACTTGGATAAATCTATGCCAGAAGATAAGTAAATTCTAAAAATCAAATCTAGGTAAATACAATCCACTCTCAATCTGACCTATTTCCTCATGTCAGGCCTTCTCTTCTTTATCAATCTTGCCATTATTGTCTCTTTTAGAGGAAAAGATAAAGATTAAATTAACATTTCAGAACTATTGAGTACATTTCACTCTTGGTAGAGAAAGCCCTAGAATGGCATCACCTATAGCATTGACCCAGCAGGGAGTAGGTGTCTTGTCATAAGGGCAGAGAGCTCAGTCAGTGTTGGAAATTAAGACCAAGACAATGCAGGAATGAGGCTCCTCACTTATCTCACACCCTCCTACTGTATGTAAGGTCTTATTATTGTTTTCAGAATATACTACAATACAGTATCTACTTTTAAATGTGGTGAATGGATTAAGGAGTGGAGGAGTAAGAGCTGTCTCTGGGGCAGTTTAGAGTACTCAGGAGAATTACTTCTCATTAGTGTGAATGGATCCTGAGCTTTGTTTCCTCTCAAGAGTCTCCCAAATGGCTGTAAAGAGGATGAAAAGATAACACATAGTTATGACTCCCATCTTGCTCACAGGCCCTATCACTGGGTCTTACATGGCCTCTTTGTAGAATCACTGCATATTCTCCAATATACTCCCTGTATTAGTTTGAGAAGGTTTATCTGCAACATGTGAAGATAGTATGTCCTAGATATCCCTAGATGAGCATGACTGGCATAATGTCTGTGTGTGATAAGAGAATAATAATCAAAATCAGGGCTAAGAGATTAGTATCTGAATCTCAGTGATATCATGTGTTTGACTTTATTCTGGAAATTTGCTTTGCATTTGCAGAATTCTAAGTTGTCCAGATGGGAGACTGAAAATCTAACACAAATCAATGACAAAGAACAGTTAAGTATAACATTTGATACTATGATTAGTGTGAGCAAAGTCTGTTCAAACTGAGGCCTGAGACAAATTCCTTCCATGTCTAGTACCCTCCAGATTTTTACCATGAAACGATATTAGATTTTGTCAAAAGCATTTTCTGCAGCTTTGGAGATGAACAGGTGACTTTTGTTCTTGAATCCGTTTATCTGATGTGATATATATCATATATATCCACATCTATGGATCACATATGTTTAACCAACTCTTTATGTCTGGAATGAAACCAAGTTGATTGGAAACAATGATCTTTTTGATGTGTTCTTGAATTTGCTTTGTAAATGTTTTGTTGGGGAGTTTTGCATCTGTGTTCACCAAGGAGATCGGTCTATACTTTTCCTTTTTGGCTGTGCCATTTTTCAGTTGTGAGTGTGAATATAGTACTGGCTTTGTAAAGAAAATTTAGCAGAAGACTACAGCCATCATACTTTGTGTTAGTTTGAAAAGGATTGGTGTTAATTCTTTAAGGTTAGAATTCAGCAGTAAATCCATCCAGGATTGGACAATTTTTAGCTAGAATTGTTTTTTATTTTTATTATTGCAGCTTCCATCTTACTGCTTATTTTAGAGCTATTTAAATTACCATAACTTGGCCTAATTTTTTGGTCACATGCATCTAGAAATTCATCCATTTCTTTGTGATATTGCAACTTAGTGATATATCCATTCTTAGACACATCCTAATGTTTTTATCTACTCCATTCATGTTTGCTATGATGTCTTATTTGCACCTCTATTTTTTAATTCTTTTTTTAGATATATTCTTTATTTACATTTCAAATCCTGTCCCCTTTCTTGGTCCCCCCCCCGAAAACCCTCCAACCCATCTCCCCTCTGCCTGCTCACCAATCCACCCACTCCTGCTTCTCTGTCCTGGCATTTCTCTGTACTGGGGCATCTAGCCTTCTCAAGACCAAGGGCTTCTCTTTCCTTTGATGTCCAGCAAGACTATCATCTGCTGCATATGCATTTGGAGCCATGGGTCCCTTCATGTGTACTCTTTGGTTGGTGGTTTAGTCCCTCTCTTAATTTGGTTCATTTCTTACTGTCTTGTGATTATTTTAGCTAAAGTTTGTTAATGCTCTTTATCTTTACAGAGGATAACCACCTTGCTTATTGAATATTTGTATTGTTTTTATAATTCTCTCTGTTTTTTTTTTTACATCAGCCCTTGATGTGCCCATTAAGCGTTCACGGACCCCAAAATACCACCAAGGAGGTGACTCTGATAGCACTAGGGTCTCTTTCTTCAAGTTAGTTTGGGCCACAATGCCATCTCTGAGGCAGCATGAGAAGACAGTGAAGCTGCAACCTCTCAGCAGGCAAATTTTTATAGGAAATGGCAAGTAATCAGTAGTGGGAGGTCCTACCCTCTCACACATCTGAATGGGGAGCTAATATGGAATTATATTCCCCTTTAAAATAATTGGCTGGTGCTGAAAGCCAAACCATAAATTTAATTTCTTCTTTCCTCCTGTTTGGTAGTTGTTAGCAACTGAAGTGCCAGGGGCAGACTTGAAACCTGGAGGTGCAGGTTTATTGGGGAGTAACCTGAGAATTGGTGCTAGACTCAGGTTTGCTGGGGAGTAACCTGAAAACTGGTGCTAGAGAGTTCAGCCATAGGTCAGGTTCTCTAAGATGGAGTCTGAACTCAAAATCTGGTCTACTAGCCTCATTGTAATTATTTCTGTCTACTGAAGTTTGGTTGATTTATATTGTTCTTCCAAAGCCCTAGAATGTATAAGTAAATCATTTATTTGAGATATCTCTGGTTATTTTAGTATACTTGCTTTTTTTACAATTTTTCCTCTTAAGACTGCTGTAGCTTAACCTCATATATTTTGTACAATTCTGAGAATTCTTGAAGTTCTTCATTTCTTCAGTGACCCATTTGTCACTTAATTTCTGTGATCATTTCTGTGTTCAGTAGTTTCTCTCCCTAGTAATTTCTAGTTTTAGATCACTATGATCAGAAAAGAACAATAAATTATTTAAAATTATCTACATTAATTAATATTTGCTTTGTGTCATTTTGCATGATCTATTTAGGAGAAAGTTTCATGGGATGAAGAGAAGAGTGCTTGTCCTACAGTGTTTGGATGGTATGCTTTGCAGATTTCTGTTGGGCAATTTTTCTCTATGATGTCATTTAATTCTGTGGGATTTTTTTGTTTGGTTGGTTGGTTTTTTAGCTCAAAATGGCCTGTCCATTGGTGATAATTGGGTATTGAAGTTATCCACTATTACTCCATTATAGATTAATCTATCTTACAACTAGTGGTGTTTGTTTTACAAAATTATGTGTCACCCATCTTATGTGCATATATATTTAATATTCTAAAGTCCCATTGATGATTTATTCCCTTAATTGCTATGAAATGACCTTCATTGTATCTTCCAATATTAGTTACAGTTTTATTAGGTATAATAACAACAACCATTGCTTGTCTCTCATACCTTTGTTTGGATGACCTTTTACCATCTTTCACCCTAAGATTCTAGCTAACATTGTTGGTTCCTGTTTTTATCTAATCTTCTACTTTCTATTCAATCATGTATGTATTTTTATTACAGGATGTATGGGGTAGCCCTCTCTGACCTGGAACTTAATATGTTGATCAAGAAGGATCATCTTGTCTCTCCCCGTGAAGTGCTGGAATTAAAGACATACACCACCATGCCAGTCTAGGCAATGTCATTTGATCAAGCAATTAAGATCATTGATATTTAGAATGAATATTAAAGTGTGTTATTAATTCCTATTATTTAATTTGTAGTATTTGGCATTTCCTTATTCCCTGTTTGTTTAACTAGTATAGATTCATGGATGCCTCAATCTTTTCTCTTAGTCTGAAGGATCTCTTCAAGTATGTTTCATAGAGCAGGCTTGGGGAGATGAATTCCTTCATCCTGTTTTTGTCATGGAGAGTTTTTCATTCTCCTTCAATTATTGCAGCTTTCAATACATTTACTCTATATATTTGATCAGTTACCTATAATATGATTAATAATGTTTATCCTAGGCTGGTCTGGTCTGCTTGGTGATGTAAATGCCTCCACTATCTGGATAATTATCTCTTTCCCTATAACTGGGGATTTCTTGGCTATGATATTATTGAAAATATTTTCTATGTCTTAAGCTTGAAATTCTCCTTCTCCTCCTCCTTATTCTTCTGTATCGTTGATTCATAGATTTGTTATTTTCTGACCATCCCACAGATCTCAAATGTTTTTTCCATGCATAGTTATTGTGTTTTTCATGGTCTGAATTTTCCAGTTCCTCTATCTTGTCTTTGAAATCTCATAATCTGTCTTCCCATGATTTCTTCGGATGCCCCCACCTCCAAAATGTCCCCACCTCCCACCTCACCACCCAACCAGACCTCTAAATTCCATGAGGCCTCCAGTCTCTTGAGGGTTTTGTGTATCATCTTTGACTGAACTCAGACCCTGAATTCCTCTGTTGTAAATGTCTTTGGGGCCTCATATCAGCTGGTGTATGCTGCCTGGTTGGTGGTCCAGTATTTGAGAAATCTCAGGGGTCCAGGTTGATACCGCTGCTCCTCCTACAGGGTCACCCTCCTCCTCACCTTCTTCCAGCCTTTCCCTAATTCAACCACAAGGGTCAGCAGCTTCTGTCCATTGATTGGGTGCAAATATCTGCATCTGACCCTTTCAGCTGTTTGTTGGATCTTTTGGAGGGCAGTCATGATAGGCCCTTTTTAGTGAGCACTCCATAGCCTCAGTAATATTGTCAAGCATTGGGACCTTCCCATTAGCTGGATCCCACTTTATGCCTGTCGCTAGTCATTCTTTTCCTCTGGCTCCACTCCATTTCCATCCATCTTATTCTTTCAGTCAGGAACAATGATGGGTCAGAGTTTTGACTATGGGATGGCAACCCCTCCCTTATTTGGTACCCCGTCTTCCTGCTGGAGGTGGGTTCTATAAGTTTCCTCTCCCTACTGTCATCTAAAGTCCCTCCCTTTGAGTCCTGAGAGTCTCTCTCCTCCTAGGTCTCTGGTATATTCTGAGGGGTGTCCTCCCAACCTGCTACCTCCTGAGGTTGCCTGTTTCCATACTTTCTGCTAGCTCTCATGGCTTCAGACATTTTCCCTCACCCAATACCAGATTAGGTTCCCCCCCTCCCCCACCCTACCCCCCAACATCCATCCACTTTCCCTCCCAGGTCCCTCCCTCCCTCCTCACTTGTGATTGCTTTGTTCTCCCTCCCAAGTGGGACTGAGGTGTCCACACTTGAGCCCTTCAGCTTGTTGACCTTTTTGAGTTCTGTAGACTGTATCTTGGGTATTCTGTGCTTTTTCTTTTTCTTTCTTTCTTTCTTTCTTTCTTTCTTTCTTTCTTTCTTTCTTTCTTTCTTTTTGCTAATATACACTTATTAGTGAGTACATATCACTCATATCTTTTGGGTCTGAGTCACCTCACTCAGAATAGTATTTTCTAGTTCCATCCATTTGCCTCCAAACTCAGAATTTCCTCATTCATTTTTTATTGAATATATTCTTATTTACATTTCAAATGTTATACCCCTTCCTGGTTTCCCCCCTCCCTGAAGACCCCCAACCCATCCTCCCATCCCTGCTTCCAAGAATATGCTCCTCCACCCAACCCACTCTCATGACCCCCACTCGATTTCCCCACACTGAGGCCTCTATTGAGCCTTCAAAAGACCAAGGACCTCTCCTCCCACTGATGTCCAACAAGGCATTCCTCTGCTAAACTTTTGGCTGGAATCACAGGTACCCATTGGTTGATGGCTTAGTCTTAGATGGGGTGTCTGGTGTCTTTGTTCTTCCTATGGGGCTGCAACCCCCCTCCAGCTCCTCCAGTTTGCCCTCCAACTCTTCTATTGTGAACCCCGTGCTATGTACAATGGTTGACTGCTAGTATTCACCTCTGTATCTGTAAGACTCAGGCAGGGCCCTTCCAAAAGACAACCATAACAAGCTTCTTTTGGTAAGCACTTCTTGTCATCCATAGTAGTTTCAAGGTTTGGTGACTGTTTATAGGATGAATCCCCAGGGAGAACAGTCTCTGGGTGGCCTTTCCTTCAGTCTCTGCTCCATACTTTGTCTCTATAGTTGTTCATGCGATTATTTTGTTCCCTTTCTCAGAGGAACCAAATCACCCCCACTTTGGTCTACCTTCTTCTTGAGCTTCCTGTGTTCTGTGAATTGTAGCATGTTTATTTTGAGTTTTGAGCTAAGACCCACTTATCAATGAGTGCATACCTTGTGTGTTCTTTTGTGATTGGGTTACTTCACTCAGGATGACACTTTCTAGTTCAATCCATGTGCCTAAGAATTTCATGAATTCATTGTTTTTTATAGCTGAATAGTAGTATTTCATTGTGTATATATACCACAATTTCTGTATTCATTCCTCTGTTGAAGGACATCTGGTTTCTTTCTAGCTTCTGGCTATTATAAATAAGGCTGCTATGAACATAGTGGAACATATGTCCTTATTGCATGTTGGTGTATCTTCTGGGTATATGACCAGGAGTGGTATATCTGGATCCTCAGGTAGTACTATGTCTAATTTTTCTGAGGAACCGCCATACTGATTTGCAGAGCAGTTTTACTAGCTTGCAGTCCCACCAGCAATGGATAAGTGTTCCTCTTTCTCCACATCTTCTCCAGCATCTGCTGTCCCCTGAGCTTTTCATCTTAGACATTCTGACTGGTGTGAGGTGGAATCTCAGGGTTGTTTTGATTTGGATTTCCCTAATAACTAATTCATTCTATGAGGCCATAATAATGCTTATATCTAAACTAAACAAAGACCAAACAAGGAAAGAGAACTTCAGACCAATTTCCCTTATGAACATTGATGCAAAAATTCTCAACAAAATTCTGGCCATCCGAATCCAAGAATGCATCAAAACAATAATTTACCATGATCAAGTAGGCTTCATCCAAGGGATGCAGGGATAGTTCAAAATATGGAAATCCATCAGTGTAATCCACTACATTAACAAACTCAAAGAAAAAAAAAAACCACATGGTCATTTCATTAGATGCTGAAAAAGCATTGGACAAAATTCATCATCCCTTCATGATAAAAGTCTTGGAGGGATTAGGAATTTAGGGCCCATACCTAAACATAGTGAAAGCAATGTACTGTAAAGCAATAGCTAATATCAAACTAAATGGAGAGAAATTTGAAGCAATACCACTAAAATATGGAACCAGACAAGGCTTCCCACTCTCTCCCTAAGTATTCAAATTGGAAGGGACCAATTCATCCTCATTCTTAATAGCTGAATAATATTCCATTGTGTAAATGAACCAAGGTATTCCCCAAAAACTCAAACATTTCAATCAAAACAAAAAGGGCATAGAACTTAGACTGAGAATTCACAACAAAGGAATCTCGAATGGCTGACAAGCACCTAAAAAAATGTTCAAAGTCCTTAGTGATCAGAGCAAGGCAAATTGAAATAACCCTGATTTCTACCTTATACCAATCAGAATGGCTAACATCAAAAACTCAGGTGACAACACATGTTGGCAAGGATGTGGAGAAAGAGGAACACTCCTCCATTGCTGATGGGATTGCAAACTGGTACAACCCCTCTGGAAATCAGTCTGGTGGTTCCTCAGAAAATTGAAAATAGATCTTCCTGAAGACCCAGCAATACTACTCTTGGGAATATACCCAAAAGATGCCTCACCATGCCACAGGAGCAGTTTTCCACTTGTGTTAAGACTTATTTATTAAAGAGTTATTGGTTAGATGTTCTAATTACCCTCATTCTTTGTTTTTGTCTATTTGTTTGCAATACTCAAGAGGAAGTAGATTACAGTAGTGTGAAGTCTTCAGTGACGCCCTCCACTAGACTAGTATTGGCACCATACTCAGTCCCCAGTACTCCCCAGAAAATACAATCATCTTTGTGGTCCAGTCTCTACTCTAGCCTTTCTTCCCAGGCTCTCTGATGCCCAGATAACACAAATGTTCATCAGCTTCACAGTGTGACTTGTAAGTACAGTGGACTAATCCTCAATCATAAGAGGAAACAAAGTAGAGGTGCTGGAGAGATGACTCAGTGATTAAGAGAAACAAACATAAAACATCATTCCAGTATGAAAAAATTAAGACTGGTGTATACATTCATTGCAGTATAAATATCAATTCAGTTTATTTTAATAACTAAGTAGAGTTACTCTTCAATTTATGTGGGAAAAAAGGAATCCACAATGCGAATATCAAAAGAAGTTAGGTTGAAACTCTTGAATACATATTAAACTGAGGTGCTATTGGCAATTGATAGCTGCTGGGAGGATAGTCAGTTTTGTTGTTGTTGTGTTCTTGTTGTTGTTGCTGGAAACTGATGCTGATGGTGATGATTATGATGTTTTTGTTTATTTATGAGAATAAACCCTGGTTGGTTTAATAGACTCCAGTGAATGGCCACATACCCCAAGAGTATATGGGCAGTGCAAATGAGATCAATGGGTTTTATTTTTTTTTAAAGAGACACAAAATGGGTGGGTAAGGAAGAGTAGTTGATTCTGTAAGGACGTGGAGAATGAAGGATAAATATGGTCAAAATACATTTTATGAAATTCTCAAAAACTAATAAACATAAGAAAGGAAATTAAAAAACCCCTAAGTCTCATCTAAAAATTATTTAACTTGGGGCTAGTGAGATAGTTTGGCAGCTAAAAGTACCTACTACAAACCCTAACAGTCTAAGTTCAGTTCCTGAGACCAATATAGTAGATTCCCCCAAGTTGTCCTCTGGCTCCACATGCTGTGGCACATGAGCATACTCACAGGCACACACACACACACACACACACACACACACACACAGACACTAATAAATATAATTTTTAATTGTCCTATTATAAATTATCCCTATGAACAACAACAACAACAACAACAACAAACGTTGTCTTCATGTCCAATAGAAGAGTAAAAGTATAAAAGTTTAATAAAGAAAACATTGGTGTAATATGAATTCTTTTTTTCTCTAAAATGGTCTATATGTTTGTCAACAGCCTGATCTCTTGATGGCATTTTTTTTAAAAGTATGTGAGTAAACCCTTCAGACACACCAAAAGAGGGCATCGAATCCCATTACAGGATGGTTGAGAGTCACCATGTCGTTGCTGGGACTTGAACTCAGAGCCTCTGGAAGAGCAGTTAGTGCTCTTAACTGCTGAGCTGGAGAGATGGCTCAGCCCATGAATCCATTTAATAAAAGTGCAAGTAGCAAACTAATCTACGGGCTGTATTTCTTTACCTTTGCTAGTTCCCAATAACCACACAGAAATAAACAAGATTTATTTCAAGCTGTACTTCAATATCTGGGCAATTATTGATCTATTAATACTCTAAAACAGTCTGGCTACCTTTCAGTCATGATCTCATGATTCTTACATTAGTATTGATCTGGCCCTTTGGACTTCAGATGTTTTTTCTCCTGGTGTCTTCTCAGACCCTCTACTCCTCCCAAATGACCCGAATCTCTCTTCTTCTCTCTCTGTCTCCTCCTCTGGCTAATAGAAGTTTCTGTACCCTTCTCTCTTCTGCCCACTCATTGGGTGATCAGCATCTATTGACAAGGCAGAGAGTAAATAGGAAGAACAGTTTACACAAATTTGAGACAGAAGATTTTAGACAGGAGCATTACAATGCTGTCTCTTGATTGAAACAAGATATGAGGGCAGAGGAATCAGCATTTAAATAACACAAGGATAACCTTACAAAGTTCACAAAACATTATTCCTACACATTGGAAAATCACATTGTCATGTTAATATTAGGTCAGTGATAAGAAAATTAAATTCATGTTATTTTAGATGGTCTTCTTTGTACATTAGGTGGCAAAACTTTCGAAAAACTGAATTGAAAGTGCAAGCCCAGAAATCAAATTACATTCCTCAACTGTGAAGCCAAACCTCAGGTGAGCCAAGGCATGCTCATCTTGAGTTCAATTACTTTATTAACAAAATCAGAAGTCATATGTCTTTGTGAAGCTCTAAGCATAAATCTTCTGATGCTATATTGAGCAAAATTTGTGCAAGATTTGAAAGACAGAGAGATATGTGTGGTTTGGCAAATTTAGTTTGTGATTTTAATCACAACACAAATTGCCCCAGGGTGTTGCTGTAAAGGACAGAACAATAGTCACACTGAACACTCTCAACCCATCAGGGAATCCCCTGTTTACACAACCCTTAGGACCTCACCTTTAAATAGTTCCTCAAAGGAAAATATTTAGAAGCAAGTCCCAGGGGACGCGGAGCTTGTACTCAGTGAAGTAAAGCAGAAGTGCATAATTACGATACAGCTACAACTCATAAGATCAGTATGGGCTTGAGAAAAACTTTTCCAGAAACCACTGCTGTCCTTTAAGTCTCTCCCTCATGCTAGGTCCTAGGTTCCTTCATGGATGACCCTCCAATACTGTTTCTGTTCCATGTCTGCACTAAGGTAAGAGAGGGGAAGCTGCTAATAGATCTAGTCTGCATAATTCTATAAGGTTGACTGGAGATTGGGGTGCAAGAAATAGTTTGTGTTACTGGCCCTCCTACCATGCATTCATAGTTTTTCTTATTAGGCTTCCAGGTCAGAAAATCTATTTCCATTCTTCTCCAAAATCTCAGTCTGAAACCTGGAATCCAATCTTTTCCCTTTGATGAAGCTCATCCCATAGGAACCACAAAACAGAGTGACCAGAATCCCTGACTTCCAGTATTGCTCTCCCTTTGCTTTGGAAGGCACCTCTGGCTCTCTCCTCGCTCAGCTATAAACCTTCAGCTTTTCATTGCCTCTTCAGGTTTCTATACATCCTACAATCTCCCGTTGGCATATTAAATACAGCAGGAGTTGCAAGGACACTAGGAATATTGGTTTGGGGAACTCATCAAGATTGTGCTTGTTTCTTTTAAGCATTGCTTTCTGTGTAGGAGTTATGAATAAGTCAGCACTGCTGGTTCCATTCCTCTGATGACACTATGAAGAAAAGAGTCCAGTTACAACAAAGAAGGTCCTCCTAGTGCAGAAGAGATAACAACCCTACTACTGACACATCAAACTTTAACTTAATGTTTAAATATTTTTCTCATATACAACAGATTGATGAGTTGTTGTATAGCTCTGCCTTGGTCAGTACTTACTCTTCTATGGTAAAAGAATTAGCACCTATCCAGATTGTATATAAAAGACTATGTGCTTCCTGTGTATATTGGTATATATTGTATGTATATTGAATGTAAATTGAATGTATATTGAGTGTATATTGAATGCTGATGTATGGTGTGCATTTGTATGTGTGTGTGTGGGGGGGTGTAAAGCAGATTGTAAAAATTGCTGCTGGTAGCCAAACATTGGTCTGGTCGTGAGGTCCCTAGAGGAGTGGCAGAGGTTTATAGCCCCATGGGAGAACAATGATGTCGGCCACCCAGATGCCCCAGGACTCCCAGAGACTAAATCATCAACCAAGTGGTACACATGTTTTCAGCCAAAAATGTGGCAGAGGAATGCCTTGTCAGGCATTAGTGGGTGAGTGGTCCTTGGTCAGGTGAAAGCTCAATATACGTCCCAACAAAGGGCAATCCAGGGGGGGAGGTGGGAGTGGATCAGGTGGAGGAGCATATACAGGAGCATATACTTGGAGGCAGTGGGTGGAAGGAGGGGGTTAGGAGTTTTGGGGAGGGGGAAAACCGGGAAATATTTTACTATTGAAATGTAAATGAAGATTATATTCAATAAAAATGCTGCTGGTAGAGTGTGTGTATGGAGAAGTCTCATGTTTACAGCTGTCTGGCTGTGTGAGAGTCATTAAGATACACATGTATGACCTTATCAAAAAACAAATCAACCAATAACTACATAAAGACATCTAGTGTCAGGGATGGCGACATATGCCTATAATTCCATCACCAGGGAAGGAAAGAGAGTCATGAGTTTGAGGCTAATCATATCTAGTGAATTATTTGAGAAAAATGAAAGGACATGTGGAAAGAACTTTCTATTGCCATGTTACTAGGGCACAAAAGATATAATGACATTGCAAATCCCTTCAGAGTCAGCTTCCAGACTTGCAGACTATGCCCTGGGTTCTCTTCCTCCTGCCTTTTCTCTACATATCAGGATTCTTATGGTCTTAGGTCCCTCTCCATCTCTTATAGCTTTTATGACCCTTATTCTATTTTCCTTAGTTCTACTGATTTTTCTTCTCTTATAGCTTTTATGTTCCTTATTCTATTTCCCTTAGTTCGACTGATTTTTCTTCATGATCCACAATAGACAGAGATGTCACTGTTTATTCTCTCAGGAAAATTGACCATCATATAGAATCTTTAGCGAGTGAAGAAATGTGTCCCTGGCCTTCTATGAACCATGAATGACACTGTGCTTCATGACCTACCCCTTCTCACTCTTTTATTACTCTACTGTCCTCTTTTCTCTTTCGATATTAGACTACATTTCCCCATATATGTGTGTATATACAAAATCTACATTTATTCAATAGCCCATATTCTTAGTCCTACAATTGCACCTTACCCATGATTTCACCATCCCTGACTTCAGTCACCCATTGTTGACCAAAATCCATGAATTATATTCATGTGTGTCTTCAATATTTCAAGCGAGAAAGATCATATTCACCTAATGTTCATTATACTATGTTTTCATAACTGTTCTAACTTGCTAGTTATTGTTGTCGATGCTCGCATCTACTTAACATGCAAGTTAATCTTTTTCATATTCTGTTTGTGTAGGAAATAATAGTTATGAGAGTTGATACGTACCACAGCCTGAAGTATCCACTGGAGGCCTTAGAAAATACTCCCAGTGCATAAAAGGAATCTTGTATCTACTATAGTCTCTACCAGAATGTTAAGTACTTCTGTTTTGTTCGGTGTTGAAGTCATAACTGTGATAATGGTATCATTTCTGCATATATACCATAGCTATCTTTCACCCTGCTTTTTTATTAAAATATATTTATTTATTTAATTATTGTTTGTGAATATGTGTGTATGTGGTTAGGCCTAGTGTGTGTATGTTTGTGTGTGTGTGTGTTTGTGTACAACACATTATATAACTTGACATATGACAGACATCTTTTCCTGGAAAACACAGATGCTTTTAACAATTAATTAATTAATCAATTTAATTATATCATCTTTATCACTGTGGCCAATTCTTTAATGTAGTTTTCAGAAACAATGCAAGATCCTATTAAGCAATTCATATATGTGGAACTCAGATATCTGTACTCTTACTAATTATTTATCATATTGCATAGATTCTGTTTTATAGGAAAGCTATAACTTATTTAACCTATGCTTGAACTATAGTTTAGTTTATGCATAGTTACTATGAGATACAAAGTGCCAAAAATTGATATTTTCAGGGGACAAAGGAACATTCACTCTTATTGTTTTATTATTATTATTATTGTTGTTATTATTGTTATTATTTAATCTTTTTTTACAGTCCAGTTGTTATCCCCCTCTCAGTCCTCTGACAGTTCCTCATCCCATTCCTCCTCCCCTTTCTACAGGCGGATGTCACCCCACACCCCACACCCCACCAGACCTATTCCATTCCTGGGGCCTTAAGTCTCTGGGAGGTTTCATGCTTCTTCTCTCACTGAGAGACACTCAAGGCTCAGAGGGAGAGACCTTAGATGAAAAGCCCAACAGTGGGAAGAGGGAACTTGTAGAGTCCACCTCTAGTAGAAATATAGGGCATCACGTGGGGGGATGGGGTTGCCATCCCACAGTCAAAACCTCTGTCCCAGAACTGGTTCTGCCTAACAGAACTGCAGGGACAAAAATTGAGAAGAGACTGAGGGAAAGGAGGTCTAGTGAGCAGGCCAAATTGGGATCCAGCTCAAGGGGAGACTTCAAAGCCTGACATTATTAGTGATGCTATGGTGTGCTTACAGACAGGAGCCTAGCATGTCTGCCCTACAAGAGGCCCAACAAGCAGCTAAAAAAGCCAGATGCAGATATTTACACCCAATCAATGCATAGAAGTTGGGGACCCCTGTGGTTGAATTGTTGCTATTTTTAAAAATTTTTAGAGATTATAATATATTTTACCCTTCCTTTTTCTCCTTGCAACCATACCAACTTGATATCTTCCAAATTATTGACATCCTTTTCTTCAACACTTTTCTGTGTGTGTTTCTATGTGTGTGTTTTTGTGTATGCATTTGTGTGTTTTATCAATCATATAATATTACATATGATATGTATGTTTTTAGGGCTAATTTGGACTTAGATAACCAGTATATGTGCTCTTTCATGGGAAATATTATTTCTCTCACTCTCAGCATTTCCTAATTGCCTGTAGTTCTTTAGATGAGAGTTGTAGTCTCCTGAGTTTTCCCTTTCCAGGTTAGCATGACTACTGGTGACCTACCTTGTTTAGGTCATGTTTAGACAGCCATGCTTGTCCTCTTGTCCATGTTGATCAGGACTTAAGTCCAATTAGAGAACTGATGATACTGATAAGGTATGTGTACCACAATTGCAGCCTCTGTGTCATAACATCATGCTGGTTATCACTGTGGTTCATAGACATTATAGCAACATAGGATTGTTGGTTGTTTCTGTGCTTTGGAGGCTTGAATGGCACCTCTGCTACCATGTAAGGTAGTATTTGAGGGGAAGGTTTTAACATTAGATCTAATTCTAGGCTTCTGGCCCCTGTGTCCAAAGAACATGGTATCTTTTGCAAAGGGGATGTACCTCTGTCTCCAGGTGATTGGGGGAAAGGGTTGAGGGCAATAGCAATAGCTTACAATGAATTTTGGAAGTCTCTTGGACATCCTGATCAACAATTCAAAAGAAGACTTTTCATGTCTGGTGTTGGAGTCTTTGTTAGGTAGTCTTTGAATCTTTGGAGCATTGTCAGTAACAATGGGACATTTTTATTTAAAATGTACATGCAGATTTATACATTGACTTACATATATTTTAGGTATGTTAGGTAAATAGTAATAGTATGGTTGCTTAAGAGTTTTTCAGACATTCTGTTATTTTATCCACCTTTTATCTGTATTAACGCCCTGCTCCACACTAGGTAGAGATACTTTGTTTTTCAAATTTCCCTTCAGATCACTGGTGCTCTGCTGTTATTTTTCTCTCTGTTGCTCCTACATCCAGTCCAGAAATGATCCCTTTTTACTTTATGAGTTTCTGCAGTTACTGCAGGTTATGTACTCACATCTAAAGATATGGAGTTGGACCCTCAGCTGAGAGAGAACATACAACAGTTGTCTGTCTGGATGTGGGATACCTCACTCCAAACTATCTTTACTAGGGAACATTCATTTTATGATTTCTTACATTTTCAAGCTTCTTTGAGAGATATTTTACTAACAATCACACTAGTGTGTCTTTATTTTACTACACCTCTGCCAATTTTGCAAGATAGAAAGATAATTGTTACTTTGTTTTATATTTCTATGGTTCTACGTGAGGATGAATTGATTCTTTACATGATCAGTTCTTTTGTCATTATATTTCTTCTGTGACTTGCTTGTTAAAAGTTCTTTTCCCATGTAGGGAAAATACATCAGCCTATAAATTGTTTGCCTTGGCAGCATAAAGACTTGAGTTAAACTAGAAAACATTAAAGTTTATGCCAGGTGTTGTGACACGGACTTGTAGTCCCAGTACTGTGGAGGGAGAAATCAAAATATCCCTGGTATATTCTAGCTGGAACTGGCCAAGTAGATAAGGCTGACTGGCAAGTGAATCCCAGGAATCTGCCTTGTTCTGCATCCTCTATGCTGGGCTTACAAGTGTGTGCCACCATGCCTGAACTATTTATTTGCACTCTGCAGATGTAACTCAAGCCCTTGTACGTACAAAGCAAGCACTCTACCAATTTGCCTCATTTTTGTATCTTTTCTAATGAAGAACTCTTTTAGTCTTGATTTTTCAAAGCCCTTTAATAAATAACTAGATTTTCGATAAAGTATTTAATCAGTCATTCACGATCAAGCTGCTGTGTGATACAACATAGCAATCTTAATTTAATTGTTGTGCTTTTCAATACCCTAAGAAGATCCTTTCACATTCAAATATTACAAAAATATTTATTTTTTGATCATTCATAGGGTGCTTTATTCTGTTTTGTTTTATATCCGTCTAAGTTTTGGAGAATAGTAGATTTTAAGAAATTTTTGTTTCTAATCAGATAGTTATTTTTAAATTATTTCCCTCTTGATTTAATAATCATTTATAATTTTTCTTTTTTCATTCATTCCCAAACTCTTTTTCTCCAATAATTTATTTTTGCCCACTTTACATCCCAGTCCCACCCTTACAAATTCTTCCCCTCATTGCCCCCTCCCTTTCTCCTTAAAGAAGGAGAAGTTGACCTTGGGTACCACCCCACCCTGGGACATCTAGTCCCAGCAGGACTAGGCATATCCTTTCCCACTTAGATCTAACCAGGCAGTCCAGGTAGGAGGAAGGGAATTGAATGGCAGGAAACAGAGATTGAGGCAGCCCAGGATCCACTTGTTATGGGTCACACAAGAAGATCAAGTTGCACATTTGCAACAAATGTCTAGGCGTGCCTAAATCCAGCCCATGTGCATATTCATTGGTTGGTGGCCCAGCCTCTGTGAGCCTCCATGCTCCCAGATTAGTTGACTCTGTGGGTCTTCTTAAGGTGTCCTTGACCTGTCTGGCTTGCTCAACTCTATTCCCCATCCTTCCAATAGATTCCCCATGCCCCATCTTTCGTTTTGCTGTGAGTCCTTGCATCTGCCTCCATCTGATGCTGGATGTAGCCTCTCATGAGGCAGTTATGTTAGGTTTCTGTCTTCAAGCATAGCAGAGTATCATTAATAGTGCAAGGGGTTGTCTTTCTCATGTGGGATTGGTCTCAAGTTGGGGCAGTCATTGGTTAGGCAATCCCTCAGTCTCTGCTCCATCTTTATCTCTGTACATCTTATAGGCAAGAACACTTTTAGGTTACAGTTTTGTGTATAAATTCATGTCTTTCTCCCTCCTCTGGCTATAAGAGGTGGCCACTTCATTCTCTATATCCCCCTCAAGTAGGAATCCCAGCTAGGCTCACCTCCATAAACTCCTTGGATCCTAACCCCAGTCCCAGGCCTCTAGCTACTCCTAGAGATACCCACCACAGATTTCTATTCTCAATCTCAACCCTCCCCATTGCAGCTGATCAATATTCCCATTCCCTTCCTTGCCCAGTCTCCTTCCCAGTTCCTTCCCTCTACCTCTGAGGATTATCTTGTTTCCACTTTAATGAAGATTCTCCCTTGGGAACTCATTATTTTCTTTGTGTCTGTGGATTATAGCATGGTTATCCGGCACTTTATTGGTTAATGTTTACTTACAAGTTAGAACATGCTATATGTGTCATTTTGGGCCGTGGATGGCCCACTCAGGATGATATATTCTAGTTTTATCCATTTGCCTTCAAATTTCCTGATGTGCTTGTTTTTAATAGCTGAGTAGGATTCCATTGTATACATGATCCACATTTTTTTTTCTGTTGAGGAACATTTGGGTTTTTTTCCAGTTTCTGGCTATTATGAATCAAATATCTGTGAACATAGTTGAGTAAGTGTCCCTGTGGTATAGTGGGGCATCTTTTGGCTATACTTTAAAGTATATGAGCTTTACTCAGGAGTAATAAAGTCTTGAGGTAATACTATCCCTAGTTTACTGAGACACTGCCAAATTGATTTCCAGAGTACTTGTACAAGTTTGCACCCCCACTAGCAATGAAATAGTGTTCCCCTTGCTCCACAACCTCCAGCATGTTCTGTCACTTGAGTTTTGACCTTAGCCATTCTTATGGGTGTTAGATGGAATCTCAGAGTCATCTGATCAGCATTTTCATTATGACTAAGGATGAGGAACATTTCTTTAGTTGCTTCTTGGCCATTTGAGATACCTCTGTTGAGAATTCTGTTTAGCTCTGTACCCAATTTTATTTATTTTTTTTATTATTTTCTATGTTTTTTTATTTACATTCCAAATGATTTCCCCTTTCCCATTTCCTCCCTCCCTGAAAGTCCCATAAGCCCCCTTCCCTCCCTCTGTTTCCCATTCAATCCCCTCTTGCTTCTCTGCCCTGGTATTCCCCTACATCCAGTCTTTCCAGGACCAGGGGTCTCTCCTTCCATCTTCTTGGAAATCTGTTGATATGTGAATTGCATCTTGGGTATTCCGAGATTCTGGGTTAATATCCCTTTATCAGTGACTGCTTACCATATGTATTCTTTTGTGATTGGGTTACCTCACTAAGGATAATATTTTCCATTTCTGACCATTTGCCTAAGAATTTTGTGAATTCATTGTTTATAATTGCAGAGTAGTATTCCATTTTGGGGATTTGGTTTGTTGGTGTCTAACTTCTTGAGTTCTTTATATATTTGTAAATTGGTCCTCTGTTGGATGCAGGGTTGATAAAAATCTTTTCCCAATTTATAGGCTGCCGTTTTGTCCTATTGACTGTATTCTGTATCTTGCAGAAGACTTTCTGTTTCATGAGTTTCCATTTGTCAGCTGTTGATCTCAGAACCTGAGTCATGAAGTTTTCTCCTCTACCAATATGTTCAAGGATGTTTCCGACTTTTTTTTTTTTTTTAGATTTAGTTTATCCAGGGTTATGTTGAGGTGAGGTCTTTGATCTACTTGTGTTTGAGTTTTGTGCAGGGTGACAAATATTGATCTATTTCCATTCCTCTACGTGTAGACATCTATTGAGACCAGCACCATTTGTTGAAGATGGTTTCTTTTTTCCACTGTATGGTTTGGGCTTCTTTATTAAAAATTCAAGCATCTATAGGTATATAGGTTTATTTCTGGGCGCTCTATTTGATTCCTTTGAATAACATTTCTGTTTCTGTACCAATACTGTACAGTTTTTTATTACTATTGCTCTGTAATACAACTTGAGTTCATAGATAGTGATACCTACAGAAGTTCTTTTATAATACAGGATTGTTTTGACTATCCTGAGGTTTTTATTTTTCTATACAATGTAGAGAATTGCTCTTTCAATATCTGTAAAATATTGTGTTGGAATTTTGATGGTAATTTTATTAAAGCAGTAGATTGCCTTGGGTAAGATGACCATTTTCACTATATCAATCCTACCAATCCATGAGCATTATCCCCAAACTATTCTTGAGTTTGATTGTGAATTTTCTATTAATTTCACTGAGATATTGTTACCTGAACTACTATGATGTAAATAAATTTCTTTAATAATGCCTTAATATTTGATGTACTAACACTCTGCACACATTGCACAGCTCAATGTCTCCTTTATAGTCTGTGTACATGCTTTGGAAATCCATTTTTAGACTTAGTTTATACTGTGTTTGATATGTGCTGAATGCCACTTTTATCTAGCATCTCCCTCAAAAATTCTCTTGTAGTACTGTCATAATCAGGTTATTATTTCACAGACACCTTTCCACATATGTCACAAATGCAATTCATATTTTCTTCATTATTTCTGAACAATTGTATCATGCATCTTAACAATTAAAGTTGGTTTTTCTTTTTTAATATATGAATTTTAACCCTCTGTCAAAACTAGCCAGAGAGACTTTAATTTTTTTCCTAATGTCTCTGAATAGTTTTGTCTGCATTTATGTTTGTGCACCATGTGTGTGCCTAATGCTTTCAGAGACCAATAGAGGGAATCATATTCTCTCAAACAAAAGTTAAAGGCATTTATAAGTTGTCATGCAGGTGCTGAGAATCGAATCTAGGTGTTCTGGAAGAGCAAAGGGTTCTCGTACAATCAGAGTCATATTTCCAGCCCTCCCAGGAGGATTTAAACTATATTGCATTTTTATCTATTTAAAAATCAGCAGTAGTCTTAATTTAAAAAACAGCAGTGGTTATAAGAAGTATTTGGAGGATGGGGGATGATTAATATATATGATTATTTTTTTTCTAATCATTAACAATTAGAATAAAAATAATCATATATATTAATCAGAACATGTTAGACAGAAAAATATAAAATCTTAGAACTACCCAATTACACATCAGTTTTTACACAAGCCTCTTCTATATGACTGAAGGTCATGAACTTAATCATACTGTGTTCTTATTGTTTCTGATAAACAGGTAAATACAAAAATATCTCAATGGGAAGAAAAAATCAGACCTTTGTAGATGAGTTTTTGTTACTGGGCCTTTCACAAGATGCACAGACTCAGATACTACTATTTGTTCTTTTCTTCATCGTTTACATTCTGACTGTACTTGGAAACCTGCTCATCATTATCCTCATCCTCATGGATTCTCAACTCCACACCCCCATGTACTTTTTTCTTAGAAACCTCTCTTTTGCTGATCTCTGTCTTTCAAGTAGCATTGTTCCTCAAGTTTTGTCCCACTTCCTGGTTAAAAGGAAAAGTATTTCCTTTTGGGGCTCTGTGACACAGGTAGTTGCCTCCCTTCTGATTGGTTGTACAGAGTGTGCACTGCTAGCAGTGATGTCCTATGACCGCTATGTGGCTGTGTGCAAGCCACTGCATTACTCCACCATCATGACCCAACAACTGTGCTTGCAGTTGGCTCTAGGGTCCTGGGCCAGTGGGCTCCTAGTATCTTTGGTTGATACTGCTGTTGCTTTCCATCTTCCCTATCAAGGGAAGAACATAGTCAGCCATTACTTTTGTGAACTTCCTGCCCTCCTGAAGCTGGCTTCAGCAGATACTTACAGCACAGAAATGGCCATCTTTGCAATGGGTGTGGTAATCCTCCTAGCACCTGTCTCCCTCATCCTCATTTCCTATTGGAACATCATCTCCACTGTGATACAGATGCAGTCTGGGGAGGGAAGACTCAAGGTGTTCTCAACTTGTGGATCTCACCTTGTTGTTGTTGTCCTCTTCTATGGGTCTGCAATATTTAACTATATGCAGCCAAACACCAAATCCACGAAGAAACAGATTAAGATAATGTCTGTATTCTATGCAGTGGTGACTCCAATGCTAAACCCTATAATTTATAGTCTTCGGAACAAGAATGTCAAAAGTGCCTTCAGGAGACTAGCTGCAAGAATGGCCTTCTTTCAGAAGCAGTGACCTATGGGTCTAGATTTTATCACCATGGCAATATCTTTCAAAATGGAGCAGGATTTTGCTAGGCAATTATGAAGTAAGTCATTTTAGGAAGAATTGTGAAACAGAAGAACACCTTGAAGAAATGGTGACCACTCCAAGCCAGAGCAAAAACATAAGTGATAAAGGTCTAAAACTGGGTTGTCTTTTGATTATGAGAGGTGAAATGAACTATTTTAATGAATGCATAGTTAATTAATCTGTCTTGTACCCAATTTAGGTATAAACATAGCCAAATCTGCTGGCACATGCCTCAAATCCCAGTGTGCTGACTAGTTTTATGTCATTGGCAACTTGGCATGGTTCTATTCATCTGAAGGGAGGGAAACTCAATTGAGAAATTGCCACTGTAATGACTGGATGTAGACAAACCTGTAGAGAATTCTCTTACTTAGGAATATGGAATGGCCCATCCCATTGTGTGGACACTCCCTGGATTGGTGGTCCTAGAATCTATAAAGCAGCAGGCTGAGCAAGCCACAAATAGCAAGTCCATAAGCAGTACCCCTCCAGAGCTTCTGCATCAGCTCCTGTCCATTTCGAGTTCTATAAAAGTGTAACGAGTTCTTCTGAGCTCATTTATAGGCATGAGTGAAGCATTACTTTGGGGAGTCTAGGTGGCCCCCAAACCATCACAGCACTAAAATGTCTGACCTAGGATAGATTATTTCCTTATAGCTGCATAGATCGGAGTCCCCAGCTCCACCCTTCAATTTACCTTCTGCATACTGTGTTTATGGTCTTTTTACCTCACAAGACCACTGAAACCACATGTAGTTTAGCAGAAGTACACACAACTGAGAGGACAGTATAAGCAAGAGTGCCTGGGATCTCCAATCTAAGATGTTGCTCCTCTTTATCTGATCAGGGAATGGCAACATTCCTGAACTTGAGTGTTGTTTGCCAGTAGTCACAGCTGCTCTGCTACAATTTCCTATGACTGTTGTCCTGGAAAGATGTTGTTCTACAAATAATTAGTGATGCAGATCTTTCTTTGATTGGTTTCCAATGAATTTCCACTGTCTAGCCCAGAACCTGCCACAAATTAGGGTCTCAATAAAAATATGAATAAGTTGGAGCTCTTATGAAAACTGTTGGCTTGAATCAAGATTTTTCTGTGTCTTTATCTAAATAAATACAGTCAGGTCAGTCCAAAAGAGATGGATTTCATGAAAATAGAAAAGAATACAGTTTATAATAAAGAATCCAAAGCATCTTAAAGTCCCACAGACTTCAGGGTCCTTTACCTTGATAATGACATTTGTGTGTTTCAAGAAACCTCATCAAGTTGTGCCCCAATTATCTAAACCATGAGGTCCTTGAGACCTAAAAATAAGCCTCAGGCACATTTCAAGTCTGTCAGAGGTCTTAGGTTATCTGGTTAGAAACTTCACACACAGACAAGCCCCATAACTTTTTCATATTGTGCACTTTAATTCACTACCCAATGCTGTTTACTTACAACAATTACTAGTTGGAATTTTAAATTTTCTCCAGCTTGTTAAATACAAAATTTTTAAAGATTTTTCCTCTCATAAAATATGGAAATCACCCCTAATTTTATAAAATATTATTCCATATCCTTTGTGTATCTTGTTAATGATATTCTAAATCTTGAAACACTGAGATGATGAGCCGGTGGTGAACAAGCATGAAGGGAATGAACTTGAAGGCTAGCTTTCCAACTTTTTTCTCTTAAGAAATGTGGGAATAGTAATCTCTATCTTAAGTGTTTCAGTGGTGATTAAATGAGACAGAGATTCTGTTATTATTGAGAAAGTAGTGCACACACACATACACACACATTCTCTCTCTCTCTCTCTCTCTCTCTCTCTCTCTCTCTCTCTCTCTCTCTCTCTCTCGTCTCATCTTCTTTTACCTTAGTCATCTCCTGGCTTACATCTAAAGTCACCTGTGGAAAGCAATTTCCAATTTACTAATTTGACTTCCAAGCACCAATCATGACCATATCATTAGGACCACCGAGCATTCCTTCCCTGAGCTAAGTTCCTGCCCTTGTGTCCCCACACCTATTACATGTCCTCTTATTTCAAGTCCCAGGCTGATCTTCCCTTCTTAAGTCATCTGTATTTTGACCTGGAGCCAGGACACCTTTCCCTCTTACAATCTTCCCTCTCACTGTGTCATAGCATTACTCAACATCTACCCAGAATCAACACACATTTCACATCCATCCCTAGACCTTCCTAAACTTCAGACCACAAAATATAGATGGCTAGTGATTGGGGTGTCACAAGTCATATCACCTGAAGCAAGCCAACACTCCCATTCAAAGGAAAGCACATCTGGTTTTTGTTGTTCCAGGTAAATAAAGGAAAACAGAAAGTAGGGAAAGTTAGGGTTTGAGTCAGTTTTTCTAGAGCAGGAAAGGATCAGCTCCACAGGATGCCCCCCACAGAAGATCCAGATGAATGGCTGGCAGCTGTGTGACAGTGATCAGGGTATTAAGAATGGCTAGGCCAGGGATGTGTCTAATCCTGTAGTGGCCTGATGTCCTAGGGAAGGAGGATACTGGAAGGTGAGGTAGAGGTGGGAGGGTATGGGAGGGGGTAGGGGTGGGCATGAGGAGAGCACCCTCTCAGAGGCAAAGGGAGAGGAGAGAAAGTGAAGAACTCTGGTAGGGGGTCCTGGAAGGAGGGCAACATTTGGAATATAAATAAATAAATAAAATACTTTAGTTTTTTTTTTTAAAAGAAAGATCATAAGAACAGCGAAGAATTGACTTTGGCCCGTGTGTGTTCGGGGGCAGAAGGATAGTTCTGGGTTACTTCTTGCATATCTGTGCATGTCCACAAGGGTGTGCCTGTGTTTTAAGGGTTAAGTGAGGGCAGAGATTCCTAATTGCTGTGATATTCAGCAAGCCCACCTGTGGAGCTGGGCAAGATGTTTCCTTGATTTGTCTCTGGGACCTGTCATGAGTGAAGGGAGTTCCAGACCTAAGTAGTGCTCACAAGTGCCTCCAAGTCGCTCTGGTGGGGACTCGGGTGCTCTGAGTTTGGGATCCCACTAAATGGGTCCAGGTAGAGCTTGAAGGTCCAGGCTTCTAGCTCTGTCCTGTCCAGAAAGCAAGTGCAGGCCAGAGTAGGGAGAGGGAGCCTGTGAGAGCACCAGGTGAAGAGGTTCAGTGAGCTGCAGAGCAGCTGCTTTTAGATAAGCGGCTGTAGTGCCTGGAGTTTAATTTCACTGCTGTTCCTATCCTCTGTGGCTCTGTAGTGATGCAGTCTCCAGGTGCCTGTCATGGTAGAAACATCTCTGACATGATGGTTAAGGAATGGCTACCATGGCATTTCATAATTGGTGCCTTACAAAAATATCAAGTGTCACTGGATTGGTTACCAGGGAAAGGAAGTTGAACTTTTTTTCTATTGTTTATTTTTTGAGATGATCATAAAATTATGTCAGTTTCCCCTTCACTTTTCTCCCTACAAACCCGCCATTGAATCGTACCCCGCCCACCGGCTAACTTTTAAGTATACTCCTTCCTTTTCTTCAATTGTTGTTATCTACATATTTTTCTCTAAATACGAAACTACAACTTCTTTGGTTGTAGCAGTGAGTTTTTAGCTACACTGCTTTGGCTCTGGGCAGGAACACAGCATGCATGCACTTGTCCAGGAACTATCTGGATTCACCAATGGAACACACACACACACACACACACACACACACACACACACACACCAGTTAGTTTTAAATTGCTTTGAACACCTCAAAAGTTTGGATCTCCTCAAACTTCCCCTACTACCCCAGGTTCAATCAGGGAAGTGGCCAGTGACCACCCACACCAATTCTCATATGGCTGGTTGGCTTTCTCTCTTGCAGGTCCTGTGTCCCATCCTTCTCCCCTGAGTCATGATGATTCTCTACCTTTTCCCAGTTCCTAGCCAGGGCAAATCTAAAACTCATTGGTCTCTGACAGCTTTATTGATCAATCAAAAATCAGTTGGGGACAAGGACCTTCAGTGTTTGGACACACAGATTCCCAATTAAATCAAAGCATTAGAAACAATCCTCAACATTTGGTTTGTGTGTATGTACATTTTCAGGGCTTATCATATGGTATTGGATAATTAGTTTGTGTGTTCTTCCCTGGGCAAGACTATTTCCCAAGTTTTACTTCCCCAGACATTTCTTAGTCATTCCCAGAAAAGTCAAAACTTCCAGATTATTTCAAATACTCTGTTTTTAAAAATTTCTGTCTTTTGGGAGACTAATTTCTCAATTACCCCACCTATGACCAATTTGATTACACCACTATCCCCTTTCAAAGTTATTATTCTTTACATTTAACAATTTTGCAAGTTTCTCTTGGCCATAAAATCCATCCAGTTTTGTCAGCTGGTTGCATTTATATAGCCAAATAATTGTTACCTACATGTACCTGGTTCTTCTCAGGCAGAAGCACTGGCTTAACTGGGCTCTAGGTCAAGTCTCTCCATCATCTCAGAGGCCATTTATTCAATGTAGTTTTGTTTGTTGAGACAAATTTTTCATGGTTTAAGAAACCATGAACTAAATATATGTAGTTGCATGCACAGGTGAATGTACCCAGCCTAATACAAAACACAACACATATGTTATAATTTAAAGAAAAAATATTTTATAATTAAAAAAAGAAACCCTGAGTTTCTTTTTCTTAGATATTTATTTGTTTTTATTTTATAGTTGGAGGAGTATTTTGTGTACATGTAGGTGTATGCTATCAAACACTGAAACATCTCTACAGCTCTAAACCTTGACCTTCTGATCTCTGCCTCCACCTTTCCAGAGCGGGAATTGGGGATAGCACCCCCACACCCTATTGATGCAGTGCTAAAGGAATGAACCTGGGTCTTTGGCTTGCTATCCAAGCACACTACCAACTGAGCTACATCCTCAACAGAGAGGGCTTTATTAAATATTGCAGTTTAATACTGTTGCTTTCTGCTATTCTAACATTCATTACATACACTGTTAATGGCTTGAACTGTAGTGTCAGGGAAACGTTAGTGATCCCTAAAAAAACAGACAGGAGCCAATCTGATGCATCTCACAGCAGGGCATTTATTCAAGCTAGCTTGTCTACCTGGCAGGGTGATGGAGATTGGCCAACTGAGATAATCTATATGCAAACACAAACAGAATATTTTAAAGCATATGTCATTATTGCTTCACACATTTCTCAGAATCCACATTTTGCCAAGTTCTATAAAATTCCACATGCTTTGCTGGAGACTCTGATCTGTCTTACTATCTCTTAGAAATTTGTCAATGAGGATATGTTTTTGGTGACGATCCATCCTATTTACAAAACCTTGTAAGTCTATGCCACCAACCCCTCACCCTTTACTCACCTCTTGTGAGTGACATCTGTCAATATAAACTTTGGAGAAGCTTTCCTCTGTGACAGTCACCATGGAGCAGCCTCAGGCTGTTTGGTAATGAGTGACTCCAGGAGAGCCCTAAATTTTTGCATTGACTATGCCAGTTATTCCAGATAAGTACTAGGTAGTTCTGAGTCAGTCATTGCAGAGACACTCTGGGCTAGGCTTTTTTCCATCCCATTTTCTAGTAGACTCTGTGTTGTGCCACTGTCAAGTTCTGCAAGACACTTTGTTTCAGAACTGTGCTAGTCACCTCAGGCAAATCTTGTGCACTGGTTGGGCCAGTTCTTGTAAACAGTCTCTGAACTATGAAGTGCACATCACTCCATAATGAAAGAAGATATGCATTATGCATAAGGTCCACTTGGAATGTCATTTACCAGATACTTATCACATTTCTGGGACTGAGTATTTAGTAGTAAATGGCAACCAGTTAATGGAATATAAACTTTAAAATAGAAAACAAACAGAAAGGAATCTTATAAAATATGAAATTACAATTGCAATAAATATGTAATGAGGAGAAAATGATACAACAACAAAAGCAGTATTTGCTTTTTTTTTCTTTTCTCTAGACAAAATATGAGCATTAGGGAATGATGGCAAAATTTATGGGTCTTTGTGAATCAGCTGAATGTATATGAAGATTGGCAATTAAGATGCCTTTAAGAATTCAAGAGTCGGTGTATTGTCTTAATCACATCAACAAGGGCACTGTATCTATTGAGAAGGGAGGAAACAGAACTGTCACTCTTCTATGTAAGTGTTTGTGTGGTACTGAATCCACTGAGAAAATAAACATATCATGAAAAGTATTGTTCTAGGAAGGAAAATACTTACTTCTTTTTATGTGTTAGGATGTTTTATTGCTATTGAGACATGCCTATCATTTGAAGGTGAGTTTGAATATGCTTAATTTAAAATAAATTATGAGAGTATCCATAGAAAACTCAAAGAGGTGGATAGGCATTGAATTAGGAGAAGTTATCTCACCCAGTCTCCTGGATTTAAAGTTTCAGTGATTGTCATTTTTTTTAAAAGTGTTTTTGTTTGTGTTTTGGTTAACATGTTTGTATTTTTTTCCTTAACTCAAAGCCATAGATGGTGGAGATTCCTGAAGGGATGTTTGTAGAGATGATAACTGATACACTTCCTCTTCAATCCTCTTTGTCCAATCTTTCTTTATTCTGGAGAAATCTACAGAATCATATCATGAAATATGATCATATTCACTCTTATTTCTCTAGCTTTCTACATGTGCCTCACAACATGTTCTTTTTCCAATTTAAGTTTTTAGTTTGATTTTTGAAAACCCAGTAAGTGCAATCAGTGCTGCCTATATGTGTACAGGTATGGGCCATTCACAGAGAATGGAAAACCTACCAGTGGGAGCAACTTTAATAAAGGAATGATGCCCTTTCTTTCAGCAGCTATCAGCTACCAAGACATTTTCATTAAGGAGCAGGGCCTGGAATGGGACATCCATTCCCATGCTGGGATTTTGATTGTCTCGACCTTGTCCAGGTCTTGTCTGTTAATCAATTTATCTGGTATGATTTCATTAGTGCAATGGTCATGCCATGTCCCGAAGGTAGGCTTTTACAGCATTCCATCCCACCTCCAGGTCTTACATTCTTTCTCTGTGTCAATTCCATAAACTGAATCCTCTCTTCTAGAAATTTTAATTTTTTTCTTTGTTTATTGAATATATTCTTCATTTACATTTCAAATGTTATACCCCTTCCCGGTTTCCCCCCTCCCCGAAAACCCCCAACCCATCCTCCCACCCCCTGCCTCCAAGAATATGCTCCTCCACCCAACCAAATCCCATGACCCCCACTCGATTTCCCCACACTGGGGCCTCTATTGAGCCTTCACAACTCAAAGACCTCTCCTCCCACTGATGCCCTACAAGGCATTCCTCTGCCAATCTTTTGGCTGGAATCACAAATACCCCTTGGTTGATGGTTTAGTACCTGGGAGCCCTGGGGCTTCTGGTTGGTCGACATTGTCGTTCTTCCCATGGGGCTGCAAACTGCCCCTCTGCTCCTCCAGCTTGCTCTCCAACTCCTCCATAGTCCAGTGGTTGACTGCTAGTATTCACCTCTGTATCTGGAAGGCCCTTGCAGGGCCCCTCCAAAAGACAACCATAAATGGCTCCTTTTGGTAGACACTTATCATCCATAGTAGTTTCAGGGTTTGGTGACGGTTTATAGGATGAATCCCCCAGTAGGACAGTCTCTGGGTGGCCTTTTCTTCAGTGTCTGCTTCACTCTTTGTCTCCATAGTTGTTCCAGTGATTATTTTGTTCCCTTTCTCAGAGGAACCAGATCACCCCCACTTTGTTCTACCTTATTCTTGAGCTTCGTGTGGTCTGTGAATTGTAACATGTTTAAGAGCACACATAGTATGCATTCACAGATAGAAATGTTAATTTTAATAATCAAGGTAGCATACATTTATCATTTGAAAATTCACCACATCTCTAAAGTTGGCACAAGCTTTACTTTCAGATTTTCTGATACCTAGAGAAGAATGTCCTTGAGTCTTTAAAATGACTCTGAGCCTGAGGTACCTGGAAGAATGCTCTCTCTTCTTTACTTCATAGACAGGTATTCTATTATATGATCCATGGTAAGGACAAAGGTATGCTTATGCCTTATTGTTGCCTGGAGGAACAGGCTGATGACAGGATTTCATATCATATCAAAGCTTTGCTTCATACACTCTCCTCTCTATTGTATTGGCTTTACTTAATTATTCCAGTATTAATCAAGTCATCTTCTTGACTTTCTGACTTGAGAATCAATATGTGGTGATTATGGCTGGGTCCCACAGCAATTATGTTCCTTTTACTTTTAGGGGCATGTGTTCTAAACAGACAGAGAAGACCTAAGAAGAAAAATCATGTAAAAGCCCAATCTTTTACATAGTTTGTGTATCTTCTCCAGGCTTTCATGATACCTTAGTTGTGTTGCAAGAACTGGTTTTTCTCCTGATTCATCCCTCATCTTTGGAGTGGCAAAATTACCCCATGTACAATCACTGCCCACGAACTTGTCTCCAAAGGTTATTTTGAATTAATTTATTCTCATACCACTTCAATTCAGTGTCATTTTTAAAAGCTGGAATATCTCATTCATTTGTCATTTTTTATACTATAAAAATCAAGTGAGGGGCAGAGTTATCACTCATTGTACACATCTGAGTATCTGAGTTCAAAACTCAAGCACCATTAGTAAAATCCAGACAGGGCCACAAGGGCATGTAACCCAAAATGACTGGAAAGCAAAGTCCTGCAGGTCTGAGGAGCTTACTAGCCAGCCAGTCTATCCAAAATGCTGCTTCTGATTCAATGAGAGATCCTGTATCACAGGAGAGAGAGAGAGAGGGAGAGAGAGAGAGAGAGAGAGAGAGAGAGAGAGAGAGAGAGAGAGAGAGTCATAGAGGAAGATATTTAATGACCTCTTCTCCTCTCTAAATATATGTAGTTGCATGCACAGGTGAATGTACCCAATCCAATACAAAACACAACACATATGTTATAATTTAAAGATTTTATTGTCCAAAGTAATGATATATTCAACATTGTGTTAATTATCATTTCAGTCTTGCATTTTGAGTCTGCATGGATATTCTTTATACAATCATTTGAAATACTGCCTATATCTTAGGCTCCACCCAGAGCTATGGGACAACCCTTGATGGATTTGGGTTTGGCTTCTGGGATATGGTATTCATTTTCATCATGTTTCACTAGTTTAGACTATTACACTCATCTGCCTCAACATTTAATGTTCTAGTGGACAAATTGAAATTTTCATTCTATGTTTTGTTGAGCGTGTTAAATATCTATGGCTTCATTTATCTGCCTGTCTAGTCTATGTGTATTATGTAACTTAGCATCAAGTGCTATTATGTCAATACTTTGGATTCGAAGTTCTATACTTTTTAACTGACTTTAACTCTATTCATATCCTCTTAGTGTTTTTTGTAGTTCTGTGGAATATTAACATTTTGATATACTTAAACAGAATAAAGTTTTAGTTTCCAAAGAAGTAAGAGGTACTTCAAGAAAAACCAGATTGGTAAACATCAAAAAAAAATAATAAACCCAAATTTCTTAACATCAATGGATTCAATTCCCCAATAAAAATGCATAGAGTAACAGATTGGACACATAAACAGGACCCAGAATTTTGCTGCATACAGAAAACACACCTCAGTGTCAAAAAAACAGTACCACAGTGTAAAAGGCTAGAAAACAATTTTCCAAGCAAATGGTTCCATGAAATGAGCTCCAGTAGCCAATCTAATATCAGATAAAATTAATTTTTAATCAAAATCATCAATAAAGACACGGAAGCACACTTCATACACATCAAAGGAAAAAAAATATACCAAGAACTCTCAATACTGAACATCTATACTTCAAGTGCAAGGGTACCCTGATTTGTAAATGACACATTACTAAAGCTCAAACAAACATTGCACCTCACACAGCAATTGTGGGTGACTTCAACACTCCACTCTCCTCATTGGACAGATCAGAGAAGCACAAACTAAACAGAGACACAGTGAAACTAGCAGAAATTTTGGAACAAATGGATTTAAAAGATATCTACAGAACATTTCATCCTAAATCAAAAGAATATACCCTCAACGATATAAGACCTCAACAGGTATAAGAAGACTGAAATCATCTATGCCTCCTATCAGATCACTATGGAGTAAGGGCGGTCTTCAATAGCAACATAAACAAAAGAAAGCCCACATACACATGGAAGCTGAACAATGCTCTACTCAATGATACCTTGGTCAAGGAAGAAATAAGGAAAGAAATCAAAGACTTTTCAAAATTTAATGAAAATGAAGGCACAACATACCCAAATTTATGGGACACAATGAAAGCAGTGCTAAGAAGAAAACTCATAGCTCTCAGTGCCTCCAAAAGGACGCTGGAGAGAACATATACTAGCACCTTAACAGCACACCTAAAAGCTTTAGAACAGAAAGAAGCTAATACACCTAAGATGAGTAGAAATCAGGAAATAATCAAACTCAGGACTGAAATCAACCAAGTAGAAACCAAAAGAACTATACAAAGAATCAACAAAACCAGCAGCTGGTTCTTTGAGAAAATCAACAAGATAGATAAACCTCTAGCCAGACTAAAAAAAGGGCAATGAGACAGTACCCAAATTAACAAAATCAGAAATAAAAAGGGAGATATAACAACAGAAACTGAGGAAATTTAAAAAATCATCAGATCCTACTACAAAAGCCTATACTTAACACAACTGGCAAATCTGGATGAAATGGACTACTTTCTGGACAGATAACAAATATCAAAGTTAAATCAGGATCAGATCATCTAAACAGTCCCGTAACCCCTAAGAAACAGAAGCAGTCATTGAAAGACTACCAATCAAAAAAGCACAGGACCAGATGGTTTTAGGGCAGAATTCTATCAAACCTTCAATGAAGACCTAACACCAATACTCCTCAAACGATTCCACCAAATAGAAACAGGAGGAACACAACCCAGCTTGTTCTATGAAGCCACAATTTCGCTGATACCAAAAACACACAAAGATCTAACAAAGAAAGAGAACTTCAGACAAATTTCCCTTATGAATATCGATGCAAAAATACTCAATAAAATTCTTGCCAATGGAATCCAAGAACACATCAAAATGATCATTCACCACGATCAAGTTGGCTTCATTCCAGGGATGCAGGGATGCTTCAATATACGGAAATCCATCAAAGTAATCCACTACACAAACAAACTCAAAGAAAAAAGACACATGGTCATTTCATTAGATGCTGAAAAAGCATTGGACAAAATTCAGCATCCGTTCATGCTGAAAGTCTTGGAAAGATCAGGAATTCAAGACTCATACCTAAACATAGTGAAAGCAATATACAGCAAACTAGTTGCCAAGATCAAACTAAATGGAGAGAAACTTGAAGCAATCCCACTAAAATTAGGGACTAGACAAGGCTTCCCTCTTTCTCCATATTTATTCAATAGAGTACTCGAAGTTCTAGCTAGAGCAATTAGACAACAAAAAGAGGTCAAAGGGATACAAATCGGAAAGGATGAAGTCAAATTATCATTATTTGCAGACAATATGATAGTATACTTAAGCGACCAAAAGAACTCCACCAGAGAACTTCTACAGCTGATAAACAACTTCAGAAAAGTGGTCAGATATAAAATCAACTCAAGAAAATCAGTAGCCTTCCTTTTTTTTCTTTTTTTTATTTTCTAAGTTTTTTTTATTTACATTCCAAATCATTTCCCCTTTCCTGCTTCCACCCTCCCTGAAAGTCCCATAAGCCCCCTTCCCTCCCTCGTTTCCCCATTCAACCCCCTCTCGTTTCTCTGTCCTGGCGTTCCCCTACATCCAGTCTTTCCAGGACCAGGGGTCTCTCCTTCCATCTTCTTAGAAATCTATTGATATGCGAATTGTGTCTAGGGTATTCTGAGATTCTGGGTTAATATCCCCTTATCAGTGAGTGCATACCATGTGTGTTCTATTGTGATTGGGTTACCTCACTAAGGATGATATTTTCAAGTTCTGACCATTTGCCTAGGAATTTCGTGAATTCATTGTTTTTAATTGCAGAATAGTATTCCATTGTGTAAATATACCACATCTTCTGAATCCATTCCTCTGTTGAGGGACATCTGGGTTCTTTCCAGCTTCTGGCTATTATAAATAAGGCTGCTATGAACATAGTGGAGCATGTGTCCTTATTGCATGCAGGTAAAGCCTCTGGGTATATGCCCAGGAGTGGTATAGCTGGATCCTCCGGGAGTGTCATGCCCAGTTTTCGAGGAACCGCCAGACTGCTTTCCAGAGTGGTTGTACCAGCTTGCAATTCCACCAGCAGTGGAGGAGTGTTCTTCTTTCTCCACATCCTCGCCAACAACTGCTGTCTCCTGTGTTTTTGATCTTAACCATTCTGACTGGTGTGAGATGGAATCTCAGGGTTGTTTTGATTTACATTTCCCTAATGACTAAGGATGATGAACATCTCTTTAGGTGCTCAGCCATTAGATATTCTTCAGCTGAGAACTCTTTGTTTAGCTCTGTACCCCATTTTTTAATAGGGTTACTTGCCTCTCTGGAGTTTAACTTTTTGAGTTCTTTGTATATATTGGATATTAGCCCTCTGTCGAATGTAGGGTTGGTAAAGATCATTTCCCAGTTAGTTGGTTGCCACTTTGTCTTTCTGACAGTGTCTTTTGCCTTGCAAAAACTTTGTAATTTAATGAGGTCCCATTTGTCTATTCTTGATCTTAGAGCATAAGCTATTGGAGTTCTATTCAGGAAATTCTCCCCTGTGCCCATATGTTCAAAGTTCTTCCATAGTTTCCTTTCTATTAGTTTCAGTGTGTCTGGTTTTATGTGGAGATCCTTGATCCACTTGGAATTGAACTTAGTGCAAGGAGATAAGAATGGGTCAGCTTGCATTCTTCTGCATGCTGACCTCCAGTTGAGCCAGCACCATTTGTTGAAAAGGCTATCTTTTTTCCACTGGATAGTTTTAGCTCCTTTGTCAAAGATGAAGTGACCATAGGAGTGTGGATTCATTTCTGGTCTTCAATTCTGTTCCATTGATCTACAAGCCTGTCACTGTACCAATACCATGCGGTTTTTAACACTATTGCTCTGTAGTACAGCTTGAGATCCGGGATACTGATTCCCCCAGAGGTTCTTTTACTCTTGAGAATAGTTTTAGCTATTCTGGGTTTTCTGTTATTCCAGATGAATTTTTGAATTGCTCTTACTAACTCTTTGGAGAATTGAGTTGGGATTTTGATGGGGATTGCATTGAATCTGTATATTACTTTTGGTAAGATGGTCATTTTTACTATATTAATCCTGCCAATCCATGAGTATGGCAGATTTTTCCATCTTCTGAGGTCTTCTTCAATTTCTTTCTTCAGAGACTTGAAGTTCTTGTCATACAGATCTTTCACTTGTTTGGTTAGAGTCACGCCAAGATACTTTATATGGTTTGTGGCTATCGTGAAGGGTATCATTTCTCTTACTTCGTTCTCAGCCTGCTTATCCTTTGAGTATAGGAAGGCTACTGACTTGCTTGAGTTGATTTTATATCCGGCCACTCTGCTGAAGTCGTTTTTCAGCTGTAGGAGTTCTCTGGTGGAGTTCTTTGGATCGCTTAAGTATACTATCATATCGTCGGCAAATAGGGATAGTTTGACTTCTTCCTTTGCATTGTATCCCTTTGACCTCTTTTTGTTGTCTAATTGCTCTAGCTAGAACTTCAAGTACTATATTGAAAAGATATGGAGAGAGAGGACAGCCTTGTCTAGTCCCTGATTTTAGTGGGATTACTTCAAGTTTCTCTACATTTAGATTGATGCTGGCAACTAGTTTGCTGTATATTGCTTTTACTATGTTTAGATATGGGCCTCGAATTCTTGATCTTTCCAAGACTTTTAGCATGAAAGTTTGCTGAATTTTGTCCAATGCTTTTTCAGCATCTAATGAGATGACCATGTGGTTTTTTTCTTTGAGATTGTTTATATAGTGGATTACATTGATGGATTTCCTTATATTGAACCATCCCTGCATCCCTGGGATGAAGCCTACTTGATCGTAGTGAATGATCGTTTTGATGTGTTCTTTGATTCGGTTGGCAAGAATTTTATTGAGTATTTTTGCATCGATATTCATAAGAGAGATTGGCCTGAGATTCTCTTTCTTTGTCGGATCTTTGTGTGCTTTTGGTATTAGTGTAATTGTGGCTTCATAGAACGAGTTGGGTAGTGTTCCTTCTGTTTCTATTTTGTGGAACAGTTTGAAGAGTATTGGTGTTAGGTCTTCTTTGAAGGTCTGATAGAATTCTGCACTAAAACCATCTGTACCTGTGCTTTTTTTGATTGGAAGAATTCCAATGACGACTTCTATTTCTTCAGGGGTTTTAGGATGGGTTAGATGATCTATTTGATCCTGATTTAATTTTGGTATTTGGTATCTGTCAAGGAAATTGTCCATTTCCTCGAGATTTTCTAGTTGTGTTGAATACAGGTTTTTGTAGTAGGATCTGATGATTTTTTGAATTTCCTCAGTTTCTGTTGTTATCTCTCCCTTTTCGTTTCTGATTTTATTAATTTGGATACTATCTCTGTGCCCTCTGGTTAGTCTGACTATGGGCTTATCTATTTTGTTGATTTTCTCAAAGAACCAACTCCTCGTTTTGTTGATTCTTTGTATGGTTTTATTTGTTTCTAGTTGATTGATTTCAGCCCTGAGTTTGATGATTTCCTGCCTTCTACTCCTCTTTGGTGTATTTGCTTCTTTTGTTCCCGGGCTCTCAGGTGTGTCATTAAGCTGTTAGTGTATGCTGTATCCCATTTCTTTTTGACGGCACTCAGGGCTATGAATTTTTCTCTTAGCACTGCTTTCATTGTGTCCCATAAATTAGGTTATGTTGTGCCTTCATTTTCAATAACTTTCAAAAAGTCTTTGATTTCTTTCTTTATTTCCACATTGACCAAGTTATCATTGAGTAGAGCATTGTTCAGCCTCCATGTGTGTGTGTGTTTTCTGTTGTTTTTGTTGCCATTGAAGACCACCCTTATTCCATAGTGATCTGGTAGGAGGCATGGGATTAGTTCTATCTTCTTATATCTGTTGAGGTTTGATTTGTGACCAATTATATGGTCAATTTTGGAGAAGGTACCATGAGGTGCTGTGAAGAAGGTATTCTTTAGCTCTAGGATGAAATGTTCTATATATATCTGTTAGTTCCATTTGGTCCAAGGCTTCAATTAGATTCACTGTGTCCATGTTTAGTTTCTGCTTTCCTGGATGATCCATTTCAGAGAGCAGGGTGTTGAAATCACCCACTATTATTGTGTGAGGTGCGATGTGTGCTTTGAGCTTTAGTAAAGTTCCTTTTAAGAATGAGGGCTCCCTTGCATTTGGAGCATAGATATTCAGAATTGAGAGTTCTTCTTGGTGGATTTTTCCCTTGATCAATATGTAGTGTCCTTCTGTGTCTTTTTTGATGACTTTAAGCTGAAAATCAATTTTATCTGATATTAGCATGGCTACTCTGGCTTGTTTCTTGGGGCCATTTGCTTGTAACACTGTTTTCCAGCATTTTACTCTGAGGTAGTGTTTGTCTTTGACACTGAGGTGCGTTTCCTGCATGCAGCAAAATGCTGGGTCCTGTTTACGTATCCAGTCTGCTAGTCTATGTCTTTTTATTGGGGAATTGAGACCATTGATATTAAGAGAGATTAAGGCATAGTGATTATTGCCACCTGCCATTCTTGACGCTATCTTTATGTTTGAGTGGTTATCTACTTTTGGGTTTGTTTGAGACATTCTTTTTTTTTGTTTGTTTGTTTTTTTGTTTTTCAACACAGGGTTTCTCTGTGTAGCTCTGGCTGTCCTGGAACTCACTCCGTAGACCAGGCTGGCCTAGAACTCAGAAATCCTCTTGCCTCTTCCTCCCAAGTGCTGGGATTAAAGGCGTGTGCCACCACTGCCCGGCTACTTTTGGGTTTGATTCAAGAAGATTATTATCTCATTGTTTCCAGGGTGTTGTTTCTCTCCCTGTATTGGCGGTTTCCACCTATTATCTGTTGCAGGGCTGGATTTGTGGAAAGATATTGTGAAAATTTGGTTTTATCATGGAACATCTTGGTCTCTCCATCTATGGTGATTGAGAGTTTTGCTGGGTATAGTAGTCTAGGCTGGCATTTGTGCTGTCTTAGTGTCTGCATGAGATCTGCCCATGATCTTCTGGCTTTCATAGTCTCTGGTGAGAAGTCTGATGTGATTCGGATAGGTCTTCCTTTATATGTTACTTGGCCTTTTTCTCTTACTGCTTTTAATATTCTTTCTTTGTTTAGTACATTTGGTGTTTTGATTATTATGTGACGGGAGGTATTTCTGTTCTGGTCCAGTCTGTTTGGAGTTCTGTAGACTTCTTGTATGTTCATCGGCATCTCTCTCTTTAGGTTAGGGAAGTTTTCCTCCATAATTTTGTTGAAGATGTTTACTGGCCCTTTAAGTTGCAAATCTTCACTCTCATCTATACCTATAATCCTTAGGTTTGGTCTTCTCATTGTGTCCTGGATTTCCTGGATGTTTTGGGTTACATGTTTTTTTGCATTTTGCATTTTCTTTGACTGTTGAGTTGATGCTTTCTATGGTATCTTCAGCACCTGAGATTCTTTCTTCCATCTCTTGTATTCTATTGTTGATGTTTGCATCTATGACTCCTGATTTCTTCCCAAGGTTTTCTATCTCCAAAGTTGTCTCCCTTTGTGATTTCTTAGTTGTTTCTACTTCCTTTTTTAGGTCCTGGATGGATTTGCTGAGATCCTTCACTTGTTTGTTTGTATTTTCCTGTATTTCTTTAAGGTATTTTTGCATAACCTCTTTCAGGATTTCTTCATGATGACCCACGTTCTCCTGCATTTCTCTGAGCGATTTTTGTGTTTCCTCCTCATGGGATTCCATCTGTTGACCATCGTCTCCTGCATTTCTTTAAGCAGTTCTCGTGTTTCCTTTGTAAGGGCATCTATCTGTTGATTCATTTCTTTAAGCAATTTTTGTGTTGCCTCCCTATGGGCATCCGTCTGTTGACCCATATTCTTCTGCATTTCTTTATGCAATTTTTGTGATTCCTTTGAAAGTGCATCTACCCGTTGATTCATTTCTTTAAGCGATATTTGTGTTGTCTCCTTGTGGGCCTCCATCTTTTGATCCATGTTCTCCCGCATTTCTCTAAGCGATTTTTGTGTTTCCTTTGTAAGGGCTTCTAACCGTTGATTCATGGTCTCCTGTAAGTCTTTATTAGATTTATTTGTGTCCTTCTTGTGATCCTCTAATAGCATCATGAGAAGTGGTTTTAAATCCAGATCTTGTCTTTTTGGTGTGGTGGGGTATCCAGGACTTGCTGCTGTTGGAGAGTTGGGTTCAGATGGTGCCATATTACTTTGATTTCTATTAGTAACGTTCCTACGTTTGCCTTTTGCCATCTGGTTACCTCTGATGTTAGCTGGTCCTGCTGTCACTGGCTGTTGGTTGGACCTCCTGTGAGCCTGCAAAGCTATTTCTGGCCCCCCTTGATTACCGGGATTCTCCTGTCACCGATTTCTGGAGCCTGCTCTGCTCCTGAGTGACTTTGGAGCCCTGATGTGCCTTGCCCCAAGTGATGTTATATTGGGGAGTCCTTGCACATCCAAAGGCTCAGCGTAGTGGATTCCTGGAGCAGAGGTCGCCAAAGGGAGGCTGGTAGGCTCCTGCCCTGTGCAGGGGTGTGTGATCTCTCCCAGAGTGGGGGCGAGGGGGCGTCCCTCTGCCAGGCAGAAGTCCCACAGTAGAGCTGGCGCGCTGGTTACTGCAGATCTGCCCAGCTCTTGGGAGCAGTGTACACACAATTTGCCCGAGACCCAAGTGATATTATGCCTGTCTGTCTCTGAGCCTGGCAGTCCCAACTTCCAAACCACTGGAGCATAGATGCCTGAGTGCACTCTGCACTCTCTCGGTTGTGCTGGTCACCCTGTAGAGGCGATGGCCTACAGCAGATCTGGTGCCTAGACGACCACAGCGCTCCCCCATTCTTGCGAGCAGACGGAAGCCCCAACAGGTCATGTCCCAAGCGATGTTATATTGGGGAGAACCTGGGTACCTGTCTCTTCAGTGCAGTCTACCGGAACAGAAGTAGTGGAAGGGAAGCTGGTAGGCTCCCGCCCAGTGCGGGGGGGGGTCCCTCTGCCAGGCATAAGTCCCACAGCAGAGCTGGCATGCTTGTTACTGCAGATCTGCCCAGCTCTTGGGAGCAGCGTACACTCAAGCTGCCCGAGACCCAAGTGATATTATGCCTGTCTGTCTCTGAGCCTGGCAGTCCCAACTTCCCGGCCACTGGAGCAAACATGGCTGAGTGTGCTCTGCACTCTCTCGGTGGCGCTGGTCACCCTGCAGAGCCGATGGCCTACAGCAGATCTGGCGCCCAGATGACCACAGCGCTGTCCCTTTCTTGGGAGCACATGGAAGCCCCAACAGGCCGTGTCCCAAGCGATGTTATATTGGGGAGAACCTGGGTACCTGTCTCTTCAGTGCAGTCTACCGGAACTGTGGTCGTGGAAGGGAAGCTGGTAGGCTCCCTCCCAGTGTGGGGGTCCCTCTGCCAGGCAGAAGTCATCAGTAGCCTTCCTATACTCAAAGGATAAACAGGCTCAGAAAGAGATTAAGGAAACGGCACCCTTCACAATAGTCACAATCAGATAAAGTATTGGTGTGACTCTAACCAATCAAGTCAAAGATCTTTATGAAAAGATCTTCAAGTCTCTGAAAAAATGTTCAACATCCTTAGTCATCAGGGAAATGCAAATCAAAATAACCCTGAGATTTCACCTCATAACAGTCAGAATGACTAAGATCAAAAATTCAGGAGAAGGCAGGTGCTGATGAGGATGTGGAGAAAGAGGAACAGTCCTCCACTACTGGTGAGATTGAAAGCTGGTACAACCACTCTGGAAATCTGTTTGGTGGTTGTTCAGAAAACTGGGTATAATACTACCAGAGGACCCTGCTTTACCACTCCTGGTCATATACCCAGAGGATTCTACAGTATGTAATAAGGACAAATGCTCCACTATGTGCATTGCAGCCCTGTTTATAATTGCCAGAATCTGGAAAGAACCCAGATGTCCCTCAATGGAGGAATGGATACAAAAAATGTGATATGTTTATACAATAGAATACTACTCAGCTATTAAAAGCAATGACTTTATGAAATTCTTGGGCAAATGGTTGGAACTGGAAAATATCATCCCAAGTGAAGTAACCTAATCACAAAAGAACACAAATAGTATGTACTCACTGATAAGTGGATATTAACCCAGAAGCTTGGAATACCCAAGACAGAATTCAAAGATCAAATGATGCTCAAGAAGAAGGAAGAACAATGTATGGATACTCTGGTCCTTCTTAGAAGGGGGAACAAAATTCCCACAGAAGAGATACAGAGACAAAATGTGGAGCAGAGTCTGAGGGAAGGATCAGCCAGACACTACTCCACCTAGTGATCCATCCGATATACAGTTACAAAACCCAGACACTATTGTTGATGCTCACTGTGCTTGCTGACCAGAGCTAGATATAGCTTTCACCTGGGAGACTCTGCTAATGCATGACAATTACAGAAGGGAACACTCTGAACCCACCATTGAACTGAGCACAGGGTCCCTAGTTGGGGAGCTAGAGAAGGGATCCAAGGAGCAGAAGGGGTTTGCAGCACCATAGGAGGAACAATAATATTAGCCACCCAGTATTCTCAGAGCTCCCATGGACAAAACCATCAAGCAGAGCATGCACTGGAGTTATTCCTGACTCCAGACACATAGACAGCCGAAGATGGCCTTGTTGGACATCAAATGGAGGAGAGGCCTTTGGTCCTGGAAAGGCTCGATGCCTCACTGTGGGGGCAATGCTGGGGCCAGGAAGTGGGAGAGAGTTGGTTGGGAAATAGGGGGAGGTGAGATGGATTATAAGACTTTCGGGGGGAGGGGTAACCAGGAAAGGGGACAACATTTGAATGTAGATGACTAATATATCTAATAAAAAAAAACCTACTTAAAAAAGAAATATGTAACTTTCCTCTTACATACTCAGTTATTTTTCCTCATTCTTCAAGATTTATTTTATTTAATTAAAAATTCACTGAAATTATTTTGCATATGACATAATCAATATTAATTTTATCATAACAAGTAATCTTGATGAAGTATCAATGAAACAAACATATTCAAAAATGGCTGGTGGAAGTTTAAATTGATTGATTTCTTCTTTATGTAATACTATTCTTGTATTTATCTTTTACCCCATAAATTCACTTCCTTGATTTGCATCTGACACACATACCATGAGAAATAAAATACATATGGAAAATGATGACAGCATAATTTGTAACAGTAAATAAAATTAAATAAAATAATGAGTCATCTGTAAAATGCAGTGTCATGAGGTTATGGAAAGTATCCTAGAACTAAAGATGTTCTCTTGGTACCAGCTCGTCTGTAACTCATGTTCTGATGTAAGGAGCACCATGATTGGCGTGTATGATACCACTTTAACAAGGCATACAGACTTACAAGTGAGCCAGGGTGCTCACAGTATTTCAGGACAATCTTCCTGGCAAGGACACAGGGGGAAGGAAGTGGCTGCTGAGGTTATACAGACATGTTTATGAGGGTTATGGAACTAGTGTTCTGTGATACATCCTAGTTAGTTTGGAAGAACCTACATGGCCTTATTGTCCTGAATGGTGAACCATGGCAAGGAGGAGACTGATGCTGGATGCAGGATCAGGACATTCAAATTTGACAAAAGGTCTGAATTACACAAAGGAAGAGGAAATGACTAGGATTCAGTTTGGGCTTTCCTTCCCTTTCTTCATATGATCTCATGTTAAAATTCGTAGCTATTTGATAATGTTCAATGTATGTGTTGCATAGGAGTAAAATAATTTTGAAATCCTTGTCACTAAACTGTTAAAATGCCAAGAGGAGCAGTAAGTAAAGAAATAAAAGCATTGAAGATGATCCTGTCCTCTGTAGCCAGTTGAGCTTTGATCAACCCCAATGTTCTTTGATATTGTATTAGATGTTGAACCCCAGAGCTGTATCTCTTTTGAGATGTTTGCAAGGTTCCAGAAGAAATCTGTCATACTCTGAGTACTGTAGAGTAAGGAATTGTTTATTAAGTCTCCTCTATTCACAGAATTTTTCCAAGATTCCTGTGGCAAAGACTTCACATGCGATACTGACACTCTCAGCAAGTCCATCCACAGGGAGAAATTTGAAGATGATAACTTCATCATGACGCATACAGGCTCTGGTATTTTGTCCATAGAAAATGCTGCACCAAACACTAATAGTTCCAAGTTTCATCTGCCTTACCATGATAGAAGTGGTTGGATGACAAATATGTGTTCACTGGAAAGGTGAAAAGCATGGGTAGTTTGAAAGTGTGGAGAACTTGGAATGACAAGAAAGTCACTGTGGGCAGCCCTAATACTTCTGCCTTGTCTATTTCTTAACCACCTCTCAATTCTTCAGGAGAGTTCCACCTCACCTGTCCATAATATTCACAATTGATCTCACTATGCTTCTCTGGTTTCTGTTTCTTCCTTATTCACCTCAAAGTCTAGGTTATTTAAGAGTTATATTCATGACTATGGGACACAACTAAAGAAATTAAAAAGCACCTAAAGAATAGTAAAAACGGACATCTTGTCAAAAGCAATATACAGATTCAATGCAATCCCCGCTAAATTCCCAACTCACTTCTTCATGGAATTATAAAGAGCAATTCTCAAATTTGTCTGGAATAACAAAAAAACCAAGGATAGCTAAAACAATCCTCAACAGTAAAAGAACTTCTGGGGGAATCAGTATCCTGGACCTCAAGCAGTACTACCGAACAACACTGTTAAAAACTGCATGTTATTGGTATAGCCACAGGCAGGTAGATCAATGGAATAGAATTGAAGACCCAGAAATGAACCCACAAACCTATGGTCACTTGATCTTTGACAAAGGAGCTAAAACCATCCAGTGGAAAAAAGCCTTTTCAACAAATGGTGCTGAATCAACTGGCGGTTAACATTCAAAAGAATGCAAATCAATCCCTTTTTACCTCTATGTGCAAAGATCAAGTCCAAGTGTATCAAGGACCTCCACATAAAACCATACATACTGAAGCTAATAGAAAAGAAACTGGGAAGAGCCTTGAGCACATGTGCACAGGGGATAATTTCCTGAACAAAACACCAATAGCTTATGTGCTAAGATCAAGAATTGACAAATGGGACCTCATAAAATTACAAAGTTTCTGTAAGGAAAAATACACTGTCAATAGAACAAAATGGCAAACAACAAATTGGGAAAAGATCTTTACTAACCCTACATCTGACAGAGGGTTAATATCCAATATATACAAAGAACTCATGAAGTTAGGCTCCAAAGAACCAAAGAACCCTATTAAAAATGAGGTACAGAGCTAAACGAAGAATTTTCACCTGAGGAATATCTAATGGCTGAGAAGCACCTAAAAAAATGTTCAACATCCTTAGTCATCAGGGAAATACAAGTCAAAACAACCCTGAAATTTCACCTCTCACCAGTCAGAATGGCTAAGATCAAAAACTCAGGAGACAGCAGGTACTGGTGAGGATGTGGAAAAAAGAGGAAGACTCCTCCACTGCTGGTGGGATTGAAAGCTGGTACAACCACTCTGGAAATCAGTCTGGTGGTTCCTCAGAAAACTCAGCATAATACCACCTGATGACCCTGCTATACCACTCCTAGGCATATACCCAGAGGATTATCCAGCATGAAATATGGACACATGCTCCACTATGGTCATAGCAGCTCTATCTATAATAACCAGAAGCTGGAAAGAACCCAGATGTCCCTCAACAGAGGAATGGATCCAGCTATTAGAAAAAATGAATTCATGAAATTCTTGGACAAATGGGTACAACTGGAAAATATCATCTTGAGTGAGGTAACCCAATCACAAAAGAACACACATGGTATGCACTCACTGATAAATGGATATTAGCCCAGAAGCTTGGAATGTCCAAGTCACAATTCACAGATCAAATGGTGCTCAAGTAGAAGGAAGAACAATGTATGGATACTCTGGTCCTTCTTAGAAGGGGGATCAAAATTCCTACAGAAAGAGATACAAAGACAAAATATGGAGCAGAGTCTGAGGGAAGGACCATCCAGAGTCTGCCCCACCTAGTGATGCTTCCCATGTACAGTTACAAAACCCAGACACTATTATTGAAGCCCACAAGTACTTGCTTACCAGAACCAGATATAGCTGTCACCTGGCATGCTCTGCTAGTACATGAGAAAAACAGAGGAGGACACTCTCTGTCACCCATTGAACTGAGCACAGGGTCCCCAGTGGGGTAGCTAGAGAAAAGATCCAATGAGCAGAGGTGGTTTGCAGTACCACAGGAGGAACAACAATATGAGCCACCCAGAACTCCCAGAGCCCCCAGGAACAAAACCATCTACCAGAGATTGCATATGGAGTTACCCATGACTCCAGACACATAGGTAGCAGAGGATGGCCTTGTTGGACATCAAAGGGAAGAGAGGTCTTTGGTCCTGGAAAGGCTTGATGCCAAAGCATGGGGGAATGCTGGGACAGGGAGGCAGGAGAGGGTTGACTAGGGAACAGGGGGAGGGGAGATGGATTATGAGACTTTTGGGGGGAACCAGGAAATGGGACATTTGAAATGTAAAAGAAGAATGTGTCTATTAAAAAAACTACTTAAAAAGAGATATATGTAATTTTCCTCTTACATACTCATTTATTTTTCCTCATTCTTAAAGATTTATTTTATTTAATTAAAAACTCACTGAATTTATTTTGCATATGAAATAACCAATATTAATTTTATCATAACAAATATCCTTGATGAAGTATCAATGACACAAGCTTATTAAAAAACTGCTGGTGGAAGTTTAAATGGATTGATTTCTTTCATTATGTAATACTATTTTTGTATTTATCTTTTGCTTTGATCAACCCTAGTGTTTTTGATATTGTGTTAGATGTTGAACCCCAGAGTTGTATCTCCTTTGTGATGTTTGCAAATTTCTAGAAAAATCTGTCATACTCTCAGCACTGTAGAGTAAGGACTTGGTTATAAAGCTTCCTCTATTCACAGAATTGTTCCAAGATTCCTGTGGCAAAGACTTCACATGTGATACTGGCACTCTCAGCAAGTCCATCCACAGAGACAAATTTGAAGATGATAACTTCGTCATGACTCTGGTCATGACGGCTCTGGTATCTTGTCCATAGAAAATGCTGCACCAAACACTAATAGTTCCAAGTTTCATCTGCTTTACCATGATAGAAGTGGTTGGATGACAAATATTATGTTCACTGGAAAGATGAAAAGCATGGGTAGTTTGGAAGCACGGAAAACTTGGAATGTCAAGAAAGTTACCATGGGCAGCCCTACTTCCTCTGCCTTGTCTATATCTTAACCACCTCTCACTTCTTCAGGAGAGTTCCACCTAACCTGTCCACAATATTCACAATTTATCTCACTATTGTTTTCTGCTTTCCTTTTCTTCTTTATTCACCCCAAATTCTAGGTGATTTAAGAGTTAAGTACATGACTATGAATAGAAACTAAATAAGAAAATTAAAGATACAATTTTGTCATTATATAATTAGCAAGTAGAGTACATTTTATGTAGATTGCAATAATATGTCTAAACTACATTAGACATTTTTTTCTTCTATTGAAATTTCCAAAATTCACATTGCCAACTGGAATTAATTACAATAGAGATCAATAGGTAGATAATAACTACATATATATGCTCTCCATTTCACAAATATTAACCTTACCTTTTGATATCTACAGGACAAATTTTCTGAGAGCCATAGCCTTTTGGAAAGTCCTGCTGAGGGCATTTTTCACCTCATTATTTCTCAGGCTATAGATGATGGGGTTCAACAGAGGAGTCACAACAGTGTGAGACAGTGATAACAATTTCTTGGTTTTAGGAGAATTATTTGATTTAGGCCTAGAGTAAGTGAGGTTTAAAGAAACATAGAAAAGAGAGACAACAAGGAGATGTGAGAAGCAGGTGGAGAAGACTTTGCGTTTTCCTTTAGCTGATGGAATCTTGAGGATGGAAGCTGCAATGAGAATGTAGGAACATAGGATCAGCAGGCAGGGTATCATGACGACCAGAATGGTCCCAACAATGGCATAGACCTCAAACCAAGCTGTGTCTGCACAGACCAGGACCAGCACAGTGGGCTGTCACAGAAGAAGTGGTTCACTTTGTTGTTGGCACAGAATGGAAAACTGAAGAGCCACGTGGTTGACACAGTGGCTATAGTGAATCCTGGAAACCAGGAGGCAGCAGCCAGTCTGGCACATGTCTCTTGGTTCATGATGACTGGGTAATGCAAGGGACTGCAGATGGCCACGTAGAGGTCATATGCCATGGTGGCCAGGAGAAAGCACTCAGCTACTCCAAAGGAGAGGAAGAAATACAACTGAGTGGCACAGCCCAGGAAGGAAATGCTTGTGTCTTGGGCAATCAGGGTCCCCAACATTTTTGGTACAATGACCAGGTTGAAACCAAGCTCTAAGAAGGATAAGATCCTGAGAAAGAAGTACATGGGGCTTTGCAGCATTGGATCAACCAATGTCACCAGAATAATGAGGCCGTTTCCCAGAAAAGTGACTAAATAGATGACTAGAAATGCCAGGGATAGTATGACCTGTATGTCTGAAGGCAGGGAAGAGAAGCTCATGAGGATAAATTGAGTTATTCTAGTCTGGTTTCCTGAAATAAAGATAGTGGGAAAGATAGTGAAAGAAACATATATCATTAATGTCAACCAGTTCAGGAGATTCCTCAGAAGCAATTGGATCCTACGTGTATTATTTGGTTATAATTTTGTTGATTATCAACAAACAGCATCACTGCTGCAATCTATGATATTGAATTCTAAGAAAACATGACAAGTTAAAGTTGGAAAACAAGATGTAGTAAACTGTATATGTTTATGGGATCACCATAAAAAACAGTACAAAAGAATAAAAAAATTATGAAATGTGAAAGATAGAAATTTAGATTCTGGGTGTAACTGGTCATACCTATAATCCCAGCATTTGGGAGGCTGAGCAGCTCATGGCCCTGAGCTCCAGGGAAATCTGGAACTCTTATGAATGCCAGTCTAGCCTGTAAGGCTTGTCTCAACTACTAAACTAAATAAACCATTAAAAATCCAACAAATGAACATTTATACAGTAAAAGGCAAAAAAAAAATGGTTGTCATTAGATATTTTAGACTCTTAGATTTTTATTCCATGCTAATGAACTTGGAATTTATTTTGTAGAAGAAACCATGTGAACATTTGGTCGCTGAAATGACATATTCATACATTTCCTGTAGACGAATTACTCTGACAATTGTAAGGCCAGGTGGCATAGTATGAGTGAAGGAGAGGGATGAGAGCCTTGTGCCCAGAAACAATGAGACCAGGTTGTAGGCTTGGCTTTCCCAGGAGTATTCACTATCAACAATTTTGAAGCACAAGAAAACTTTACTGAAGAAAGCTCAATATTATTAATAAATAATGTGACTGTCAAGGCAACCTTTAAAAATCCCAAAGCTCTGTAAAGGAACAGGGGATTGTTATAACAGAATGACTATGGTCAAATTGATCAAAGATTTTCCTGAAGCATGTAATGTCTTGAATTTTCTAATAATCTCACAAAATAGTAAAGGATCTATAACGCAGCAGAAACTCTCAAGTAGAAATGTTTTTACTGTCACTGAAAGGCAACACTAGCTCTGTTACAAAAGTTATGAATCAAAAAAGATATGCAGTGACTTTTATAATGAACCAATCTGTATCTTGATTTACTTAGAATTGGGTGGTGGTAATAAGGAAAATTTGGTAAAGTTTTCGAATTAGAAAAATAATTCAACAATGGAAAATAAATAAAAATACCCTTATAAACTACAACTTGGGAGGGTGAAGAAAGAAAATTGCTTACCAACATTCATTTTAAAGGAAATGTTAGCATCCTGGATTTCATACTGTAAGGTAGTTTTATAGCTATTCACTTTGGGAGAAAGGGTATACCAGACTTTTCATCTATAAATCCTGCAACTGCATAGAAAATTAAACTTATTTCAAAAAGTAATATAAGAAATACTTAAGTTGTATCTTTAAATTAAAGATCATTTTTTTAACAAATGGAAAAAAGTAGATTTGTAAAGGAATCCTTTATGATGAGGGACAATTGGAGGTTTGGAAATATCTTCATCATATCATTTGATTGTCATAATTGGTTATGTCTTCCACAAAATTTCCATATATATTCACATAATATCATGAACAGAATTTTATAGCAAATTAAAAATTCTGTCAGATCCAGAGTGTCAGTTAGCTTGGAATGCATTTCAAAATAGGCACCGTGTAATGGAATCAATTATTTTGAAAACTAACTAAAAGTTAATAATAAGGCAATAATAATAATGAAGACATAAATGTCTTTTAATTAAAGAGAGATGAATCTTTAAGAATATTAGAAATTACTTTAAAATATCTGAAAATTTGTTGGTCATATTCATAGTATCAGTGAGAATAAATAGCATAAACAGTAATAGACATTCTATTTGTCTTCCTTCCTATTTACCAATACTCCTTCTCTTTATACTTAAGGTTTAGTGAGACACACTGGCCTTTCTGGAGTCAGCTGAAGAAACTTCTAAAAGATGCATCTCCACTGAGCATTACTGCAGCAGCGGGAGCTGAAGCAGATGACAGAAAACCGTCAGTTGTCCTCAGCTGTGTCTCACTGGTCTTTGGAGTGAGATGAAGTTAAAGAACATTTATTTCCCCAGGTGTTAACAGATTTTCTTTTATTCCCCAGGGTCCTGCCCTTTTCTGAATCTATTGTCCTTCAAGGACATTATGAAGTTCCAATACCATCAGTATAAATCTCAAGAAAGAAGACCAATCTCTTGTAAAGGGAAGCATCATCACCATGTATAGGAACATGCTGAGACTCTGAAACTGAATGATTTAAGTTTAACCCCAACTCTGGGACTCTGCTTGTGATGCTCACCAGTTTTTTTAAACTCTCTTGAGTTTCATTTTCCAATTTACTTAAAGGTATTTTTTCTCCTTGGATTGAAGTGATGCTATGATAAAATAAATTGACTTATGTTTGTTAAAAAGAGTTGTTTATCAATTTAACAAATATGTCACATATTACCACTAGATGAGGCATTCTTTTGTGCATTCAATTGTACAAGCAAAAAACCAAAACAAAACAAAAAGAGATATGGTTCCTGTGCTTATATGGCTTGTATTTTATTTGTTTATTTTGTGTGAGAGTGGTTCTCACAGGACAGGATGGTCTTGCATTCACTCTGTGGCTGAGGATGACTTTGAACTTCTAGCCCTCCTGTCTTGACTTATCAGTTATTGAGATCTGTGTGGAAGAGCATGCCCAATGTATGTAGTGTCGTATATTGAACCAGAACTTTATGCATGCTATTCAAGCGCACACTTCTAACAGAGCTACATCCCCAATCCAAATCTTACTCCATATTTAGTGGTATCTCCAAGCAGACTAGCATTAAAAAAGACTCTATTTTCTCTATAAACCCAGGAGGCCAGAAATATAACACAATTAGTGTGGTCCCAAACACATAGTTCTTAGTATTAGATTTATCACATTTAGATATCGTGTTTTATGCTGATCATTCTCTAAGAAATTGATTGATTTCAGCCCTGAGTTTGATGATTTCCTGCCTTCTACTCCTCTTGGGTGTATTTGCTTCTTTTTGTTCCAGGGCTTTCAGGTGTGCCATTAAGCTGCTAGTGTATGCTGTCTCCCGTTTCTTTTTGGCAGCACTCAGGGCTATGAATTTTCCTCTTAGCACTGCTTTCATTGTGTTCCATAAATTAGGGTATGTTGTGCCTTCATTTTCATTAAATTTTAAAAAGTCTTTGATTTCTTTCTTTATTTCTTCCTTGACCAAGTTATTGAGTAGAGCATTGTTCAGCCTCAATGGGTGTGTGTGTTTTCTGTTGTTTTTGTTGCCATTGAAGACCACCCTTATTCCATAGTGATCTGATAGGAGGCATGGGATTATTTCTATCTTCTTATATCTGTTGAGGTCTGATTTGTGACCAATTACATGATCGATTTTGGAAAAGGTACCATGAGGTGCTGAGAAGAAGGTGTATTCTTTAGCTCTAGGATGAAATGTTATATATATATATATATATATATATATATATATATATATATATGTTAGTTCCATTTGTTCCAAGACTTCAATTAGATTCACTGTGTCCCTGTTTAGTTTCTGCTTTCCTGAACGATCCATTTCAGAGAGCGGGGTGTTGAAGTCACCCACTATTATTGTGTGAGGTGCGAAGTGTGCTTTGAGCTTTAGTAAAGTTTCTTTTACGAATGAGGGTGCCCTTGCATTTGGAACATAGATATTCAGAATTGAGAGTTCTTCCTGGTGGATTTTTCCTTTGATTAGCATGTAGTGTCCTTCTGTGTCTTTTTTGATGACTTTAGGTTGAAAGTCAATTTTATCTGATATTAGGATGGCTACTCTGGCTCGTTTCCTGGGACCATGTGCTTGTAAAATTGTTTTCCAGCCTTTTATTCTGAGGTAGTGTTTGTTTTTGACACTGAGGTGCGTTTCCTGTTTATGCAGCAAAATGCTGGGTCCTGTTTCCGTATCCAGTCTGTTAGTCTATGTCTTTTAATTGGGGAATTGAGACCATTGATATTAAGAGAGATTAAGGAATAGTGATTATTGCCACCTGCTATTCTTGACGCTATCTTTTTGTTTGAGTGCTTATCTACTTTTGGGTTTGATGCAAGAAGATTACTATCTCGTTTTTTCTAGGGTGTTGTTTCTCTCCTTGTATTGGCGGTTTCCACCTCTTATCCTTTGCAGGGCTGGGTTTGTGGAAAGATATTGTGAAAATTTGGTTTTATCATGGAATATCTTGGTCTCTCCATCTATGGTGATTGAGAGTTTTGCTGGGTATAGTAGTCTAGGCTGGCATTTGTGTTCTCTTAGTGTCTGCATGAGATCTGCCTTGACCCATTCTTATCTCCTTGCAGTAAGCTCAATTCCAAGTGGATCAAGGACCTCCACATAAAACCAGACACACTGAAACTAATAGAAAGGAAACTAGGGAAGAACCTGAACATATGGGCACAGGGGAGGATATCCTGAGTAGAACTCCAATAACTTATGCTCTAAGATCAAGAATAGACAAATGGGACCTCATTAAATTACAAAGTTTTTGCAAGGCAAAAGACACTGTCAAAAAGACAAAGTGGCAACCAACTAACTGGGAAATGATCTTTACCAACCCTACATCCGACAGAGGGCTAATATCCAATATATACAAAGAACTCAAGAAGTCAAACTCCAGAGAGGCAAGTAACCCTATTAAAAAAATGAGATACAGAGCTAAACAAAGAGTTCTCACCTGAAGAATATCTAATGGCTGAGAAGCACCTAAAGAGATGTTCATCATCCTTAGTCATTAGGGAAATGCAAATCAAAACAACCCTGAGATTCCACCTCACACCAGTCAGAATCGCTAAGATCAAAAACACAGGAGACAGCAGTTGTTGGCAAGGATGTGGAGAAAGAGGAACACTCCTCCACTGCTGGTGGAATTGCAAGCTGGTACAACCACTCTGGAAAGCTGTCTGGCGGTTCCTCAGAAAACTGGGCATGACACTCCCGGAGGATGCAGCTATACCTCTCCTGGGAATATACCCAGAGGCTTTACCTGCATGCAATAAGGACACATGTTCCACTATGTTCATAGCAGCCTTATTTATAATAGCCAGAAGCTGGAAAAAACCCAGATGTCCCTCAACGGAGGAATGGATTCAGAATATGTGGTATATTTACACAATGGTATACCACTCTGCAATTAAAAACAATGAATTCACGAAATTCCTAGGCAAATGGTCAGAACTGGAAAATATCATCCTTAGTGAGGTAACCCAATCACAAAAGAACACACATGGTATGCAGTCACTGATAAGGGGATATTAATCCAGAATCTGAGAATACCCTAGACCCCATTCACATATCAATAGATTTCCAAGAAGATGGAAGGAGAGACCCCTGGTCCTGGAAAGACTGGATGTAGGGGAATGCCAAGACAGAGAAGTGAGAGGTCGTTGAATGGGGAAAAGAGGGAGGGAAGGGGGCTTATGGGACTTTCAGTGAGGGAGGAAACGGGAAAGGGGAAATGATTTTGAATGTAAATAAAAAAACTTAGAAAATAAAATAAAATTATACACACACACACACATACACACAAAATAAGTTATATAAGGAGACACACTCCTTGTCCCTAATTGTTCTGGTGAGTTGATCCTATCTGTTTTTGAAGGAGTCAGTCAGCTGTTTAAGACAAAAATAGAATGAAATTAGATTACTATTTTCAGCAAGCTTAATTAATTTTTTTGGTATGAACCACATATGTTTTGTAGCTGTAGCTGGAGTTTGGATCCTATGCTCCCACCCTGGCACTTCAAGTTTCTGCAAGGGTAGGTGCTTCCTCTCTCATGGAAACTAGACAAGGCAGTGCAGGTATAACATATCCTATATTGGAGAAACACATTTTGGGATATCCCTAATCCTGTTGTTCAGTACCCACTTGAAGATCAAGCTGTGTATCTGCTACATATATGTAGGTAGACTCAAGTCCTGCCCATGTCTACTCTTTGACTGGTGATTGAGATTCTGAGAACCCCAAGCATCTAGCTTAGTAGAGTCTGCTGGTCTTCCTACAGAGTTCCTATCACCTTCGGGGCCCACAATCCTTCCTCCTATTCTTCCATAATAGTTGGTGTCTGAGTTTCTGACAGAAATCTTTTGTGACCATCTTTCCAGAGATCAGTTAGCTATAGGCTGTGCAGATGGCATAAGAGTATTGATAAAGTTGCCCAGTGTGGCAATACAGCATTTAGCTGATGTGAAGAGTCACCAGTACTGACCATTATCAGCATCGGTGTTACCAGTGCCTGTAGGTCCTTGATGTGGTTTATCTGCACAAAAACACCGTGTACTATCATCTTGAATGGGAAAGTGTGGTACTTGTTTTACATTCTCCTCTCACTACCCCCTCTGAACAAGGACACAGCTTGGTCAAGGTCTCTTTCACATGGAGGTGATGACTTCCCATGAACATATAGTACTCAGTATGACCCTTGTAGTCCCCATGGCAACTAAGGCATTGAACCCAGTCCACTGGCTGACATGAGTTTACTTAAAAATCTCATCCTGGAAGAAGACTCAGAGGAACAAATCAATGATCTCAGATTCTTTGATTCGCACTTAGGGTAGGCCCTTGATCTTCATGTCCTCGTCTGTGTGGGCAAGCTTGGTGATGGGAATCCATTCCTTTGGTCTTGCCTCTGACCATCGTTTTCTGTCTGGATAGGCATAGACAGCGCCCACGGCCCAGAAGGCCTTTGCAGTAGCCACTGCCAGTCCTGGATCCTCCATAGACTCTTGCTACACCTGTGTTTTCTGCCATTTGATGTATACCATAGAAGGCAAAATTAAAATTTTCGGTTTTAGGATTTTAAAGTCCTTTTACTAGAAAAAGCAAAAATACTAATTGCATTTTAAATTTTAATACCATTTAAACACATCATTAAATTTCCAAACACTATAGATACTACCTTAAATCAATTAATAGAAGCCTTTATAAATTATAGTTTATGAGAACTGCTGCACAAGAAAGCAAAGCAGATAGATACCTGCTGAGTGCCATGCCACATGGCTCACGTAGAGAAGAATGCCCACAGTCCTGTCCCTCAACATACATCATGGGTGGACAGTAGACACATAGACTCCTGTAAATTAGAAATTTAAGATTTCCTTAGAAAGTCAGCTGGGTTGGATTTGTTTTGTTGGGGCAGACATTTGAAGAAATGGACACAGTGAATGGATGGTTTGCTAAAATAAGCACATGAAAGGATGTATGGCAAGCCTGTATTGGTTGACTTACATTGCATTTCTGAGTTATATAAGTTGTGACTCATAGAGAGAAATACACCAAATAAATTCTCCTAGTGTTCTGGTGGATTCTTGATTCTTCCTTAGACTCAGGCCAATTGACAGACTGATATCAGCTGATACAGACTCACGTGGAGCTTTGCTAAGACAGACTCATGTGGTGATGCAAGACGGGTAGGAGGACACATGATATTTGCAGGGAGTATATAAATAGGATCCAAGGGCAATGATGGTGAGGATGGGGAGTGAGGGGCGAGGGTGTGGAGAGGCTTGCATTCTGCGTACCACAGACATTTGCACCACCATGTCACATTGGTAGGATGTAAACACCTAAAATCTTACTTTCCACCAGGCCACACAACAGAGGCCCAGATCACCCTGAGGTCTACCAGCTGTCTGGCTTGCCTACAGTGGGCACCATTACAGTGTACAGGTATGTGTTGAACAGATGGGGGAGAAAGAGAAGTGGAACAACTTGAGCATTGTGAAGAGAGCTGGAACTAGGGACTTGAGAACAGAGAGGAACAGACTATTGTGAGTAGACAGCCCCACCATGTGAGGCCATGGTTAAGCCCCAATCTGTGTTGCTACTGAGGGCCATGCCTGGATCTATAACTATTCAGTGGCAGTGTCATTATAGATGTCTGTGGCATATATTGCCACTAGAGATTACAAGAATGTCCCTGGTCTTGTCAGCTGCCAGTGTCCATGTGGTTGTCCAAGAGCTGAGCAGAATTGGCCCTGGCCCTCACTGACTGTGGTGCTTTGGAGGGCTGTCCCACCTCTTATTGCCTGCAGCATCTAAGAAATTGGGACCTGTACCTTGCCTAAATAGCAGAGCAGAGCTTGCCCTGGTGGTGGGAACATGGCTGAGCTGGCCCTGAGCCTGAGATCCCAAGAGTGTGGGTCCTGATATGCCTCTGTTATAACGTGGTGGGAGTGTAAGTGATGCCCTCCCAGTCTCATCCTTTACCATATGTGGCTTTTGGAAGAACTGACCACAAGGTCTTGAGAGTAGGAGAGCTGTCCTTGTCCCTCAATGGCTGTAACACTGGTGGGAGTGGTCCCTATACTTTACCTGGGCAGCACAGTAGAATGGGGCCTAGTGGCAAGGGCACAGGTGACATGACCCTAAAGGAGAGAGCACAGGAGAGCTGACACTACCACTTGTCTGTCATCAGGTGGTGATGGCATAGAGGTGATTCCTTTCCTCTACCCCACCGCTTGCCACCTTCAGCAGTTGGGAAAGCTGTCCTCTGCTTCATGAGAGAGGGAGAGCTGGCCCTGCCCCTCATAGCACAGCAGATGTGAGAGGGCCTGGAGGGTGAGAGCACTGGAATTCTGGCCCCACCACTCCTTTGTTGTGAGGTGAAATGGGCTAAGATGTAATGTTCTTGGTTCTTGCCACCAGATGCGGTCAGAAGATTTGGCCCCAGGGTAAAGAGAATGGTAGAACAGGCTCTTCCTCTCACTGGATGAAGCAATTGACAGAAATGGTCCTGTACCTTACTGGGCAACACAGTAGAGCTGTTCCTAGAGACAGAGACACGGGTGAGCCAGTTGAGGGTGAGAGAGAGTTGGCCCCATCACCCCTCTGGTGCAAGGTGGCAGGGGTACATTGGTGATGCACTTCCATTTCTTCTTTTGCATCCTGCACTGTTTGGGAGTGCTGGCCATGAAGTAATGAGAATAAAAGAGCTAGACCTGCTTCTTCTCATCAGACATAGCACTCAAGATAATGGGCCCTACACCTCTCCTAGGCCACACAGTAGAACTGACATGATGTGGAGAACACAGGTGAGTTATCCCTGACAATATGAGAGTGGGAGAATTGGCCCAGGTCCTCACATGCTGCAGTACTTGGGAGAGTGGGCCCTGCACCTTGTCTATGCAGCCCAATGGAGGTGGCTCAAGAGGGGTGGGTGCTGGTGAGCTGGTCCCTATGGCCTGAGAGTGGAAGAGCTGATCCTGTTTCCTGTTGCAGGTAGCATTGGGTGGGCTAGCCAAGCAGTGTGGGAGACCTTGCCATAGTGGTGCAGGTAAGGGAGAGCCTGTTGCCTTACCATCATGGGAACTATGCAGGCCCACATCCAGGGCTTCAAGTTGGCCTACCCAAAGCTGCAGGATCCATAACACAGGACCACAACAGGATTACCTGGTGGAATACCAGTGAGGATTCAATATTGATGGTGTGGCAGAAGCCAGAGGTCTTGAACCAGACCAGTGACTCATTGCAATGAACATTTATAAGTGAAGATGTGTGGGCAGAATGTTATACTGTGTGACACACTACAGCTTCCATGATGAGATGCTTTTATACTTTGTTTTGTTCTATTATTTGTTTGTTTTGTATTTTCTTTTGTGGGAGAGGCTGCAAAGGCAGAGAGCAGATATGAGGGGTGAAAATGGGGTGCATGATTCACAAAGAATCAATAAAAGTTGAATCTGGTATTTGCCTTCATTGAGAAAAATTATGGACAGAGTTGAAAGACAACTGATCTCTGAGCCTCTGGAAGTATGGGTATAATATAAATTCCAAGCCTGGTATGGTTCGGGGGTGTCATGAACTTGTGGCTAGACAAATTATAGGCTCTAGAGAAGAACCTACCAGTATGATTCTATTAAGGGACATTCTGTAAACTGTTGCCATATTTTTTATACAAACAGACTAGTATATCTCTCAGACCTCATCAGATAATCTTTATTTTGCAGTAGATATTGATTAACAGAGAAATCTTCAACTGGGCAAAGTGCAGAGAAGAAGAGATTGCAGAATGTTCATATAAAGGATACAACTGTAATCACACTCCCATCTCCCAAAGCTCAGGGATCATTGAAGGAGAGAGGAAGGAACATTATAGAGCTAAAAAGTATAGCTGAATAAAAGGAAACAGCATTTGTTTCATGGTCCATGAGGATAGTTACACTTATCAAATCACAGTGGTTGTAACCCCATGTCCAAGACCTGCATAAGTACAAGCCAGAAACAACCAAACCAAACCAAACCAAACCAAGCCATCATTTCAATGGGAGATGTGAGATTGGAGCTGGTAAAGCTATTGACATTTATAGACTCTGGGAGGAGAATTAGTTTTGCTGTTGTTTATTTGTTAGTATGACCCTTGTTGAGTCTAACAATCTCCAGGGATGGCCATCCCCTGCCAAGAATATATTAGCAGTATAAATGAGACTACAAAAGATTTATTTTTTAAAAGGGACACAAAGATGAATGGGTAGGGAAGAGGGGTTGTGTCTGGTAGGAGCTGGAGGTTAATAGAAACATATAGGCAAAATACATTGCATGATTTCTCAAAATCTAATAAACTTGATAAAGAAAAAATATCTTCTCCTTTTTTAAAATAAAAGAATCTAAAATCTTGTTCTTAAAATTGTCCAACCTGGGGCTAGTGAGATGGCTTAGCAGCCAACATTACCTCCTACCAAGCCTACTGTCCTGAGTTCAGTTCCTGATGCCTACATAGTAGAAGGAGACAACTGATTTTAATTAGTTATCCTCTGGCTTGATATGTTGTGACACATGTGCACATGTATACACACACAAACACACATATATACATTTGTCTTATAAATTGTACCTATGAACAAAACTTTGTCTTGAGCCCCATAGAAGTATTTGAATTTAATAAGCAACACATTGAAAATAATCAATGTCATGCTAATATTAGAGCAGAAATAAGAAAATTAAATTCTTGTTATTTTAGGTGGTCTTCTGTGTACTTTAGGTGCAAAAATCACAAACTGAATGGGAAGTGCAAGCTTACAAATCAAGTTACATTCCTCAACTGTAAAGTCAAAATTCAGGTGAGCTGATATGTGCTCGTCCTCATTTCATTTACTTTATGAACAAAATCAGAAGTTAGATAGCAACCAGGCAGTGGTGGCGCATGCCTTTAATCCAAGCACTTGGGAGGCAGAGGCAGGTGGATTTCTGAGTTCAAGGCCAGCATGGTCTACAGAGTGAGTTCCAGGACAGCCAGGGCTACACAGAGAAACCCTGTCTCACAAAAACCAAAAAAAAAAAAAAGTTAGATAGCTTTGTAAAACGATAAGCATATATCTTCTGATGCTTTCTTGAGCAAAATTTGTGCAAGATTTGAGAGACAGCGATATGTGTGATTTAACAAATTCAATTTGTGATTTTAATTATGACACAAAGTGTCCCAGTGTGTTGCTGTAAAGGACGAAAGGTTAAAATGCTAAGGACTCTCAATGCTCCAGGGAATTCCTTGTTTAAACAAACCTTAGGACCTCTCCTTTAAATACTTCTTCAAAGGAAAATATTTAGAAGCAAGACGTAGTAGTCCTGGAGTTTGTACTCATTTAAGTAAAGCAGAAATGCATAATTAGGATATAGCTAAAACTCATAAGATCAGTATGGGCTTTGAGAAAAACTATTCCAGGAACCAATGCTGTCCCTTAAGTCTCTCTTGCATGCCAGGTCCTAGGTTTCTTCATGGATGATACCTCCAACACTATTTCTGCTCTATGTCTGCACTGAGGTAAGAGAAGGGAAACTGCTAATAGGTCTAGTCTGTATAATTCTATAGGGTTGACTGGAGATTGGGGTGGAAGAAATAAGCTGTGTTATTTGCCATTCTACCACTAATTCATAGATTTTTATTAGACTCCCAGGCAAAAAATTCTATTCTCATTCAGCTCCAAAATCCCAGATTGAAAACTGGAATCCAAACTTTTGTCTTCAGGGATTAATCTCAAGCCGGGCAGTGGTGGCTCATGCCTTTAATCCCAGGACTTGGGAGGCAGAGGCAGGTGGATTTCTGAGTTCGAGGCCAACCTGGTCTATAGAGTGAGTTCCAGGACAGCCAGGGTTATTCAGAGAAACTCTGTCTCAAAAAAAACAAAAAACAAAAAACAAAAAAAAATTAAAAAAAATCTCAACCCATAAAAACCACAAAGACAGAGTGGGCCCAGAGTTCATGCCTTCCACTATTGTTCTCCCTTTTCTGTGGAATGCACCTCTTCCTGGCTCTCTCCTTGCTCAGCTATCAGCCTTCAGCTTTTCATTGCCTCCTTAGGTTTCTATACATCCCACCATCTGCCTTTATGAGTGGCATACTAAATACAGCAGGAGTTGCAAGGAAACTAGGAATATTGGTTCGGGAAGCTCATAAAGAATGTGCTTATTTCTCTTTAGCATTGCTTTGTGTGTAGGAGTTATGAATGAATCAACACTGGCAGCTCAAATCCCCAGATGATACTATGAAGAAGAGAGTCCAATTACAACCAAGATGGTCCTCCTAGTGCAGAAGAGGTAACAGCCCTGCAGTTGATTCATCAAACTTTAACTTAATGTTAAATATTCTTTTCATACTTAACAGACCTCGAGTTGCTGCATAGCTCAGCCTTGTTCAGTACTTATTCTGCTATGGTGAAAGAGTTAGCAGGTATCCAGATGCTATATAAAATACTGTGTGCTTCCTGCATGAGTATACATGGAATGCTGATCTGTTGTACAAGTGTGTTAGCGTGTGTCTTTGTGTGTCTGTTTGTGTGAAGCAGATTGTAAAAAATGCTGCTGGTAGAGTGTGTGTATGAAGAACTCTCATGTGTGCAGCTGTGTGTCTATGTGAGAGTCATTAAAATACACATGTATGACCTTATCAAAAACAAATCAACTAGTAACTAAATAAAGACATCTAGAGGCAGGGATGGTGACATATGCTTCCCATCAAATCAAGCCATGGAGACTTTAATTTTTTTCTTAATGTCTGTGAGTGATTTTGCCTGCATTTATGTCTGTGCATCGTGAGTGTGCCTAATGCTTTCAGAGACAAGCAGAGGACATCATCTTCTCTCAAACTAGAGTTAAAGGCTGCCATGTTGAGAAGTAAATCTAGGTGTTCTGGAAGAGTAGCCAGTTCTCCTAACATCTGAGCCGTAGTTCTGGCACCTCCAGAAGGCTTTAAACTATTGCATTGGTTATAAGAATGATTTGGGGGATAGGCCATTGCCTATAAAAGGTTGCTTTATACTACAAACAATGACTATTGTATATAAAATATTCATTCTCTCCAAAATACATGAAACAATTTCGACTATTGAGTTCACAATTGTTTTGAAAAAATCCTGCTTTTACCCTCCAATTAACCTGACATACATATGTATTTGTACATGTCTAAGTTTTTCTCTGTTCTGTGGAGAACACCTGAAAGAACAGCTCCACTGGTCTTCCTGCCAAGCCCATTTCAGTAGTCAGTAGTGTTAAGAAAGACAGGTAATAAGGACACATGCTCCACTATGTTAATAGCAGCCTTATTTATAATAGCCAGAAGCTGAAAAGAACCCAGATGTCCTTCAACGGAGGAATGGATACAGAAAATGTGGTATAATTACACTATGGAATACTAGTCAGCTATTAAAAACAATGAATTTATGAAATTCTTAGGCAAATGGGTGGAACTGGAGAATGTCATCCTGAGTGAGATGACCCATTCACAAAAAAATCACACATAATATGCACTCACTGATAAGCAGATATTAGCCCAGAAGCATGGAATACACAAGGAACAATTCACATATCAAAGGATACCAAGAAGAAGGAAGGAGAGGCGCCTGGTCCTGGAAGGGTTCAATGTGGCAGTGTAGGGGAATACCAGGAAGGGGAGGCGAGAGTGGGTTGGTTGGGGAGCATGGGGAGGGAAGAGGGCATATGGAACTTTTGGGGAGGGGGGGAACCAGTAAGAGGGAAATCATTTGAATTTAAATAAAGAATATACCTAATAAAAAAATTAAAAAAAAAGACAGGTAAAGTGAAGAGAGGGGTCTTGATGTACAATGGAAGATGATGAAGTTTGACTTGGTACATTTGTAAAACAAAAGGGGAGAAAAGGAAAATAAGAAACAGTTATGACAATTCTATGGAAATGATTCCTGAGTAGTAGTCCTAAAACAGTCCTAATATCCACACCCTTAATATTGAAAAAGATTTAATATTATCACAGGAAGTCCCATTTGTATACTCATCATTATTCAATAAATACCAATTATTTTCTGTGTGGTAGTCATCAAAAGTCATAATTGATGACGAGTGTTAGTCTTTACTCTTATCGAAACAGCCTTCTCCATAATTAGACACATCACTAGAAAATTATGCTGGAGAATGTGTGCTGTGCGGATGACGAGTATGAGCAATGCTGCACAATAAAGTTGTCAGGGAGCAAGGCATTTGAGTGTAGAGAATGTTAGAAATGCCTCCTTGAAAAAACACCACTCAAGTCCCATACAAGTTCAAGAGTCCAGCATTGAAAGGTCAGAAGGAAAGGGAAATACAAAACAGGGATATTTAATGTTTTTGCCAATTGATATTGATTTAAAAATCCTAAACCTTGATTTCTCTATGTGGGTCTGTGTGTCTGTATCTATTTCCTGTGCCCTTTCTTGGGCTCTTTTCCTCTGATTATCTGTTTTTTCCTATTCTGACATGATAATTTTTTGCTTTGCCATATTAATTATATTTATTATATTATATTCCCTTAGAAGTTTGTTTGTTTTCTAATGAAAGACATAAATGGTTGTGGTGCTGGGTGGATATGGATGGGACAGAAGTTGAGGGAGATTTTTTTGGGGGTAGAGGGAGAATAAATAGTAATTAGTATAAATTATGTGAGAAAAATATTTCAATAAGAAAAGAATAACAGCAACAATAACTAACACAAAAAGAAACCCAGTTTGATATTTGTTTACATAGAAACAGATCATTTATGAAGTACTAGCTGTAGTTTTTATAAGTTCATTGAAGATTTATCAAATATTCTGGTAAAACATTGTTGAAGAGTTTAAAAATAATCCAGTGAAGTCTAGACATGACCAGTGCCAGTTTGAACTGTTGTAAGCACAGTTTTCTAAGGACACATAGCCATACAACTCCAGTTAGATACTGGGAAACAAGCAAAAAGAAAGAAAATGGTTATCAAAAAGAATACTTGGAAAAGTTGAGGTACTTCACACCTGACTAGTTATAGCTTTCTGGGTTTCAAGCAGAGGTAGGCTGCTCTTAAAATACTTCCAGCGAATGGCAATGCTTAAGTTTTTGGGCCTCGTGAGCTTAGCTCAACGCCCTCTGCTCAGCTGTTTGCACAGGTTTCCTGAGAGCTGAATGTCCTGCGGCTCAGCTTGATTTCTGTTCTGTTCTGTGTTGTAGGGACTTCCCAGGTGCCTGACCTATGTCTAGGATTGTTTTTTCCTGTTGTTTGCACCTGACCCCAAGTATAAATTGCTCGTCCCTCAGTAAAGCTTCCGCATTCTCCTTAATGACCCAAGTCTGTGGTTTCTGTCAATCCTCCAGGCCTATGCCTGATACTTGGTTGTGTGGCAACAAGGACGCAATCATAAGTTAAATAGGATTTGGATGGAATGAAAGATTAGGTCATTGTAGAGAGCCATTGAAGTGCCATATAATCTTATAGCCATTATTCAGTTGTCTGCATTTTTCACCCTCTCCGAGCTGAGGAATTCCAGCCACACCTCCCCTCATCTGGCGGAGCTGGAAGAACTCCGGGAACAGGCCTTTTTGTCACACCTCAGCCTCCAGCAAAGCAACAGACCCTATGGGGTCAATTTCCTCGAGGTACCATTGCACCAAGGGCCTGCTGAGAAGCCCTGAAAATACTCTTCAACCCTGGGAGGGAGGGTCACGCCCACAGCGCATATATTGTCACTCTTATCCCCCCAAGTAATAAGAAAGAGATTTTGTACAGCCATGCACTAATGTCTCTGTGTGTTCTTTTTCTCTCGACTCCTGTCGTTTCATTCTTCAGCTCTTTGTCCACAGAGAACCTGCTCGTGAGCAATTCCCGGGAAGCTTCAGGTCATTATACAGCTTTTTTTGTCTACTGTTTTCTGAAATGCCTCCTTATGCATCTGCCTGAAGACTCAGGGTTGCAAGAGACAAAGAAAAAACACCAAATATAGAGCTTCTCATCTACCTCCTTCCCTGTGATTATAATTATGTGCTTTCCTTCTCTTGTTTTCATTCCTTGCCAACCTTCCACTTAATATTTTCCCATTTTGAGCTATTCTTTCCTCTCTTTTTCATTCATACCCATTATAGTCCACTTCTCTTTTAGATTCTATTTCCCCACTATGGAGAGAAAGGATAACAGAGAAGTCACTGGGTAAATCTTGAAAATGGCCTTCATGGAGCTGAGGTTCTGTTTGTGAGGATATTATCAGGGCATTAGAACTCAGTTTCCTTTAGGTATTGAACAGCGAATTCATTGATTGTGGTTGTGACAAAAAAACACAGAGTGGATTGTACCAGGAAGTCAAAGTAATTGTCGGTGACTTGGGCAGTGAAAAATTTCTGATCACCGGTTTCCTTTCAGGATCACATATTTCCTTTCCTTCCTCTGTGTTTTGTTAAAAACTGAAGAACTAGGAAAATACTAAGGAGTGCTTAACAAAATTGCCATATAAGTAATGCCGCATGTTCTAAAGTTCTATCTGTCAGGTCTTGATCATTTATTTTTTTTAAAGATTTATTTATTTTATGTATATAAGTACACTGTCACTGTCTTCAGACACACCAGAAGACGGCATCAGATCCTGTTACAGATGGTTGTGAGTCACCATGTGGTTTCGGGGAATTGAACTCAGGACCTCTGGAAGAGCAGCCAGTGCTCTTAACCACTGAATCATTTCTCTAGCCCCGATTATTTAGTTTTATTTTTATTATTATTATTACTATTATTTTTATTTTCTATATTCTTTATTTACATTCCAAATGATTTACCCTTTCCCGGTTCCCCTGCTCCCCAAAAGTCCAATAAGCCCTCTTCCCTCCCCCTGTTCCCCATTTGCCTAAGAATTTCATTAATTCATTGTTTTTAATTGCTGAGTAGTATTCCATTGTGTAAATATACATGGGAAAATCTCTCTGATAAAATTGAAGAAATATATAGAAAATCAAGTTAAGATTGACTGTTTCATGGAAAAATTATACAGATAAAATGGTAGGCATAAAAATATTCCAAAGTGGATTGAAAGTGGAATTATAAACATTTTCTGATAAAAATGAAGATCTACATGGAAAATATTCCTGAAAAAATTCAAGAAATATATAGAAAAACATGCATTATTATTATTATTATTATTATTATTATATTTTCTATATTTTTTAATTACATTCAAAATCATTTCCCCTTTCCTGATTCCTCCCTCCCCGAAAGACCCATAAGGTCCCTTCCCTCCCTCTGTTCCCCATTCAACCCCCACTCGCTTCTCTGCTCTGGTATTCCCCTACATTCAGTCTTTCCAGGACCAGGGGTCTCTCCTTCCATCTTCTTTGAAATTTATTGAAATGAAAATTGCGTCTTGGGTATTCCAAGATTCTGGATTAATATCCCCTTATCAGTGACTGCATGCCATGTTTGTTCTTTTGTAATTGGGTTACCTCACTAAGGATGATATTTTCCAGTTCTGACCATTTGCTTAAGAATTTCGTAAATTCATTATTTTTAATAGCAGAGTGGTATTCCATTGTGTAAATATACCACATCTTCTGAATCCATTCCTCCGTAGAGGGACATCTGGATTCTTTCCAGCTTCTGGCTATTATAAATAAGGCTGCTATGAACATAGTGGAGCATGTGTCCTTATTGCATGCAGGGGAAGCCTCTGGGTTTATGCCCAGGAGTGGTATAGCAGGATCCTCCAGAAGTGTCATGCGCAGTTTTCTGAGGAAATGCCAGACTGCTTTCCAGAGTGGTTGTACCAGCTTGCAAACCCACCAGCAGTGGAGGAGTGTTCCTCTTTCTCCACATCCTCGCCAACAACTGCTGTCTCCTGTGTTTTTGATCTTAACCATTCTAACTGGTGTGAGGTGGAATCTCAGAGTTGTTTTGATTTGCATTTCACTAATGGCTAAGGATGCTGAACATTTCTTTAGGTGCTTCTCAGCCATTAGATATTCTTTGGGTGAGAACTCTTTGTTTAGCTCTGTACCCCATTTTTTAATAGGGTTATTTAGCTCTCTCGAGTCTAACTTCTTGAGTGCTTTGTATATATTGGATATTAGACCTCTGTTGGATGTAGGGTTGGTAAAGATCTTTTCCCAGTTTGTTGGTTGCCGTTTGTCCATTTGAGAGTGTCCTTTGCCTTACAGAAACTTTATAATTTTATGAGGTCCCAGTTGTCAGTTCTTGATCTTAGAGCATAAGCTATTGGAGTTCTATTCAGGAAATTCTCCCCTGTGCCCATATGTTCCAGGTTCATCCCTAGTTTCCTTTCTATCAGTTTTAGTGTGTCTGGTTTTATGTGGAGGTACTTGATCTCCTTGGAATTGAGCTTAGTGCAAGGAGACAAGAATGGGTCAATTTGCATTCTTCTGCATGTTGACCTCCAGTTGAACCAACACCATTTGTTGAAAAGGCTATCTTTTTTCACTGGATAGTTTTAGCTCCTTTTTCAAGATCAAGTGACCATAGTAGTGTGGATTCATTTCTGGGTCTTCAGTTCTGTTCCATTGATCTACATGCCTGTCACTATACCAATACCATGCAGTTTTTAACACTATTGCTCTGTAGTACAGCTTGAGGTGTGGGACACTGATTCCCGCAGAAGTTCTTTTACTCTTGAAAATAGTTTTAGCTATTCTGGGTTTTCTGTTATTCCAGATGAATTTTTGCATTGCTCTTTCTAACTTTATGAAGGATTCAGTAGGGATAATGATGGGGATTGCCGTGAATCTGTATATTGCTTTTGGAAAGATGGTCATTTTTACTATATTAATCCTGCCAATCCATCAGCATGGAAGATTTTTCTATCTTTAAGAGGTCTTCTTCAATTTCTTTCTTCAGAGACTTGAAGTTCTTGTCATACAGATCTTTCACTTGTTTGGTTAGAGTCACGCCAAGATACTTAATATGGTTTGTGGCTATCGTGAAGGGTATTATTTCTCTTACTTCTTTCTCAGCCTGCTTATCCTTTGAGTATAGGAAGGCTTCTGACTTGCTTGAGTTGATTTTATATCCGGCCACTTTGCTGAAGTCGTTTATCAGCTGTAGGAGTTCTCTGGTGGAGTTCTTTGGGTCACTTAAGTATACTATCATATCATCTGCAAATAGTGATAGTTTGACTTCTTCCTTTCCAATTTGTATCCCTTTGACCTCTTTTTGTTATCTAATTGCTCTAGCTAGAACTTCAAGTACTATATTGAAAAGATATGGAGAGAGAGGTCAGCCTTGTCTAGTCCCTGATTTTAGTGGGATTGCTTCAAGTTTCTCTCCATTTAGATTGATGCTGGCTACTGGTTTGCTGTAAATTGCTTTTACTATGTTTAGATATGGGCCTTGAATTCCTGATCTTTCCAAGACCTTTAGCATGAAAGGATGCTGAATTTTGTCAAATGCTTTCTCAGCATCTAATGAGATGACCATGTGGTTTTTTTTCTTTGAGATTGTTTATGTAGTGGATTACATTGATGGATTTCCTTATATTGAACCATCCCTGCATCCCTGGGATGAAGCCTACTTGATCGTGGTGAATGATCGTTTTGATGTGTTCTTGGATTCAGTTGGCAAGAATTTTATTGAGTATTTTTGCATCGATATTCATAAGAGAGATTGGCCTGAGATTCTCTTTCTTTGTCGGATCTTTGTGTGCTTTTGGTATTAGTGTAATTGTGGCTTCATAGAACGAGTTGTGTAGTGTTCCTTCTGTTTCTATTTTGTGGAACAGTTTGAAGAGTATTGGTGTTAGGTCTTCTTTGAAGGTCTGATAGAATTCTGCACTAAAACCATCTGGACCTGTACTTTTTTTGGTTGGAAGACTTCCAATGACAACTTCTATTTCTTCAGGGGTTAGAGGACAGTTTAGATGGTCTATTTGATCCTGACTTAATTTTGGTACTTGATATCTGTCAAGGAAATTGTCCATTTCCTCCAGATTTTCTAGTTGTGTTGAATACAGGGTTTTGTAGTAGGATCTGATGATTTTTTGAATTTCCTCAGTTTCTGTTGTTATATCTCCCTTTTCGTTTCTGATTTTATTAATTTGGATACTATCTCTGTGCCCTCTGGTTAGTCTGGCTAAGGGCTTATCTATCTTGTTGATTTTCTCAAAGAACCAACTCCTCGTTTTGTTGATTCTTTGTATGGTTTTATTTGTTTCTACTTGATTGATTTCAGCCCTGAGTTTGATGATTTCCTGCCTTCTACTCCTCTTTGGTGTATTTGCTTCTTTTTGTTCCAGGGCTTTCAGGTGTGCCATTAAGCTGTTAGTGTATACTGTCTCCCGTTTCTTTTTGGCGGCACTCAAGGCTATGAATTTTCCTCTTAGCACTGCTTTCATTGTGTCCTATAAATTAGGGTATGTTGTGTCTTCATTTTCATTAACTTTCAAAAAGTCTTTGATTTCTTTCTTTATTTCCACCTTGACCAAGTTATCATTGAGTAGAGCATTGTTCAGCCTCCATGTGTACGTGGATTTTCTTTTGTTTTTGTTGCCATTGAAGACCACCCTTATTCCATAGTGATCTGATAGGAGGCATGGGATTATTTCTATCTTCTTATATCTGTTGAGGTCTGATTTGTGACCAATTATATGGTCAATTTTGGAGAAGGTACCATGAGGAACTGAGAAGAAGGTGTATTCTTTAGCTCTAGGATGAAATGTTCTATATATATCTGTTAGTTCTAGTTGGTCCAAGGCTTCAATTAGATTCACTGTGTCCCTGTTTAGTTTCTGCTTTCCTGAACGATCCATTTCAGAGAGCGGGGTGTTGAAGTTACCCACTATTATTGTGTGCGGTGTGATGTGTGCTTTGAGTTTTAGTAAAGTTTCTTTTACGAATGAGGGTGCCCTTACATTTGGAGCATAGATATGCAGAATTGCGAGTTCTTGATGGTGGATTTTTCCCTTGATCAGTATGTAGTGTCCTTCTGTGTCTTTTTTGATGACTTTAGGTTGAAAATCAATTTTATCTGATATTAGGATGGCTACTCCACCTCGTTTCTTGGGGCCATTTGCTTGTAAAATTGTTTTCCAGCCTTTTACTCTGAGGTAGTGTTTGTCTTTGACACTGAGGTGCGTTTCCTGCATGCAGCAAAATGCTGGGTCCTGTTTACGTATCCAGTCTGCTAGTCTATGTCTTTTAATTGGGGAATTGAGACCACTGATATTAAGAGAGATTAAGGCATAGTGATTATTGCCATCTGCCATTCTTGACGCTATCTTCATGTTTGAGTGGTTATCTACTTTTGGGTTTGATTCAAGAAGGTTATTATCTCATTTTTTCCAGGTTGTTGTTTCTCTCCCTGTATTGGAGGTTTCCACCTATTATCCATTGCAGGGCTGGATTTGTGGAAAGATATTGTGAAAATTTGGTTTTATCATGGAATATCTTGGTCTCTCCATCTATCGTGATTGAGGGTTTTGCTGGATATAGTAGTCTAGGCTGGCATTTGTGCTCTCTTAGTGTCTGCATGAGATCTGCCCAGGATCTTCTGGCTTTCATAGTCTCTGGTGAGAAGTCTGATGTGATTCGGATAGGTCTTCCTTTGTATGTTACTTGGCCCTTTTCTCTTACTGCTTTTAGCATTCTTTCTTTGTTTAGAACATTCGGTGTTTTGATTATTATGTGACACGAGGTATTTCTGTTCTGGTCCAGTCTGTTTGGAGTTCTGTAGGCTTCTTGTACGTTCATCCGCATCTCTCTCTTTAGGCTAGGGAAGTTTTCCTCCATAATTTTGTTGAAGATGTTTACTGGCCCTTTAAGTTGCAAATCTTCACTCTCATCTATACCTATAATCCTTACGTTTGGTCTTCTCATTGTGTCCTGGATTTCCTGGATGTTTTGGGTTACACGTTTTTTGCAGTTTGCATTTGCTTTGACTGTTGAGTCGATGCTTTCTATGGAATCTTCAGCACCTGAGATTCTTTCTTCCATTTCTTGTATTCTATTGTTTATGTTTGCATCTATGACTCCTGATTTCTTCCCAAGGTTTTCTATCTCCAAAGTTGTCTCCCTTTGTGATTTCTTAGTTGTTTCTACTTCCTTTTTTAGTTCCTGGATGTATTTGCTGAGATCCTTCACTTGTTTGTTTGTATTTTCCTGTATTTCTTTAAGGTATTTTTGCATTACCTCTTTCAGGATTTCTTCCTGATGACCCATGTTCTCCTGCATTTCTCTGAGTGATTTTTGTGTTTCCTCCTCATGGGAATCCATCTGTTGATCCATTGTCTCCTGCATTTCTTTAAGTAGTTCTCGTGTTTCCTTTGTAAGGGCATCTAACCGTTGATTCATTTCTTTAAGCAATTTTTGTGTTCCCTCCTTATGGGCATCCATCTGTTGACCCATATTCTTCTGCATTTCTTTATGCAATTTTTGTGATTCCTTTGTGAGTGCATCTACCCGTTGATTCATCTCGTTAAGCGATTTTTGTGTTGTCTCCTTGTGCGCCTCCATGTTTTGATCCATGTTCTCCCGCATTTCTCTAAGTGATTTTTGTGTTTCCTTTGTAAGGGCTTCTAACCGTTGATTCATGGTCTCCTGTAACTGTTTATGAGATTTATTTGTGTCCTTCTTGTGATCCTCTAATAGCATCATGAGAAGTGATTTTAAATCCAGATCTTGTCTTTCGGGTGTGGTGGGGTATCCAGGACTTGCTGCTGTTGGAGGATTGGGTTCGGATGGTCCCACATTACTTTGATTTCTGTTAGTAACATTCCTACGTTTGCCTTTTGCCATCTGGATACGTCTGATGTTAGTTGGTCCTGCTGCCACTGGCTGTTGGTTGGACCTCCTGTGAGCCTGCAAACTATTTCTGCCCCCCCTGGATTACCAGGATTCCCCTGGCACTGATTTCTGGGGCCTGCCTGCTCCTGAGTGGCTTTGGAGCCCTAATGTGCCTTGCCCCAAGTGATCTTATATTGGGGAGGCCTTGCACATCCAAAGGCTCAGCGTAGTGGATTCCTGGAGCAGAGGTCGCCAAAGGGAGGCTGGTAGGCTCCTGCCCTGTGCAGGGGTGTGTGATCTCTCCTGGGGGGGGAGGGGGCGTCCGTCTGCGAGGCAGAAGTCCCACAGCAGAGCTAGCACGCTGGTTACTGCAGATCTGTGCAGCTCTTGGGAGCCACGTGCACACAATCCGCCCAAGACCCACGTGATATTATTATGCCTGTCTGTCTCAGAACCTGGCAGTCCCCACTTCCCAGCCACTGGAGCAAAAATGGCGGAGTGCACTCTGCACACCCTCCGTGGCGCTGCTCACCCTGCAGACGCGATGGCCTGCAGATCTGGCACCCAGACGACGACAGCGCTGACCCGTTCTTGGGCGCAGACGGAAGCCCCAACAGGCCATGTCCCAAGTGATGTTACATTGGGGAGAGAGCCTGGGTACCTGTCTCTTCAGTGCAGTCTGTGGGAACAGAGGTCGCAGAAGGAAAGCTGGTAGGCTCCCGCCCAGTGCGGGGGGGGGGGGGGGTGGAGTCCCTCTGCCAGGCAGAAGTCCCACAGCAGAGCTGGCGAGCTGGTTACTGCAGATCAGCCCAGCACTTGGGAGCCACATACACACAAGCCGCCGGAGACCCAAGCGATATTATGCCTGTCTGTCTCAGAACCTGGCTGTCCCAACTTCCCAGCCACTGGAGCAAAGATGGCGGAGTGCACTCTGCACACTCTCCGTGGGGCTGCTCACCCTGTAGACGTGATGGCCTGCAGATCTGGCACCCAGATGTCCACAGCGCTGACCCGTTCTTGGGCGCAGACGGAAGCCCCAACAGGCCGTGTCCCAAGTGATGTTACATTGGGGAGAGAGCCTGGGTACCTGTCTCTTCAGTGCAGTCTGCGGGAACAGAGGTCGCGGCTCCTTAATATCTTATAATGTCAATAGACTCAAGTCCCGAACAAAAAACATAGTCTAACAGAGATGCTTTGCATGTGGATCTTTAATTTTATCAGAAAATGTTTGTGACTCCTCTTTCAATTTCATAATGCTTTTTGTGTCTACCATTTTTTTTATTTTATTTTTTTAATTTACATTCCAAATCACTTCCCCTTTCCCGTTTCCTCCCTCCCCGAAAGTCCCATAAGCCCCCTTCCCTCCCTCTTTTCTCCATTCAACCCCCTCTCGTTACTCTGTCCTGGCGTTCCCCTACATCCAGTCTTTCCAGGACCAGGGGTCTCTCCTTCCATCTTTTTAGAAATTTATTGATATGCGGATTGTGTCTAGGGTATTCCGAGATTCTGGGTCAATATCCCCTTATCAGTGACTGCATACCATGTGTGTTCTTTTGTGATTGTGTTACCTCACTAAGGATGATATTTTTAAGTTCTGACCATTTGCCTAGGAATTTCGTGAATTCATTGTTTTTAATTGCAGAGTAGTATTCCATTGTGTAGATATACCACATCTTCTGAATCCATTCCTCCGTTGAGGGACATCTGGGTTCTTTCCAGCTTCTGGCTATTATAAATAAGGCTGCTATGAACATAGTGGAGCATGTGTCCTTATTGCATGCAGGTAAAGTCTCTGGGTATATGCCCAGGAGTGGTATAGCCGGATCCTCCGGGAGTGTCATGCCCAGTTTTCTGAGGAACTGCCAGACTGCTTTCCAGAGTGGTTGTACCAGCCTGCAATTCCACCAGCAGTGGAGGAGTGTTCCTCTTTCTCCACATCCTCGCCAACAACTGCTGTCTCCTGTGTTTTTGATCTTAGCCATCCTGACTGGTGTGAGATGAAATCTCAAGGTTGTTTTGATTTGCACTTCCCTAATGACTAAGGATGATGAACATCTCTTTAGGTGCTTCTCAGCCATTAGATATTCTTCAGGTGAGAACTCTTTGTGTAGCTCTGTACCCCATTTTTTAATAGGGTTACTTGCCTCTCTGGAGTTTAACTTCTTGAGTTCTTTGTATATCTTGGATATTAGCCCTCTCTTGGATGTAAGGTTGGTAAAGATCCTTTCCCAGTTAGTTGGTTGCCGCTTTGTCTTTTTGACAGTGTCTTTTGCCTTGCAAAAGCTTTGTAATTTAATGAGGTCCCATTTGTCTATTCTTGATCTTAGAGCATAAGCTATTGGAATTCTGTTCAGGAAATTCTCCCCTGTGCCCATATGTTCAAGGTTCTTCCCTAGTTTCCCTTCTATTAGTTTCAGTGTGTCTGGTTTTATGTGGAGATCTTTGATCCACTTAGAATTGAGCTTAGTGCAAGGAGATAAGAATGGGTCAATTTGCATTCTTCTGCATGTTGACCTCCAGCTGAGCCAGCACCATTTGTTGAAAAGGCTATCTTTTTTCCACTGGATGGTTTTAGCTCCTTTGTCAAAGATCAAGTGACCATAGGAGTGTGGATTCATTTCTGGTGATTTTTAAAACCAACCAAGTTGACAGTGAAGAATAACCATGGTTACTCTTACATGTGCCAAATGACAAAAGCCAACTTTATGACTATAGCACATTTACCCACAGCTATTTACTCTTAAGATTTTTTCCCACACTATATTTACCCATTCCTCTATTCTAAACACCCAAATCACAATGGCACACATATGTACCCATTCACAAACACCTACTCTCATATGCACAAATATGCCTGCAGCATTATCTAAATGCCTCCACAGGAGGTGATGACAAATTATATTTTAAATCAATAAGGTCTTATTCTTGTCTTCTGTGCCTATCATGTACAGTGATCACATCTGAATCACCTTTATTCACAACAAATATGATCAATTGTAATAAAATAAGAATATACAAAGTTCTTGGACTTGTTTAACCTGAGCCAAAATATTCAGGGACTTGGGTGACTAAATCTGATACTGACTATGACTTTGCACGTGGGGCTATCACTTACTCTGCAATGACATTACAAGGTAATACTCACACCTCCATTATTGTCATAAAAAAGCTCCCATATATATGTGAAGGTGAAAATATTGTCTTAGGGTCAGAAAGTTTCTGCTAAAATATTATTGTCACTGCCAAGCTTTATAAATTTTTGTTTAGCTTTTTCTATAGAGTTTTTATTTAAATCCCCATTCCTTTAGAGATAAACAAACACCCCAGAAGTGAAAACACTACACACACACACACACACACACACACACACACACACACACACACACACAGAGGACCAAACCTGATTCTATGGAAGGTCTGCTTACAATGCCATAACATGAAAAAAATTTTTTTTCTTCACTGGGAACACAATACTGTAATCATTATTTGATAGGGTAGAGAGCTACTGTAGAAAAAACTTGGATAAATCTATGCCAGAAGATAAATAAATTCTAAAAATCAAATCTAGGTAAATACAATCCACTCTCAATCTGACCCATTTCCTTAGGTCATGTCAGGCCTTCTCTTCTTTATTAATCTTGCCAATTTTGTTCTCTTTTAGAGGAAAAGATAAAGATTAAATTAACATTTCAGAACTATTGAGTACATTTCACTCTTGGTAGAGAAAGCCCTAGAATAACATTGCCTATAGCATTGACCAAGCAGGGAGTAGGTGTCTTGTCATAAGGGCAGAGAGCTCAGTCAGTGTTGGAATTTAAGACCAAGACAAGGCAGGAATGAGGCTCCTCACTTATCTCACACCCTCCTGCTTTATATAAGGTCTTACTATTGTCTTCAGAATATACTACATTACAGTAGCTCCTTTTAAATATGGTAAGTGGAGGAGTTAAGAGCTGTCTCTGGGACAGTTTAGAGTACTCAGGAGAATTGCTTCTCATTAGTGTGAATGGACCCTGAGCTGTTTTTCTTCTCAAGATTCTCCCAAATGGCTATAAAGAGGATGGAAAGATAACACATAGTTATGACTCCCATCTTGCTCACAGGCTCTATCACTGGGTCTTACATGGCTTCTTTGCAGAAACACTGCATATTCTATCATATACTCCCTGTATTAGTTTGAGAAGTTTTATCTGCAAAATATGAAGATAGTATGTCCTAGATATCCCTAGATGAGCATGACTGGCATAATGTCTGTGTGTGATAAGTGCATAATAATCAAAATCAGGGCTAAGAGATTAGTATCTGAATCTCAGTGATACCATGTTTGAATTTATTCTGGAAATTTGCTTTGCATTTGCAGAAACCTAAGTTGTCCATATGGGAGAATGAAAATCTAACACAAATCAATGACAAAGAACAGTTAAGTATAGCAGTCGATACTATGGTTGGTGTGATTAAAGACTGTTCAAAGGCTAAGGCCTGAGACACATTTCTTCCATGTCTAGTCCCATCTAGGTTTTTACCATGAAGGGATTTTAGATTTTATCAAAAGCATTTTCTATAGCTATGGAGATGAACAGATGATTTTTGCTCTTGAATCCAGTTATCTGATGTGAAATATATCATATATATCCATATCTATGGATCACATATGTTTAACCAACTCTGTATATCTGGAGTGAAGCCAAGTTGATTATAAACAATGATCTATTTGATATATTCTTAATTTGCTTTGTAAACATTTTGTTGGGGAGTTTTGCATTTGTGTTCACCAAGGAGATCAGTCTATACTTTTCCTTTTTGGCTGTGCCATTTTCCAGTTGTGACTGTGAATACAATACTGGCTTTGTAAAGAAAATTTAGCAGAAGGCTATATCCATCCTACTTTATGTTAGTTTGAAAAAGATGGGTGTTAATTCTTTAAGGTTAGAATTCAGCAGTAAATCCATCTAGGACTGTACAAATTTTAGCTAGAATTGCTTTTTAATTTTATTATTGCTGCTTCCATCTCACTGCTTATTATAGAGCTATTTAAATTGCCTTAACTCGGCCTAATTTTTAGGTCACATGGATCTAGAAATTTATCCATTTCTTTGTGATATTGCAACTTAGTGATATATCCATTCTTATACATATCCTAATGATTTTATCTACTCCATTCATGTTTGCTATCTCAATTTGTACCTCTCTTTTTAAGTCTTTTTTATTAGATATATTCTTTATTTACATTTCAAATGTTGACCCCTTTCTTGTTTCCCCCCCTAAAATACCCCAACCTATCCCTCCTTCCACCTGCTCACAAATCCACCCACTCCTGCTTCCCTGTCCTGGCATTCCACTATATTGGGGCATCTAGCCTTCTCAGGACCAACGGCCTCTCCTCCCTTTGATGTCCAACAAGTTCATCCTCTGCTGCATATGCATCTGGAGCCATGGGTCCCTCCATGTGTACTCTTTGGTTGGTGGTTTAGTCCCTCTCTTAATCTGGGTCATTTCTCACTGTCTTGTAATTAGTTTAGCTAAAGCTTGCTAATGCTCTTTATCTTTGCAGAGGATAAACTCCTTGATTATTGGATATTTGTATTGTTTTTATAATTCTCTGTTTTATACTTCAGCCCTTGATGTGCCCATTAAGCATTCACGAACCCCAAAAGACCACCTAGGAACCTACTCTGATTGTACTAGTGTCTTTTTCTTCAAGCTGGCTTGGGCCACACTGCCATCTCTGATGCAGCAGGACAGGACAGTGAAGCCCCAACCTCTCAGCAGGGCAAAGTTTTATAGGAAATGGCAAGCAATCAGGAGTAGGGGGGGTGTCCTTACTGTGTCACACATCTGAATGGGGAGCTAATATGGAATTATATCAGCCTTTATAATAATTAGCTGGTGCTGGGAGCAAAATCATAAACTTAACTTCTGCTTTCCTCCTGATTGGTAGTTGTTAGTAACTGAAGTGCCAGGGGCAGGCTTGTAACCTGGAGGTACAGGTTTGTGGGAGAGTAACCTGGGAACTAGTGCTAGACTCAGGTTCATTAGGGAATAATCTGGAAACTGGTGCCTGACTCAGGTTTGATGGGGAGTAATCTGGAAACTTGTGTTAGAGAGTTCAGTCTTAGGTCAGGTTCTCTAAGATAGAGGCTGAACCCAAAATCTGGTCCATCACTCTCCTTGTAATTATTTCTATCTGCTGAAGTTTGGTTGGTTTATACTGTTCTTCCAAATTCCTAGAATGTATAAGTAAATTACTTATTTGAGATATCTCTGGTTATTTTAGTATAGTTGCTTTTATTTATAAATTTTCCTCTTAAGACTACTGTAACATAACCCCATAGATTTATTTTTTGTACAATTCTGGGAATTCTTTGAAGTCCTTCTTCATTTCTTCAATTACCCATTTGTCATTTAATCTCTATGAGCACTTCTGTGTTCAGTAGTTTCTCTTGCTGGTAATTTCTAGTTTTAGTTAACTATGATTTGAAAAGAACAATCAATTATTTAAAATTTCCTACATTAATTAATATTTGCTTTGTGTCATTTTGCAAGATCTATTTAGGAGAAAGGTTCATGGGATGAGAGAAGAGTACTTTTCCTACAGTATTTGGATTGTACGCTTTGCAGCTTTCTGTTGGGAGCATTTTCTCTATGATGTCATTTAACTCTGAGTTTTTTTTTCAGCTCAAAATGGCCTGTCCATTGGTGATAATGAGGTATTGAAATTATCCACTATTACTCTATTATAGATTAATCTATCTTTAAAACTAGTGGTGTTTGTTTTACAAAATTATGTGTCACCCATGTTAAGTGCATATATATTTAATATTCTAATGTCCCATTGATGATTTTTTCCTTTAATTACTATGAAATGACCTTCATTGTATCTTCCAATTTTAATTAGAGTTTCATTAGGTATAGTAAAAACAACCATTGCTTGTCTCTAGTGCCATTTGTTTGGAAGACCTTTTACCATCTTTCATCCTAATATTCTAGCTAACATTGTAGCTTCATGTTTTTAATCTAATATTCTACTTTGTGTTCTTTTATGTATTTATTTTTATTACAGGGTGCTATGGGGTAGCCCTGTCTGAACTGGAACTTAATATGTGTATCAAGAAGTTTCATCTTATCTCTCCCCGTGAAGTGCTGGGATTAAAGGCATGCACCACCACATCAGTCTAGGCCATGTCATTTGATCAAGCAATTAAGATCATTGGTATTTAGAATGATTATTAAAGTGTGTTATTAATTCCTATTATTTAATTTGTAGTATTTGGCATTTCCCTCTTCCTTGTTTGTTTATCTAGTATAGACTCATGGGTGCCTCAATCTTTTCCTATAATCTGAAGGATTTCTTTATTTCATAGAGCAGGTTTTGGGTTATGAATCCTTCATCCTGTTTTTATTACGGAGAGTTTTTCACTCTCCTTTAATTATTGCAGCTTTCGATACATTTATTTCATATATTTGATCAGTTACCTATAATATGATTAGGAATGTTTTATTCTAGACTGGTCTGGTCTGCTTGGTGATATAAATGCCTCAGGTATTTGGATAATCATCTCTTTCCCTATATCTGGGGAGTTCTTGGCTATGGTTTTATTGAAAATATTTTCTATGTCTTAAGCTTGAAATTCTCCTTCTTCTCCTTCTTATTTTTCTGTATCTTTGATTCATAGGTTTGTTATTTTCTTACCATCCCACAGATCTCAATGTTTTCATGCATATTTATTGTGTTATTCATGTTCTGAAATTTCCAGTTCCTCTATCTTGTCTTTGAACTCTCATAATCTGTCTTCCCATGATCTCTTCAGTTTATGAAGATTTCCTCAGAGCTCTTTATTTGACGTTTGTGGCCTGCATACAATATAGTCTTTCCTCCTGCTGTGTGAATTCTGCCCAAGAAATGCTACAGGAAAATTGTATCTTTCCTGTAATTTATAACATCCATTTTGCAAACAGCCCTCATGTGGCTGAGACTTTCTGCCACTAAGCAGAAAGTGGTGAGTACAAGTATCATTGCTTCTCTGTTCCTGCTATGAGCTCTGAGATATCTTAAAAGACAAGTTTCAGAAAAACCCAGTAATGGGCTCTTGAGTCATATTCCCTAGAACCCTCAGTTCTATTGAATGTCAAGTTTGTTAGAACCATCTCTGACTGATCATGACAAATCCAGTCTCTCTTTCTTCTTCTTCTTCTTCTTCTTCTTCTTCTTCTTCTTCTTCTTCTTCTTCTTCTTCTTCTTCTTCTTCTTCTTCTTCTTCTTCTTCTTCTTCTTCTTCCTCTTCCTTCTCCTCTTCCTTCTCCTCTTCTTCTTCCTCCTCCTTCTCCTCTTCCTACTCCTTCTCCTCCTCAACTTTCTCTCTCTCTCTCTCTCTCTCTCTCTCTCTCTCTCTCTCTCTCTCTCTCTCTCTCTCTCTCTCTCTCTCTCGTATTTCTACCTTATTGTCAAATCTCACTTCCATATCCTATACTGACTTTATTGCATTTTATTTTCTTAGAACTCACTCAGGAAGTTTTGTGTTCTCTTTTATTTCTTTGTACATTCATGTGGTAATTTGAATGAGAAATGTCCTCCATACCACATAAATTTGAACAATTGATCTCCATGGTGTTATTTGGAGAAGTTGTCAAGCCATTAGGATGTTGAGCCTTGCTGAAGGAAATTGAGGGAGTTTTAAGAGATTATAACCTTATTTCACTTCAGCTCTACCTTCTGTATGTGGCTGAATCTGTGGTCCTTCAGTTTTCTGCTCGACTTGTACTTTTCCATATATCCTGACCCTGTGGACTCTCACTCTGTAACCATAAGTCAAAATAAACCCATTATTCTATAACCCACTTTTGGCCATTGAATTTTATCACAGCAATAAAAACATACACAATTTATATAATCATTTCTTCTGCTCTTTTTTTCTGAGATATTTTCTAATTCACTCTCATTGAAAACCATTGCTTTTTTTTGATGTTTTAAAGCTTTTTATTATTTACTTTTTTACACTCCAGATTTTATTCCCCATCCCTTGTCCACCTTGCAACTGTTTCACATTCCATACCTCCTCCCAATGCCCCTGCCTCCATGCGGATGTCCCCACCTCCCAAATGTCCCCACTTCCCACCTCCCCACCCAACCAGACCCCTTAACTCCATGGGGCCTCCAGTCTCTTGATGGTTTGGTATATCATCTTTAACTGAACCCAGACCCAGAATTCCTCTGTTGTAAATGTGTTGGGGACCTCATATCAGCTGGTATATTCTGCCTGGTTGGTGGTCCAGTATTTGAGAAATCTTGGGGGTCCAGGTTGAGACTGCTGCTCCTTCTACAGGGTCACCCTTCTCCTCACCTTCTTCCAGCCTTTCCCTAATTCAACCACAGGGGTCAGCATCTTCTGTCCATTGATTGGGTGCAAATATCTGCATCTGACCCTTTCAGCTGTTTGTTGGGTCTTTCGGAGGGCAGTCATGATAGGCCCTTTTTAGTGAGCACTCCATAGCCTCAGTAATATTGCCAAGCATTGGGACCTCCCCATTAGCTGGATCCCTCTTTTTGCCTGTCACTAGACATTCTTTTCCTCTGGCTCCTTTCCATTTCCATCCATGTCATTCTTTCAGACAGGAACAATGATGGGTCAGAGTTTTGACTATGGGATGGCAACCCCCTCCCTTACTTGGTGCCATTTTTTTTATTTTCCTGCTAGAGGTGGGCTCTATAAGTTCACTCTCCCTACTGTCATCTAAGGTCCCTCCCTTTGAGTCCTGAGAGTCTCTCACCTCCTAGGATTCTGGTATATTCTGAGGGGTGTCCTCCCACCTGCTACCTCCTGAGGTTGCTTGTTTCCATACTTTCTGCTAGCTCTCATGGCTTCAGTCCTTTTCCCTCACCCAATACTAGATCAGATTCCCCTCTCCACCCCTTCTTCCCAGGTCTCTCCCACCTTCCTCACTTGTGATTGCATTTTTCTCCCTCCCAAGTGGGACTGAGGCATCCTTCCTTGAACCCTTCAGCTAGTTGAGCTTTTTGAGTTCTGTAGACTCTATTTTGGGTATTCTGTATTTTTATTTTTTTATTTTTTTGCTAATATCCACTTATTAGTGAGTACATACCATGCATGTCCTTTTGGGTCTGAGTCACCTCACTCAGAATGATATTTTCTAGTTCCACCCATTTGCCTGTAAAACTCAGGATGTACTCATTCTTAATAGCTGAAAATATTCCATTGTGTAAATGAACCAAGCTAACTACCAAAAGACCGAACATCTCAATCAAAAAAATGGGGTATAGACTAAACTGAGAATTCATCACAGAGGAATCTTGAATGGCTGAGAATCACATAAAGAAATGTTCAAAGTCCTTAGTGATCAGAGAAAGGCAAATCAAAATGACCCCGAGTTCCACCTTATACCAATCAGAATGACTAAGATCAAAAACTCAGGTGACAACTCATGTTGGTGAGGACATGGAGAAAGAGGAACATTCCTCCATTGCTGATGGGATTGCAAACTGGTACAGCCACTCTGGAAATCAATCTGGAGGTTCCTCAGAAAAATTGGAAATAGATCTTCCTGAAGACCCAGCAATACCACTCTTGGGAATATACCCAAAAGGTGTCCTACCATGCCACAGGGGCACATGTTCCACTATGTTTATAGTGGCCTTATTTGTGATAGCCAAAAACTGGAAACAACCCAGATGCCCCATGACATAAGAATGCATAAAGAAACCATTACTTTCTAATGAATACAGTTTTCATGTTGGCTTCATTTTTATCTTTCTTGTATTTTTGTGTTAAGTCTTGTTTTTTAAAGAGTTATTGGTTAGACGTTCTAATTACCCTCATTCTTTGCTTTTGTTTATTTGTTTGCAATACTCAAGAGGAAGTAAGTTACAGTAGTATGAAGGCTTCAGTGTCGCCATCCACTAGACTAGTATTGGCACCATACTCAGTCCTCAGTATTAACCCAGAAAATAAAATAATCTTTGTGGTCCAGTCTCTACTCTAGCCTTTCTTCCCAGGCTCTCTGATGCCCAGATAACACAAATCTTCCTCAGTTTCACAATGTGACCTGCAAATACAGTGGAATAATCCTCAATCATAAGAAGAAACCAAATATAGCTGCTGGAGAGACGGATCAGCGATTAAGAGAAACAAAATAGAATAAAACCCCATAAAATCCACTTATTAGTGAATGAAATAATTAAGACTGGGGTATACATTTATTGCAGTATAAATATAAACTCAGTTTGTTTATTTTAATAAGTAAGTAGTGTTACTCTCAAATTCATGTGGGAAATAGGAATCCACAATGAGAATATCAAAAGAAGTTAGGTTGAAACTCTTGAATACATATTAAACTGAGGTGCTATTGGCAATTGATAGCTGCTGGGTGGATAGTCAGTTTTGTTGTTGTTGTGTTCTTGTTGTTGTTGCTGGAAACTGATGCTGATGGTGATGATTATGATGTTTTTGTTTATTTATGAGAATAAAACCTGGTTAGTTTAATTGACTCCAGTGAATGGCCACATAACCCAAGAGTATATGGGCAGTACAAATGAGATCAATAGTTTTTTTTTTAAAGAGACACAAAAATGGGTGGGTAGGGAAGAGTAGTTGATTCTGTAAGGACTTGGAGAATGAAGGATAAATATGGTCAAAATACATTGTATGAAATTCTCAAAAAACTAATAAACATAAGAAAGGAAATTAAAAAAAACTCTAAAGTATCATCTAAAAATTATTTAACTTGGGGCTAGTGAGATAGTTCGGCAGCTAAAAGTACCTACTACAAACCCTAACAGTCTAACTTCAGTTCCTGAGACCAATATAGTAGATTCTCCCAAGTTGTCCTCTGGCTCCACATGCTGTGGCACATGAGCATACTCACAGACACACACACACACACACACACACACACACACACACACACACACCAAGAGACACTAATAAATGTAATTTTTAATTGTCCTATTATAAATTATACCTATGAACAACAACAACAAACGTTGCCTTTATGTCAAATAGAAGAGTAAAAGTATAAAAGTTTAATAAAGAAAACATTGGTATAATACGAATTCTTTTTTTTTCTCTAAAATGGTCTATATGTTTGTCAACAGCCTGATCTCATGATGGCATTTTTTTGTATGTGAGTAAACCCTTCAGACACACCAAAAGAGGGCATCGAATCCCATTACAGGATGGTTGAGAGTCACCATGTGGTTTCTGGGACTTGAACTCAGAGCCTCTGGAAGAGCAGTCAGTGCTCTTAACTGCTGAGCTGGAGAGATGGCTCAGCCCATGAATTCATTTAATATAAGTGCAAGTAGCAAATTAATTCATGGACTGTATTTCTTTACCTTTGCTAGTTCCCAATAACCACACAGAAACAAACAAGATTTATTTCAAGCTGTACTTCAATATCTGGGCAATTATTGATCTATTAATACTCTAAAATAATCTGGCTACCTTTCAGCCATGATCTCATGATTCTTACATTATTATTGATCTGGCCCTTTGGGCTTCAGATGTTTTTTCTCCTGGTGTCTTCTGAGACCCTCTACTCCTCCCAAATGACCCGAATCTCCCTCCTTCTCTCTCTGTCTCCTCCCCTGGCTAATAGAATTTTCTGTCCCCTTCTCTCTTCTGCCCACTCATTGGGTGATCAGCATCTATTGACAAGGCAGAGAATAAATAGGAAGAATAGTTTACACAAACTTGAGACAGAAGATTTTAGACAGGAGCATTACAATGCTGTCTCTTGATTGAAACAAGATATGAGGGCAGAGGAATCAGCATTTAAATAACACAAGTATAACCTTACAAAGTTCACAAAACATTATTCCTATACATTGGAAAATCACATTGTCATGTTAATATTAGGTCAGTGATAAGAAAATTAAATTCATGTTATTTTAGATGGTCTTCTTTGTACCTTAGGTGCCAGAACTTTTGAAAAGCTGAATTGAAAGTGCAAGCCCAGAAATCAAATTACATTCCTCAACTGTGAAGCCAAACCTCAGGTGACTCAAGGCATGCTCATCTTGAGTTCAATTACTATATTAACAAAATCAGAAGTCATATGTCTTTGTGAAACTCTAAGCATATATCTTCTGATGCTATATTGAGCAAAATTTGTGCATGATTTGAAAGACAGAGAGATATGTGTTTTTTGGCAAATTTAGTTTGTGATTTTAATCACAACACAAATTGCCCCAAGGTGTTGCTGTAAAGGACAGAACAATAGTCACACTGAACTCTCCAGGGAATTCCCTGTTTGCACAATTCTTAGGACTTCACCTTTAAATAGTTCCTCAAAGGGAGATATTTAGCAGCAAGACCTAGGAGACTTGGAGCTTGTACTCAGTGAAGTAAAGCAAAAAGGCATAATTACAATACAGCTAAAACTCATAAGATCAGTATGGGCTTTGAGAAAAACTTTTCCAGAAACCAGTACTGTCCTTTAAGTCTCTCCCTCATGCTAGGTCCTAAGTTCCTTCATGAATGACACCTCCAACACTGTTTCTGCTCCATGTCTGCACTAAGGTAAGAGAGGGGAAGCTGCTAATAGATCTAGTCTGCATAATTCTATAGGGTTGACTGGACTTTGGGGTGCAAGAAATAGTTTGTTATTGGCTTTCCTACCACTCATTCATAGTTTTTCTTATTAGGCTCCCAGGTCAAAAAAAATCTATTTCCATTCTTCTCCAAAATCTCAGTCTTAAAACTGGAATCCAAACTTTCCCCTTCAGGGATGAAGCTCGTCCCATAGGAACCACAAAGACACAGAGGGCCCAGAATCCATGCCTTCCAATATTGCTCTCCCTTTGTTATGGAAGGCAGCTCTGCCTGGCTCTCTCCTCCCTCAGGTATCAGCCTTCTACTTTTCATTGCTTCCTTAGGTTTTTATACATCCCACAATCTCCCTTTGGCATATTAAATACAGCAGGAGTTGCAAAGGCACTAGGAATATTGATTTGGGGACTTCATCAAGATTGTGCTTGTTTTTCTTAAGCATTGCTCTCTGTGTAGTAGTTATGAATAAATCAACATTGCTGGTTTCAATCCCCTGATGACACTATGAAGAAGAGAGTCCAATTACAACCAATATGGTCCTCCTAGTGCACAAGAGGTAGCAACCCTACTACTGATACATTAAAATTTAGCTTAATGTTTAAATATTTTTCTCATACACAACAGACCTGATGAGTTGCTGCATAGCTCTGCATTGGTCAGTACTTACTCTGCTATAGTAAAAGAATTAGCAGCTATCCAGATGGTATATAAAAGTCTATGTGCTTCCTGTGTATATTGGTGTATATTGAATGTAATTTGAATGTATATGGAGTGTATATTGAATGTTGTTGTGGTGTGTGTGTGTGTGTGTGTGTGTGTAAATCAGATTGTAAAAAATGCTGGAGAAGTCTCATGTGTGCAGCTGTCTTGCTGTGTGAGAGTCATTAAGATGCACTTGTATGACCTATCAAAAACAAATCAGCCAATAACTAAATAAAGACATCTAGAGGTGGGGATGGTGACATATGCCTCTCATCCCATCAGCAGGGAAGGATAGAGAGTCATGAGTTTGAGGCTAATCATATCTAGTGAGTTCTGTGAGAAAAATGAAAGGACACATGGAAAGAGATTTCTATTGCAGTATTATTTCACTGTTTATTCACTCAGGAAATTTGATTGTCATATAGAATCTTTAGCATGTGAGGAAATATATCCCTGTATTTAAATACTCCAAGTAAATAGAGGAATCTAGTGTATCTACTTTAGACTCTACCAGAATTTTAAGTGCTTCTTCTTTGGTCGGTGTTGAAGTACCTTATCACTGTGATAAGGGTATCATTTCTGCATATATACGATAGATACAAAATTATACCAGTTATCTTTCAGCCTCCCTTTTTATTACAATATGTTTATTAATTTAATTATTGTGTGTGAATATGTGTGTACATAGTTGGGCCTGGTGTATGTGTATGTTTGTGTGTGTGTGTGTGTGTTTGTGTACAACACACTATATAACTAGACATTTGACATATATCTTTTCCTGGAAAACACAGATACACTTTACAGTTAATTAATTAATTTAATTATATCATCTTTATCACTGTGGACAATTCTTTAATATAGTTTTCAGAAACAATGCAAAATCCTATAAAGCAATTCATGTATGTGGAACTCAGATATCTGTACTCTTGCTAATTATTTATTATACTGCATAGATTCTGTTTTATAGGAAAGCTATAACTTATTTAACCTGTGCTTGAACTATAGCTTAGTTTATGCATTGTTACTTATGAGATATAAATTGCCAAACATTGATATTTTCAGGGGAAAAGGAACATTTGCTTTTATTATTATATTATTGTTGTTGTTGTTGTTATTATTTAATTTTTTTACAGTCCATTTGTTATCCCCCTCCCAGTCCTCTTTTTCTTCAATAACTTTCTGTGTGTGTTTGTGTGTGTGTTTGTGTATGTATGTGTGTGTTTTATCAATCATATAATGTTACATATGATATATGTTTTTAGGGCTAATTTGGGTTGGATAACCAGTGTGTGTGCTCTTCTCTGGGGAAGATTATTTCTCTCACTCTCAGCATTCCCTAATTGTCTGTAGTTCTTTAGATGAGAGTTGAGGTCTCCTGAGGTTTCCCCTACCATGTTAGCTTCCCTATTGGTGACCTACTTTGTTTAGTTCATGTTTAAACAGCCATCATGGTCCTCTTGTTGATCAGGTCTTAAGTCCAATTAGAGAACTGATGATTACTGTTAAGGTATGTGTACCACAACTGCAGTCTCTGTGTCATAACATCATGCTGGTTATCACTGTGGTTCGTAGACATTATAGCTACATAGGACTGTTGGTTGTTTCTGTGCTTTGAAGTTTTGACTGGCACCTCTGCTACCATGAAAACTAGTCTTTGAGGGGCAGGTTTTAAGGTTAGATCCAATTCTAGGCTTCTGATATGTGAATTGTTTCTTGGGTATTCCTAGCTTCTGGGCTAATATCCACTTATCGGTGAGTGCATACCATATGTGTTCTTTTGTGATTGGGTTACCTCACACAGGTTGACATTCTCCAGTTCTACCCACTTGCCTAAGAATTTCATGAATTCATTGTTTTTAATAGCTGACTGGTATTCCATAGTGTAAATATACCACATTTTCTGTTTCCATTCCTCCATTGAGGGACATCTGGGGTCTTTCCAGTTTCTGGCCATTACAAATAGGACTGCTATGACCATAGTGGAGCATGTGTCCTTATTCCACGCTGGAGAATCCTCTGGGTATATGCTCAGCAGTGGTATAGCAGGGTCCTCAGGTAGTATTATGTCCAGTTTTCTGAGGAACTGCCAGACTGATTTCCAGAGTGGTTGTACCAGCTTGCAATCCCACCAGCAGTGGAGGAGTGTTCCTTTTACTCCACATCCTTGCCAGCACCTGCTATCTCCTGAGTTTTGATCTTAGCCATTCTGACTGGTGAGAGGTGAAATCTCAGGGTTGTTTTGATTTGCATTCAAATGATACTCAAGAAGAAGGAAGGAGAGGCCCCTGGTCTTGGAAAGGCTCAATGCAGCAGTGTAGGGGAATACCAGGACAGGGAAGCAGGAAGGGTTTGATTGGGGAACAGGAGGAGGGAAGAGGGCTTATGGAACTTTTGGAGAAGGGGTATCCAGGAAAGGGGAAATCAATCGAAATGTAAAAAAGAATATATCTAATAAAAACAAACAAACAAATAAATTCTAGGCTTCTGAGCCCTGTGTCCAAAGAGCATGGTATCTTTGGCAATAGAGAACTATCTTCTGACTCCAGGAGATTGGGGAAAAGTGTCAACGGCAATAGCAATAGCTTACAATGAATTTTGGAAGTCTCTTGGAAAGTCCTGATCAACAACTCAAAAGAGGGCTTCACATGTCTGGCGTTGGAGTCTTTGTTAGCTGGTCTTTGTCTCTTTGGACCATTGTCAGCCACAATGGGGCAATTTTATTTAAAATGTACATGTAGATTTATACATTGACTTACATATATTATAGGTATTTTAGGTAAATAGTAATAGTATGGTTGCTTAAGAGTTTTTGAGACATCCTGTTATTTTACCACCTTTGTTCTCTATTAACTCTCTGCTTCTCACTAGTTAGAGCTACATTGTTTTTCAAATTTCCCTTCAAATCACTGATGCTCTGCTATTATTTTTCTCTCTGATGCTCCTACACCCATCCCCGAAATGGTCCCTTTTTACTTTATGAGTTTCTGCAGTTACTGCAGGTTATGTACTCACGTCTAAAGATATGGAGTTGGACACTCAGCTGAGAGAAAACATACAACAGTTGTCTATCTGGATCTGGGATACCTCACTCCAAATAATCTTTACTAGGGAACATTCATCTTATGATTTCTTACATTTTCAAGCTCCTTTGAGGGATACTTTACTAACACCAATGCTAGTGGGTGTCTTCATTCTACTATACCTCTGCCAATCAGGTAAGACAGAAAGAACAGCTAATTGTTACTTCATTTTATATTTCTATGGTTCTATGTGAGGATGAATTGATTCTATACATGATCATAATTTTTGTTCATGTGTATTTCTTCTGTGACTTGCTTGTTAAAAGTTCTTTTCTCAGTTAGGGGAAATACATCAGCCTATAAATTGCTTGCCTTGGCAGCATGAAGACATGATTTCAATCCCTAGAAAACATTAAAATTAATGCCAGGTGTTGTGACACAGGCTTGAAGTCCCAGCACTGAGGAGGGAGAAACCAAATTATTTCTGGTATATTCTAGCTAGAATTGGCCAAGTAGATAAAGCTGACTGGCAAGTGAGTCCCAGGAATCTGCCTTGTTCTGCATCCTCTATGCTTGGATTACAAGTGTGTGCCCCCATGCCTGAACTATTTATGTGCACTCTGAAGATGTAACTCAGGCCCTTGGACATACAAAGCTAGCATTCTATCGACTGAGCTCATTTTTCCATCTTTTCTAGTGGAGAGCTCTTTTATTCTTGATTTTTCAAAACCCTTTAATATAATAACCAGATTTTCTATATAGTATTTAATCAATCATTCACTATTAAGCTTCTATGTGCTACAACATAGCAATCTTAATTTAATGGTTATGCTTTTCAATACCCTAAGAAGATTCATTCACATTTGAATATTACAAAAATATTTATTATTTTGATCAATTATAGGGTATTTTATTCTGCTTTGTTTTATATCCATCTAAGTTTTGGAGAAGAGTAGATTTTAAGAAATCTTTGTTTCTAATCAGATAGCTGTTATTAATATGTTTTTCCCTATTGATTTAGTAATCCTTTATCATTTATTCCTAAACTATTTCTTATTCTCCAACAATTTATTTTTGTTCACTTTATATCCCAGTCCCACCCTTACAAATTCTTCCCCTCATTGCCCCCTCCCTTTATCTTTAGAGAAGGAGAAGTTGGCCTTGGGTACCATCCCACCCTGGGACATCTAGTCCCAGCAGGACTAGGCACATCCTTCCCACTGAGGTTCAACCAGGCTGTCCATGTAGGAGGAAGGGAATTGAATGGCAGGAAACAGAGACTGAGGCAGCTCAGGCTCCACTTGTTATGGGTCCCACATGAAGACCAAGCTTCACCTTTGCAACAAATGTGTAGGAGTGCCTAGGTCCAGTCCATGTGCATGTTCCTTGGTTGGTGGCCCAGTCTCTGTGATCCCCCATGCTCACAGGTAAGTTGACTTTGTTGGTCTTCTAAAGGTATCCTTGACCTACCTGACTTGCTCAATTCTATTCCCCACTCTTCCAATAAACTTCCCATGCCCCACTTTTTGTTTGGCTATGGGTTCCTGCATCTGCCTCCATCTGATGCTGGATGTAGCCTCTCAGGAGACAGTTATGCTAGGATCTTGTCTTCAAGCATAGCAGAGTATCATTAATAGTGCAAGGGATTGTCTCTCTCATGTGGGATTGGTCTCAAGTTGGGGCAGTCATTGGTTAGGCAATCCCTCAGTCTCTGCTCCATCTTTATCTCTGTACATCTTATAGGCAAGAACAATTTTAGGTTACAGTTTTTTGTATAAATTCATGTCTTTCTCCCTCCTCTGGCTATGTGAGGTGGCCACTTCAGGCTCTATAACCCCCTCTAGTAGGAATCCCAGCTAGGCTTACCCCCATAAACTCCCTGTACCCTACTCCAAGTTCCAGGCCTGTAGGTACTACCATATATACCCACAACAGATTTCCATTGTCAATCTCAACCCTCCCCATTACAACTGATCACCATCCTCATTCCCTTCCTTGTTCCCTCTCCTACCCAGCTCTCTTCCTCTATCCACCTCTGAGGACTATCTTCTTTTCCCTTTAAGGAAGATTCTCCCTTGGAACCTCATTATTTTCTTTGGGTCTGTGGATTATAGCATGGTTATCCTGCACTTTATTGACTAATATCTACTTACAAGTTAGTATATATCATACCTGTCATTTTGGGCCACAGTTAGCACACTCAGGATGATATTTTCTAGTTTCATCCATTTGCCTTCAAATTTCCTGTTTTTAATAGTTGAACAGTATTCTATTGTATAAATGAACCACATTTTCTTTTGTTGAGGGGCATCTGGTTTCTTTACAGTTTCTGGCTATTATGAATAAAATGTCTATGCACATAGTTGAGCAAGTGTCCCAGTGGTATAGTGGGACATCTTTTGAGTATAATTTAAAGTATATCAGCTTTACTCAGGAGTAGTAAAGTAAACTCTTGATGTAAAACTATTCTCAGTTTTCTGAGACACTGCCAAATTGATTTCTGGAGTAGTTGTACAAGTTTGCACCCCTACTAGCAATGAAATGGTGTTCTGCTTGCTCCACATCCTCAGTAGCATGTTCTGACACTTGAGTTTTGACCTTAGCCATTCTGTTGGGTGTAAGATGGAATCTCAGATTCATTTGATCTGCATTTTCCTTATGGCTAAGGATAAGGAACATTCCTTTAGTTGCTTCCTGGCCATTCAAGATACCTCTGTTGAGATTTCTGTTTAGCTCTGTACACTGTTTTTAATTGGGTCATTTGGTTTGTTGGTGTCTAACTTCTTGAGATCTTTATATATTTTGGATATTGGTCCTCTGTTGGATGCAAGGTTGATGAAAATCTTTTCCCAATATGTAGGCTGTCATTTTGCATTATTGCCTATATCCTTTCCCTTACAGAATACATTCAGTTTCATGAGTTCCCATTTGTCAGTTGTTGATCTCAGAGCCTGAGCCATTAATTTTCAGTTCAGGAAGTTTTCTCCTGTACTAATGTGTTCAAGGATGTTCCCTACTTATTTTTTTTGTTAGATTTTGTGTATCTGGTGTTATGTTTAGGTCTTTGATCTACTTGGATTTAAGTTTTGTGCAGGGTGACAAATATGGATATATTTCTATTCTTCTACATGCAGACATCTAGTTAGACCAGCACCATTTGTTGAAGATGCTTTCTTTTTTTTTCCATCATATGGTTTGGGCTTCTTTATTAAAAATTCAAGCATCCACAGGTGTGTGGGTTTATTTCAGGGTCCTCTATTTGATTCCATCGAACAACATTTCTGTTTCTGTACCCATATTGTACAGTTTTTATTACTATTGTTCTGTAGTACAACTTGAGATCGTGGATGGTGATACCTACAGAAGTTCTTTTATAGTACAGGATTGTTTTGACTATTCTGGGGATTTTATTTTTCCATATGAAGTTGAGAATTGCTCTTTCAATGTCAAAAAACTATTATGGAATTTTGATGGGAATTTTATTAAATCAGTAGATTGCTTTTGGTAAGATGACCATTTTCACTATGTTAATCCTACCAATCCTCGAACATTATCCCCAAAGTATTCTTGAGTTTGATTGTGAATTTTGTATTCATTTCACTGAGATACTGTTACCTGAACTACTATGATGTAAATAAATTTCTTTAATAATGCCTTAATATTTGACGTACTCTCTGCACATATTGCACACCACAATTTCTTCTTCATTGTCTGTGTATGCTCCTTAGAATACCATTTTTAGACTTAGTTTATATTGTCTTTGATATGTGCTGAATGTCACTTTTTTCTAGCATTTCCCTCAAATGTTCTGTTCTAATACTGTCATAATCATGTTATTTCACAGACACCTTTCCATATATGTCACAAGTGCAATTAATATTTTCTTCATTATTTTTGAACAATTGTATCATGCATCATAACAGATCAAGTTGGTTTATATTTTTTTCACATATGAATTTTAACCCTTCTGTCAAAACTACCCAGAGAGACTTTAATTTTTTTCTTAATGTCTCTGAATAGTTTAGTCTGCATTTATGTCTGTGTACCACATGTGTGCCTAATGCTTTCAGAGACCAACAGAGTGCATCATATTCTCTCAAACAAGAGTTAAAGGCAATTATAAGTTGTCATACATGTGCTGAGAAGGGAATCTAGGTGTTCTGGAAGAGCAGAGAGTTCTCCTAACATCAGAACCATATTTCCAGCCCTCCCAGGAAGATTTAAACTATATTGCATTTTTATCTATTTAAAAAACAGCAGTGGACTTAATTTAAAAAAAAACAGCAGTGGTTATAAGAAGCATTTGGAGGATGAGGGATGATACTATTATATACTGTGAACAAACAATTAGAATAAAAATAATCATATATATTAATCAGAACATGTTAGACAGAAAAGTATAAAATCCTAGAACTACCCAATTTTACATCAGTTTTAAAACAAGCCCCTTCTATATTATTAAAGGTCATGAACTCAATCATATTGTGATCATAGTGTTCTTATTGTTTCTGACAAATAGGTAAATTCAAAAACATGTCAATGGGAAGAAAAAATCAGACCTTCGTAGATGAGTTTTTGTTGCTGGGCCTTTCACAAGATGCACATACACAGATCCTCCTGTTTGTTCTTTTCTTCATCATTTATATTCTGACTGTACTTGGAAACCTCTTCATCATTATCCTCATCCTCATGGATTCTCGGCTCCACACCCCCATGTACTTTTTTCTTAAAAACCTCTCTTTTGCTGATCTATGTTTCTCAAATAGCATTGTTCCTCAAGTGCTGTCCCACTTCCTGGTAAAAAGGAAAAGTATTTCCTTTTGGGGCTGTGTGACACAGGTAATTGTCTCCCATCAGATTGGGTGTACAGAGTGTGCACTGCTAGCAGTGATGTCCTATGACCGCTATGTAGCTGTGTGTAAGCCACTGCACTATTCCACCATAATGACCCAACAACTATGCCTGCAGTTGGCCCTAGGGTCCTGGGCCAGTGGGCTCCTAGTATCTTTGGTAGATACTGCTGTTGCTTTCCATCTCCCCTATCAAGGGCAGAACATAGTTAGTCATTACTTTTGTGAACTTCCTGCCATCCTGAAGCTGGCTTCAACAGATACTTACAGCACAGAAATGGTCATCTTTGCAATGGGTGTGGTAATCCTCCTAGCACCTGTTTCCCTCATCCTCATCTCCTATTGGAACATCATCTCCACTGTGATTCAGATGCACTCTGGAGAGGGGAGACTCAAGGTGTTCTCAACCTGTGGATCTCACCTTGTTGTTGTTGTCCTCTTCTATGGGTCTGGGATATTTAACTATATGCAGCCAAACACCAAATCCACGAAGAAACAGGATAAGATAATGTCTGTATTCTACACAGTGATGACACCAATGCTAAACCCCATAATTTATAGTCTTCGGAACAAGGATGTCAAAAGTGCTTTCAGGAGACTAGCTGCAAGAGTGGCCTTCTTTCAGAAGAAGTGACCTATGGGTCTGGGTTTTATCACCATGGTAATATCTTTGAGAATTGAGCAGGATTTTGTGAGGCAAATATGAAGTGAGTCATTTCAGGAAGAATTGTGAAACAGAAGAACACATTGAGGAAATGGTGACTACTCTAAGCCAGAGCACAAACATAAGTGACAAAGGTATAAAACTGGGTTGGCTTTGATAATGAAAAGTTAAATGAACTATTTTAATGAGTGTATAGTTAATTAATCTGCCTTAGAACCAAGCTAGGCATAAGTATAGCCAAATATTCTGGCATGCCTCAAATCCCAACATGCTGGCTAATTTTATGTCAATGTCAACATTGCATGGGTCTTATCATCTGAGGGGAGGGAAATGCAATTAAGAAATTGCCTCTGTAAGAACTGGCTATAGACAAACCTGTAGAGATCTCTCTTAATTAGGAATATGGGATGGCCCATCCCTTTGTGTGGACACTCCCTGGAGTAGTGGTCCTAGAATCTATAAAGCAGCAGGCTGAGCAAGTCATGAAGAGTCAGTCCATAAGCAATACCCCCCCATAGCTTCTGCATCAGCTCTTGTCCATTTTGAGTTCTACAAAAGTGTAACATGAGGCCTTCTGAGCTCATTTATAGGCATGAGTGAAACATTACTTTGGGGAGTCTGGGTGGACCCCAAATGATCACAGCACTAAAATGTCTGACCTAGCATGGATTATTTCCTCATAGCTACATAGATCAGAGTCCCCAGCACCACACTTCAATTTACCTTCTGCATACTGTGTGTATTGTCTTTTCACCTCACAAGACCATTGAAATCACATGAAGTTTAGCAGAATTACACACAATTGAGAGGACACTATAGGCAAGAGTGCCGGACATTTCCAATCTAACCTAATGTTCCTCTCTACCTGATTCTATCAGGGAATGGCAACAGGCCTGATATTGAGGGTTGTTTGCAAGTAGTCACAGCTGCTCTGCTACAATTTCCTATGGCTATTATACTAGAAGATGGTGTTCTACAAATAAAGAGTGGTGCAGATCTTTCCTTGTTGGGTTCACTAATGAATTTGCAATGTCTAGCCCATAACCTGCCACAAATTAGGCTCTCAATAAAAATATGAATAAGTTGGAGCTCTGACGAAAACTGTTGGTTTAAATCAAGCTTTTTCTATGTCTTTATCTAAATAAATACAGTCAGGTCAGTCCTAAAGAGATGGATTTCATGAAGATAGAAAGGAATAGAGTGGGGGAAGCAGGCAGCTCCAAAACCTTCTGTGCCTAGCCCACCAGGAGATAATGATCTCCCAGCAGCGATTTCATTTCTTTTTTTTTTATTTTCTAAGTTTTTTTATTTACATTCCAAATCATTTCCCCTTTCCCATTTCCTCCCTCCCCGAAAGTCCCATAAGCCCCCTTCACTCCCGCTTTTCCCCATTCAACCCCCCCCCTCGCTCCTCTGTCCTGGCATTCCCCTACATCCAGTCTTTCCAGGACCAGAGGTCTCTCCTTCGATCTTCTTGGAAATCTTTTGATATGCGAATTGTGTCTAGGGTATTCCGAGATTCTGGGTTAATATCCCCTTATCAGTGTTTGCATACCATGTGTGTTCTTTTGTGATTGGGTTACCTCACTATGGATTTCTGAGTGCGGAGGCGAGATCTCTACCTTTTCTCTGGAGGAGTACAGCTAGGAGCACACTGGGCATACGATCAGTGGAGCAGCTGGGACAGGAGTCTTACCACCCGGTCGCCATCTGCAGCAGGGAACCAGGAAGCTCCAAAGCCTTCTGTGCTTAACCCACCAGAAGAGAATGATCTCCCAGCAGCGATTTCACTTCTGAGTGCGAAGGTGAGATCTGCACCTTCTCTCTGGAGGGGTACAGCTAGGACCACACAGGGCATACAATTAGTGGAGCAGCTGAGACAGGAATCGTCCCTTCCGGCCGCCATTTGTAGCACGGAACCAGACAGCTCCACAGCCTTCTGTGCACAGACCCTGCCAGAAGAGAGTTGGTCTCCCAGGAGTACAGACACAGGTTTACAGGCCCATAGGAGGGGCAAGGTACAGCCAGAGACAACAAGACCAGCTAACACCAGAGATAACCAGATAGCGAGAGGCAAGTGCAAAAACCCTACCAACAGAAACCAAAGCTACTTGGCAACATCAGAGCCCAGTTCTCCCACCACAGCAAGTCCCGGATGCCCCAGCACACCGGAAAAGTAAGAGTTGGACTTAAAGTCTCTTTTCACGATGCTGTTAGAGGACACCAAGAAGGACATAAAAAAAACTCCGTTAAAGAAATACAGGAGAACATGGGTCAGATGGTTAAGGCACTTAAAGAGGAAACACAAAAATCCCTGAAAGAAATACAGGGGAGCATGGGTGCACAGGTAGAGGCCCTTAAAGAGGAAACACAAAAATCCCTGAAAGAATTACAGGAGAACACAAACAAACAAGTGAAGGAACTGAACAAAACCATCCAGGATCTAAAAATGGAAGTAGAAACAATAAAGAAATCACAAAGTGAGACATCTCTGGAGATAGAAAATTTTGGAAAGAATTCAGGAGTCATAGATGCAAGCATCAACAACGGAATACAAGAGATAGAAAGAATACAAAGAATCTCAGGGGCTGAAGATACCATAGAAAACATTGACTCAACAGTTAAAGAAAATGCAAAATGCAAAAAGCTCCTGAGCCAAAACATCCAGGAAATCCAGGACACAATGTGATGACCAAATCTAAGGATTATAGGTATAAAAGAGAGTGAAGATTTCCAACTTAAAGGGCCAATAAGCCAGGCGGTGGTGGCGCACGCCTTTAATCCCAGCACTTGGGAGGCAGAGGCAGGAGGATTTCTGAGTTCGAGGCCAGCCTGGTCTACAGAGTGAATTCCAGGACAGCCAAGGCTACACAGAGAAACCCTGTCTCGAAAAACCACAAAAAAAGGGCCAGTAAATATCTTCAACAAAATTATAGAAGAAAACTTCCCTAACCTAAAGAAAGAGATGTCCATGAACATACAAGAAGCCTACAGAACTACAAACAGACTGGACCAGACCAGAAAGTCCTTCTGGCACATAATAATCAAAACACCAAATGCACTAAACAAAGAAAGAATATTAAAAGCAGTAAGGGAAAAAGATCAAGTAACCTATAAAGGCAGGCCTATCAGAATTACACCATACGTCTCACCTGAGATGATGAAAGCCAGAAGATCCTGGGCAGATCTCATACAGACCCTAAGAGAACACACATTTCAGTCCAAACTACTATACCCAGCAAAACTCTCAATTACCATAGATGGAGAAACCAAGATATTCCATGATAAAACCAAATTTATACAATATCTTTCCACAAATCCAGCCCTACCAAGGATAATAAATGGAAAACGCCAACATGAGGAGGGAAACTACACCCTAGAAAAAGCAAGAAAGTAATCTTTTCCCAACAAACCCAAAAGAAAGTAACCACACAAACATAAAAAGAACATCAAAAATAACAGGAAGAAACAATCATTTTTCCTTAATATCTTATAATGTCTATAGACTCAATTTCCCAACAAAAAAAAGTAGTCTAACCGAGAAGTTTTTCATATATATCTTCAATTTTATCAGAAAATGTTTGTGACTCCTCTTTCAATTCAGTAATGCTTTTTGTGTCTACCATTTTGACTGTATTATTTTCCATGATAATCTTTAATTTTAACAATTTTTCTGTGTATTTCTTTGATTTTGTAGATCTTTGGTTTCGTCGGGCGGGGGGAGGTGTTTGTAGTTTCACTTTCAGTCAATTTAGGAATGTTTTTGTGCCTACCATTTTGTTGGTATAATTGTCCATGATAATCTTTAACTTTAACGTTTCTCTGTATTTTTCTTCAATTTTGTAAGAAGTATTTTCCGTGTGGATATTCAGTTTTAACAGACAATATCTATAATTTTACTTTCAATCAACTTAGGAACATTTTTATACCTTCCATTTTATCTGTATAATTTTCCATGTAATAGTCAGTTTTAACATGTTTATATATTTCTTGAATTTTTTCAGGAATATTTTCTTTGTAGATCTTCAATTTTATCAGAATGTGTTTATAATTCTACTTTCAAAAAACATAGGAATATTTTTATGCCTACCATTTTATCTGTATAATTTTTCCATGAAATACTCAATCTTACACATTATTTTTTATCTATTTCTTCAATTTTGTCAGAGATATTTTCCAGGTGAATCTTCAATTTTATCAGTAAATGTTTATAATTTTCCTTTCAATCAACTTAGAAATATTTTTATGCCTACCATTTTATCTGTATAATTTTCCATGATAATCTTCAATTTTAATGTTTTTCCATCCATTTTTTTCAATTTTATCAGAAATATTTTCCATGTAAATCTTCAATTTTATCAGAAAATGTTTTTACTTCTACTTTCAATCAATTTAGGAATATTTTTATGCCTACCATCTTATCTGTATAAGTTTTCATGAAATAGTCAGTTTTAATGTGTTTTTCTGTATATTCCTTGAGTTTTATCAGAAATATTTTCTTTGTAGATTTTCAGTTTTATCAGAAAATGTTTACAATTCCACTTTCAATCAATTTAGGAATATTTTTATGCCTACCATTTTATCTGTATAATTTTTTCAATGAAATAGTCAATCTTAACGTGTTTTTCTACATATTTCTTCAATTTTATCAGAGATATTTTCCATGTATATTTATACAATGGAATACTACTCAGCAATTAAAAGCAATGAATTCATGAAATTCTAAGGCAAATGGGGAACTGGGAGAGGGAAGAGGGCGTATGGGACTTTTGGGGAGGTGGGAACTGGGAAAGGGTAAATCATTTGGAATATAAATAAAGAATATAGAAAATAAAATAAATTAAATTAAAAAAAAGAAAAAAAAAAGAGAAAGGAATAGAGTTATAGTAAAGAATCCAAAGCATCTTAAAGTCCCACCGACTTCAGGGTCCTTTACCTTGACAATGACAGTCGTCTGTTGAGAGAAATCTCATCAAGTTGTGCCCCAGTTATCTGAATCATGAGATCCTTGAAACCTAAAAATAAGCCTCAGGAATACTGCCAGGCTGTCAGAGGTCTTAGGCTACCTGGGAAGAAACTTCATACCCAGACAAGCCCCATACCTTTTCCCATATTGTGCACTTTAACTCACTACCCAATACTGTTTACTTACAACAATTACAAGTTGGAATTTTAAATTTTCTCCAGCTTGTTAAATACAACATTTTTAAAGATTTTTCCTCTCATAAACAATTGAGATCACACCTATTGTTTTAAAATATCATTCCATGTACTTGTCTATCTTGATAATGATATTCTAAATCTTGAAACACTGAGATGGTGAGCAAACATGAAGGGAATGAACCTGAACTCTAGCTTTCCCACTTTTTTCTCTTAATTAATTTGGGAATAGTAATCTCTATCTTAAGTGTTGCAGTGGTAATGAAATGAGATGGAGAGACTGTAATTATTAAGAAAGTAATACACACACACACACACACACACACACACACACACACACACACACACACCGCATCTTTTACCTTAATCATCTCCTGGCTTAGATCTAAAGTCACCCGTGGAAAGCATTTTCTAATTTACTAATTTGATTTCCAAGCACCAATTGCACGATCTTATCATTAGGACCACCGAGCATTCCTTCCCTGAGCTAAGTTCCTGCCCTTGTGTCCCCACACCTATTACATGTTCTCTTATCTCAAGTCCCAGGCTGATCTTTCCCTCTTAAGACATCTGTATTTTGACCTGGAACTAAGACGCCTTTCCCTCTTACACTCTTCCCTCTCATTGTGTCATAACATTATTCAACATCTACCCAGAATCGACACACATTTCACATCCATCCCTAGACCTTCCTAAACTCCAGACCACAAAATACAGATGGCTAGTGATTGGGGTGTCACAAGTTATATCACCTGAAGCAAGCCAACACTCCCATTCAAAGGAAAGCACATCTGGTTTTTGTGGTTCCAGGTAAATAAAGGAAAGCAGAAAGTAGGGAAAGTTAGGGTTTGAGTCAGTTTTTCTAGAGCAGGAAAGGATCAGCTCCACAGGATGCCCCCCACAGAAGATGCAGATGAATGGCTGGCAGCTGTGTGACAGTGATCAGGGTATTAAGAATGGCTAGGCCAGGGATGTGTCTAATCCTGTAGTGGCCTGATGTCCTAGGGAAGGAGGATACTGGAAGGTGAGGTAGAGGTGGCAGGGTATGGGAGGGGGTAGGGGTGGGCATGAGGAGAGCACCCTCTCAGAGGCAAAGGGAGAGGAGAGAGAGTGAAGAACTCTGGGAGGGGGTCCTGGAAGGAGGGCAACATTTGGAATATAAATAAATAAAATACTTTATTTTTTTTTTAAAAGAAAGATCATAAGAACAGCGAAGAATTGACTTTGGCCCGTGTGTGTTCGGGGGCAGAAGGATAGTTCTGGGTTACTTCTTGCATATCTGTGCATGTCCACAAGGGTGTGCCTGTGTTTTAAGGGTTAAGTGAGGGCAGAGATTCCTAATTGCTGTGATATTCAGCAAGCCCACCTGTGGAACTGGGCAAGAGGTTTCCTTGATTTGTCTCTGGGGCCTGTCATGAGTGAAGGGAGTTCCAGACCTAAGTAGTGCTCATAAGTGCCTCCAAGTCGCTCTGGTGGGGACTCGGGTGCTCTGAGTTTGGGATCCCACTAAATGGGTCCAGGTAGAGCTTGAAGGTCCAGGCTTCTAGCTCTGTCCTGTCCAGAAAGCAAGTGCAGGCCAGAGTAGGGAGAGGGAGCCTGTGAGAGCACCAGGTGAAGAGGTTCAGTGAGCTGCAGAGCAGCTGCTTTTAGATAAGCGGCTGCAGTGCCTGGAGTTTAATTTCACTGCTGTTCCTATCCTCTGTGGCTCTGTAGTGATGCAGTCTCCAGGTGCCTGTCATGGTAGAAACATCTCTGACATGATGGTTAAGGAATGGCTACCATGGCATTTCATAATTGGTGCCTTACAAAAATATCAAGTGTCACTCGATTGTTTACCAAGAAAAGGCAGATAAAATTTCTTTTATACTATTTATTTTAATTTTTGAGATGATCATAAAATTATGTCAGTTTCCCCTTCACTTTTCTCCCTACAAACCCTCCATTGAATCGTACCCTGCCCCCACCCCACCCCTGCACACTCCCCAGGCTAACTTTTAAATATACTGCCTCTTTTTCTTCAATTGCTGTTACATACATATTTTTCTCTAAATACATAACTACAACCTCTTCAGTTGTAGCGGTGAGTTTTATTTTATTTTATTTTATTTTTTTTTTTAATTTACATTCCAAATCACTTCCCCTTTCCCGTTTCCTCCCTCCCCGAAAGTCCCATAAGCCCCCTTCCCTCCCTCTTTTCTCCATTCAACCCCCTCTCGTTACTCTGTCCTGGCGTTCCCCTACATCCAGTCTTTCCAGGACCAGTGGTCTCTCCTTCCATTTTTTTAGAAATCTATTGATATGCTGATTGTGTCTAGGGTATTCCGAGATTCTGGGTCAATATCCCCTTATCAGTGACTGCATACCATGTGTGTTCTTTTGTGATTGGGTTACCTCACTAAGGATGATATTTTCAAGTTCTGACCATTTGCCTAGGAATTTCGTGAATTCATTGTACTTTGGCTCTGGGCAGGAACACAGCATGCATGCACTTGTCCAGGAGCTATCTGGATTCACCAATGCAAGACACACACACACACACACACACACACACACACACACACACACACGCACGCGCGCATTAATTTTAAATTGCCCTGAACACCTCAAAAGTTGGGAACTCCTAAAACTTCCCCTACTACCCCAGGTCCAATCAGGGAAGTGTCCATTGGCCACCCACACCATTTCTCATATGGCTGGTTGGCTTTCTCTCCTGCAGCTCCTAATGTCCCATCCTTCTTCCCTGAGTCATGACGATTCTCTCCCTTTTCCCAGTTCCTAGCCAGGGCAAATCTAAAAGTCATTGGTCTCTGGCATCTTTATTGATCAATCAAAAATCAGTTGGGGACAAGGACCTTCAGTGTTTGGACTCACAGATTCCCAATTAAATCAAAGCATTAGAAACAATCCCCAACATTTGGTTTGTGTGTTTTCAGTGATGATCATATGGTATTGGATAATTAGTTTGTGTGTTCTTCGCTGGACAAGATTTTTTCCCAAGTTTTACCTCCCAGACATTTCCTAGCCATTTCTAGAAATGTTAAAACTTACAGATTATTTTACTTTTCTCAAATACTCTGATTTGCAAATTTTCTGTCTTTTGGGAGACTAATATCTCACTTGCCTCACCTGTGACCAATTTGATTACACTATCTGCTTTCAAATATATTATTCTTTACATTTAACAACTGTTCAAGTTTCTCTTGGCCATAAAATACATCCGGTTTTGTCAGTTGCTTGCATTTATATAGCCAAATTCCTGTCACCTGCACTACCCTGTTTCTTTTTAGGCAGAAGCACTGTTTTAGATGGACTCTATATCAAGTCTCACCATCATCTCAGAGGCCATTTATTCAATGTAGTTTTGTTTTGTTTGTCGAGACAAATTTTTCATGTAAACCCTGAGTTTCTTTTTATAAGATATTTGTTTTTATTTTATAGTTGGAGGAGTATTTTGCCTGAATATAGGTGTGTGCTTTCAAACACTGTGTCATTTCTTCAATTCTAAACCTTGAACTTCTGATCTCTGCCTCCACCTTTCCAGGGATGGGAATTAGGAATAGTCACACCATATTTATGCAGTGCTAAAGGACTGAACTTGGGGCTTTGGCTTGCTAGCCAAGCACTCTACCAACTGAGCTACATCCCCAACATAGAGGGCTTTATTAAATACTGTAGTTTAATACTGTTGCTTTTTGCTATTCTAACATTCATTACGTATACCATAAATGGCTTGAACTGTAGTGCCAGGGAAGTGTTAGTGATCCCCCCAAAAAACAGACAGGAGCCAATCTGATGCAATTCACAGCAAGGCCTTTATTCAAGCTAGTTTGTCCCTTCAACACACTGCCATCACACAGGATGGTTTTGGTGATGGGAGAGACCCAAATATCTATCCAGTGAGGCTTTATTGTAAGCAGCAAGTGAGTGTAAGTGTGTAAGCATCTAATTGGAAAGCTACTGTGGCCTTTAACATAATTCACTAGTGCAGGGAATCATATCGTAAACTTAATTTCTGCTTCCCTCAGCACTGGTGGTCCTTAGGCAGGGGGTAGGCTTGTCATCTGGGGGTGGAAATTTGTTGGGGGAAAACCTGGAGACAATGATCTTGTTGAGGGTGTAACCTGGAGATGGTGGCCTTGTTCGGGATTTGCCTAGAGACTGGAGCTGGGTTCTGGTTTTGTTGGGGGACAAATTGGAAACTAATGCTAGGTACCAACCTGTTAGTTTACCTGAGTTCAAACTTTGGTCAGGTTCTCTAAAATGGAGTCTGAACTTAAAGGATTTGGCTTTTCAGAACCTTCTAACCTTAGAACTGTTCTTCCTTATAGAACTTAAATGCCAACATTTAAACTTTTAAGCATAGCATCCTGAACTCTTGGTCTTCTGTCTCTATAATGCTCTGTGTGGGGTAGTTCATTGGTTTGTGCTTTTAACTTCTGGGTCCTTCCGGTTGTCCACACATACATGCATGCTTTTTACTCCCTGGATTTAATGTTTCAGCATCTCAGTTTTGCTTAAATGATGTAAAACTTAGCTACTACTTAATAAAGCTTAGGTCTTCATGTACAGTAATTTATTGTCTTTATTTTCAGACATTTTACTACTGTTAATTTGATCTTTTTTATTTTGGGGAAGGGCAAGATTTTATATTTTGAAGTAATATTTTTTTTAACACTTGGTGTTAATTCATGACTTTGCGTTAAGGTAACAAATGATCTCTACTATTTTGTCTTGCTTTCTATGTGTTGAAAGTTTACATTTGAATGCCCTATACAAACTTTTGTAAACATTTTCATGGACTTTTTAACAGTAACTACAATCTGTCTGATTTTAGATAGCTGTGAAGAGGAGCATGTTACTTGTGTGCTCTGTGTAGTTAACTTCTCTGTTAAGGGTTTTGGAAGTAGCTTAGTCTCCCATCTCTGTTGTACCATTGTTGATTTTGTTTCTTGCTTAGAGTGCTATACATGTGTTTCAGATGTATCATTTGACATTTTTAATAGCAGTTATATTTCATTAGGAGGTATCCTCTCTGTCACTTAGTTCACACAGTCTAAATTAATGGATTTCTGATTTTAATTCATTCTGTATCCTGGTTCACTTGTGTCCCTCATGTTATCTGTTCTTTCCTGTTGTTTATTGATGGTCCTTTTATTTTAAACATTGGGAGTGCGTTTCTGTTTTCAGTCTCTTTTTTATGCACTTGTGCTTTGGTTTTGACCTTATTTACAACAGAAAATAAGTATCTTTGTTATTTCTATCTTTTAAGAAAATATGTGCTATACACTATAGTTTTTGTTTTTTCTTTTTTTAAAAAAAAGTGCTTTTTTTCTTCCTTTTTTAATATTAGTTTAAAAAAATACTTGGGACCATAGTTCATTTTTCTGGCATCAATTATACCTTTATAGGGCTTTTAACTTGTAAAATTTTAAAATGATGAGTCATATCTTGTTTATTGATGCTTTTTTCCAGACTATTATACTTGCTTAGTTTTGTAAAATGCCTTATTTTAAATATAAGTATATTCAGTGAACTAATCTGGCAGCTGTATTTCTTTTACTTTGCTAGTTCCCCAATAACCACACAGAGAAACTAAGATGTATTAAAATTGCTTTGAGCCAAATACTGGGCCATTGTTACTCCATTCAAACTTCCAAGCTAGCCAGACTTCCTCCCAGACAATATCCCCATGTTACTTGCAACTTTTTTTAATAATTTATTTTTCCAACACTCTTCTTCTGATCTTCCTGGAACTCTCCTCAGGGTTTTACACACACCACCACCCTGCGCCTCTCTTCCCCCTGACTTGCTGACGTTGCAGCCCTATTCTCTCTTTTGCCCAGCCATTGGGTGATCAGCATTTATTGACAAGACAGATGGGAAGAATTATTTTCACAAACTTGAGACAGAAGACATTATAATGAGGTGTCCAATTTGAAAAAAGATATGAGGGCAGAGGAATCAGCATTTGAATATCATAAGAATAACATTTACACAGTGCACAAAAACATTATGCCTACATGTTTTGTTTTGTCTAAGCCTATCTACAAAGGTTCTTACAACTTATCTTCTATGCCACGGTTCACCATTCGTGACCATGAGGCCATGCTGGTTCTTCTAACTAACTAGGATGCAGCACAGAACACTAGTACCATAACCTTCATAAACATTTCGGTATAACTTCTTGAACAATGAGGAAAAATAAGTGAGTATGTAAGAGGAAATTTGCATATTTCATTTGAGCCTCTGAACTTCACATAACTAACATAGGTAATATCTTGGTGTTCCATTTTTTTCTCTTGAAAGGCTGACATCATTAGTTTGGTCAAATTCATCCATCTATCAAGTATCTACTATGATTTACCATGCAGTGTGCATTATTCTTTTGTGCTTAAATTCCAAATTGATCAATAATTTCAATTTTATGAATACTTTTGTGTGTTTTTTTACAAGTCTGGTTTTTCTTGAAGTAGCTCTTAGTTCTTTGGAAAGTAAAACTTTATTTTGTTTAGGTATATCAAAAGCCTTATATACCATGGAACTACAAAAAAACACTAAGAGGATATGAATAGAGTTAGAGTCAGACAAAACTATAGAACTTCAAACCCAAAGTATTGCCATAATAGCACTTGATGCTTAGCTATAAAACCCTCACAGACTAGACAGGCAGATAAATAAAGCCATAGATATTTAACATGCTCAACAAAAAGTAGAATGAAAATTCCAATATTTCTACTAAAACATTAAATGTTGAGGCAGTTGAGTGTGACAGTCTAAACTAGTGAAACATCATGATAAGCAATACCATATTACAGAAACCAAAACCAAATCCATCAAGGGTTGTACCATAACTGGTTGGAGCCTAAGATATACACACTATTTCAAATGATTGTAAAAGAAATATGCTTGCAGACTCAAAATGCAAGACTTAATTGACAACACAAATGTGGCCCAAGAAGGGTCACTGTGACCAAGGATGGCCACCAAGTATGGCAAATATTCCTGTGAACTCTTTAAATGCATGGCCACCCTGTCTATCATTGCGTTTGGGATCTGGTCTAAGTCTTGTCAATAGAATAAATCTGTGAAGAAAACAGGATTGGGAAACATTTGGAAAATATTGAATGAAATGCCCATGCTAAAAAGCCCTTACATGCACTGCCTTAAGGAACCATGTGATGACTCCAGTCCACACAGATTTCTTGGCAAGACTCTGTTGTCAGTGCAGGTCAGAGTTCTGAAGGTGAGATAACTTTTTGAACCATCATAAAATTGGACACTGACATAACTGATGATATTTTTTTCTGATATATAAGACTAAAATCCCTGCTTACCCAGCAGGGTGACGGAGATTGGCCAACTGAGATGATCTATATGCAAACACACACAGAATATTTTCAAGCATATGTCACTATTGCTTCACACATTTATCAGAATCCACATTTTGTCAAGTTCCATAAAATTCCGCATGCTTTGCTGGAGATGCTGATCTGCCTTATCATCTCTTAGGAATTTATCAGAGGCAATGTTATTGGCGATGATCCATCCCATTTACAAAAGCTTGTAAGTCTATGCCACTAACCCCTCACCCTTTACCCACCTCTTATTTTTTTTTGTTGCAGAATATTTATTTATTTATTTATTTATTTTTCAATTTTCTATATATTTTTTTATTTTCTAAGGTTTTTTTTTAATTTACATTCCAAATCATTTCCCCTTTCCATTTCCTCCCTCCCCAAAAGTCCCATAATCCCCCTTCCCTCCCTCTTTTCTCCATTCAACCCCCTCTTGTTTCTCTGTCCTGGCGTTCCCCTACATCCAGTCTTTCCAGGACCAGGGGTCTCTCCTTCCATCTTCTTGGAAATCTATTGATATGTGAATTGTGTCTTGGGTATTCCGAGATTCTGGGTTAATATCCCCTTATCAGTGAGTGCATACCATGTGTGTTCTTTTGTGATTGGGTTACCTCACTAAGGATGATATTTTCCAGTTATGACCATTTGCCTAGAAATTTCATGAATTCATTGTTTTTAATTGCAGAGTAGTATTCCATTGTGTAGATATACCGCATCTTCTGAATCCATTCCTCCATTGAGGGACATCTGGGTTCTTTACAGCTTCTGGCTATTATAAATAAGGCTGCTATGAACATAGTGGAGCATGTGTCCTTATTGCATACAGGTAAAGCCTCTGGGTATATGCCCAGTAGTGGTATAGCCGGATCCTCCAGGAGTGTCATGCCCAGTTTTCTGAGGAACTGCCAGACTGCTTTCCAGAGTGGTTGTACCAGCTTGCAATTCCACCAGCAGTGGAGGAGTGTTCCTCTTTCTCCACATCCTCTCCAACAACTGCTGTCTCCTGTGTTTTTGATCTTAGCCATTCTGACTGGTGTGAGATGGAATCTCAGGGTTGTTTTGATTTGCATTTCCCTAATGACTAAGGATGATGAACATCTCTTTAGGTGCTTCTCAGCCATTAGATATTCTTCAGGTGAGAACTCTTTGTTTAGCTCTGTAGCCCATTTTTAATAGGGTTACTTGCCTCTCTGGAGTTTAACTTCTTGAGTTCTTTGTATATATTGGATATTAGCCCTCTGTCGGATGTAGGGTTGGTAAAGATCATTTCCCAGTTAGTTGGTTGCCGCTTTGTCTTTTTGACAGTGTCTTTTGCCTTGCAAAAACTTTGTAATTTAATGAGGTCCCATTTGTCTATTCTTGATCTTAGAGCATAAGTTATTGGAGTTCTGTTAAGGAAATTCTCCCCTGTGCCCATATGTTCAAGGTTCTTCCCTAGTTTCCTTTCTAGTAGTTTCAGTGTGTCTGGTTTTATGTGGAGATCCTTGATCCACTTGGAATTGAGCTTAGTGCAAGGAGATAAGAATGGGTCAATTTGCATTCTTCTACATGTTGACCTCCAGTTGAGCCAGCACAATTTGTTGAAAAGGCTATCTTTTTTCCACCGGATGGTTTTAGCTACTTTGTCAAAGATCAAGTGACCATAGGAGTGTGGATTCTTTTCTAGGTCTTCAATTCTGTTCCACTGATCTACATGCCTGTCACTGTACCAATACCATGCGATTTTTAACACTATTGCTCTGTAGTACAGCTTGAGGTCCGGGATACTGATTCCCCCAGAGGTTCTTTTACTCTTGAGAATACTTTTGGCTATTCTGGGTTTTCTGTTATTCCAGATGAATTTTTGAATTGCTCTTTCTAACTGTATGAAGAATTGAGTTGGGATTTTGATGGGGATTGCATTGAATCTGTATATTACTTTTGGTAAGACGGTCATTTTTACTATATTAATCCTGCCAATCCATAAGCATGGCAAATTTTTTCCATCTTCTGAGGTCTTCTTCAATTTCTTTCTTCAGAGACTTGAAGTTCTTCTCATAAAGATCTTTCACTTGTCTGGTTAGAGTCATGCCAAGATACTTAATATGGTTTGTGGCTATCGTGAAGGGTATCATTTCTCTTACTTCGTTCTCAGCCTGCTTATCCTTTGAGTATAGGAAGGCTACTGACTAGTTTGAGTTGATTTTATATCCGGCAACTTTGCTGAAGTCGTTTATCAGCTGTAGGAGTTCTCTGGAGGAGTTCTTTGGGTCGCTTAAGTATACTATCATATCGTCTGCAAATAGTGATAGTTTGACTTCTTCCTTTCCAATTTGTATCCCTTTGACCTCTTTTTGTTGTCTAATTGCTCTAGCTAGAACTTCAAGTACTATATTGAAAAGATATGGAAAGAGAGGACAGCCTTGTCTAGTCCCTGATTTTAGAGGGATTGCTTCAAGTTTCTCTCCATTTAGATTGATGCTGGCTACCGGTTTGTTGTAAATTGCTTTTACTATGTTTAGATATGGGCCTTGAATTCCTGATCTTTCCAAGACCTTTAGAATGAAAGGATGCTGAATTTTGTCAAATGCTTTCTCAGCATCTAATGAGATGACCATGTGGTTTTTTTCTTTGAGATTGTTTATATAGTGGATTACATTGATGGATTTCCTTATATTGAACCATCCCTGCATCCCTGGGATGAAGCCTACTTGATCGTAGTGAATGATCGTTTTGATGTGTTCTTGGATTCGGTTGGCAAGAATTTTATTGAGTATTTTTGCATCGATATTCATAAGAGAGATTGGCCTGAGATTCTCTTTCTTTGTCGGATCTTTGTGTGCTTTTGGTATTAGTGTAATTGTGGCTTCATAGAACGAGTTGTGTAGTGTTCCTTCTGTTTCTATTTTGTGGAACAGTTTGAAGAGTATTGGTGTTAGGTCTTCTTTGAAGGTCTGATAGAATTCTGCACTAAAACCATCTGGACCTGTGCTTTTTTGGTTGGAAGACTTCCAATGACAACTTCTATTTCTTTAGGGGTTATAGGACAGTTTAGATGGTCTATTTGATCCTGATTTAATTTTTGTATTTGGTATCTGTCAAGGAAATTGTCCATTTCCTCCAGATTTTCTAGTTGTGTTGAATACAGGTTTTTGTAGTAGGATCTGACGATTTTTTGAATTTCCTCAGTTTCTGTTGTTATCTCTACCTTTTCGTTTCTGATTTTATTATTTGGATACTATCTCTGTGCCCTCTGGTTAGTCTGGCTAAGGGCTTATCTACCTTTTTGATTTTCTCAAAGAACCAACTCCTCGTTTTGTTGATTCTTTGTATGGTTTTATTTGTTTCTACTTGATTGATTTCAGCCCTGAGTTTGATGATTTCCTGCCTTCTACTCCTCTTTGGTGTATTTGCTTCTTTTTGTTCCAGGGCTTTCAGGTGTGCCATTAAGCTGTTAGTGTGTGCTGTCTCCCATTACTTTTTGGCGGCACTCAGGGCTACGAATTTTCCTCTTAGCACTGCTTTCATTGTGTCCTATAAATTAGGGTATGTTGTGCCTTCATTTTCATTAACTTTCAAAAAGTCTTTGATTTCTTTCTTTATTTCCACCTTGACCAAGTTATCATTGAGTAGAGCATTGTACAGCCTCCATGTGTACTTGGGTTTTCTTTTGTTTTTGTTGCCATTGAAGACCACCCTTATTCCATAGTGATCTGATAGGAGGCATGGGATTAGTTCTATCTTCTTATATCTGTTGAGGTCTGATTTGTGACCAATTATATGGTCAATTTTGGAGAAGGTACCATGAGGTGCTGAGCAGAAGGTGTATTCTTTAACTCTAGGATGAAATGTTCTATATATATCTGTTAGTTCCATTTGGTCCAAGGCTTCAATTAGATTCACTGTGTCCCTGTTTAGTTTCTGCTTTACTGAACGATCCATTTCAGAGAGCGGGGTGTTGAAGTCACCCACAATTTTTGTGAGAGGTGCGATGTGTGCTTTGAGCTTTAGTAAAGTTTCTTTTACGAATGAGGGTGCCCTTGCATTTGGAGCATAGATATTCAGAATTGAGAGTTCTTGTTGGTGGATTTTTCCCTTGATCAGTATGTAGTGTGCTTCTGTGTCTTTTTTGATGACTTTAGGTTGAAAATCAATTTTATCTGATATTAGGATGGCTACTCCACCTCGTTTCTTGGGGCCATTTGCTTGTAAAATTGTTTTCCAGCCTTTTACTCTGAGATAGTGTTTGTCTTTGACACTGAGGTGCGTTTCCTGCATGCAGCAAAATCCTGGGTCCAGTTTACGTATCCAGTCTGCTAGTCTATGTCTTTTTATTGGGGAATTGAGACCATTGATATTAAGAGAGATTAAGGCATAGTGATTATTGCCATCTGCCATTCTTGACGCTATCTTTATGTTTGAGTGGTTATCTACTTTTGGGGTTGATTCAAGAAGGTTATTATCTCATTTTTTCCAGGGTGTTGTTTCTCTCCCTGTATTGGCGGTTTCCACCTATTATCTGTTGCAGGGCTGGATTTGTGGAAAGATATTGTGAAAATTTGGGTTTATCATGGAACATCTTGGTCTCTCCATCTATGGTGATTGAGAGTTTTGCTGGGTATAGTAGTCTAGGCTGGCATTTGTGCTGTCTTAGTGTCTGCATGAGATCTGCCCATGATCTTCTGGCTTTCATAGTCTCTGGTGAGAAGTCTGATGTGATTCGGATAGGTCTTCCTTTATATGTTACTTGGCCTTTTTCTCTTACTGCTTTTAATATTCTTTCTTTGTTTAGTACATTTGGTGTTTTGATTATTATGTGACGGGAGGTATTTCTGTTCTGGTCCAGTCTGTTTGGAGTTCTGTAGACTTCTTGTATGTTCATCGGCATCTCTCTCTTTAGGTTAGGGAAGTTTTCCTCCATAATTTTGCTGAAGATGTTTACTGGCCCTTTAAGATGCAAATCTTCACTCTCATCTATACCTATAATCCTTAGGTTTGGTCTTCTCATTGTGTCCTGGATTTCCTGGATGTTTTGGCTTACATGTTTTTTGCATTTTGCATTTTCTTTGACTGTTGAGTAGATGCTTTCTATGGAATCTTCAGCACCTGATATTCTTTCTTCCATCTCTTGTATTCTATTGTTGATGTTTGCATCTATGACTCCTGATTTTTCCCAAGGTTTTCTATCTCCAAAGTTGTCTCCCTTTGTGATTTCTTAATTGTTTCTACTTCCTTTTTTAGTTCCTGGATGGATTTGCTGAGATCCTTCACTTGTTTATTTGTATCTTCCTGTATTTCTTTAAGGTATTTTTGCATTACCTCTTTCAGGATTTCTGCCTGTTGACCCATGTTCTCCTGCATTTCTCTGAGCGATTTTTGTGTTTCCTCCTCATGGGAATCCATCTGTTGATCCATCCTCTCCTGCATTTCTTTAAGCAGTTCTCATGTTTCCTTTGTAAGGGCATCTAACACTTGATTCAGTTCTTTAAGCAATTTTTGTGTTGCCTCCTTATGGGCATCCGTCTGTTGACCCATATTCTTCTGCATTTCTTTATGCAATTTGTGTGATTCCTTTGTGAGTGCATCTACCCGTTAATTCATCTCGTTAAGCGATTTTTGTGTTGTCTCCTTTTGGGCCTCCATCTTTTGATCCATGTTCTCCTGCATTTCTCTAAGCGATTTTTGTGTTTCCTTTGTAAGGGCTTCTAACCGTTGATTCATGGTCTCTTGTAATTCTTTATTAGATTTATTTGTGTCCTCCTTGTGATCCTCTAATAGCATCATGAGAAGTGATTTTAAATCCATATCTTGTCTTTCGGGTGTGGTGGGGTATCCAGGACTTGCTGCTGTTGGAGAGTTGGGTTCGGATGGTGCCATATTACTTTGATTTCTGTTAGTAACGTTCCTACGTTTGCCTTTTGCCATCTGGTTACCTCTGATGTTAGTTGGTCCTGCTGTCACTGGCTCTTGGTTGGACCTCCTGTGAGCCTGAAAAGCTATTTCTGGCCCCCCCTGGATTGCCAGGATTCCCCTGGCACCAATTTCTGGGGCCTGCCCTGCTCCTGAGTGACTTTGGAGCCCTGATGTGCCTTGCCCCAAGTGATGTTATATTGGGGAGTCCTTGCACATCCAAAGGCTCTGCGTAGTGGATTCCTGGAGCAGAGGTCGCCCAAGGGAGGCTGGTAGGCTCCTCCCCTGTGCAGGGGTGTGTGATCTCTCCTAGAGTGGGGGGTAGGGGGCGTCCCTCTGCCAGGCAGAAGTCCCACAGCAGAGCTGGCACGCTGGTTACTGCAGATCTGCCCAGCTCTTGGGAGCCACGTACACACAAGCCGCCCGAGACCCAAGCGATATTATGCCTGTCTGTCTCCGAGCCTGGCAGTCCCAACTTCCCGGCCACTGGAGCAAAGATGGTGGAGTGCACTCTGCACTCTCTCCGTGGCACTGGTCACCCTGCAGAGGCAATGGCCTACAGCAGATCTGGCACCCAGGCGACCACAGCGCTCTCCTGTTCTTGGGAGCAGGCGGAAGCCCCAACAGGCCCTGTCCCAAGCGATGTTATATTGGGGAGAGCCTGGGTACCTGTCTCTTCAGTGCAGTCTACTGGAACAGAGGTCGAGGAGGGGAAGCTGGTAGGCTCCCGCCCAGTGCGGGGTCCCTCTGCCAGGCAGAAGTCCCACAGCAGAGCTGGCGTGCTGGTTACTGCAGATCTGCCCAGCACTTTGGAGCTGCGTACACACAAGCTGCCTGAGACCCAAGCGATATTATGCCTGTCTGTCTCCGAGCCTGGCAGTCACAACTTCCCGGCCACTGGAGCAAAGATGGTGGAGTGCACTCTGCACTCTCTCTCTCTGTGGCGCTGGTCACCCTGCAGAGGCGATGTCCTGCAGATCTGGCACCCAGACGACCACAGCGCTGTCCCGTTCTTGGGAGCAGGCGGAAGCCCCAACAGGCCATGTCCCAAGCGATGTTATATTGGGAAGAACCTGGGTACCTGTCTCTTCAGTGCAGTATACCGGAACAGAGGTTGCGGAAGGAATTTTCTATATTTTTTAATTTACATTCTGAATGATTTTCCCTTTCCTGTTTCTTCCCTCCCTGAAAGTCCCATAAGCCCTCTTCCTTCCCCCTGTTCCCCATTCAACCCCCTCTCGCTTCTCTGTCCTGGTATTCCCCTACATCCAGTCTTTCCAGAACCAGGGGCTCTCCTTCCATCTCCTTGGAGATCTTTTGATATGTGAATTGTGTCTTGGGTATTCCGAGATTCTGGGTTAATATCCCCTTATCAGTGCTTGCATACCATGTGTGTTCTTTTGTGATTGGGTTACCTCACTAAGGATGATATTTTCCTCTTGTGAGTGACATCTGTCAATGTAAACTTTGGAGAAGCTTTCCTCTGTGACAGTCACCATGGAGCAGCATCAGGCTATTTGGTTATGAGTGACTCCAGGAGAGTCCTAAATTTTGGCTTTGACTGTGTCAGTTATTCCAGACAAGCACTAGGTTGTTCTGAGTCAGTCATTGCAGAGACACTTTGGGCGAGGCTTTTTTCCATCCCATTATCTAGTATACTAGTATACCCATTGTGCCACTGTCAAGTTCTGCAAGACACTTTGTTTCAGGACTGTGCCAGTCACCTCAGGCAAACCTTGTGCACTGGCTGGGCCAGTTCTTCTAGACAGGCTCTGAACTGTTTAGTGCGCATCACTCCTGAGATACTGTGCACTGTGCCCATGTCTGTCACTCTGGAGGATTCCAGCCTGGGTCTCAAGACTATTTCTTTCCCTGCTGTTTATCATAGCCAAATGATTTCCCTTAATGCTTCCTCTTGTTCAAAATAACATTGCTTAAAAATGTCTTTGAAGTATATACTCAATTTTAAGTTTCTCATTGCAGCATTAACTGTACCTGACTAGTTCATTATTGTTTCTTGGTTTCAAGTTGCAACCAACATTAATGTGAAAATACTTATGGCTACCCTATTCTCTGTGTCATTTTCCCTCTCATCCTTCTCCTCAACACTCATTTCATTCTAGCATTTTCAAGAGGATCAATCATGTCACATGTCCGCATAACGAAAGAAGAAATGCATAAGGGCCATTTGGAATGTCATTTATCAGATGCTTATCACATAGCTAGGATTAAGTATGTAGTAGTAAATGACCACGACTTAATAGGATATAAAGTTTAGAAGGGAAAGCAAACAGAAAAGAATCTTATGAAAGAAGACATAACAATTGTAATAAATGTGTAACCAGGAGAAAATGATACAGCAACAAAAGCAATATTGGCTTTTTTTCTTTTCTGTAGAAAAATATGAGCATGAGGGAATGAAGGGAAGATTCATGAGTCCTTGTTTTTTTTTTTTTAAGGCTGATTTCTTGTTTTTTTATTATTTATTTTATTTTTTTTAATTTACATTCCAAATCATTTCCCCTTTCCCGTTTCCTCCCTCCCCGAAAGTCCCATAAGCCCCCTTCCCTCCCTCTTTTCTCCATTCAACCCCCTCTCGTTTCTCTGTCCTGGTATTACCCTACATCCAGTCTTTCCAGAACCAGGGGTCTCTCCTTCCATCTTCTTAGAAATCTATTGATATGCGGATTGTGTCTAGGGTATTCCGAGATTCTGGGTCAATATCCCCTTATCAGTGACTGCATACCATGTGTGTTCTTTTGTGATTGGGTTACCTCACTAAGGATGATATTTTCAAGTTCTGACCATTTGCCTAGGAATTTCGTGAATTCATTGTTTTTCATTGCAGAGTAGTATTCCATTGTGTAAATATACCACATCTTCTGAATCCATTCCTCCGTTGAGGGACATCTGGGTTCTTTCCAGCTTCTGGCTATTATAAATAAGGCTGCTATGAACATAGTTGAGTATGTGTCCTTATTGCATGCAGATAAAACCTCTGGGTATATGCCCAGGAGTGGTATAGCCGGATCCTCCGGGAATGTCATGCCCAGTTTTCTGAGGAACTGCCAGACTGCTTTCCAGAGTGGTTGTACCAGCTTGCAATCCCACCAGCAGTGGAGGAGGGTTCCTCTTTCTCCACATCCTCGCCAACAACTGCTGTCTCCTGTGTTTTTGATCTTAGCCATCCTGACTGGTGTGAGATGGAATCTCAGGGTTGTTTTGATTTGCATTTCCCTAATGACTAAGGATGATGAACATCTCTTTAGGTGCTTCTCAGCCATTAGATATTCTTCAGGTGAGAACTCTTTGTTTAGCTCTGTACCCCATTTTTTAATAGGGTTACTTGCCTCTCTGGAGTTTAACTTCTTGAGCTCTTTGTATATATTGGATATTAGCCCTCTGTCGGATGTAAGGTTGGTAAAGATCCTTTCCCAGTTAGTTGGTTGCCGCTTTGTCTTTTTGACAGTGTCTTTTGCCTTGCAAAAGCTTTGTAATTTAATGAGGTCCCATTTGTCTATTCTTGATCTTAGAGCATAAGCTATTGGAGTTCTGTTCAGGAAATTCTCCCCTGTGCCCATATGTTCAAGGTTCTTCCCTAGTTTCCCTTCTATTAGTTTCAGTGTGTCTGGTTTTATGTGGAGATCTTTGATCCACTTAGAATTGAGCTTAGTGCAAGGAGATAAGAATGGGTCAATTTGCATTCTTCTGCATGTTGACCTCCAGCTGAGCCAGCACCATTTGTTGAAAAGGCTATCTTTTTCCCACTGAATGGTTTTAGCTCCTTTGTCAAAGATCAAGTGACCATAGGAGTGTGGATTCATTTCTGGGTCTTTAATTTTGTTCCATTGATCTACATGTCTGTTACTGTACCAATACCATGCAGTTTTTAACACTATTGCTCTGTAGTACAGCTTGAGGTCCAGGATACTGATTCCCCCAGAGGTTCTTTTACTCTTGAGAATAGTTTTAGCTATTCTGGGTTTTCTGTTATTCCAGATGAATTTTTGAATTGCTCTTTCTAACTCTACGAAGAATTGAGTTGGGATTTTGATGGGGATTGCATTGAATCTGTGTATTACTTTTGGTAAGATGCTTATTTTTACTATATTAATCCTGCCAATCCATGAGCATGGCAGATTTTTCCATCTTCTGAGGTCTTCTTCAATTTCTTTCTTCAGAGACTTGAAGTTCTTGTCATACAGATCTTTCACTTCTTTGGTTAGAGTCACGCCAAGATACTTAATATGGTTTGTGGCTATTGTGAAGGGTATTATTTCTCTTACTTCTTTATCAGCCTGCTTATACTTTGAGTATAGGAAGGCTTCTGACTTGCTTGAGTTGATTTTATATCCGGCCACTTTGCTGAAGTCGTTTATCAGCTGTAGGAGTTCTCTGGTGGATTTCTTTGGGTCGCTTAAGTATACTATCATATCGTCTGCAAATAGTGATAGTTTGACTTCTTCCTTTCCAATTTGTATCCTTTTGACCTCTTTTTGTTGTCTAATTGCTCTAGCTAGAACTTCAAGTACTATATTGAAAAGATATGGAGAGAGAGGGCAGCCTTGTCTAGTCCCTGATTTTAGTGGGATTGCTTCAAGTTTCTCTCCATTTAGATTGATGCTGGCTATCGGTTTGCTGTAAATTGCTTTTACTATGTTTAGATATGGGCTTTGAATTCCTGATCTTTCCAAGACCTTTAGCATGAAAGGATGCTGAATTTTGTCAAATGCTTTCTCAGCATCTAATGAGATGACCATGTGGTTTTTTTCTTTGAGATTGTTTATGTAGTGGATTACATTGATGGATTTCCTTTTATTGAACCATCCCTGCATCCCTGGGATGAAGCCTACTTGATCGTGGTGAATGATCGTTTTGATGTGTTCTTGGATTTGGTTGGCAAGAATTTTATTGAGTATTTTTGCATCGATATTCATAAGAGAGATTGGCCTGAGATTCTCTTTCTTTGTCAGATCTTTGTGTGCTTTTGGTATTAGTGTAATTGTGGCTTCATAGAACGAGTTGGGTAGTGTTCCTTCTGTTTCTATTTTGTGGAACAGTTTGAAGAGTATTGGTGTTAGGTCTTCTTTGAAGGTCTGATAGAATTCTGCACTAAAACCATCTGGACTTGTGCTTTTTTTGGTTGGAAGACTTCCAATGACAACTTCTATTTCTTCAGGGGTCATAGGATGGTTTAGATGGTCTATTTGATCCTGATTTAATTTTGGTACTTGGTATCTGTCAAGAGTCCTTGTGAGTTAGCTGAATATACATGTGGATGGGCAATAAAGGTGCCTTTAAGAAATCATGTGTCTGTGTATTGTTTTGGTCACATCCACAAGGGCACTGTATCTAAGTGGGAGAGAAAGAAGTAGAACTGTCACTTCCCTATGTAAGGGTATATGTGGTTTTGAATCCACTGAGGAAATAAACATATCATGAAACCTATTGTTTTAGAAAGGAAATTACTTCTTTTTATGTGTTAGGATGTATTACTGCTATTGAGACATGCCTATCATTGGAAGGTGAGTTTGAATATACTTAATTTAAAATAAATCATGATAGTATCCATTGAAACTCACAAAGGTGGGTAGGCATTGAATTTGGAGAAGTTATCTCACCCTGTTCTCCTGGATTTAAAGTTTCAGTGATTGTTAATTTTTTTAAAGTATTGTTGTTTTGTGTTTTGGTTAACGGGTTTGCATTTTTTTCTTAACTCAAAGCCATAGATTATGGAGATTCCTGAATGGATGATTGTAGAGATGATAACTGGTACACTTCCCTTCGATCCTCTAGGTCCAATCTATCTTTATTCTGGAGAAATCTACACAATCATATGATGAAATATGGTCATATTCATCCTTATTGTTCTAACTTTCTTTTTTTTTTTTCATTTTTTTTTAATTTAATTTTATTTTATTTTTTTAATTTACATTCCAAATCACTTCCCCTTTCCCGTTTCCTCCCTCCCCGAAAGTCCCATAAGCCCCCTTCCCTCCCTCTTTTCTCCGTTCAACCCCCTCTCATTACTCTGTCCTGGCGTTCCCCTACATCCAGTCTTTCCAGGACCAGGGGTCTCTCCTTCCATCTTTTTAGAAATCTATTGATATGCTGATTGTGTCTAGGGTATTCTGAGATTCTGGGTCAATATCCCCTTATCAGTGACTTCATACCATGTGTGATCTTTTGTGATTGGGTTACCTCACTAAGGATGATATTTTCAAGTTCTGACCATTTGCCTAGGAATTTCGTGAATTCATTGTTTTTAATTGCAGAGTAGTATTCCATTGTGTAAATATACCACATCTTCTGAATCCATTCCTCCGTTGAGGGACATCTGGGTTCTTTCCAGCTTCTGGCTATTATAAATAAGGCTGCTATGAACATAGTGGAGCATGTGTCCTTATTGCATGCAGGTAAAGTCTCTGGGTATATGCCCAGGAGTGGTATAGCCGGATCCTGTTCTAACTTTCTACATGTGTCTCACAACATGTTCTTTTTTCCAGTTTAAGTTTTTAGGTTTGTTTTTTGAAAACCGAGTAAGTGCAATCAGTGCTGCCTGTATGTGTATGGGTGCGGGCCATTCACAGAGTATGGGAAACCTACCAGTGGGAGCAACTTCAATAAAGGAATGATGTCCCTTCTTTCAGCAGCTATGAGTTACCAATATATTCTCATTAATGAGCAGGGCCTAGAATGGGACATCCTTTCCCATGCTGGGATTTTGCTTGTCTTGACCTTGTCTGGGTCTTGTCTGTTAATCAATTTATCTAGTATGATTTCATTAGGGCAATGGCCATGTCATGTCCTGAAGGTAGCCTTTTACAGCATTCCATCCCACCTCCAGCTCTTACATTCTTTCTCTGTGCCGAATCTATAGACTCTGTGAATCCTCCTTTCTAGAAACTTTATTTTAAAAATCAAGGTAACACACATTTATAATCTGAAATTTCACCCCATCTCTAAACTTGGCACAAGCTTTATTTTAAGATTTTCTGATACCTAGAGAAGAATGTTCTTGAATCTCAAAAATTACTCTGAGACTGAGGTACCTGGAAGAATGCTCCTCTTTCTTTACCTCATAGATGGGTATTCTATTATATGATCCATGGTAAGGACAAAGATAGGCTTATGCCTCATTGTTGCCTGAAGGAACATGCTGATGCCAGGATTTCATATGAAATCAAAGCTTTGCTTCATTCTGTCTCCTATCTATAGTATTGGCTTTACTCACTCAATTATTCCAGTATAACCAAGTTGTCTTTTTGGCTTTCTGATTTGAGAAACAATGTGGTGGTGCTGATTGCTTGGTCCCACAGCAAAATATGTTATTCTTTCTTTTGGGGGCATGTGTTCTAAACATACAGAAGAAGATGCAAGACAAAAAAAATCATGCAAAAGCCCCATTTTTACATAGTTTGTGTGTCTTCTCCATCCTTGCAGGATACCTTAGTTGTGCTGCAAGAACTGGTCGTTCTCCATATTCATCCTTCATCCTTGGAGTGGCACAATTACCCACATACCGTCTATAATCACTGCCTATGAACTAGTCTTCAAATGTTATTTTGAATTAATTTATTCTCATACCAGTTCAACTTAGTGTCATTTTTAAAAGCTGGAGTATCTCATTTATTTGTCAATTTTTATACTATAAAAGTCAGGGGTGGGGCACGGTTATCACTCACTGTACACATCTAAGCATCTGAGTTCAAATCTTCAGCACCCTTAATAAAATCCAGACAGGGCCACATGGGCATGTAACCGAAAGAATGACTGGGGAGCAAACTTCTGCAGGTCCGAGGAGCTTACTAGCCAGCAACCTATCGAAAATACTGCTTCTGATTCAATGAGAGATCCTATATCACAGGAGCAAGAGAGAGAGAGTGATAGAGGAAGATATTTAATGACCTTTTCTCCTCTCTAAATGCATGTAGTTGCATGCACAGGTGAATGTACCTAGCCCAGAACAAAACACAACACATATCCTATAATCTAAAGATTTTATTGTACAAAGTAATAATATATTCAACATTGTGTTAATTATCATTTAATTATTGCATTTTGAGTCTGCGTGGATATTCTTTTTATAATCATTTGAAATACTGCCTATATCTTAAGCTCCATCGACCATTATAGGACAACCCTTGATGGATTTGGGTTTGGTTTCTGGGATATGGTATTCATTTTCATGATGTTTCACTGTTTAGACTGTTTTGATCACACTCATCTGCCTCAACATTTAAAGTTCTAGTGGAAATATTGGAATTTTCATTCTAATTTTGTAGAGCATGTTAAATCTACATGGCTTCATTTATCTGCCTGCCTAGTCTGTGTGTATTTTGTAGCTAAGCATCAAGTGCTATTACGGCAATACTTTGGGTTTGAAGATTTATAGTTTTTTTTTCTGACTCTAACTCTATTCATATCCTCTTCTTTTGTAGTTCCATGGAATATAAGGGTTTTAATATACCTAAAAATAATAAAGTTTTAATTTCCAAAGAACTAAGAGGTACATCAAGAAAAACCAGATTTGTAAAATAAACACACAAAATATTTATTAAATTGAAATTATTGATCAATTTGGAATTTAAGCACGAAAGAATAATATGCACTGCATGATAAATCATAGTGGATACTTGATAGATGGATGAATTTTACCAAACTAATGATATCAGACTTTCAAGACAAAAAATGGAATACCAAGACATTACCTATGTTAATTATGTGTAGTGTATATTCAGAGGTTCAAATGAAATATGTAACTTTCCTCTTACAAACTCATTTATTTTTCCTCATTTTTCAAGATTTATTTTATTTAATTAAAAATTTAATGAATTTATTTTGTGTATGAAATAATCAACATTAATTTTATCAAACAAATATTCATGAAGTATCAATGAAGCAAACATATTCAAAAACTGCTGGTGTAAGTTTAAATGGCTTGATTTCTTTCCTTATGTAATACTATTCTTGTAATTATCTTTTGCCCCATGAATTCATTTCTAGATTTACATCTGTCACACAAACCATGGTAAATAAAAGACATATGCAAAATGCTGACAGCATGATTTGTAAAAGGAAATGTAAATAAAGTAATGACTCATCTATAAAATAGAGTGCCATGAGTTTATGAAAGGAATCCTAGAATTAAAGAAGGTCTCTTGGTACCAGCTAGTCTGTAACTCATGCTCTGATGTAAGTAGCACCACAGTTGACATATATGATACCAATTCAAAAAGGCATACAGACCTACTTGTTACCTAGGGTGCTCACAGTATTTCAGGACAATCTTCCTGGCAAGGACTCAGTGGAAAGGAAGTGGCTGCTGAGGTTATACAGACATGTTTATGAAGATTATGGAATTAGTGATCTGTCCTACATCCTAGTTAGCTTAGAAGAACCAACATGCCCTCATGATTATGAATGGTGAACCCTGGCAAGGAGGAGACTGATGCTTGGGGAGGGATCAGGATGTTCAAACTTGACAAAAGGTCTGAGTTACACAAAGGAAGAGGAAATTACTATGATTCAGGATGGGCTTTCCTTCCCTTTCTGCATATGGTCTCATGTTAAAATTAGTAGCTATTTTATTGTGTTCAATGTATATGTTGCACAGAGTAAAATAATCTTGAAATTCTCTCACTGAACTATTAAAATGCCAACAGAACCAGGAAATAAAGTAATAAATGCATTGAAGATGATCCTGTCCTCTGTAGCCAGTTAAGCTTTGATCAACCCTAGTGTTTTTGATATTGTGTTTGATGTTGAACCCCAGGACTGTATCTCCTTTGAGATGTTTGCAAAGTTCCAGAGAAATCTGTCATACTCTGAGCACTGTAGAAGAAGGGCTTGGTTATAAAGCTTTCTCTAGTTACAGAATTGTTCCAAGATTCATCTGGCAAAGACTTCACATGCCTTACTGACACTCTCAGCAAGTCCATCTCCAGGGAGAAATTTGAAGATGATAACTTCATTCTGAAGCATACAGACCCTGGTATTTTGTCCATGGAAAATGCTGCACCAAACACAAATAGTTCCAAGTTTCATCTGCCTTACTATGATAGAAGTGGCTGGATGACAAATATGTTTTCACTGGAAAGGTGAAAAGCATGGGCAGTTTGGAAGCATGGAGAACTTTGAATAACAAGAAAATCACTGTGGACATCCCTAATACTTCTGCCTTGTGTATATCTTAACCACCTCTCACTTCTTCAGGAGAGTCCCACCTCACCTGTCCACAATATCCACAATTCATCTCACTATGGTTCTCTGGTTTCCCTTTCTTCCTTATTCACCTCAAATCTAGGTAATTTAAGAGTTAAATTCATGACTGTGAACAGAACTAATATGAAAATTAATGATACCATTTTGTGTGTATATAGTTAGCAAGTAAAGTAACTTTTATGTAGATTGTGATAATATGTCTAAACTACATTAGTTGTTTTTTTTCTTCTTCTATTGAAATTTCCAAAACTCATATTGGCAACTGGAATTCATTATAATAGAGATCAATAGGTATATATGAATCACAAATACATGCTCTCCATTTCACAAACATTAACCTTACCTTTTAATGTCTACAGGATAAATTTTCTGAGGAACATAGCCTTGTGGAAAGTCCTGCTGACAGCATTCTTCACCTCATTATTTCTCAGGCTATAGATGATGGGATTCAACAGAGGAGTCACAACAGTGTAGGACAATGATAACAATTTTTTGCTTTCAGGTGAATTATTTGATTTCGGCCTAAAGTAAGTGAGGCTTAAAGAAACATAGAAAAGAGAGACAACAAGGAGATGTGAGGAGCAGGTGGAGAAGGCTTTGTGCTTCCCTTTAGCTGATGGAATCTTGAGGATGGAAGCTGCAATGAGAATGTAGGAACATAAGATCAGCAGGCAGGGTATCATGACGACCAGAATGGTTCCAACAATGGCATAGACCTCAAACCGTGCTGTGTCTGCACAGACCAGCCTCAGCACAGGTGGGCTGTCACAGAAGAAGTGGTTCACCTTGTTGTTGGCACAGAATGGAAAACTGAAGAGCCATGTGGTCTGCACAGTGGCTACAGGGAATCCTGGAAACCAGGAGGCAGCAGCCAGTCTGGCACGTGTCTCTTGGTTCATGATGACTGGGTAATGCAAGGGACTGCAGATGGCCACATAGCGGTCATATGCCATGGTGGCGAGGAGGAAGCACTCGGCTACTCCAAAGAAGAAGAAGAAATACATCTGAATGGCACAGCCCAGGAAGGAAATGCTTGTGTCTTGGGCAATCAGGGTCCCCAACATTTTGGGTACAATGACCACGTTGAAGCCAAGCTCCATGAAAGATAAGTTCCTGAGAAAGAAATACATGGGGCTTTGCAGCATGGGATCAGCCAAAGTCACCAGAATAATGAGGCTGTTTCCTAGAAGAGTGACTAAGTAGATGCCTAGAAAGGCCAGGAATAGCATGGCCTGCATTTCAGAAGGCAGGGAAGAGAAACTCATGAGGATAAATTCAGTTATTCTTGTCTGGTTTCCCGCAGCCATGGGTATGCCCAAAAATCTCCTGTGGTCATAAGGACAGATTCTTGAGTAAGAAATCAGATTTTGGATTTTCTCCCTCCAGATTATTGATTAATTTCAGGGAAAGAGCCAAAGCCAGGATCCGATGGAAGAAGAGGACCAATTCCTAGTGAGACATGCCTGAGTGAACTTCTGAAGTTGATTTTTCTTAGTTTGTACATGAACACCTAGAAAGGCAGAGCAAATCAGTTCCCTGAGTCTGTAGAAAGGGCATTGAAGGATATATTTTTGGAGACATGATGGTTTGAATGCACCCAAGTGTTTGAGAAATATATCCAATGTTAGTAATTTACAAAAGTAGATCCAATAGGAATTTATCAAGGTTCGAGAAATAAAATAATAACAGTAGCTAGGACAACTAATGATTTTTTTGATTTTTTTGAGTCTTGGCTTTGGGAGGTGAGTGATGGATTAGCAGCTATTGAAAATAGTTTACATTCCCCTTTTCCTGAAGTTCTATTTTATGTATAACTACTTTGACCTCAGTGTAATGGTGGAAAATCAAGATAGGCCATGTATTTCCTTTTCCACACTGAGATTTGGGGTTGCACTATATTGCCCTGTTCGGCCTTGCACCCTCAATCTTCCTGCCTCTGCCTCCACCTCTTTGGTGCTGGGAGTAAAAGTATGCACCACCATTTCTATCATGTAGCAGATTTTTAAACATACTTACCGAATGACAAATCCTTTCTGATTTCCACTAAATAGTATTTTAGAGAATTCTACTTTATCTGAGGACTTGTTCCTCTATACATCTTAGAATTAATGAAATTTCTAAAACAAATTTCAATAAAGATAGTGGAAAAGATAATGAAGGGAACATATATCATTAAGATCAACCAGTTCAGGAGGTTCCACCGATGTAATTGGATCCTATGTGTATTATTTGGTTATAATTTTGTTGATTATCAACAAGCACTTAGCATCACTGCTGCATTCTATGATATTGAATTCTAAGAAAACATGACAAGATAAAGTTGGAAAATGAAATGTTTAAACTATATATATTTAGTTAATCACCATAAGAAAAACAGTACAAAAGAAAAAAACATTATGAAAAGTGAAAGACAGAAATTTAGATTCTGGATGTAACTGGTCATACTTAAAATCCCAGCATTTGGGAAGCTGAAGCAGGTGATGGCCATGGGTTCCAGGTAACTCTTATGAGTACCAGGCCGGCCTGTATTAGAGAGTAAGGCTTGTCTGGAAAAAAAAATCTAAACAAAGAAACCATTAAAAAATCCAACAAATCAACATTTATACAGTAAAAAACAAAAATAAAGGGTTGTTGTTAGATATTTTACACTCTTAGATTTTTATTCCATGCTAATGAATTTGGAATTTATTTTGTAGAAGAAGAAACCATGTTAGCATTGGGGCACTGAATGACATATTCATACATTTCCTTTAGACAAATTACTCTGACAATTGTAAGGCCAGGTGGCACAGTATGAGTGAAGGAGAGGGATGAGAGCCGTGTACCCGGAAACAATGAGACCAGGTTGTAGGCTTGCCTTCCCAGGAGTATTCACTATCAACCAATTCTGAAGCACAAGAAAACTTTATTGAAGAAAGCTCAATATTATTAATAAATAATGTGACTATCAAGGCAACCTTTGAAAATTCCAAAGCTCTATCAAGGAACAGGGGCTTATTATAATAGAATGACTATGGTCAATTGATCAAAGATTTTCCTGAAGCATGTAAAGTCTTGAGTTTTCTAATAAAGTCTCACAAAATAGTAAAAGGATCTATAACGCAGCAGAAACTCTCAAGTAGAAATGTTTTTACTGTCACTGAAAGGCAACACTAGCTCTGGTACAGAAGTTATGAATCATAAAAGATATACAGTGACTTATTTTTTTTACAGTGACTTTTATAATGAACCAGTTTGCATCTTGTTTTACTTAAAGTTGGGTAGGGGGTAATAAAAAAAATTTGCTTAAGTTTTCCAGTTAGAAAAATAATTCAACAACTCAAAATAAATAAAATACCCTTATAAAACACAACTTGGGAGGGAGAAGAAAGAAAATTGCTTACAAAAGATCCATTTTAAAGGAAATTTTAGCATCCTGGGTTTTGTTCCGTAAGATAGTTTTACAGCTATTCACTTTGGGAGAATGGGTATACCAGACTTTTCAGCTATAAATCCTGCAACTGCATACAAAACTAAATTTATTTCAAGAAGTAATATAAGAAATATTTAAGTTGTATCTATAAAGTAAAGGTCATGTTTTAACAAATGGAAAGAAGCAGCCTTGTAAAGGAATCGTTCATGATGAGGGGCAATTGGATGTTTGAAAATACCTTCATCATATCAGTTGATTGTCGTAATTGGTTATGTCTTCCACAAAATTTCCATATTTATTCACGTAAAATTGTGAACAGAATTTTGTAGCAAATTAATAAATCTGACAGATTCAGAATGTCAATGAAGGCAATGGTAATAATGCAGACAATAATGTCTTATAATTTATGAGAGAGGAATCATTAAGAAAATTAGAAATTTCTTTAAAATCTCTGAAAATTTGTTGGTCAGAATCATAGAATCAGTGAGATTATTTAAGTAGCATAAACAGTAATAGACATTCGATTTGTCTTCCTTCCTATCTATTTATCAATACTCCTTATCTTTATACTTAAATACTGTTAAGTGAGACACACTGGCCTTGCTGGAGCAGGCTGAAGAAACTGCTAGGAGTTGCATCTGCACTGAGCTTACAGGACCTGAGGAAGCTGAAGCAGATGACAGAAAACCTTTAGTTGTTCTCAGCTGTTTCTCTTGTCCTTGGAGTCAGATGAAGAAAGAACCTTCATTCTCCCAGGTGTTAACAGATTTCTTTTTATTCCCCAGGGGACCTGCCCTTTTCTGAGTCTATTGTCTTTTGAGGACATGATGAAGTTCCAATACCAGCAGAATAAACTTCAAGAAAGAAGACCAAACTCTAGTAAAGGGAAGCATCATCACCATGTATAGGAACATACTGAGACTCTGAAGCTGAATGACTTAAATTTAACCCCAGCTCCTGGACTCTCCTTGTGTTGCTCACCAGATTTTTTAAACTCTCTGAGCTTCAGTTTCCAAATTGTTTAAAGGTAATTTTTCTTATTGGATTGAAGTGATACTATGATAAAATAAATTGGCTTATATTTGTTAAAATACAGCTATCGTTTATCAATTTAACAAATATTCATGTCACATACTACCACAGATGAGGTGTTCTTTTGTGCATTCAATTATTCGAGTTAAAAAAAAACAGATATGATTCCTGTGCTTATATGACTTGTATTTTATTTATTAATAAAATGGATTCTCACAGTACAGGATGTTCTTGCATTCACTATGTAGCTGAGGATGGCTTTGAACTTCTAGCCCTCCTGTCTTGACTTACCAGTTACTAAGATCTGTGTGGAGGAACATGCCCAATGTATGTAGTGTAGTATGTTGAACCAGAACTTCATGTGTGTTATGCAAGCACACTACTAACAGAGGTACATCCCCAGTCCAAATCTCATTCCATATTTAGTTGTATCTCCAAGCAGATTAGCTCTAAATAAGACTCTATTGGCTCTAAAAATCCAGGAGGCCAGAAATATAACACTATGGGGAGATCCCCAAACACACAGCTCTTAGTATTACATTTATCATACTTAATTATCATGTTTTATGCTGTCATTCTCCAAGAAATTGTAAAAGGAGGAGACATACTCCTTGTACATAATTGTTCAGGTGAATCAATGCTATTTGTTTTTGATGGAGCCAGTCAGTTGTTCAAGACAGAAATAGAATGGAATTAGATTATTATTTTTAGCAAGCTTAATTATTTTTTGGTATGAACCCCCTATGTTGTTGTAGCTATATCGGAAACTTGAATCCTATACTCTGAGACATTGGTGTGGGTTTTGCAAGATGGTGGGTAAATTTCTTTTTTTTTAATTTAATTTAATTTTTTACTTATTCACTTTACATCCCACTCACTGACCCTCTTCCTGATCACTTCCTCCCATAATCCTTCCCCCATTTCCCCTCCTCTTCTCCTCTGAGTTCATGGTGGCCCATTGTGTATCTCCCCCACCCTGGCACTTCAAATTTCTGAGAGTCTAGGTGCTTCCTCTATCATAGAGACCAGACAAGGCAGCCCAGCTAGAACATGTCCCATGTGCAGGAAACACCTTTTGGGATATCCCTGCTCCAGTTGTTCAGGACCCACTTGAAGATCAAGCTGCGTATCTGCTACATATGTTTGGGTAGGCCCAGGTCCAGCCTGTGTATATTCTTTGGTTGGTGATTGAGATTCTGAGAACACCAAGGGTCCAGCTTAGTTAACTCCACTCTTCTTCTTGTTATTCCCTGTTCTTCCTTCCCTTCAGGCCCCACAATCCTTCCTCCTATTCTTCCATAAGAGTTGGTGCATGAGTTTCTGACAGAAATCTTTGGTGGCCATCGTTCCAGAGATCAGTTAGCTATAGGCTGTGCAGATGGCATAAGAGTCTTGATAAAGTTGCCCAGTGTGGCAATACAGCAGTTAGCTGAAGTAAGGAGTCACCAGTACTGGCCATTAGCAGCATCTGTGTTGCCAGTGCCTTAGGTGCTTGATGTGGTTTATCTGCACAGAAGCACTGTGTACTATCACCTTGAATGGGAAAGTGTGGTACTTATTTTACATTCTCCTCTCACTCCCCCCTCTGAATAAGGACACAGAAAGCTTGGTCAAGGTCTCTTTCACATGGAGGTGATGACCTCCCATGAACATATAGTACTCAGTATGACCCTTGTAGTCCCCATGGCAGCTAAGGCATTGAACCCAGTCCACTGGCTGACATGAATGTACTTAAAAATCTCATCCTGGAAGAAGACTCAGAGGAACAAGTCAATGATCTCAGATTCCTTGATTGGTACTTAGGACACGTCCCTGATCTTTATGTCTTTGCCTGTGTGAGCAGGCTTGGTGAATCCATTTCTTTGGCCTTGCCTCTATAAAGTCCAGCTTTTTCTGCCTGGCCAGGCATAGACATGGCCCATAGCCCAGAAGGCCTTTTCAGTAGACACTGTCTGTCCTGGATCCTCCAGAGCCTCTTGCTACACCTGTGTTTTCTGCCATTTGATGTATACCACGGGAGGCAAAATTAAATTTTTCAGTTTTAGGATTTTAGAGTCCTTTACTATAGAAAGCAAAAATATTAATTGTGTTTTAAATTTTAATGCCATTTAAATACATCATTAAATTACCAAACAATATAGAAACTACCTTCAATCCATTAATAGGAACCTTTATAAATTATTATATATGAGAGCAGCTGCACAGAAGAGCAAAACAGATACCTGCTGAGTGCCACGCCACATGGCCTGGGTAGAGCAGGAAACCCACAGTCCTGTCCCTCAACACACATCATGGGTGGACAGTAGACACATAGACCCCTGTGAAATGGAAACTTAAGATTTCTTTTAAAAATCAGCTGTGTCAGATTGTGTTTAGCTGGGGCAGACATTTGAAGTATTGTTTTCCTGAAATGGACATAGTGAAACAATGTTTTGCTAAAATAAGCACATGAAATGATGTATGATGTAGGATTCTTCACTAATGACAAGCAAGTATTGGTTGCCTTACATTGCATTGCTGAGCTCCATTTGTTGTGACTCAGAGAGAAATGCACCAAAAAACTCATAGTGTTCTTGTGGATTATTGAGCTTCCACAGACTTAGTCCAATTGGCAGACTGATGTCACCTGATACAGACTCACGTGGAGTTTTGCTAAGATGGACTCATGTGGTGAGGCAAGACAGTAAGGAGGACACACGATATTTGGAGGGAGTATAAATAGGATCCAAAGGACAGTGTTGGTGGGGGTGGTGAGTGGGGGTTTGCAGTTGTGGAGAGGCGTGCACTCCTGACTACCACAGATATTCGCACCACCATGTCACATGGGTAGGCTTCGAACACTTAAAGGGTTACTTCCTACCATGTAACACAGCACATACCCAGATCAGCCAGAGGTCTACCAGCTGCCTGACTTGCCAGTGTATGGCGTGCTGAACAGATAGGTGAGAAAGAGAAGTGGAACAACTCGAGCATTATGAAGAGTGCTGGAACTAGAGACTTGAGAGTGGAGAGGAACAACCTATTGTGAGTAGACAGTCCCACCATTTGAGGCCATGGTGAAGCCCCACCCTGTGTTGCAACTGAAGGCCATGCCTGGGTCTATGACTATTCACTGTAGATTTCTGTCGCACATATTGCCACTAGAGATTGCAGAAATGTCCCTGGTCCGGGCAGCTGGTAGTGTTCAAGTAGATGTCCAAGGGCTGAGCAGAACTGGCTCTGGCCCTGGCTGTGGAGCTTTGGAGAGCTACCCCCATCTCTTACTGACATCAGCACCCAGGAGAGTAGGTCCTGTACCTCTCTTGGACAGCAGAGCAGATCTGGTCCTGGTGTTGGGAACATGGCTGAGCAGGCCCTGATAGCAAGAACACAGGAGTGCAGGCCCTGACACGACTCTGTTGTTAGGTGGCAGGAGTGTAAGTGATGCCCTCCCAGCCTTGTCATTCACCACATGTGGCTGTCAGAAGAGCTGGCCACAAGGTCTTGAGAATAGGAGAGCCATCCTTGCCCCTCAGTGGCTGCAGCACTGGGGAGAGTGGACCCTGTACTTTACCTGGGCAGCACAGTAGAATGGGGACTAGTGGCAAGGGCACAGGTGACCTGATCTTAAAGGAAAGGTCATGCCTTCCCTTTACCCTACTGCTTGCCACCTTCAGCAGTTGGGAAAGCTCGTCTCTGTTCCATGAGAGAGGAGAGCTGGTCCTGTCCCTTGTAGGCTTCAGCCCTGGAGAGAGTGGGCCCTGCATGTTACCTAGATAGCACAGCAGAGGTGTGAGGGCCTAGAAGGTGAGAGCACAGGAATCCTGGCCCCACCACTCCTATGCTGTGAGGTAAAATTGGCTAAGAAGTAATGTTCTTGGCTTTTGCCAGCAGATTCATTTAGAAGATCTGGCCGCAGGGTGAAGAGAGTGGTAGAACAGGCTCTGCCTCTAATTGACTGCAGCACTTGACAGAGCTGGTCCTGAATCTTACCTGGGCAGCACAGTACAGCTGAACCTAGTGGCAAGGACACAGGTAAGCCAGATGATGGTTAGAAAAAGTTGGCCTCACCACTCCTCTGGTGTGAGGTGACAGGGGTACAGTTGTGATATCCTTCCTACTTCTTCTCTTGTATATTGCAGTGATTGAGAGAGCTGGCCCTGATGTCATGATCATAGAAGAGCTAGCCCTGTTTCTTCTCATCAGACATTGCACTCAGGAGAATGGGCCCTGTGCCTTGCCTAGACAATACAGTAGAACTAGCATGTTGGGGAGGGCACAGATGACCCAGCCCTGAAGTTATGAGAGTGGGAGAATTTGCCCAGGTCTTCACAGGCTACAGTACTTGGGAGAATGGTGAGAAGTACAGTTATCTATTGGAGTAAGGATGAATATTGGAATGTAGTTAGGATTATGGTGGTTTAGTAAATTCATGACAGTAGTTGTAGCATCTCACCCAATATCCATGAATTCACTAACCCTAGGTCACTGTCTATGTTTCCATTACTGGGTATAATTTCCCTCCTATTGAGCAGATCTTAAGTTCAATTTAGAGAGCTGATTAAAATCATAAAGCTATGTATGACACTAGTGCAGCTTTTGGGTAATTCCCAAAATGGTTTATGCCATTCCAGTTTTCGTTATAGTTTATTTACACCATAGCTGCATAGGACTGTTGGTTGTTTCTGTCCTTTGGAACCTTGCATTATATGTCTGGTATAATGAGATGAAAGCTAGTCCCTGGCGGTCACTGGGGACTTTAAGGTTAGATCTAGCTTCTGGGTCCTATGTCCAAAGTACATGTTGTCTTTTGCAATGGGAATTTACCTTCTATCTTTAGGAGGTGGGGTAGCAACCAATAGCAATTGCAATAGCAATAGCAATAGCTTGCAATGGTTTTTGTAAGTCTCTTGAACAATCCTGATCAACAACTCCAAACAGAGCTTCTTATGCATGGTGTCAGGGGTTTTTTAGTTGGATTTTGCAAATACTGTTAATCAAGATGGGATATTTTCATTTAAACTACATATGCACCTAATGTCATAGTTAACTTTTATCTAGCATCTCCAGCAAATGTTCTCTTCCAATACTGTCAAAATCATATTGTTATTTCACAGACAACTTTCCACATATGTTACAGCTGCAATTCATACTTCCATCATTGTTTTACATGTAGTCCTAACCAGACATCATAACAATTTTAGTTGGGTTTTCCTTTTTTCATATATGAATTTTAACCTGATATCAAAACTAGCCAGAGAGACTTTAGTTTTTTTCTTGATGCCAGTGAGTGGTTTTGCCTGGATTTATGTCTGTGCACCATGTTTGTGCCTAATGCTTTCAGAGACTAGCAGAGCGAGTCATATTTTCTCAAACGAGAATTAAAGGTGCATATAAGCTGCCTTTCTGAGAAGTAAACCTGGGTGTTCTGGAAGAGTAGCCAGTTCTCCTAACATCTGAACCATAGTTCCAGCTCTCCCAGGAGACTTTAAACTATTGCATTGGTTATAAGAAAGATTTGGGGGATAGGGTATGAGGTTGTTATATACTATAAACAATTAGAATAAAAATAATCCTATATATTAATTAAACATATTAGAAAAAATATGTACTTCTAGAACTATCTAATTAGATGTTAGTTTTAACACAAGCCACTTCTACAGGACTGAAGGTCATGAATTCAAACATACTGTGTTCTTCTTATTTGTGGCAAACAGTTAAATACACAAAAATCTCAATGGGAAGAGAAAAGCAGACCTTTGTGGATGAGTTTTTGTTGCTGGGTCTTTCACAAGATGCACAGACTCAGATCCTTCTGTCTGTTCTTTTCTTCATCATTTACATTCTGACTGTACTTGGAAGTGTGCTCATCATTATCCTCATCCTCATAGATTCTCGACTCCACACCCCAATGTACTTTTTTCTTAGACACCTCTCTTTTGCTGATCTTTGTCTTTCAAGTAGTATTGTTCCTCAAGTGTTGTCTCACTTCCTGGTAAAAAGGAAAACTATTTCCTTTTGCGGCTGTGTGACACAGGTAATTGTCTCCCTTCAGATTAGGTGTACAGAGTGTGCACTGCTAGTAGTGATGTCCTATGACCAGTATGTGGTTGTGTGTACTACACCATCATGATCCAACAACTATGCCTTTGTTGACCCTAGGATCCTGGGCTACTGGGCTCCTGGTATCCCTGATAGATATTGTTGCCTTCCATCTTCCCTAGCGAGGGGAGAACATAGTCATTACTTTTGTGAACTTCCTGCCCTCCTGAACATGGCTTCAGCCGATACTTACATTACAGAAATGGCCATCTTTGCAGTGGGCATTGTAATCCTCCTAGCATCTGATTCCCTTATCCTCATCTCCTACTGGAACATCATCTCCACTGTGATCCAGATGCAGTCTGGAGAGGGGAGAGACTCAAGGTATTTTCAACTTGTGGATCTCACCTTGTTGCTGTTGTTGTCCTCTTCTATGAGTCTGGGATATTTAACTATATGCAGCGAAACACCAAAAGTACAAAGAAGCAGGATAAGATAATGTCTATGTTCTATACAGTGGTGACTCCAATGCTAAACCCCATAATTTATAGTTTTCAGAACAAGGATGTCAAAAGTGCTTTCAGGAGACTAGCTGCAAGAGTGATCTTCTTTCAGAAGTAGTGACCTATGGGTTTGGGTTTTATCACCACAATAACATCTTTGAAAATGGAGTAGGGATTTGTGTGTCATTTCAGCTGGGATTACAAAACAAAACAAAACAAAAAACCAAACAAATAAAACCACATATTGTGGAAATGGTGACCACTCTAAGACAGAACACAAACAAAAAGGAAAAATGCAGAAAATTGGATTGTATTTTCTTTTTATTATGAAGAGTGGGAGATACCGTTTCAATTAGTACCTTGTTAATTGATCTGCCATGGACCTATTTTAGGCATAAGCACAGCCAAATTTGATGGCATGGGCCTCAATTCCCCTGGTGCTGACTAGTTTCATGTTAACTTGGCACAAATTATGGTCATCTAAGGGGAGGGAAGCTTGATTGACAAATTACCTCTGTAAAGCCTGGCTATAGGCAAACCAGTAGGGAATTCTCTTAATTAGTAATGGCCCATCCCATTGTGAGTGGGAATACCCCATGTCCAGTAGTTCTGGGTTCTACAAGGAAGCAGGCTGAGCAAGCTACAGGGAGAAATCTAGTAAGCAGCACCCTTCCATGACTTCTGCAACAACTCCTGCCTCCTGTTTCCTGCCCTTTTTAGTTTCTTTCAATAGATTATGATTCAGGATATTTTAGTCAAAAAATCTTTACCTACCAAAATTGCTTTTTATAATGATTTTTTTATTATTTTCTAAGGTTTTTTATTTACATTCCAAATGATTTCCCCTTTCCCGTTTCCTCCCTCCCTGAAAGTCCCATAAGCCCCTTTCCCTCCCTCTGTTCCCCATTCAATCCCCTCTCAATTCTCTGTCCTGGCATTCCCCTACATTCAGTCTTTCCAGGACCAGGGGTCTCTCCTTCCATCTTCTTGGACATCTATTGATATGTGAATTGTGTCTTGGGTCTTCCGAGATTCTGGGTTAAGATCCCCTTATCAGTGACTGCATACCATATGTGTTCTTTTGTGATTGGGTTACCTCACTAAGGATGATATTTTCAAGTTCTGACCATTTGCCTAGGAATTTCGCCAATTCATTGTTTTTAATTGCAGAGTAGTATTCCATTGTGTAAATATACCACATCTTCTGAATCCATTCCTCCGTTGAGGGACATCTGGGTTCTTTCCAACTTCTGGTTATTATAAACAAGGCTGCTATGAACATAGTGGAGCATGTGTCCTTACTGCATGCAGGGGAAGCTTCTGGGTATATGCCCAGGAGTGGTATCCAGGATCCTCCAGGAGTGTCATGCCCAGTTTTCTAAGGAACCGCCAGACTGCTTTCCAGAGTGGTTGTACCAGCTTGCTATCACACCAGCAGTGGAGGAGTGCTCCTCTTTCTCCACATCCTCGCCAACAACTGCTGTCTCCTGTGTTTTTGATCTTAGCCATTCTGACTGGTGTGAGATGGAATCTCAGGGTTGTTTTGATTTGCATTTCCTAATGACTAAGGATGATGAATATTTCTTTAGGTGCTTCTCAGCCATTTGATATTCTTCAGGTGAGAACTCTTTGTTTAGCTCTGTACCCCATTTTTTAATAGGGTTATTTGGCTCTCTGGAATCTAACTTCTTGAGTTCTTTGTATATATTAGATATCAGCCCTCTGTCGGATGTAGGGTTGGTAAAGATCATTTCCCAGCTTGTTGGTTGCTGCTTTGTCCTTTTGACAGTGTCCTTTGCCTTACAGAAACTTTGTAATTTAATGAGGTCCCATTTGTCAATTCTTGATCTTAGAGCATAAGCTATTGGAGTTCTGTTCAGGAAATTCTCCCCTGTGCCCATATGTTCAAGGTTCTTCCCTAGTTTCCTTTCTATTAGTTTCAGTGTGTCTGGTTTTATGTGGAGGTCCTTGATCCACTTGGAATTGAGCTTAGTGCAAGGAGATAAGAATGGATCAATTTGTATTCTTCTGCTTGTTGACCTCCAGTTGAACCAGCACCATTTGTTGAAAAGGCTATCTTTTTTTCAACTGCATGGTTTTAGCTACTTTGTCAAAGATCAAGTGACCATAGGAGTGTGGATTCATTTCTAGGTCTTCAATTCTGTTCCATTGATCTACATGCCTGTCACTATACCAATACCATGCAGTTTTTAACACTATTGCTCTGTAGTACAGCTTGAGGTCCAGGATACTGTTTCCCCAAGAAGTTCTTTTACTCTTGAGAATAGATTTAGCTATGCTGGGTTTTCTGTTTTTCCAGATGAATTTTTGAATTGCTCTTTCTAACTCTATGAAGAATTGAGTTGGGATTTTGATGGGGATTGCATTGAATCTGTATATTGCTTTTGGCAAGATGGTCATTTTTACTATATTAATCCTGCCAATACATGAACATGGCAGATTTTTCCATCTTCTGAGGTCTTCTTCAATTTCTTTCTTCACAGACTTGAAGTTCTTGTCATACAGATCTTTCACTTGTTTGGTTAGAGTCACACCAAGATACTTTATATTGTTTGTGGCTATCATAAAGGGTATCATTATTCTTTTTTCTTTCTCAGCCTGCTTATCCTTTGAATATAGGAAGGCTACTGATTTGCTTGAGTTGATTTTATATCCGGCCACTTTGCTGAAGTTGTTTATCAGCTGTAGGAGTTCTCTGGTGGAGTTCTTTGGGTTGCTTAAGTATATTATCATATCATCTGCAAATCTAAACATAGTAAAAGCAATTCACAGCAAACTGGTAGCCAACATCAATCTAAATGGAGAGAAACTTGAAGCAATCCCACTAAAATCAAGGACTAGACATGGATGCCCTCTCTCTCCATATCTTTTTAATATAGTACTTGAAGTTCTAGCTAGAGCAATTAAACAACAATAGGAGGTCAAGGGGATACAAATTGGAAAGGAAGAAGTCAAACTATAATGGTTTTAAAAAATCCAGCAATCAAGAAATATAACAGTATGGGGGAGCATGTCCCAAACACATTGCTCTTAGTATTAGATTTATTATCTTTAGTTAACATGTTATATGCTGATCATTCTCTAAGAAATTTTATGAAGAGGAGGAGACACACTCTTTGTTTACGAATTGTCCAGGTGACTTAAAGCTTTTGGGTTTTGAAGGAGCCAGTCACCATTTAAGACAGAAATAGAATGCAGATAGATTATTAGTTTTTAGCAAGCTTAATTCACTTTTTTTATAAAAACAAACAAAAAAACCCTTTTTTTGTTTATAGCTGGAGCTTGGGTCCTATGCTCAATGACATTGGTGTGCATTTTATAAGATAGTGTGTGACTAGCAGACTGGATACGTAAACAGGACCCAGCATTTTGCTGCATGCAGGAAACGCACCTCAGTGTCAAAGACAAACACTACCTCAGAGTAAAAGGCTGGAAAACAATTTTACAAGCAAATGGCCCCAAGAAACGAGGTGGAGTAGCCATCCTAATATCAGATAAAATTGATTTTCAACCTAAAGTCATCAAAAAAGACACAGAAGCACACTACATACTGATCAAGGGAAAAATCCACCATCAAGAACTCTCAATTCTGAATATCTATGCTCCAAATGCAAGGGCACCCTCATTCGTAAAAGAAACTTTACTAAAACTCAAAGCACACATCGCACTGCACACAATAATAGTGGGTGACTTCAACACCCCGCTCTCTGAAATGGATCGTTCAGGAAAGCAGAAATTAAACAGGGACACAGTGAATCTAATTGAAGCCTTGGACCAAATGGAACTAACTGATATATATAGAACATTTCATCCTAGAGCTAAAGAATACACCTTCTTCTCAGCTCCTCATGGTACCTTCTCCAAAATTGACCATATAATTGGTCACAAATCAGACCTCAACAGATATAAGAAGATAGAACTAATCCCATGCCTCCTATCAGATCACTATGGAATAAGGGTGGTCTTCAATGGCAACAAAAACAAAAGAAAACCCACGTACACATGGAGGCTGAACAATGCTCTACTCAATGATAACTTGGTCAAGGTGGAAATAAAGAAAGAAATCAAAGACTTTTTGAAAGTTATGAGAATGAAGGCACAACATACCCTAATTTATGGGACACAATGAAAGCAGTGCTAAGAGGAAAATTCATAGCCCTGAGTCCCGCCAAAAAGAAACGGGAGACAGCATACACTAACAGCTTAATGGCACACCTGAAAGCCCTGGAACAAAAAGAAGCAAATACACCAAAGAGGAGTAGAAGGCAGGAAATCATCAAACTCAGGGCTGAAATCAATCAAGTAGAAACAAATAAAACCATACAAAGAATCAACAAAACGAGGAGTTGGTTCTTTGAGAAAATCAACAAGATAGATAAGCCCTTAGCCAGACTAACCAGAGGGCACAGAGATAGTATCCAAATTAATAAAATCAGAAACGAAAAGGGAGAGATAACAACAGAAACTGAGGAAATTCAAAAAATCATCAGATCCTACTACAAAACCCTGTATTCAACACAACTAGAAAATCTTGAGGAAATGGACAATTTCCTTGACAGATACCAAGTACCAAAATTAAATCAGGTTCAAATAGACCATCTAAACCGTCCTATAAGCCCTGAAGAAATAGAAGTTGTCATTGGAAGTCTTCCAACCAAAAAAAGCACAGGTCCAGATGGTTTTAGTGCAGAATTCTATCAGACCTTCAAAGAAGACCTAACACCAATACTCTTCAAACCGTTCCACAAAATGAATTTCTGACAGGAAACTTTGATAGCTATATTTCCAGAGGTCTGGGGTCAAGTGTCGTCAATATATCTTGAAGATGCCATGAGAGTCTTCAAGAAGTTGTCCAGTGTAGAAATACAGCATTTGACTGAAGTAAGGAGTTATTAGTACTGGCCATTAGTAGTATCTGTGTTGCCACGGCCTTTAGGTCTTAGATGTGATTTATCTGCACAGGACCCCACTGTACTATCACCTTGAATGGGAAAGCATGGTACTTGTTTTACATTCTTCCTTTAATCACTCCTCTGTACAGAGAGCTGAGCCAAGCTGATGGTCTTTGCCATGGAAGTTATGACTTCGTAGGAACATATAATAATCAGTGTGATCCTTGTAGCTCCCACAACAACAAGAGTATTTGACCTGGTCTTCTGGATGGCATGAATCCACTTGAAAATCTCATCCTGGAGGGGGACTCAGAGGAAAAAAGTCAATGATTTCAGATTTTTTGATTGACATGGAGGACAGGGCCTTGATCTTAATTTCCTTGTCTATGTGTCCAAGGTTGGTGATAAGGACCCATTCCTTATCTTTGACCTTGCCTCCACAAAGTTCATCATTCTCTGTCTGGCTAGGCATAGACAGTGCCCATGGCCCAGAAGGCCTTTACAGAAGCCACTGTCTGTCCTGGATCCTCCAGGGCCTCTTTCCATACCTGCATACTCTGTCATTTGGTGTTTACCAGGGGAGACAGAATTAAATTTGTCAGTTGAGGCTTTTAAAATCATTTTACTAGGGAAAGCAAAAATCCTAATTGTGATTTAAATTTTAATACCATTTAAATGCACCACTAAATTTCAAAACAATTTTTTTGCATAACATTTTTATTAAGCTACTTATTTTATATCTCAATTGTAGCTTACCCTCCCTCCTCTCAAGTCTATTCCCCTCCTCCTTCTGATTGCTTCTCCCCTTTTCTTCAGTGTCTTGCATATCAAGTTGCAGTAAGACTAAGTACATCTCTTATTGAGTTTAGATAAGGAAAAGGGATCTAAAGGTAGGCAATGAAGTCAGAGACAGCCCCTTCTCCTGCTTTAGGACTCTCATATGAAGACCCAGCTGCACAGCTGTTACATATATGCAGAGGGCCTAGGTCAGTCCCATGCATGATTTCTGGTTGGCAGTTCACTAAGAGCCCCTATGGACCCAGGTTAGTTGATTTTATAGATTTTCTTCCTGTGTCCTTGACACTTAAAAACTACCTTAAATCTACCAGTAGGAGCAAGTATAATGTACGAATTCATGAATGAAGTGTTGAAGAGAAAGATAGACCGAGAAATACCTAGAGCCATGTCACAGGGTATGGGAGGAGAAAAATGTCCAAGGACTCGTCCCCCTACCTCAAGCAAGGTGGTTGGAGACATGATGATTCTTGCCTACAACCATTTCCTCAAAATTCCTCCAACAACGCCACACCTCCCAATTCTTCTAATCTTTTCAGATAGTTCCACCCCTGGGTGACTAAGCATTTAAATATATGTGCCTATGAGGGTCATTCTTATTCAAACTACCACAACCTAATATTCAGAGTTGTCTAATATCTTTTTTTTACCCCCCAAGAAAGGAATTAGTGTTCTTTGGAGTAACAGCTATTTTCAGGATTAAGTAGGAAATGGGACAGGATCTTGGATCTTCTGATAGGTTAGTTAGAAAATACTAAAAAAGTACCAAAACAAAATATAACTTATTTATGTAAAAGTGGGGGCAGATAATAGGTGTGGAAAAGTCTAAGCAAGGGATAGAAGTGATGATATGGAGGAAAAGAGAGAGTAGAAAATAGGGTTAACTAAAATTAAGAATGAATGAAATGTCTTATGGAACACCACTACTATATGTATTAATAAAAAATATAATTTAAAAAATATTTTTGATGGATACCCTATATGAGTGGACAATTCTTCTCTCAGAAACCAGAATATTGAACAAAGAAACTAGGGTCAGGAGTGGCACATCTTCCTATGAATTGTTGGTGAGATAGGCCCCAGAAGTATACTCCCCAAAATATAAACTTATTGATAATGTTCCTGCTTGCCCACCATAGTTAGATAGTAACACCCTATTGCTGAAGATACCCCACATTTTGATTGCAGAACATAGAGAAATCAAATAGGAACTAAACTGGAATATTTCTTTTAGGCATAACATTATTGTGTATTGTGTAAAGATTATCCTTGTATAATTCAAATGCTGATTTCTCTGCCCCCATATCTGACTGCAATCCTTATTCTGAGAATCTCTCTCTTAGTGTTGCATAAACATTGCTTTCCAATTATTCTCTGATTGGTCAGTAAAGAAACTGATCAGTCAACGACTAAGCAGAAAAGAGAATAGGGCTGGAATTCCTCCAGTCAGGGGAGGAGGGAGAGACAGAGAGCTAGCAGAAGTAGGGATTAGCCATGGGGAGAAAAAAGAGAGGTCATTATTAAATCATGTCAAAGAGGCACAGATGCCAGATGTCTAAAAGCTTAAAAAAAATAACATTTCCCCCAAACACGGCAGACTCCAGCTGCTCTGGTGCAAGACAAACCAGTCCAAAGGATAGGAGAGTGAGACCCTGCCAGTTGTTACAGGAGCAGAATTACCCCACTCTCTAGAATCAGTTCCCCAAACCCATTCTACCACCTCTGTTGAGTCTTATATATACACCGTCCAAACATCACATGTCCTCCATGTGCCTTGCCTCAGTACAGGTCTTGCCTCAGCATGGGTTGTGCCTCAGCATGTGTATCTAATCAACCAAGGAGTCCCAATAAAAGCAGCTCAACTATGCAAAGTAAGGTGGACCAATACATGCATGTCATTAGCAAAAATCCTTCATCATGTGTCCTTTCACACACTTGCTTTAGCAGAACATCATTTCTCCTGTGTCTGCTTCAATGAAATGTTCCTTCATGAGTCTGCCTTAGTCTTTCACCTGTGTCCACTTCAGGAAAACACCCCTCTGAGTGTTTGCCCCAGAAAAACACCACCCAACACAACTGACTCTCCAAAGAACTTTTAAGTTTCCTCTTCAACTTTCCATCACCACAGATGGAGAAAATATGATATTTCACAACAATACTACATTTAAACAATATCTGTCTACAAATAGAGTCCTACAGAAGATGTTAGAAAGAAAACTCTAAACCCAAGGAGGTTAATTACACTCAAGAAAACATGGGAAATAAATTTAGCCCCAGAGAAAACAAAGGAAAGGAAACACACACACACACACACACACACACACACACACACACACACACACACAAGCATCAACATCATAATAACAGGAATAAATAATCATTGGTCATTAGTATCTCTCAACATCAATGGTCTCAGTTCCCCAATATAAAGACAAAGTTTAACAGAAGGGATGAAAAAAAAATCCAAAACAGAAATCATCATTTTTCTGCATATAAGAAACCTTAACATCTAAGATATATGTTACCTTAGAGCAAAGGACTGGAAAAAGATTTTCCAAGCAAATGGAGCCAAGAAGCAAGCTGCTGTAGCTTTTCTAACAAAATAGACTTCCAACCAAAATTAATCAAAAGAGATGGGAAAGGATACTTCATACTCAACAAAGGAAAAATACACTAAGATGACTTTCCAATTCTGAATATCTATGCCCCAAATGCAAGGGCACCCACATTTATAAAAGAAACATTACTAAAGCTTATATCAGACATAGGATCCAACCCAAAATTAGTGGGAGACTTTAAAACCCTACTCTCACCAATGAACAGGCCATTGAAATAGAAACTATACAGAGAAATAATGGAACTAACAAACATTTTGATGCAAATGGACCCTAACAGATATCTACAGGACATTTCATTCAAACACAAAAGAATATTTCTTCTTTTCAGCTCCTCAAGGAAAGTTCTCCAAAAATGACCACATAACTTGGTTGCAAAGAGTATATATGGAGGGATCCATTGCTCCAGCTACATATTTTGCAGAGGATTGCCTTATCTGGCATCAATAGGAGGGAAGGACCTTGGTTCTGTGGAAGCTTGATGCCCCAGAGTAGGGGAATGCTAGGGTGATAAGGTCGGAGTGGGTGAGTGGGTGGAGGAGCACCCTCATAGAGGCAAAGGAGGAGGAGATGTTATGGAGGGTTGGGGAGGGGAAACTGGGAAGGGGGATATCATTTGAAATGTAAAGAAATAGAATGATTAAGAAAAAAAAAGGAAAGAAAATCTGTCAATGCAATCTACCATATAAACAAACTGAAAAAAAAAGCCCACACAATGATCTTTCATCAGATGCTGAAAATGCCTTTGACAAAATCTATTACTCCTTCATAATAAAAGTTTTTGAGAGATCAGGGATACAAGGTCTATACCTAAACCTGTAATAAAGGCAATATACACTAAGCCAATAACCAACATCAAATTAAATGTCGAGAAATTCAAAGCAATTTTACTAGTATCAGGGACAAGACAAGGCTATACCACTCTCTTTATCTATTCAGTAAAATATTTGAAGTTTTAGATAGAACAATAAAACAACTATAGGAGATCAAGGAGATACAATTTGGAAGTAAAGAAATTGAAGTATTGCTATTTGCAAATGATATTATAGTATAGTTAAGTGACCTACAAATTCTACCAGAGAACAACTTTTACAGCTGATAAACACCTTCAGCAACATGGCCGGATATAAATCCACATATCTATGGACACTTGACTTTTGACAAAGAAGCCAGAATTATATAATGGAAAAGAAGCAACATCAACAAATGGTTGAGGACTAACTGGATATCTGCATGTAAAAGAATGCAAATAGATCCCTATTTATCGACCAGCCTAAAACTTAAGTACAAGTGGATCAAAGACCTCATCATAAAACCTGCACTAAACCTGATAGATGAACCTGAAGGAGAGAAAGTGAGAGTAGCCTTAAACACACTGGTACGTGAGACAACTTCTTGAACGGAGCACAAATAGCTCAGGCACCAAGATCAACGATTATTAAATGGGACCTCATTAAACTGAAAACCTTCTGTAAAGCATAGGATACTGTCAAAAGGACAAAATGGCAGTCTAAAGAATAGGAAAAATTTCACCAACTCCAACTTTGACAGAGGGCTGACATGCAAAATATATAAAGAACTCAAGAAGTTAGACATGAACAAATTAAATAACCCGATTAAAAATGGGATATATCTAAACAGAAATTCTCAACAGGAACTTCTAATGGCAGAGAAACACTTACAACCACTCTGGAAAGCAGTCTGGCGGTTCCTCAGAAAACTGGGCATGACACTCCCGGAGGATCCGGCTATACCACTCCTGGGCATATACCCAGAGGCTTTACCTGCATGCAATAAGGACACATGCTCCGCTATGTTCATAGCAGCCTTATTTATAATAGCCAGAAGCTGGAAAGAACCCAGATGTCCCTCAACGGAGGAATGGATTCAGAAGATGTGGTATATGTACACAATGGAATACTACTCTGCAATTAAAAACAATGAATTCACGAAATTCCTAGGCAAATGGTCATAACTTGAAAATATCATCCTTAGTGAGGTAACCCAATCACAAAAGAACACACATGGTATGCAGTCACTGATAAGGGGATATTAACCCAGAATCTCGGAATACCCTAGACACAATTCACATATCAATAGATTTCTAAGAAGATGGAAGGAGAGACCCCTGGTCCTGGAAAGACTGGATGTAGGGGAATGCCAGGACAGAGAAACGAGAGGGGGTTGAATGGAGAAAAGAGGGAGGGAAGGGGGCTTATGGGACTTTCGGGGAGGGAGGAAACGGGAAAGGGGAAATGATTTGGAATGTAAATAAAAAAAAAAACTTAGAAAATAAAAAAAAATAAAAAATAAAAAAAATAAAAAAAAAAAGAAAATGTTCAATATCCTTAGCCATCAGGGAGGTGATTTTAAAAAATGACTCTGTGATTTGAATATACACCTGTTGGAATGGCTAAGATAAGGAGCTGAGGGTGTTTGCTGCCCCAATGGAGGGAACAACAGTGTCAACTAGCCAGACCCCCGGTCTCCAGGGGACTGGATCACCAACCAAAGAGTACACATGGAGAGACCCGTGGCTCAGGTCGAATATGTGGCAGAGGATGGCCTTGTTGGACATCAGTGGGAGAGGGCCTGAAGGTGTTTGATGTCCCAGTGTAGGGGAATGCCATTGTGGGAAGGCAGGAATGAGTGGGTGGGTGGAGGAGTATCCTCATAGAGGCAGGGGGAGGGGGAGGGGATATGGGGTTTCCAAAGTGGAGACCTGGAAAGAGGATAACATTTGAAATGTAAATAAAGAAAGTACCCAATAAAAGAGAAAAAAGTCTTAAGCTACAGCTCATGCTGTTGAGGATGTGGAGCAAGGAAAAACTCCTCTATTGCTGTTGGGAGTGCAAACTTGTATAACTACTCTGGAAATCAATTTGACATTTTCACATAATATTTAGAACTAGATTTATCTCAAGACCCAGCTACACAACTCCTGGGCTTAAACCCAGAAGATGCTCCATCGTATCACAAGGACACTTTCTCAACTATGTTCATTGCAGCTTTAATCTCAGTAGCCAAAATCTGGAAACAACTTAAATATCCTTCAACCAAAGAATGGACAAAGAAAATGTGGTCTGTACACAATGGAGTATTACTCAGCTATTAAGAATGATGACATCATGAAATCTGCAGGCAAATGGATGGAACTAGAAAAGATCATTCTGAAGTAATCAGACTCAGAAAGACAAATATAGTATGTATTCATACTATGTACTTATAAATTGATATTAGCTGTAAAAGATCACCTTGCTACAATCCGAAGACCCAAAGAAGCTAAGTAACCAGGAGGGCTCAAGGAGGGGGCAGGGGGAAATGCTTGATAAGGGGAAATAGAATGGACATTATGGGTAGATGGGGGAGGAGAATTAATTGGGGTTGGGAGTTGAGGGTGGGAACAGAATGAATTAGGTTGGGGAAGGACAGAGGGAGAGAACACTGGGAGCAGCAACTGGAATTGGTGGATGGGTTACCTAAAAACCTAGGCCCATGGAAACTTCCTGGAATTTGTGAGGGTGACTCCTAGCAATGGGGGGCGGGTATGGAACCTGAACAGGCTGTGTTCTGTAACTGGAAGAAACTTCCAATAGAAGAATTGGGTCACCAACCCAGCTATAAAACCTTAGACCCACAATTTGTCCTGCCTATAAAATGGGCAGGGATAAAAATGGAGCAGAAATTGAGTAGCCAACTAATGACTGGTCAGCTGAGATCCATGCTGTGAGAGGGAGTCTACTCCTCACATTGTTAATGATATTGTTCTATACTTGCATACAGGAGTCTAGCATAATTGTCATCAGAGAGGCTTTGTCCAGCAACTGATGGAAACAGATGCAGGGGACACAGAGCCAAACATTAAGTGGAACTTAGGGAATCCTGTGGAAGAGGTGGAAGAAGGAGTAACAGAGCCAGGCAGGTCAAGGACACCACAAGAAGACCTACAGAATCAACTAATTTGGGCCCATAGTGGCTCACAGAGACTGAGCCACCAACCAGAAAACATGCATGGGACTGACATAGGTCCTCTGCATATTACACATTACAGTTGTGTAGCTTGGTCTTCTTGTGGGTTACCAGACAGTCAGAGCAGGGACTGTCTCTGCTGCCCCACCCCCTTTTTAGGACCTTTTATCCCTAATGGGTTGCCTTGTCTAGCCTCAATAGGAGAGGGTAAACCTAGTCTTACTGTAATGTGATATGCCAAGGTTGGTTGATATCTCTGGGAGGTCTCCCCTTTCCTGAAGAGAAAGGGAGGAGGAGTAGATGGGTGTAGGGGAGTAGAGGCAAGGAAGATAGGACTGGAGGGGAAGAAGAGGGAGGAGAAATTGAAGTCAAGTAAATAAAGAGTTGATTTTAAAAAGAAAACAATATACATATATATAATGTATATATAATGTGTGTATGTATATAAAATTAGGAAATCCCAGACAGAATTTATAAGAAGTTAATAATAATTTCTGTCTTTAGAAAAGGAGCGTAGAGTGTTGATAGAGAAATTTGCTTTAAACATTAGAGTTTTATTTTTGTTTTTAATCATGTGTTTGTGTGTATGTGAGTGCTATATTCATTATGGCCAGAAGAGGGAGCCAGATTCTCTGAAGCTGCAGTTAAACTAGATTTAATGTTGGAAGTAAAGACACAAGTGATAAGCTGTTATTACTGTATTTTTTGTATATGTGAAATATAGCACAATCTAATTATGTTTACTTCTATACATGCAAGATGTTTGAGGAGGGATGTGCATTAAAGAGATTGAGCTTAGATTTGTATAGTAGAATTGCCCTCATAGAAAGAAAAATTAAAGTTGAATATTAAATAATGTTAGAGTTTTCTTGGGACAGGGTAGGAAGGGTAAAAGGAGAGAGCTGTAGACAAAAAACAGAAAAGATAGAAAACTGTGATAATAAAATATACTTTCTGTTGAAGAACCATTCTGTTCCAATGTTATTTATAAAATAAATATATCTTTTCAGTTTTATAAGCCTAGCAGAATAGTTCTTTATATATATTAAGAGTTTATCTATTTGTTTAGTGGCTTCAGTACATTTTATCTTTTCATCACACCCAAGGACATTTGACATCCCATATCAAGTACTCTTATTTTCTTTCCTTCTCACTGTTAGTTTTTGTATATTAAAGCAGAATAAATTATACAGAAAAACACACAGTATTTTTGGCTGCATAAATGGGTGAGGGTAAAATGGTATCACAATAATTGCTCTTTCAACCAATGGCTGGAAGTAGTGAGAAATGTAATGGGAAGGAAGCCAGAGCTGAAATGTGACATTTTGTGACAGAATAAGAACATTAATTTTATTCTGAAGATGAAGAGAGTGATGAAGGATTTATGCATGATAATGAGGGATAGATGTAAATTTAGAAAGCATTCAGGACAGCTAAAGAGAGTGGATTAAGGTATGTTTGAACCTACATTACTGCAGGCAGGGCAATTAGTAGGCTCCACCCCTGATCCTGTAGGAAGTACAAGGCAGTGCCTGAGATTTATCTCCATAGGGATGATTCACTGTAACCCTGGGAATGGATGGGGTGTCTGAAAGATGCACAAAGGGTACAGAGAAAAAAAGCTAGTGGATCCCTAGAAAAATAATCTAAAAGGACTTAGAAAACAAAGAATTTGCTCTTGGAGAAACAACAGGGTACCCATAGATAACAAGGGGAAGATGGCAAGCAGTTCCAAGAGCCATATCTCATTTCCATAGTCTCCCAGGAAGCCCAGAGAGCATCTGACTTCCTCAAGAGAAGCTCCAAACCGGGGATCACTTGGTTCTGTTCTTCCTTCATCTCATCAAAATCCTAGTCCCTCCAGGTCTCTATTTTCAGAATTACAATTTCTGGGACCTGCAAGGACCCTAGAGGTCCAACAGTAAAAGTTTGGGAGTCTGCCAAGAGAAGTTCCCTCTTTTCACTCTGATTGCATCTACTCTGGCTAAACGCTGTTGTCACTGAATTCTGTTCTCAGTTTCCTCAGTCTCTGGGGCTGCAGACTAATAAATTTATTAATGAGCAGTCACTGTCTGTGACCTCATTAAAAAGTTGTTAATGAGCTACTCTGCTGCACAGGGAGCGAGGATGACACAGACTCCCAGTGGCCTCCAATAGAGCCTGGGAGGAGCCTTAGGTGTATAGGCAGGATCAGAGTTGGGAGAGGGTAATGGTCCAGGCAGCAGAACTATATCTCCTGATGAGCTTATCTTGGCAAGGGGCCACCTCCAAATCACAAGTCCCTGCTGCCTGCAGGTTTAGGGAATGACTGCTAGCCAGAGCTTTGGAGGATTTCCTCTGGGCTGTTAACTTTGCTTTGAACCACATCTGATAATTTGTATTGATGGGAGACTTCAACCTCTAAGGTTAAGAAGTGACCCACATTGCAGCTAATCCTGCTCCATTATAAAAGTTTTTTGATCGGTCTGTCTTACAGGCTGTTTCTCCTTGATACTTGATCTTTTTGTGACTGCCAAGGTGATATTTTTAAAAATATAGATCTAATTATTTCTTTGTCTTAATTGATTACGTATAGCTCACAAAGTTCTATTCAAACAAGTTAGCAGAGAATCCTTTTCAATTTTCTTTCCTTACTGTCATCTCACAATCATTTTTCTGTCATGCCTTAATTTTTATCCTTGTTACCATCCTACTAATTAAAACACTATGTCATCACATTATCATAATGGCTTACATTTCTATTGACATTCCAATGTACCCAGAATCATTCTTTATTGATTTACCCACAGTGACTTAAGAATGTTCCAATCAAGCTGTTAAGTGAGGTTATGAGTGTCATTCTTCATGGAAGAAGAGACTAAGACTTGCTGATAAGTGACAAGATCGGTATTAAAGCCTAGGGATTTTTTGTTTTGGCATCTATGTTTTTAGCAAGGTATTTGAAAACTTAGCTCACTAACTAAATTCAACCCTCCACAAGTCTTCATATTGTCTATAAAACCAGGCTTCTTATTCATAGATTGTCAGATTGTTATATTGGTTGTGTTCTTTTATAACAATTGGTAATATTGTTATAATGACTATGTTACTAAAACCAAACTACAAATTCAATGAGGTCTTCATCAGACTTCCAGTGGACATTCTTTGCAGAAACAGAGAAAACAATCTATAAAGAACCCACCTCTAAATGATCCCAAAAGCTTAAGCTTTCCTGAGAAAAAACAGAAATGTTGAGCAGATCAAAACATCTGATGTCAAAACACACTGCAGTCATAGTAAGAAAATCATGGTATTGGTCTGAGAATAGACACATATGCAAGTAGATTAGAAGTCCTAGAAGTAAATCCACACAACAAAATGCATCTGATATTCAATAAAACTGTAAAAGGTATAAAAATACTTATGTTGAAGAGAAGACAGTGTCTTGTCTCCATGTAGAAAAATTAAACTAGATTTCTCTCATTTCCTATAAAAATTCAGTAGAAAAAATCAATACTATTAATGTAAAAATCTTCATATCTGAAAGTAGTAGAGGATAAAATTGAGGAACACTTCAAGATATAGGCATAGCCTAAGAAGTGATAGGAAGAAGCAACAAGCAGTATTACAGTGACTTTCTAAGCTCCTGAATAGCAAAGAAAATAACAGAAAAGAGAGTCCAGAAGATGGAAGACAGCCTTTGGCAGCTATTTTCCACGACAAAGTTAAAATCTGGAGTTTATAGAGAACTAAAAATGTTGACGACTAAAGATCCAACCAATTAATAAGTAGGCAAATGAACAGAGTTCACAAAGGAAGGAATACAAGCAGGCAAAATATATGAAAACGATTAATCATGTTTGCTATTAAGGAAATGCAAATCAGACTATAGAGAGAGCTCATATTACTCCTGATTATTCAACAGAATACAAGATGTAAATGGAAATGAGATTATGAAGCCCTTTACCTTGTATGTTAACTAAAACAGAGTAGGGTGAGGAACGTAATAAATTTCTCTGCCACAAGATGGCAGTACAGCTTCAGTTTAAAATCTTGAAGCTGTGACACTGAAGCCATTTTACAATTGCTGTCAAGTTTGTGTGAAGATATGCTGGATGATTTAACAACTATTACTCACGTCAAATACTTATCAAACTATAAATAAAAGAAAACACTAACCAGTAATTCTTTAGAATAATAAAGGAAAAAACCCGACGAATGCTGGTAATGATGACTCAAAATTATCGACACACTATAAATAATTTAATAAGTCAGCCCAAGTGCCTGTCAGTTGAACAGACAGGAACTGTGATATATTTGCAGAGTAGAGTATTATTTTTCAGTAGAGAAGAATGAAATCTTTCTGTTTGCAGGAAAATAGAATAAAAAAAAAAACAGATCCGGAAATATAAATGTCAACACTGCTCATATGTGCGACAGAAAAAAAAAATATGACAGGAAAGCAAGAAGAAGCTATCAGAGGAGGAGTTAGAAACTCTTAGAGAGGCAGAATCTTTAGAAGAGTGCACAGTTGACAAGAGAATAATGGAGTGCATGTGATAAGAGTACGATATGTACACGTAAGAAAATGGGGCATGAGATCCATTATTTTATATAATATGTGCTAATAGAAATGTCCCATTTTACTTTACCGTATATTGCACAGTAAAATTGCAGTAGATTGAAATTATAGGTCAATGTGTGGATTTTTAACATCAATAACTATAACCAGCACACCCACATTTTATGTTTTCTTTGTCAGAGCAATAAATATCTCAACAAAAAGCATACACGGCATTTTCAATGTGAGTGTGTATTTACATCCCTCACCCATTCCATTGTCTCCTGGTTTCCATTGTTGTGTGCTAGGAAGCACACTAAGAACTTTCCTGCCTCTTCTGTATAGGATGGGCATTGTCTGACCTTTCTGACTGTTGCTTAGTATTTTCTTTTATCTTTGTTCCAGTAGTTTTGGATTGATATATGTAGTGGTAAGTTTCTTTTTCAATAACTGGTTTGTGACTTACTTTACTTCCTGAATCTGAGACTCCTGGTGTTCTCTTTCAGTTATTGACAGTTCCTGAACACATGTAGAGGTGTGTGTGTGTGTGTGTGTGTGTGTGTGTGTGTGTGTGTGTGTGTGTAGATATATATCACTCATGTGTTTCTGCCTTATGGTTGTTCTGACTCTATAAAGGCTGAGTGACTTTGACAGTCTGTCCATTTGTGGTTCTGACATCTGCTGCGCAAATACTGAGAACCACAGTGTCCTTGGTCAATAGTTTCAGTGCTGTGCATATCTCTGTCCACCGGTATTTTAGGTATTCTGTTTTATGGTTTGGGCGCACATCATAGCAAACAATAGAAAGTGGAGTTTAAATGCTGCTTCTCAGGGTGCAATGGCATCAGGACCATTTTGTTACCCTATGAGATGGAAGAGTGCTTTTCCACTGCATACATGGTCCTGGACTTGACTCCCAGGGCACAGGATGTACCAGTAAATTAAACAAATCAGGACTGATTCCAAATGCCAAACTGAGTCTGAATAAAAGGGCTGCATTCAGATAGGCAATGATCCTTGGAGAACTAGTGATACAGCAAGGAAAATCTCTTTTCAGCCAGAAAAGTTATTTATTTATTTATTTATTTGTTTCCTGCAACACTTGATTAGCTGAGTGATATTACTGATCCAAAACACTTTTTAATGAAAGAGTTCAAGCTACATTTAAAGTTATTAAAAACTTAGCCATTGCATGGAATACAGTTAAGAAGAATATTCAATAAATTTGGGGCACCAGTACAACCTGATAAGAACTCCATAAAAGTGTTATAACCCGTGGAGAAATATTGTGGTGAGAGCATGAGACAATTCAGTTAGGAAACTTTGCACTTGTGGAAATGTAAATATTTAAGGCAGTTGGACTGTGAGGACTTGTTCATGCTGCCCATCTGTGCTGGCCGTGCCGCCATCTATTTTGATAAATTAAGCACGGTGCTGGTCATGTACGACCACAAAGCTGAGACCGAGTTTGAGTCCCAGCACCCACGTGGTGGCTCACAATCACCTGTAACTCTTGTTCCAGAGGATTATATGACCTTCTCTGATTTCTGCAGATACTGCATGCATGTGGTGCACAGACATAGATGCAGGAGAAACAGCAGCTTATATAAAAATCTGAAACATAGTTTTTCTTAGATTTTCACAGATTAACTTCTTCTTTACCTAGTGATTTTGTGGTTTTGTTCAGTGTAGTATACTGTTTTGCTGTTTCTTAACTTAATTCAGTTACAGGAATTAGCTTACATCATCACACAAAGACTTCTAAAATAGTCCTTTGTTTTTATATATTTGCTAATCCCCATTATGGCGATTTAAGAAACTTAATTTTAGTTGTAGAGATGGGATTTTATATAGTTGAGGCGATTCTTGAATTTGTTATTTTGCTGAGAATGATCCTGAACTTCTCATCTCCCTACCCCAAACCTCAGAGTGTTGATATCACAGTTATCTATCAACATACCCTGTACAAATTCTAATTTGAAATGTGGGGTACCATACCAGTTACATGCCAGAGAGTCAACTGTGGCTCTAGAATTTGCTAAACAATCATACCTTAACAGTTTTCCTTATTATTTATAAAATTTAGGAGTCTGACTGTGTAAATTTTAAATGCTTTAACATCTTTTAAGAATTTTTGTGAGGTTATAGGTGATGAATTTTTATTTCATTTTTATAGTAATAAATGCTAAGTTCCTTAGAAATATTTTTTAAAAACTTGAAGTGTCTTAGTTTTGGCTGCACCTGGGTGGAGGTGGCTGTGGATGGAAGTTAGCCTGCTTCAGGGCTGGGGACTGAATTCTGGTCTTCTGAAAGAGCAGTGAGCACATTTAACAGCTGAGATACTTCTCCAGTTCCTGGTGTCTTTTCTTAATGATATTTGAGGGAAATTTATGGTTTTTTGCTCAAGACATTTTTTATAAGCTTGCTATTTTTCTCTCTGATTACAGATTTTTTTAAGAAATGAATAAAGAAATCATTGCACAATATTTAAAAATTTGCCCATTTTTCATTTCGATGAATTTTCCTCCATATCTTGAAGCTCTTAATATGATTTAAGTGAATATACATTTAATTGATTATGCCTGTTTCATAAAGTTAACCCCCTTAACAAGCAGAAATTTTCATATTTATCACAGAAATTCATATAAATACAGTGCTTGGCATATAGTAAGTGTATGCAAAAGGAAATAATTAAAATATGATCTTTTATGTATTTTGGTCCATTAATTCTATTTGAAATTTTATTGCATATGATTTAAAAAGTCAAACTACAAAAACGTTTATCTCATTACTGTTTATATTTGACTTCCAAATAATCCAATTGAATTACAGACAATAAGAAACTGAATGAATTAATAATGACAGTTACATATGTTCATATGCTTTATATTTTATACAACAGGGGTTGTATAAAACCTGTTTTTAAAAAATATTTTTAAAAATATTTACAGGAGATGAAAAATACATTATACTTAGGGTTTAGACCTTTCTTCATGTTGATTCTCCAACTCAAATGTTACAATTCTAAGTGCAAATTATCATGTTTGTCTGTGTTTTTAATGTAACAAATGTCTTGCTGGTTATCCAAATCTTGGAACTCTTGCTATGATAGTAAGTAATAAAATGTATAATAAAATTTACATATGATAAGGCTGCAACGGTCAGAGATTATGCAGTAATGTACAGTAGAATGTAATCATTGTCTGTCCCAGGGTAATAAAAATTTAGTGATTTATTTTCTTCTGTTTTATAGTTCACCATTTCCCTAATTGTGTTATTCTTTGACTATGTAATATAAGTAATCTACTTAGTGACTTCTTAAATTAAGACTGATAAATATTAAATTAATTGTTAATTTAAGTCAGGTATAGGTAGTTAATAAACTTTAGAGGGAAAGAAGGAAGGAAGTTAGGGAGAATTGTGTGTATATTCCATGTATTTATCCTGGAGAAAAAGAGAATGTGAAAAGAAGGAAGGTCATTTTGGATCTTGGAATGTCAATGGAGTTGACACACAGAGTGAGAGTCACTTTCTATGTTATCACATTGTTTTATTGGAGAAAATAGGGGAAACAACTTTTTGATTAGAACAAAATAGTCCATTTGGCTTCCTTTTTAAAGATTTATTTGTCAATCATTTATTTATTTATGTATTTATTTGTGTTTTACTTGACTGTACATATGTGCATTATGTCCATGCAGTGCCCTCAGAGATCCCCTGGCACTGGAGTTACAGGCAGCTGTGAGACAACTGTGGGAACTTGCCACCAAACCCGGGCCTCTGTAAGGGCACCAGGTGCTCTTAAACACTGATTCACCTCTCCCATTCTTCTATTTTGATTTCTAACCTTGACTGTACAGAGTTTTATTTTTATGTACTTCTATCACGGGGGTGTAAATCATGACCCAGGTCCTTCATGAACAATTACATCGATGATGAGTCTGTCTTTCCAGAGTGTTGAAAACATAGTACCAACAAATAATGACTTATTTGTAATAATACTCTATCAATTATATCTATTAATAATAATGCGATCTTGGAAAACAACACCATGAAACATGCATTCTCTGCCAGTCATATATATCTAGAGACAGTAATAATTCTTCTCTCTTTTCTTATATAGACATTTACTATTTCCCCAAGTTATTAACACAAAATAAAATGCAAGGAACAAAATCTCATCAAGTTTTCAAAAGACAAGATACTAAGAGAATATGTGGTTTTGTTTTCTACCTTAAGACTATGTGTTACAAAGGAAATACAAAGAAGATTCTTGAACATTTATTTAGGACCATTCAAACAAAGATATTTATTACAAGATCAAAGTGCTTAATAATTTCAGAAAACAGTTGATTGCTACCAACAACAAATTGACTAAGACACAGGATAGTTAAGGTAGAGAACTTGTATTAAAAAGATGAAGGAAGACATCAATTCTACCCAATTTCCAAGTCCTCCACTTGGCCCTCGCTCCTTAGTTTCACCTATCTGCAGCTTTACTCCATAGAACCTTCATGTCAAGTACAGTGTTTTGTGGTCTCTTCAGTTGAACATATATTTCCCCAGTACATTCTAAATAACCCTTTCATCCCACTGCATATGACTTATGGCACATAGTGATGGCTTTTGGGCTGTGTTCACCTACACTCTAGTCTATGACTCTTCTAGCTGCTAATGACTTTACTGGTTTATGTGAATGTTTGTGCAAACCCTCTTTTATAAATATAACTCCTTTCCTCACTTGAATTCTTCCAGTCTAAAAGTATGTAAGGAGTGTGATTACCTTTGTATAAACTTTTTATTTTATCAATGTGTATCTTAAGTGAAGGATGTTTCAAATATGATCTGATCAACATGGCACAGGATGAGGCTATTTCTATTGAATTCTTTGGTTGAAGTGTGTATTAAATGGATACTCATATTTTTCTCAAACATAATCTTGCCCAATTACTTCTCTCCCTACCCAACTTTATAAAATATTGTTTTATCACAGCTGTGAACTAAATAATTTTCATATATTGTATGGCAGTGGAAAAGTACAAAACTAATATTCAAACACTTGGGGTTTAGACTTGTATTCCAATTGAGTTTGTTTAAACATATTTGGTTTCACTTTCTCAGCAACAAAATTCATTTGCTCATAGCAGTGACTTGAACTTCTCAATATTGATTAAGTTATTCTATTGTGGTGCTCTTTTTTTTTTTTTTTGTTTTTTCGAGACAGGGTTTCTCTGTATAGCCCTGGCTGTCATGGACCTCGCTCTGTAGACCAGGCTGGCCTCGAACTCAGAAATCTGCCTGCCTCTGCCTCCCAAGTGCTGGGATTAAAGGCGTGCGCCACCACCGCCCGGCTGTGGTGCTCTTTTCATGTTGACAATGCAAGTAACTTTGGGATGCAAAGTCACTGAGTGTATTCTTAGAAGGACCTGTACTGGAGTCTGCAAAGATCCATGAAAAGCCTTGCAGAGGAGAATATTGTGGTAGATAGTATATAAAATTTTGTGACTTTTAAAAACAAAGGTTTAGAGCCTTAAAATGGAATTGGGAGAACTGTAGACTGGGCTTATTCTACCTGACCAAAAGAGCCTGAGTAAAAAGTCAATGAGACTATTGATGTTCTATAAATATGCCTGTAGATTAGTAGTTTGCCTTCCTCTGTTTGAGGTCTCAAACTATGAAGCTATGGAGAATGCGAAATAAAATGAAAGAACAAAAGAAACATGCAATAAAAGAATAGGGATGTTTCTTTGCACCTGAATTCAAACTAGTCTAAAACCAGACAAAGGGCCCTGATGACTTTTGATGGTTTTTACTGTATTTTCTCATGTATGTCTCCAAGTACACATTAGGAATTCCATAGAGTACACAATGTATGTCATTTTCATGGTGATTAGTAAAATAATACCATGGATAAATTGGTCATAAAAGAACCCAAAATACAAATTACTCTGATGAGGAAAAACAATGTTTATACAATTGGAAGGCAAAGAACTATAGAAGAATACCAATTATGTCTGATTTTTGTTTTGTCTTTACTGAGCTTTCTAACATCCATTTAAAAAGTTGGTGTCATTCCAATGGACATTTAAGGAGGAGAGAGGATGTTCATGCTTATGTGACATGGTTTCTGAGGGCCAGGGCCTTGTGGAAGGTCCTGCTGAGGGCATTCTTTACCTCATTATTTCTCAGGCTATAGATGATGGGGTTCAACATAGGAGTCACAACAGTGTAAGACAATGATAACAACTTCTTGCTTTCAGGAGAATTATTTGGTTTAGGCCTAAAGTAAGTGAGGCTTGAAGATACATAGAAAAGAGAGACAACAAGGAGATGTGAGGAGCAGGTGGAAAAGGCTTTGTTCTTCCCTTTAGCTGATGGAATCTTGAGGATGGAAGCTGCAATGAGAGTGTAGGAACATAGGATCAGCAGGCAGGGTATCATGACTACCAGAATGGTTCCAACAATGGCATAGACCTCAAACTGTGCTGTGTCTGCACAGACCAGCCTCAGCACAGGTGGGCTGTCACAGAAGAAGTGGTTTACCTTGTTGTTGGCACAGAATGGAAAGCTAAAGAGCCATGTGGTCTGCACAGTGGCTACAGGGAATCCTGGAAACCAGGAGGCAGCAGCCAGTCTGGCACGTGTCTCTTGGTTCATGATGACTGGGTAATGCAAGGGACTGCAGATGGCCACATAGCGGTCATATGCCATGGTGGCGAGGAGGAAGCACTCAGCTACTCCAAAGAAGAAGAAGAAATACATCTGAGTGGCACAGCCAAGGAAAGAGATGCTTGTGTCCTGGGCAATCAGGGTCCCCAGCATTTTGGGCACAATGACCAAGTTGAAGCCAATCTCTAAGAAGGATAAGTTCCTGAGAAAGAAGTACATGGGGCTTTGCAGCATGGGGTCAGCCAGGGTCACCAGAATGATGAGGCTGTTTCCCAGAAGAGTAACCAGGTAGATGGTTAGAAATGCCAGGAAGAGCAAGCTCTGTATTTCAGTAGGCAGGGAAGAGAAACTCACGAGGATAAACTCAGTTACTCTTGTCCAGTTTCCTGCAGCCATGGGAATGAGCATAAATAACCTGTGTGCTCATGGAGATAGATTCGTGATCACAAAAAGCAGATTCTGGATTTACTTTTTAGACTCCCGATAATTGGCAGGAAAAGAGGTAAAACAAGACCTGTCCAAAGAAGAAGCACCTTGTGAAACCTAACGATGAAGACCAAACCCTTAATGGCTCAGCCATATCTGACGGGAACAGCGAATGTCATAAAACCAGCACAGCTTCTTGACAAAAATTCAGGAAAGCAAGCTGAGTGATACAATCACTGTCATGTGATCTTCCATTTTTGGCCTTGATCTCCACATGTTGCATGCTTGGGGGTGCTTTTTAATATTTGTACAACTTAGAATACTGGATCAATGGAAAAATTTTTTATGAATAAATGCCTTCTTCCAGAAGTATTGTTTATAAGCTTCCTCAGGAAAGTCCTGAGCCTACCATCCCTCCTGCTTTTAGGGAGCTATCCTTATCTGGCCCTACTTAAAGGTCTTCCTTAAGGCCTGGAGGTTGTGACTCAGATACAGTCAACAGAGGTCTCCTTATGAGGCTCTGGCTCCAAGATGCTCTTGGAATATCTGCCCTGTACTCACTCAGGAACAGGATAATCAGAACAAAGTAAACTGAAAGAGGTAAACAAGATTTGGTTGGCTAGAGGAGGTGGCAGCAGATCAGGGTAAAGGCCTTTCCCTCCAATTCACTAAGGCAATTATGTGGCATATAAGATTGGGGGCCTTGTATGGTATACCCTTTGAGGAAAAGATACAACAACAAAGTTAGATTTGCTGGTGTTATCTCTTCACTACACAGGAGCTTATACTGGTGGACAAAGAATGGTGTGCATAAATGATAAAAGAATAATGTATTAAGACTCCTTTTCTTAGAAAAGTTAGCTTGTCCAGGGCCTGTATGGTGATGTATGGCCAAGGATCAATAGACATACAAATAAATTCTACAATGAAATAAAGTGTAGATATTGTTTCATGGGAAGAAATTTAATAATAACTGCAGCAGCTTCAGTTTGAAGATTTTTCTTTTGTCAAATGATAATTGTCATTATGACCATTAAGAGTTAATAGCACACTACTCAGGACATGACAATCTGCCCAGGCTGGCTTGGAGATTTTCTGTCTGGTATCTTGAAATCACAAGATTCTTAAATGTTGGGTTATGAGATTAATGAGGGAAAATGATTGTATAAGACAACTCTGTTCTGTCACTGTTTATCAGTGATGATTAAAGTAACGACCAAGAGGAAGTTAAAACATATGTCAAGAGACAAAAATTGTATGATCTATTTTTTGTAACAGTATGAATATATCCATGCCTACTGGGTTATGTATGAATGGAGAAGTACTCTGACTGCCAGTTGGGCAGACTGTAATACCCTTCGGACCCTGTGCCTGACTCTCTTCTCTCTCACTGACTCCTTGTCTCCTCTGTGGGACATGGCCATCACTGGGGCAAGCCCCCAATAACCTAACCTTTGATCATTTCTTTTATTTTGTTCTTTTAAAAATTATTCATTTTATAAAAGAAATCCAGAATTTCTACGTAGCCCCATGCTTCCTTCACATTGAAAATACTTCATTAACCAGGCTGAATGAATCAAGTAAAAACTGGAAAGTTTCTATTCATACATTATATATATTTACCTTAACAAATATGTCACTGTTTCAATAATCATCTACTGACAATATTAATAGTTATCATTATCATTGTTTCATGGCCCATACTTCTATAACTTTGACAAAGGATAGAGTTTTAAAAGGCTTCATTAAATTTTGATTTTTTTGAGGTGATTCATAGGAGGAAAAGGAAGAAGTAATGCCTAAAATCTAATTTAGGGGATTAGATTAATGAAATTACTTCAATGTAGGAGCTGCAAGCTACCCCAGCTTTCTTACTTATTCAGTTCATGGGTGCCAATCCTAGGAACTTCCTCTTCTACTGGAACCCAGATTAGCAATTGGTTATCAGTAGTTGCCTAATCCATTGTGTATCAAGATTAAGATCCTGAAAATAATTTAATGTAAGGAAGTAAAAAATTAATATGTATAGTAGGCTTCAAATAATTTAAACTTGGCAACCTCCAAGTATCCCACAAAAACAAGCAACAATCCAAATAACAGATTCCTTAATATTTTTGTTAATTTTCTGAGAAATATTAGCATAAAGCAAATGTTCATCAGTAATTCATCAACTACCTGAAGGAAGAGGTACATTCTAAATGAAATGAAATTTCAACTTTTTTTATTCCTTTAGAGTAACTCGTGTGATGATGTGTGAGTGATCATTGAAGTCTAGAGTCTAAGAAAAGACAGAGTTTAATTGCAGAGTAGTATTCCATTGTGTAAATATACCACATCTTCTGAATCCATTCCTCTGTTGAGGGACATCTGGGAGAAAATAAAATAAAAAAAGAAAGAAAAAAAAAAGAAAATAGGATTCATCCTAAAAAAAAAAAGAAAGAAAGAAAGAAAAGACAGAGTTAAGTAATTTTAAGCAGTTAGGTATAAAATAGCTGGTAGAGATGGCAATGTTAAAAATAGTGTTCATTTGTGAATAAAAAAAACAATTTTAATGCTGGAGAGATTGCTCAGAAGTTAAGAGCACTGGTTGTTTTTCCAGAGGTCCTGAGTTCATTTCCTAGCCACCACATGGTAGCTCATAACCTTGTATAATGAGATCTGGTTTCGTCTTCTGTTCTACAGACCCACATGTAGGCAGAACACTGTGTATATAATAAATAAATCTAAAAAAATTTCAAAGCCATAATTTTAATTAACTATAAAAGAAATATACAGTATCTTGATGGGCACATATAAATAATAATGACACCTAACACAATTACTTAATACTTTTTAGGCACTGTGAAAATAAATGGCTAAAATATAGGAATTAAAAGCCTTTATGTAATTATGAGAATATTACAGTAAAAAACAAATTAGTACGGACATGCTTCAGCTACAAGAATTTATGTATAAGAATAGCAAGGATAGAGTACAATAAAGTGTAGTTAACCTCTCAACGTTTAGCTTATAATTCCATTTGATATGGAAAATGGTGAAATTGAGCTGTAGGCAACTGTGAAGAAAATGCATTCAGAGTTAATCCTAGAATGTGGATGTCTAAGCAGTATACTACAGTAACATTCACGAGAAGAAAGGTGACTCAGCTCATATAAAATTAAGTATGTTTGAACACTTAAAAGTAAAAGTTGAATGAAAATGAAAAATAAGAAAGTTATCAAGGCTATATGGCAAATTTCCAAAGAAAAGAAAAAAAACATGCAAAAGGACATAAAGACAGATTTGAAGACTAAGAGAACAGATTAGAGAATCAAGAAATTAACTCATGTTCACACAATGAACTGAAATTTGAAGATGTGTCATGGGTATACAATGAATAGTCTTCCATAATGGAACGTATTTTACTCAAGGAGAGGTGGGGTGGATATTGGAATGTAAAGTGAATAAATAAATACATTAATGAAAAAAGTTAAGGGGAAAACATCATAGGTCAAATGCCAAATATGTTTTAAATTATATAATTAGAGCATTTTGAACTATGAATGCTCTACAGTTTTAGATTAAGCTTGGATATTTTTATTTTCTAGAATATGCCTCTTCATTTCTGTTATAATATTGTAATATCAACCAATGAATGAATGAAGGAACAGACATAGCAACATTTGATATAAATTAATTTTCTATGTCTTCCATGTAGTCATTTAGAACTATGCCATATATGAAGGTTAATAGTGCTAGAAGGTATTCCATGAGTTTGCTTCAGTGGATGCTACAAATATTATGTTCATTTAAGGCAAATATATTCATTTTAAAATACAAAATTATATCTATGGATATCAAACTTGCCAATGTATTCATTTCAGTATTTCTCTTAATAATGCTATTGCAGCCCGGCTGTGGTGGTGCACGCCTTTAATCCCAGCACTTGGGAGGCAGAGGCAGGCGGATTTCTGAGTCCGAGGCCAACCTGGTCTACAGAGCGAGTTCCAGGACTGCCAGGCTACACAGAGAAACCCTGTCTCGAAAAACCAAAAAAAAAAAAAAATGCTATTGCATTTTATTCTTTATTCCATAATTTCTACATTTTTTCATCTTGATGTATTTTTATATTTAGATTACCATGTAAATAAGAATAAAATGTCTGTGCAATATTTAAACAAGAGAAAAATTTGAAGCCACATTTGTGGCACTTCAACAAAGAATAAAACATATTTATATAACTAATTTATAAAGAGATCACATAAGTCAGTGGTTAGCTTCTACTGCTCTTATTTTATCATTATAGATGAAATAATATACTTGTATAATTTGTTATTATATTACATTTGAAATTTAAAAACTGCAGGATGGAAATTTAGAGCCATTGTATGAACTTGCATGGCTGGTAAGGATAACACGCAGGATGTGAATCCAGTCATTTTGAACTTCATGCTGTTAAGGGGAATAAAGAGGCAGTATTTAGAGTAACTAAAAAAATACATTTGGTAAAGGGATAAAATGTTCAGTATGAGTATAAGTGAGTAGATACATGAAAGGCAAAACTGAATTTTGAGTAGTAAGCTAGTTTTTGGACTTACATGACACACTGAGAATGTGTTTTACTCTGAAGATGCAGGAACACATAAGAATTTTGAGCATAGTAATGACAGGTTGTCGCAAATGATTTTAAAATAAAATCTGGATACACTGAGAAGGGTTAAATAGAGTGAGTTCTGTGTGCATTTGAATCTTCATCATTACTGAAGGCAGAGGAACCAATCAGGAGCCTCCACCACTGATCAATGCCCAAGTTTCCTCTCCACAGGAATGGTTTGTTAAAACCCTAGAACAGATGGGATATTTGAGAGACATACACAGGGAAGAGGGAAGAAGAGGCAGTGTCTCCCTGGACAAGTAGAATTTAATGAACTAAGGAAACAAACAAAAAAAAGACACTGTACTTGAGCCTCTGATTTCATCAGAGTCTCTCTCTGCTGAGTGCTATGGCAGGTCTCGGATCACTCTGCTCAGTTGTCCCTTCCTCCCACAAAGCCCCTGGTTCCACCATTTCTGTATCCAGAATCACAACCTCTGGGACCTGCAAGGACCCTGGAGACACAACAGTAAAAGCCTGGTGGCTTCTGCCAATAGAAGTCCATTTTCTTCACTCTCATATGCTGCTCCTAGGCTGAACTCAGTTGTTATTGACTTCTGTCCTCAGTTTTCTCTGGGGCTTCCATCTAAATGATGTACTAATGGACAGTTACTGGCTGTGTCCTCATTAAAAAGTTGTTAATGAGTCACCCTGTTGCCAGAGAGCCCAGATGATCAATGATCCCAGTGGTCTACACTGGGGACCTGGAGGGGAACTTAGGAGAATACACAGCATAAGATCTGGAAGTTGGGCAAAGGCCCAGGTAGCCAAGACCTACATCTTGATAGACTTACCTTGCCAAGGATTAGTTCAAGAACATGTTGTCCTTGGCCTATAAGTTTCTGGGAATGACTGTTGTACAGAGAAGCAGTGAATTTCTCCTGGGCTGTCAGCTCTGCTTAGTGCTGACTCTTCTCACCCACTCTGACACAGCACTTGAGAGTCTGAAATGAAGTGTCTCTATGCTGCTTTGAATATTTAGCTCGTGGTTTTTCCTTATCAAAAAAGGAGCACCATGCATTCTGCATGTATAGCTAGTGCCATCACCATGGAAATCAGTATGGAGTTTTCATAAGACAAAAGTACAATTGCCATATAACCCAACTATACCACTCCTGGGTATAGACATGTAGACTGGAAGTCAAATACCACAGAGATACTTTTACATCATCCATGTTCACTGCTGTGTCATTCCCAGTAGTTAGGAAGTAGATCAGCCTAGATGTTTGTAACTAATGAAATTTTACACAGCAGTAAAATAAATCATGAAATCATGACATTAACAGGAAAATCAGTAGATCTGGAAATCATTCTTATGTAAAATAAGTCAAAATATTTCATATTTTATCTAATATGTAAAATTTAGATTTGAATCTGTGTGATTGTGCATGTGTGTATGAATGTGTATGTGTGTGTGCGGGTGTGTGTGTGTATGTGTGTGTGTGAGAGAGAGAGAGGAGAGAGAGAGAGAGAGAGAGAGAGAGAGAGAGAGAGAGAGAGAGAGAGAGAGAGAGGTTGAATTTAAATGAGGACCATATAGAGGAAAAGACAGCTTAAGGGAGAAAAAGGGAAATGTAGTATATGTGACATAAAGCAGGTGAGTAGAACTATTTGTTGGAAGCCAGAGAGGAGAATAGGGCTAAGGGAGGGTATTGGGGGAGGGAGATGAATTAAATAAAATAAAGTATAATGAGACATATTAATGAAAATGCCATAATGGGGCTGGAGACACGGCTTAGTGATTAAGGATAGTTACTGTTTTTACCAAAGACCCATGTTCAGTTCCACATGGTGGCTTACAATTTTGCATAATTCCAGTTCCAAGAGATCTGAAGATTTTATTTTAAACACATGAAATAGAAATGAATACATCTTCAAAAATACTTTAAAAAGGAAGTATCTACTCCTATTACTTTCTATGATTATTGATTTCTATGATTAATTGAAATTTGAATAAAATTAATAATCATTCACTCCTACAGCAAACATTTTTGTCAAGCTTCTTGTGTCTGTTTTAGGGTGTTTAGGGCTCACATCAATGCAATATAATGAGTGTTGTGGTGTTTTTATTTATAGAAAACACTAAAGCTAATAGCTGTGAAATTTGTCCAGAGTCATAAAAGTTTCTCAGAATGATAGATACAGAATTCTGACCCAGACACCTGGCTACAGAGTTTATGCAATTATTGTAGTGTGCCATGATGTTTTAGGCTTGTACACATTATATTAACTTTCTGTTTGTGTCTTGGGATGCCCATTGTACTCATCCTTTCTAACCATGGCTCCCCATTTTTCCTTATGCCTTTTGAATTGGTATTACTTCTATTCATTTTACATTGGGGTCCAGGGTCTTAATGTTACATGTCCCTCTCTCCACTGGGGTAGTTTGTTTTTCTCATGAAGTATTTATTTATATTCAATAACTAGTTTTTTACTGATTTTCCTAATATCTATTTGTTTAAACAAATGCCCTCTTTAAAGATACTGGAAAATAAATCATTGACCCTCTCCTGTTTGCCTCTGCTATCACAGGTGCCCATCTATCCTGTGCCCATCAAGGGAAACTGTATCAGTCCAATTGCTTATTTCAGAAATTCTGACCATCCAGCAATAACTACTATTAGTATTAACTGATCAGTTGCCATAATTTTTCACATTATTGTCTTCTACTCTTCAATGTTGCCATTTACAACAAATGATCTATGCAAGATATGTGATTAATGCTCAACTCTATGCTGTTTATAGAAGAAACAACCAATATACAAGGAAAATATTTAAACCATAAGGTAGAATTTCCAGTTCATGATCCCAGTAGGGGAGCTGTTAGAAGGACTGGAGGAGCAGAGGAGGATTGCAACCCCATTTGGAAGAACAACATCAGCTGGCTGGAATCCTCAATGTTCTCAGAGACTAGATCACCAATCAAGAAGTGTACAGGAAGGGATCCATGGCTCCAGATATGTATGTAGCAGAGGATGGTCTTGCCCGACAGCATGGGAAGGGGGGCCCTTGGTCCTGTGAAGGTTTGATGCCCCAGCATAGAGGGATGCTGGAGTAGTGGTGCTGAAGAGGGTGGGTGTGTGTGGGAGCACCCTCGTAGATGCAAGCGGAGGGAAGAGAAGGCAGATGTGGGATGGGGGTGGGGTTGTGGAAGGGTAACCAGTTAGGGGGATATCATTTGAGATGTAAACAAATGGAATGATTAAAAAAAATAAAGAAAAGAACGTTTTAGGTCCAGGAAGAAAAAGACAGTAAAAACTATTGCAATAAGTTATTTGTGTGTGTGTGTGTGTAATTAGTCATAAACAATTCTCCCCATTTTCTCTTCAATTTAACTGTCCACTATTTCCTATTGATTATTTTGTCTGTATTTCTCATATGGCCATAATTATCATTCTTTCCCATTATATGAAGATTTTGTCACTTTTCATGTAGACTCCTGATGTAGCCTCATTAATAAATTAAATATAATGTAGGTTTTCCCCCTTTGGCTCATTCTCAGGTTTCTTAACATATAAGGAACAAACCAGTTATCACAGCATCATCCCATCCCCTTTGAAAAGCTGTTTCCTTTTACTTTTATGGTTCCATTTTCATACTTATAATTCTGAACTATAGCCATACCAAGTTATCTGAAGCTTTAATCAATAAGACCTTGACCCTGTGTTATAAGCTGTTGTCTAGTAAGAACACGTAAATGCAAACTAGGGGAGATAAATAGAATCAACAGTGTGATTAGTGTGCTGGTGTAGATGCCTAAACTTTAGTAGGTACACATTCAACCTGGCCTCTAAATGCAGCTTATTGTTACTTAGTATCAATTCCTCTAAAATTAGGGACAAGACAAGACTGCTCAATCTCCCCCTATCTATTCAACATAGTACTTGAAGTTCTAGCCAGAGCAATTAGGAAACAAAAGGAATACAAATTGGAAAGGAAGAAGTCAAGATATCACTGTTTGCATATGACATGATGGTATACATAATCGACCCCAAAAATTCCACCAGAGAATTCCTACAGCTGATAAACAACTTCGGCAAAGTGGTTGTATATAAAATTAACATAAACAAATCAGCAGCTTTGCTCTACTCAAAGGATATATGGCCTGAGAAAAAAAATTAGGTAAATGACACCCTTCACAACAGTTCAAAATAATATAAAATATCTTGGTGTGATTCTAACCAAGCAAGTGAAAGATTTGTATGACAGGAACTTCAAGTCCCTGAAGAAAAAAATGAAGGAAGACCTCACATGTCCTTCAACCGAGGAATGGATACAGAAAATGTGGTACATTTACACAATGGAGCATTACTCAGCTATTAAAAACAATGACTTCATGAAATCCTTAGGCAAATGGATGGAACTAGAAAATATCATCCTGAGTGAGGTAACAGAGTCGCATAAGAACACACATGGTATGCACTCACTGATAAGTGGATATTAGTCCAAAAGTTTGGAATACCTAAGATAAAATTCATAGGCCGTATGAAGTTCAAGAAGAAGGAAGAACAAAGTGTAGATGCTTCAGGCTTTCCTAGAAGGACTGAAGGTGAATAATATACTCATGGGAAGTAGACTGTGGGAGGGACTTGGGTGGAAGAAAGGAGGGAGAGGGGAAAGGGAGGCAGGATTAGGTATTCGAGGAGACTAGGATGATATACAGAGGGTCAGGAAATAGAACAGAAGTGTTTAGCAATGGGGGATGGGAAACTGGGGTTAGCCACCAGCAAGTCCCAGATACCAGGAACACAAGAGGCTCCCAGGACCCAAAGGGGATGAGATTAGCTGAAATGTCCAACATAAGGGAGGGAGAACCTGTAGAGACCATATCCAGAGGCCTCCAATTGCGGGGTGGAGACACACACTCCTCTCCAAACTTTTAACCCAGAATTGCTCCTCTCTAAAAGAAATACAGAGACAAAGTGTGGAGCAGAGACTGAAGGAAAGGCCATCTAGAGACTGCCCCACCTGGGGATCCATTCCATATACAGACACTAAACTCAGACGCTATTGCAGATGCCAAGAAGTGCTTGCTGACAGGAGCCTGATATAGCTGTTTCCTGAGAGGATTGTCAAAGCCTGCCACATACAGAGACAGATGCTCACAGCCAACCACTGGACTGAGCATGAGGTCCCCAATAGAGAAGTTAGAGAAAGGACTGAAGGAGCTGAGGGGTTTGCAACCCTATAGTAAGAACAACAATATCAACCAACCAGATGCCCCCCATCAGAACTCGCAGCGTCTAAGCCATCAACCAAAGAGTACACAAGGAGGGACCCATGGCTCCAGCCATATATGTAGCATAGGATGGCCTTATCTGGCATCAATGGAAGAAGAGGCACTTGGTTTGTGAAGGCTCAATGCTCCAGTGTAGGGGAATAAAAACCCGGGAGGCAGGAGCAGGGGGGTGGGTGGGGGAACATCCTCAGAGAAGCAGGGGGAGGGAGAATGGGATAGGCTGTTTCTGAAGAGGAAACTGGGAAAGGGGATAACATTTGAAATGCAAATAAGTAAAATATCAAATTAAAAATGGGGTACAGAGCTAAACTGAGAATTCTCAACTCAGGAATCTTGAATGGCTGAGAAGCACTTAAAGAAATGTTCTATATCCTTAGTCATCAAGGAAATGCAAATCAAAATGACCCCGAGATTCTATCTTATACTAGTCAGAATGGCTAAGATCACAAACTCAGTGACAGTAGCAGATGATGGTGAGGATGTGGAGAAAGAGGAACACTCCTCCATTGCTGGTGGTTCCTCAGAACAATAGTTTTACCTGAGGACCCAGCTATACTACTCTTGGGCATATACCCAAAAGATGCTCCAACATATAACAAGGACACATGCTCCACTATGTTTATAGTGGCTTTATTTATAATAGCCAGAAGCTGGAATGAACCCAAATGTTCCTCAACAGAGGAATGGATACAAAACATGTGGTACATTTACACAATAGAATACTACTCAGCTATTAAAAACAATGAGTTCATGAAGTTTGCAGGCAAATGGATGGAACTAGAAAACATCATGAGTGTGGTTACCCAGTCACAAAAGAACACACACGATATGCACTCACTGATAAGTGAATATTAGCCAAAAAGAAGTTTGGAATACCCACGATACAACTCACAGATCATATGAATCCCAAGAAAAAAAGAAGATCACACAAAGTGTGGATGCTGCAGTCCTACTCAGAAGGGGGAATTAAACAATTTTGGGAAATAGAAGGAGAGAGGGATCTGGGAGGAAGAGAGAAGGGGGAGGGACAAAGGGGTGCTGGTTCACATATGGGAGGAGATGGGGAATACAGAGGGTCAGAACTTTGAAAGGAGTTGCATACAGTGGGGGAGGGGGAACTGGGTGTATTCACTAGAATGTCCTAGATTCCATGACCCAACAGGGATGAATGACATTAGCCAAAATACCCAACAAAGGGGAGATAGAACCTGTAGAGACCATATTGAGTAGATAGTCATGGCCCGTGGTTGAAGGATGGGGCTGCTGGCCCACCTTAAAAATATTAATCCAGAATTTCTCCTGTCAAAAGGAAATGCAGGGACAAAGAGTGGAGAAGAGACTGAAGGAAAGGCCATACAGAGATCCATGTCCCACCTAGAGATCCATTCCATCTGCAGACACCAAACCCAGACACTATTGCTGATGCCAAGAAGCACTTGCTGACAAGAGCCTGGTATAGCTGTCCACTGAAAGGCTCTGCTAGAGCCTGACCAATACAGATGCAGATGCACACACCTAAACATTGGACTGAGCATGAGGACCCCAATGGAGGAGTTAGTGCAAGGACTGAAGGAGCTGAAGAGGTTTGCAACCCCACAGGAAGAACAATACCAACCCACCAGACCTCCCAGGGACTAAACTACCAACTAAAGGCAACACAGGGAGTGACCCAAGGCTCCTTCTGCATATGAAGCAGAGGATGGCATTATCTAGCTTCAATGGGAGGGGAGGCCCTTGTTCCTGTGAAGGCTTGATGTCTCAGCATTGGGGAATGCTAGGGTGGTGAGGCAGTAGTCAGGGGTGGGTGGGTGGTTGGGGGAAGACATAGAAGCAGGGGGCAGGGGGAGGAGATAGGGGTTTGTGGAGGAGAAAGTAGGAAGGAGGATTATGTTTGAAATTAAATAAACTAGCAATATAAAAAGATAATATATAACTTTCATTTCTGAACACATGGAATATACACATATACTTATAGCTTATATATATACATATATATGTATATAGATATGTTATTTGAACTAAGTTCTAAAAAGTTAGGTAAACAAAATTTAAATTTTTTCATAGTAATAAAAATTCAGAGTCACTAGAAGATAATGGTCATAAAATAGTAACATATCTTATAATTTGGAGATTAATCTGTGTATGTCACTTTCAGTATCTGTTTCTATATCTCATTTCTTTTGAAATAGATTTGGTAGTCTGTGAACTATGTGTTAATAATTTAATTATTTATTGGTATGTTTGCTTTAGAGAATATAATATGCATCTTCAATATGTAACAATCAACCTGGAAGTAGTACTATAATTTTTAAATGTAAGTAATATCCCTACAAAAATAGACTTTGATTTTTCTGCTAACTCAAAAAATTTATTATTGAATATTCTATAAACCTCATTGGAAATTATTATTTTTGCCTCAAAATTATTATATACCTTTAGTAAATTCATCCATAGCTAGAAACCTTGAGTATTATACAGAAAACAAATGTGGGGCTCTGAAAGACAGAATAAAGAACATTTTCTTATGAGGGACTTTGTGAACCACAGAATAAAACTTTATCATCCTTGGGTTTGCTGTAGCTTTATGTATCTTAAATCTGCTGTTAGAAAAGCCAGAAATCTGGGAATGCTAACACGCACAGTCAGAAAGCCTTAACAAAGTACACTTTTTCTAGTCAATAACCAACAAAGTAGCACTCTACTATGACACTAATTGGATAATAATATTCTATACCAGCATAGAACAATGGAAAGATGATAACCTTATCCACGATCTTACCATCAAAGGCTTGGTGGGGAGTCCAGACTTCTCTCTTCACTATATTTAGTAGGAACTGTCAACATCACTGGAAAGTAATGAGCTCCCCTGATCAATTCCAATATTTGTCTCTGGAGAAGTGGAGATCTCTGACTTCTACCCCCATCCAACATTAAAGAGGTACCCTCTCTTCTCCTTCATTCTAAGTTATATAACTATAGGCATTCTAGAGACTCAGAACTTCCAATATCTTCTAGTAATGACAAGGCTATCCACTTGTGGAGACCACGCTGGGAGTCATAACTGAGTAGGACACTATCAGTGGATAATTAAGGATATGAAATTCATGTCCAATCCCAGATATAATTAGAAATTCCCACATTTTAATGTCAGTAGAAGGAAAACAATGAACCTGGCTTTCTAACTCCATCTACCTGTGTACTTCTTTCCATTTTAGAGAAATTTCAAAGGTCTAAATTAGATTCAAAGCTGGTAAGGGAACATTCAGTATGTCTTGGGTTAGTAGAAAATTCCTCAACACATTAAAATCAGGAGGAACTCAAACTGAATGAAAGAAGGCAACCAATCGACACCAACACTGAAATTATAGAATAACTGTTTAACAGAGTTCAAAGTTGTCTTCACAAAATCACTTCAAAGAAAAATTATGAATACACTGAACAAAATGAAAATATAGAAAATCTCAGCAAAAATGGAATATATAGAGAAGCTATAAATAGAAAATTTAGAACTATAAAATAAATAGAATAAGCTCCCTATTTAATCTCAGTAACAGACTATAGAAAGTAAAGAAATGTGACAGGGTAGTTGAAAATAGAATAACAGAAGCAGCACAACCAGAATAGAGGGAAAGTAGTCTAAAAAGTAGACAGACATTGAGGATGATGGGGCTGGTAAAAGGCCTTAGTTTTGAGGTTATTAAAGATGAAAGGGAAGCAAAGAATCCAGGGCTCGAGCAGGATATGAACAATCAATGGCAGTAGTTCCAACAATACAGAAAATTTATTACTAGGCTGGCAACCAGCATGCCTCTGTTTTTGCATTCCAGGCACAGGAATCACTAGTGTACACATTGATTATTTTATAACCTGGCTTATTTTATAACCATTCTGGTGATAACGCTTAGGTCACTCTGCTTGTGCAGCAAGTAGCTAGTTTATTAAATGAGTCCTTTCCCCAGCCCCAGAAAGCATGCTATCTACCAGTAAAAATATAACAAAATATGTTTGTGAAGAATTCTGCTGGAATTTTGATGGGGATTGCATTGAATCTGTAGATTGCTTTTGATGAGAAGGCCATTTTTACTGTTAATCTTACTGATCCATGAGCATGGGAGATCTTTGCATTTTCTGAGGTCTTCATTTTCTTTTTTTCAGGGATTTGAAGTTCTTATCATACAGATCTGTTACTTACTTGGTATTAGTAATACCAAGATATTTATACTATTTGTGGCTATTGTGACATGTGTTGTTTACCTAAATTCTTTCTCACTTTGTTTATCATTTGTATAAAGGAAGGCTACTGATTTGTTTGAGCCACCAAAAAGCTCAAGTTCATGTGGATCAAGGACATTAATATAAAACCTGATAGACTGAATCTAATAGAAGGGAAAATGGAAAAGATCCTTGAACTCACTGGCATAGGGGAAAATTTCCTAAACAGAACTCCAATGGCTCAGGCTCTAAGATCAAGAGCTGATAAATGGGACCTCATGAAACTGGAAAACTTCTGAAAGACAAAAGACACAGTCAATAGGACAAATCAGTAACTCACAGATTGGGAAAAAATCTTCACCAAACCCACATCTAATAGGGGTTAATATCCAAAATATATAAAGAATTCAAGAAACTAGCCTCCAAAAAACTAAATAACCCAATTAAAAAATGGGTTACAGAGCTAAACAAAGAATTCTTAACTGAGGAATCTCGAATGACCGATAAGCACCTAAAGAAATGTTCGACATCTTTAGTCATTAGTAAAATAAATCAAATGACCCTGAGTTTCTACCTTACACCAATCAGAATGGCTAAGATCAAAAATTCTGCTGGCAGATGCTGGAGAGTATATGGAGAAAGAGGAACTCTCCTCCATTCCTGGTGGAACTGCAAGCGGGTACAACCACTTTGGAAATCAATGTGGCAGTTCCTCAAAAATTGGAAGTAGTGTTACCTGAAGACCCAGCTATACCACTACTGGGTATATACTCAAAATATGCTCCAACATATAACAAGAATACTATTTTCACAACAGCCTTATTTATAATAGCCAGAAGCTGGAAACAACCCAGATATCCTTTAACAGAAGAATGGTTACAGAAAATGTGGTTCATTTACACAACGGAGTACTATTCAGCTATTATAAACAAGTCACCATATATTTTGCAGGCGAATGGATGGAACTAGAAAATATCCTGAGTGAGGTAACTCATCCCCAAAAGGAAACACATGGTATGTACTCACTAATAAGTAGATATTAAACCAAATGCTCAGAATACCTATGATAAAACTCCTAGACTATATGAAGCCTAACAAAAAGGAAGGCTAAAGTGTGAAAACTTCAATCCCACTTAGAAGGTGGAACCAAATAATCATGAAAGATAGAGGGAGGGAGGGTCCTGTCTGGAATAGGGGATGGGGAGGGGGAAAAGGTGGGGGTAGGGGCGAAGGTTCAGGTATGAGAAGAGACAGAAGAGATGTCCAGAGGGTCAGAAGAATAAACAGGAATACGGGAACAGCAGGGAGGGCGACCACTCGAAAGTCCCATACACCAGGGATGTGAGAAGCTCCCTGGACTCAATGGGGACGACATTATCCTAAATACCCAACAAAGGAGAGATAGAACCTATAGAGACAACCTCTAGTAGATAGGCATGTCCCCCAGTTGATGGAAGGGCCACTCACCTATCTCATTTTTTTTTTAAAGCTGGTGGTTTTTTTTGAACTACTTTGTTTTTTCCTTTTTTTAAATTAAATATAGTCTCCATTTACATTTCAAATGTTATACCCCTTCCCGGTTTCCCCACTCCCCCAAAACCCCCAACTGATCCTCCGCCTTGCCTCCAAAAATATGCTCCTTCACCCAACCCGCTCCCACTCCACCCCCCAAATTTCCCCACTCTGGTCATCTATTGAGCCTTCACAGGAACAAGGACCTCTCCTCCCACTCATTCCCGACAAGGCATTCCTCTGCCACTCTTTTGACTGGAACCATGTGTACCCCTTGGTTGATGGCTTAGTCCCTGGGAGCCCTGGGGCATCTGGTTGGCTGACAACTTTGTACTTCCCATGAGGCTGCAGATGCCCCCAGGCTCCTCCAATCCTCCATTGGGAACCCCACACTCAGTCCAATGGTTGGCTGCTAGTATCTGCCTCTGTATCTGTAAGGCTCTGGCAGGGCCCCTCCAAAAGTCACCCATAAATGGCTCCTTTTGGTAGACACTTCTTGTCATCCATAGTAGTTTTGGGATTGGTGACTGTTTTTAGGAGGAATCCCCGAATAGGACAGTCTCTGGGTGGCCTTTCCTTCAGTCTCTGCTCCACTCTTTGTCTCCATAGTTGTTCCTGTAGTTTGTTCCCTTTCTCAGAGGAAACAAAGCACCCCCACTTTGCTCTTCCTTCTTCTTGAACTTCTTGTGGTCTGTGAATTGTAACTTGTTTATTTTGAGCTTTTAGGCTAATATCCACTTATCAGAGAGTGCATACCATGTGTATTCTTTTGTGATTGGGTTACCTCACTCAGGATGACACTTTCTAGTTCCATCCATTTGCCTAAGAATTTCATGAATTCATTGTTTCTAATAGTTGAATAGTACTCCATTGTGTATATATACCACAATTTCTGTATCTATTCCTCTGTTAAAGGACATCTGGGTTCTTTCCAGCTTCTGGCTATTAAAAATAAGACTGCTATGAACATAATGGAGCATGTGTCCTTATTACATGTTGGAGTATCTTCCGGGTATATGCCCAGGAGTGATATAGCAGGGTCCTCAGGTAGTACTATGTCCAATTTTCTGAGGAACCACCAAACTGATTTCCAGAGTGGTTTTAGCAGCTTGCAATCCCACCAGCAATGGAGAACTGTTCCTCTTTCTCTACATCCCCTCCAGCATCTGCTGTCCCCTGAGTTTTTCATCTTAGCCATTCTGACTGGTATGAGGTGAAATCTCAGGGTTGTTTTGATTTGCATTTCCCTAATAACTAAGGATGCTGAACATTTCTTTAGGTGCTTCAGAGCCATTCGAGTTTCCTCAGTTGAAAATTCCCTGTTTAGCTCTGCACCCCATTTTTTTTAAATTTAATTTAATTTATTTTATTTTCTATATTCTTTATTTACATTCCAAATAATTTCCCCTTTCCTAGTTCCCCTCTCCCCGAAAGTCCCATAAGCCCTCTTCCCTCCACCTGTTCCCCATTTACCTAAGAATTTCATGAATTCATTGTTTTTAATTGCTGAGTAGTATTCCATTGTGTAAATATACATGGAAAATATCTCTGATAAAATTGAAGAAATATATAGAAAAACACGTTAAGATTGACTATTTCATGGAAAAATTATACAGATAAAATGGTTGGCATAAAAGTATTTCTAAGTTGACTGAAAGTGGAATTATAAATGTTTTCTGACAAAATTGAAGATTTACATGGAAAATATTTCTGATGAAATTGAAGAAATATATAGAAACAATGTTAAAATGAAAGATTATCATGGAAAATAATACAGTTAAAATGGTAGACATAAAAAAATTACTAAATTGATTGAAAGAGGAATTACAATCATTTTCTGATAAAATTGAAGATTTACATGAAAAATATTTCTGTTAGTCTATGTTTTTTGTTGGGAAATTGAGTCCATTGATGTTATAAGATATTAAGGAATAGTGATTGTTGCTTCCTATTATTTTTGATGTTCTTTTTATGTTTGTGTGGTTACTTTCTCTCGGGTTTTTTGGAAGATTACTTTCTTGCTTTTACTAGGGTGTTGTTTTTCTCCTTGTGTTGTCATTTTCCACCTATTATCCTTTGAAGGGCTAGATTTGTGGAAAGATATTGTGTAAATTTGGTTTTATCATGGAATATCTTGATTTCTCCATCTATGGTGATTGAGAGTTTCTCTGGCTATAGTAGTCTAGGCTGGCATTTGTGTTCTCTCAGGTTGTGTATGAAATGTGCCCAGGATCTTCTGGCTTTCATTGTCTCAAGTGAGAAGTCTGGTGTAATTCTGATAGGTCTGCATTTATAGGTTACTTGACCTTATCCCCTTACTGCTTTTAATATTATTTTTTTGTTTAGTGCACTTGGTGTTTTGATTATTATGCAATGGGAGGAAAATTTCTGTTCTAGCCCAGTCTGTTTGGACTTCTGTAGGCTTCGTGTATGTTCATGAGCATCTCGTTCTTTAGGTTAGGGAAGTTTACGTCTATAATTTTTTTTTATTTTCTATATTTTTTTATTTACATTCCAAATGATTTCCCCTTTCCGTTTCCTCCCTCCCCGAAAGTCCATAAGCCCCCTTCCCTAACCCTATTCCCCATTCAACACCCCCCCTTGCTTCTCTGTCCTGGTATTTCCCTACATCTAGTCTTTTCAGGAGGAGGGGTCTCTCCTTCCATCTTCTTGGAAATCTATGGATATGTGAATTGTGTCTTGGGTCTTCCGAGATAATGTGTAAATGTCCCCTTATCAGTGACTGCATACCATGAGTGTTTTTTTGTGATTGGGTTACCTCACTAAGGATGATATTTTCCAGTTCCGACCATTTGCCTAAGAATTTCGTGAATTTATTGTTTTTAATTGCAGAGTAGTATTCCATTGTGTAAATATACCACATCTTCTGAATCCATTCCCTCGTTTGAGGGACATCTGGGTTCTTTCCAGCTTCTGGCTATTATAAATAAGGCTGCTATGAACATAGTGGAGCATGTGTCCTTATTGCATACAGGGGAAGCCTCTATGTATACGCCCAGGAGTGGTATAGTAGGTTCCTCCGGGAGTGTCATGCCCAGTTTTCTGAGGAACCGCCTGACAGCATTCCATAGTGGTTATACCAGCTTGCAATCACATCAGCAGTGGAGGAGTGTTCCTCTTTCTCCACATCCTCGCCAACAACTGCTGTCTCCTGTGTTTTTGATCTTAGCCATTCTGACTGGTGTGAGATGGAATCTCAGGGTTGTTTTGATTTGCATTTCCATAATGACTAAGGATGATGAACATCTCTTTAGGTGCTCCTCAGCCATTAGATATTCTTCAGGTGAGAACTCTTTGTTTAGTTCTGTACCCCATTTTTTAATAGGGTTAAATGGCTCTCTGGAGTCTAACTTCTTGAGTTCTTTGTATATATTGGATATTAGCCCTCTGTCAGATGTAGGGTTGGTAAAGATCATTTCCCAGTTAGTTGGCTGCCGCTTTGTTCTTTTGACAGTGTCTTTTGCCTTACAGAAACTTTGTAATTTTATGAGGTCCCATTTGTCAATTCTTGATCTTAGAGCATAAGCTATTAGAGTTCAGGAAATTCTCCCCTGTGCCCATATGTTCAAGGTTCTTCCCTAGTTTCCTTTCTATTAGTTTCAGTGTGCCTGGTTTTATGTAGAGATCCTTGATCCACTTGGAATTGAGCTTAGTGCAAGGAGATAAGAATGGATAGATTTGCATTCTTCTGAATGTTGACCTCCATTGAATCAGCACCGTTTGTTGAAAATGCTATCTTTTTCACACTGGATGGATTTAGCTCCTTTGTCAAAGATCAAGTGACCATAGGAGTGTGGATTCATTTCTGGGTCTTCAATTCTTTTCCATTGATCTACATGTCTGTCACTGTACCAATATCATGCACTTTTTAACACTATCGCTCTGTAGTACAGCTTGAGGTCCAGGATACTGATTCCCCCAGAAGTTCTTTTACTCGTGAGAATAGTTTTAGATATCCTGAATTTTCTGTTATTACAGATGAATTTTTGAATTGCTCTTTCTAACTGTATGAAGAATTGAGTTGGGATTTTGATGGGGATTGCATTGAATCTGTATATTGCTTTTGGCAAGATGGTCATTTTTACTATATTAATCCTGCCAATCCATAAGCATAGAAGATTTTTCCATCCTCTGAGGTCTTCTTCGATTTCTTTCTTCAGAGACTTGAAGTTCTTGTCATACAGATCTTTCACTTGTTTGGTTAGACTCACACCAAGATACTTTGTATTGTTTGTGGCTATTGTGAAGGGTATGATTTATCTTATTTCTTTCTCAGCCTGCTTATCCTTTGAGTATAGGAAGGATACTGATTTGCTTTAGTTGATTTTATATCCTGCAACTTTGCTGAAGTTGTTTATCAGCTGTAGGAGTTCTCTGGTGGAGTACTTTGGGTCGCTTAATTATACTATCATATTGTCTACAAATAGTGATAGTTTGATTTCTTCCTTTACAATTTGTAACTGTTTGACCTCCTTTTGTTGACTAATTGCTCTATCTAGAACGTCAAGTACTATATTGAAAAAATATGGAGAGAGAGGGCAGCCTTGTCTAGTCCCTGATTTTAGTGGGATTGCTTCAAGTTTCTCTTCATTTAGATTGATGTTGGCTACTGGTTTGCTGTAAATTGCTTTTATTATGATTAGATATGGGCCTCAAATTCCTGATCTTTCCAAGAACTTTAACATGAAAGGATGCTGAATTTTGTCAAATGCTTTTTCAGCATCTAATGAAATGGGCATGTGGTTTTTCTCTTTGAGATTGTTTATGTAGTGGATTACATTGATGGACTTCCTCATATTGAACCATCCCTGGGATGAAGCCAACTTGATCATGGTGAATGATTGTTTTGATGTGTTCTTGGATTCAGTTGGCAAGAATTTTATTGAGTATTTTTGCATTGATATTCATAAGAGAAATTGGGCTGAATTTCTCTTTCATTGTCAGATCTTGTGTGATTTTGGTATCAGTGTAATTGTGGCTTCCTAGAACAAGTTGGGTAGTGTTCCTTCTGTTTCTATTTTGTGGAATACTTTGAGGAGTATTGGTGTTAGGTCTCCTTTGAAGGTCTGATAGAATTCTGCAATAAAACCATCTGGACCTGTGCTTTTTTTGGTTGGAAGACTTCCAATGAACACTTCTATTTCTACAGGGGTTATAGGACGGTTTAGATGGTCTATTTGATCTTGATTTAATTTTGATATTTGGTATCTGTCTAGGAAATTGTCCATTTCCTCCAGATTTTCTAGTTGTGTTGAATACAGGATTTTGTAGTAGGATCTGATGATTTTTTGAATTTCCTCAGTTTCTGTTGTTATCTCTCCCTTTTCGTTTCTGATTTTGTTAATTTGGATACCGTCTCTGTGCCCTCTGGCTAGTCTGGCTAAGGGCTTATCTATCTTGTTGATTTTCTCAAAGAACCAACTCCTCGTTTTGTTGATTCTTTGTAAGGTTTTATTTGTTTCTACTTGATTGATTTCAGCCCTGAGTTTGATGATTTCCTGCCTTCTACTCCTCTTGGGTGTATTTGCTTCTTTTTGTTCCAGGGCTTTTAGGTGTGCCATTAAGCTGCTAGTGTATGCTCTCTCCTGTTTCTTTTTGGATGCAGTCTGGGCTATGAATTTTCCTTTTAGCACCGCTTTCATTGTGTCCCATAAATTAGGGTATGTTGTGCCTTCATTTTCATTCAATTTTAAAATGTCTTTGATTTCTTTCTTTATTTCTTCCTTGATCAAGGTATCATTGAGTAGAGCATTGTTAAGCTTCCACGTGTATGTGGGCTTTCTGTTGTTTTTGTTGTTATTGAAGACCACCCTTATTCCATAGTGATCTGATAGGAGGCATGGGATTAATTCGATCTTCTTATATCTGTTGAGATCTGTTTTGTGACCAATTATAAGGTCGATTTTGGAGAAGGTACCATGAGGTGTTGAGAAGTTATATCCTTTTGCTTTAGGATGAAGTGATATATATATATATATATATATATATATATATATATATATATATATATATATATATATATTAGTTCCATTTGTTCCAAGGCTTCAATTAGTTTCACTGTGTCTCTGTTTAGTGTTTGCTTTCCTGAACGATCCATTACAGAGAGCGGGATGTTGAAGTCATCCACTATTATTGTGTGAGGTGCAATGTGTGCTTTGAGCTTTAGTAAAGTTTCTTTTATGAATGAGGGCGCCCTTGCATTTGGAGCATAGATGATCAGAATTGAGAGTTCTTCTTGGGGGATTTTTCCTTTGTCCATTATGTAGTGTCCCTCTATGTCTTTTTGATGACTTTAGGTTGAAAGTCAATTTTATCTGATATTAGAATGGCTACTCTGGCTCGTTTCCTGGGACCATTTGCTTGTAAGATTGTTTTCCAGCCTTTTACTCTGAGGTAGCCTTTGTCTTTGACACTGAGGTGTGTTTCCTGCAAGCAGCAAAATGCTGGGTCCTGTTTACATATCCAGTCTGTTAGTCTATGTCTTTTTATTGGGAAATTGAGACCATTAATATTAAGAGAGAGTAAGGAATAGTGATTATTGCCACCTGCTATTCTTGATGCTATCTTTGTATTTGAGTGGTTATCTACTTTTGGGTTTGATGCAAGAAGGTTACTATCTCGTTTTTTCCAGGGTGTAGTTTCTCTCCTTGTATTGTCGGTTTTCACCTAATATCCTTTGTAGGGCTGGGTTTGTGGAAAGATATTGTGTAAATTTGGTTTTATCATGGAATATCTTGGTCTCTCCATCTATGGTGATTGAGAGTTTTGCTGGAAATAGTAGTCTAGGCTGGAATTTGTGTTCTCTTAGAGTCTGCATGAGATCTGCACAGGATCTTCTGGCTTTCATAGTCTCTGGTGAGAAGTCTGATGTGATTCAGATAGGTCTTCCTTTATATGTTGCTTGGCCTTTTCCTCTTACTGCTTTTAATATTCTTTCTTTGTTTAGTACATTTGGTGTTTTGATTATTATGTGATGGGTGGTATTTCTGTTCTGGTCCAGTCTGTTTGGAGTTCTGTAGGCTTCTTGTACGTTCATTGGCATCTCTCTCTGTAGGTTAGGGAAGTTTTCCTCCATAATTTTGTTGAAGATATTTCCTGGCCCTTTAAGTTGCAAATCTTCTCTCTCATCTATACCTATAATCCTTAGGTTTGTTCTTCTCATTGTGTCCTGGATTTCCTGGATGTTTTGGTTACACGTTTTTTTGCATTTTGCATTTTCTTTGACTGTTGAGTTGATGCTCTCTATGGTATCTTCAGCACCTGAAATTCTTTCTTCCATCTCTTGTATTCTATTGTTGATGTTTGCATCTATGACTCCTGATTTCTTTCCATGGTTTTCTATCTCCAAAGTTGTGTCCCTTGTGATTTCTTAGTTGTTTCTACTTCCTTTTTTAGATCTTGGATGGATTTGCTCAGATCCTTCACTTGTTTATTTGTGTTTTCCTGTATTTCTTTAAGATATTTTTGCATTTCCTCTTTCAGGATTTTTGCCTGTTGACCCAAGTTCTCCTATATTTCTTTAAGTGATTTTTATGCTTCCTCCTTATGGGCTTCCATCTGTTGATTCATATTCTCCTGCATTTCTTTAAGTGATTTTTGTGGTTCCTTTGTAAGGGCATCTACCCGCTGATTCATTTCTTTAAGCGATTTTTGTTTCCTCCTTATGGGCCTCCATCTGTTGACCCATATTCTCCTTCCTTTCCTTAAGCGATTTTTGTGTTTCCTTTGTAAGGGCTTCTACCGGTTGATTCATGTTCTCCTGTATTTCTTTATGAGATTTATTTGCGTCCTTCTTGAAATCCTCTAATAGCATCATGAGAAGAGATTTTAAATCCAGATCTTGCCTTTTGGGTGTGATGGGGTATCCAGGACTTGCTGCTGTCAGAGAGTTGGGTTCGGATGGTGCCATATTGCCTTGATTTTTGTTAGTAACATTTCTACATTTACCTTTTGCCATCTGGTTATCTCTGGTGTTAGTTGGTCCTGCTGTCACTGGCTGTTGGTTGGACGTCCTGTGAGCCTGCAAGGCTATTTCTGCCCCCTCCCCTGGATGACCGGGATTCCCATGGCACTGATTTCTGAGGGACTCCCCTGCTCCCGAGTGACTTTGGAGCCCTGATGTGCCTTGCCTCAAGTGATTTTATACTTGGTGGAATCTCTGTGTACCTGGAGACTCAGAGTAGTCAATCCTGGTAGCAGAGATGGCTAAGGGGAGGCTGGTGTGCTCTCTCCCGATGCGCTCTCTCCAGGTGCAGGTCCCTCTGCAGGGCAGATGTCCCACAGCAGAGTTGGCACCTAGGTGACCACAGAACTGCCCACCTCTTGGGTGCAGGGAGCACACAAGCTGGCCGAGTCCCAAGCGATGTTATGCTCGGTTATCCCTGTGCCTGCAGGTCCCACATCCTCTGTTGCCGGAACAAAGATGGCGGAGTGCACTGTGCACCCTCTGCAGGGCACATGGCCGACAGCAGGGTTGGCGCCCAGACGAACACAGAGTTGCCCCGTTCTTGGGTGGAGATGGAAGCCCAGCAGGCTGTGTCCCAAGCAATGTTATATTGGGGAATCCCTGCATACCTGGAGGTTCAACTAGTCAATCCCTGGAGCAGAGGTCACCAAGGGGAGTCTGGTGTGCTCTCTCCCGATTCGCTCTCTCCAGGTGCAGTTCACTCTGCAGGGTTGATGTCCCACAGCAGAGCTGGCGTGTAGGTGAAAACAGAACTGCCCAGCTCTTGAGTGCAGGGAGCACACAAGCTGGCTGAGACCCAAGAGATATTATGCTCGGTTATTCCTGCGCCTGGAGGTCCCAACTGCTCTGTTGCCAGAACAAAGATGGCAGAGTGCACTCTCATCTATAATTTTGTTGAAGATATTTACAGGCCCTTTAAGGTGGAAATCTTCATGATCTTCTATAGCTATAAGCCTTAGATTTGGTCTACTCATTGTGTCTTGGATTTCCTGGATTTTTTGGCTTAGGAGCTTTTTGCATTTTGCCTTTTCTTTGACTGTTGAGTCAATGTTTTCTATGGTATCTTCAGCCCCTGAGATTCTTTCTTCTATCTCTTGTATTCTGATGTTGATGCTTGCATCTATGACTCCTGAATTCTTTCCAAGATTTTCTATCTCCAGAGATGTCTCACTTTCTGATTTCTTTATTGTTTCTACTTCCATTTTTAGATCCTGGATGATTTTGTTCAGTTCCTTCACTTGTCTGTTTGTGTTCTGTAATTCTTTAAGGGATTTTTGTGTTTCTTCCTTAAGCGCCTCTACCTGTTGCCCCATGTTCTCCTGTATTTCTTTAAGGGATTTTTGTGTTTCCCCTTTAAGGTCTTTTACCTTTTGATTCATGTTCTCCTGTATTTCTTTAAGGGAGTTATTTATGTCCTTCTTGATGTCCTCTATCAGCATCGCAAGATGAGACTTTAAATCCAACTCCTGCTTTTCCAGTGTGTTGGGGTATCCTGGACTTACTGTAGTGGGAGAACTGGGTTCTCATGTTACCAAGTAGCCTTGCTTTCTGTTGGTAGGGTTCTTGCACTTGCCTTTTGCCATCTGGTTATCTCTGGTGTTAGTTGGACTTGTTGTCTCTGGCTGGAGCTTGCCCCTCCTATGGGCCTGTAAACCTGTGTCAGTACTCCTGGGAGACCAACACTCTTCTGGCAGGGTCTGGTTCCCTGATGCTGATGGGAGAAGGTAGAGATCTCACCTCAGCACTCAGAAGTGAAATCATGAAATCACTGCTGGGAGATCACTCTCTCCTGGTGGGCTGTGCACAGAAGACTTTGGGGCTGCCTGGTTTCCTGCTGCCTATGGTGCCAGGAAGTGAAATCTAAATTACTTAAGCTTTCCAGATTGTCCTCGTCCAAAGCTTGTGGCATCCTTTTGAGTAGAAATGCATCAAGCAAGAAATCAATGAAGACTGCCAATCAGTTAGAGGCCAGGTGAGAAGCTGTAAGACTTCTTGTTGGAGAATTAAAACATCATCTGTTTCTTATACCTTTCCTGAGAAACTATTTCCCAAGTTTGCCAAAAACATTCTTTCTATGTCATTTATCTTAGTCTTTTTATTTTCCATCTTGCAATATTCTGGTCTCTTGGGCTCCTGCCCTATCATCCCAAAGCATCAGAAGGAGGAGGGGACAATCAGAGCTAGAGGAAGGAGGGAGTATATAGAGGAATCTTTCCTGGTTTGTCAGAGTTCCCTGATCCTGAAGGAAGAGAAGGCAGAGTCTCCATAGCAGCTATTTCCCTGTTACCTTCTCTTCTTTTATTTCCTAAGTCCTTTTCTAGCAATGTCCATATCTTAGCGTAATTCTGATAAGTTAAAGATATATTAAAAAGTAAGTATATTCTATTGTGTGCTAATTCCTATGCATATGGCCAATTCTCCTTTCATTTCTTTATTTCTATAAAGAGTACCTTCTAATTATTCCTCTATATACCTAAACAAACCTCTGAAATCTAGTTAATATTATCTACCTCTGCCATCTTTATGGATATTAATTTCTTATCTTTCTCACCAAAAGCTTGCTATCATTTATATTATGATATATTGTGCTTGCCTATCTCTCTTCAACATTATGACCTCTACTTCTACTTCATGTTTTCCATATTCTAGAAATCATCACATAATCTTCTCTCATTGACACTGTTCCTACAAAGTAAATTTACCTACATATCATACATTTAATCTAGGGAAAGTCTTCTTGTAGTGTTTTCTAACTCTGTGGTTTTTAAAGTTGTATTTTTCTTTATTCTTGAGAACTTCATTCAAGTATACAATGAAATATAATCATATCTATCCCCCATTTTCTCCTTCAGTTAGCATATACTCCCCTGTATGTTCCTCTCCAAATTTAATTCCATGTTTTTTCTTTTTGATATCCACAAAATCCAATTGGTACTGCCCATGTGTGTGTGCGTGTCAGACTACTCACTGGTATAAGGAAAACCCACCAGTGAGAATGCTTTCTCTGAGTCTCTCAGATCTATAGTCAATGTAGATTTCCAAATGTGTCACTTCTCTTAAAGATCTTATTTAAATTCTTTATAGATCATCATTTCCACACAAATTATTCACACACTTGACCTGACTGTATGCTATTCATTCAATCTTCTGTTTATCTGTTCTATGTTATATCATCCTTTATTTTACATCCAGCCATTATATTCTCTTTGTTAATCATTGATTAAAACACCCCACATAAGAAATACTGTCAGAAGGTGAGGCAGGCACAGTGATGCATAATTCCTCTATGGACAGTTTTGGTGAGATATTAAAAGACTAAGCATGGATGATAAAGATTCTTTGTGAGAGCACCAGTGTTTTTGACAGAGAAAAGTGTGTGTGCCAAGTCACAAAGTAGAAGAACACCTTGACAGACTTAGAAAGAAGAATCAGTTATGGATGGCTGGACTATGTGGAAAAGTGAGATTAAAATTTGAAACTTTATTGAAAGGTTTTTAGATAGTCTTGTGGTTACTTATTTCTGAATAAATATCACTCAAGAAACAATTGGATGTTAAAATGCCTTGTGTTTAGGTGGAAAGAAAGAAGAACCAGTGAAAGACTATGAAATTAAGAAGTAAAAAGGATCTGATATAAGGAATGAGGATGAATGTGGTAGAAACAAGACAGGAGGAAGGGTACAGCCATGAAAGATAATAAAGGGGAGGCAGAGAGATAAGAATAAGCCACAAGGAGGCAGCTATGGGTTATCTATTGATGGGATGTAGGGTAATAGGAAGATAAAATAGAAAAACAAGCTAGAAAATGTCCAAATCCCTGCCTTAAAAACATGCCTCTCGTCATAAAAAGATTTGGAAAAGCTCAATTTGTATATATACACATATGTGTGTGTTTGTGTGTGTGTGTGTGTGTGTGCATGCACGTGCATGTGTGTGCTTGTGTGCATGTGAACATGTGTGTTACATTCAAATGACATCCAGAATTATGTCTATTCTTTGCAGTACTTGTGAGATCACATGAGTCACTGCAGATACATAGCTCCTTCCTAACACTCACCTGAGTAATAGTAGTGATAGTATGTGCAAGTTTTCATGCCAGCTGTATGAGGTGGATAGGAAAGAAAGGATAAATAGTGTTCATAGGAAGACGTACTTCTTGAATCAACTGTACTGATGGAGACTACAGCAGGAGCAGAGCTGTTCAGTGACACATACAATTGTGCTTCAGAAATACACTGCACACTACAAGACAGAATATTTTGGTGAAAGCAGTGGAAGATGCTAAGATAACTATTTACCTTATAAAGAGTTTGAATGTCATTGTGGAGTCAATAGGGCACAATGGATGGATTCTAAAAAGAGGAGGAAACTCTGATGATTTGAACTTTAGGAGACAGATCATAGGTATAGAAAACTTGCAGTTTTTATCTAAACAGTTGTTTCTTCTTTTCCAAATGTTTAAGTATGAAGAAACAAAATATTAACAGTTGAAGATGAAGGACTGAGACCAAGGGAGCCCAAAGTACCATGAGTGGTACACAAAGAAGACGGAGGAGAATGGTCATGTCTAAGGTTATGAAGGATAGTCGTAGCTGTTAGCTTTCCATTTAAGAAGCTAGCATGCCAGCTTGGTGGTGGTGGTGCATGCCTTTAAACTCAACACCTAGGAGGCATAGGCCAGTAATCTCTGAGTTTGAGGTCAGCCTGGTCTGCAGAATGACTTTCAGGACAGCCAGAGCTACACAGAGAAACCTTGTCTCAAAAAACAAACAAGACAAAATAAAACTAAAAAAACAAAGAAAATGAAGCTAGCATGTCAGTAACACTTTTACTGAGAAAACTTTCAAAGGCTCAGGGATAGGTAACCTAGAATAAAAAGAGGAATGCATCTCTGAAAGCAGTGTTAGAGTTTTTGAGTACATTTTCTCCTCCTGTCTATAGGGTCAGACAATAAAAGAATCAGGGAAGAAACTTCTGGGAGAAAAAACACACACTCAGATATCTAGAAGACTACTAATTTGTCCATTGTGATCTCTGTCTCCCCTCCTGATGCTATGAGCATAGAAGACATTGACTGGAAACAATCCTTTGTTCATGTGAATTGTCATGTGGGAATGCCAACTTCTCTCAGATTCAGAGAACGCTTAAGGATTTAGAAGAAAAAAATCTGACTTTGTTATTAAGATTTTTAAAAAGGGGAGTTCTCTACTGACTGATAACTTGGTCTTGATGCTAAAGGAATGGCACTAGTCTTATTGGAAGAGAGTTAGCTGAACTTTCAGAACCAATAGGCTGTTTATCATGTCATCCATCACCTACTTCATGTCTTGATATCTAGTGAGTTCAAGATTTTCTTTGCAAGTTTTAAGTTCTTGAACTCCATAGTTGCTGTAATCCTTGGTTTTCTGCCTTAGCCTCCCTTCTTTGCAGGAAAAAGTTATATTCCTAGTTGAACTCACAGATTCCCTCTCTTGAATGTAAATCCAGAGTGGGTGTTGCCTGAATATTTCACAGGTTCTTAAGTTCCACACTCCCAGTTCCATTTTTTTTTAATCTGTGTGACTAGGAGCAAGTCAATGAATTTTCAGTGTTTGTTTAATTACTCTTATGAAAATGAATCATGTTTATGTTTTTACTATCAACATTTATGGCTTTGATTTTTTCTTGTCTTTGTATAGGACTAAAAGACAGACATTGGGACTCTTGTGCTTTTCCCCCTGCTATTTCTCAGTGCATGGTTCTCCAAGGGCTAGAGCCGTACTTTAAAGTGTCTGCAATACACAGTCATTTATTTTTGTCTCTGTTTTCTTGGCTTATCACTCAGCTCACCAAATAGCTGATATTAATCACATCTACCACAAGCATTGCAGCCTATCAGAATACAGTCACTAAGCTAGATTCTTACTGCTGTTTTTTATAAGAGACTGAAAGCATGGAGCGAAGGAACCACAGTAGGAGAGTGAGTGAATTTGTGTTGCTGGGTTTCCCAGCTCCTGCTCCACTGCGGGCACTACTATTTTTCCTTTCTCTGCTGGCTTATGTGTTGGTGCTGACTGAAAACACACTCATCATTACAGCAATTAGGAACCATCCCACCCTCCACAAACCCATGTATTTTTTCTTGGCTAATATGTCATTCCTGGAGATTTGGTATGTCACTGTTACAATTCCTAAGATGCTTGCTGGATTCATTGGTTCCAAGGAGAACCATGGACAGCTGATCTCCTTTGAGGCATGCATGACACAGCTATACTTTTTCCTGGGCTTGGGTTGCACAGAGTGTGTCCTTCTTGCTGTGATGGCCTATGACCGCTATGTGGCTATCTGTCACCCACTCCACTACCCTGTCATTGTCAGTAGCCGGCTATGTGTGCAGATGGCAGCTGGATCCTGGGCTGGAGGTTTTGGCATCTCCATGGTTAAAGTTTTCCTCATTTCTCGTCTGTCTTATTGTGGCCCCAACACCATCAACCACTTTTTCTGTGATGTTTCTCCATTGCTCAACTTGTCATGCACTGACATGTCCACAGCAGAGCTTACAGACTTTATCCTGGCCATTTTTATTCTACTGGGACCACTCTCTGTCACTGGGGCCTCCTATATGGCCATCACAGGTGCTGTGATGCGCATTCCCTCAGCTGCTGGCCGCCATAAGGCCTTTTCAACCTGTGCCTCCCACCTCACCGTTGTAATCATCTTCTATGCAGCCAGTATTTTCATCTATGCCAGGCCTAAGGCTCTCTCAGCTTTTGACACCAACAAGTTGGTCTCTGTACTCTATGCTGTCATTGTACCATTGCTCAATCCCATCATTTACTGCTTGCGCAACCAAGAAGTCAAAAGAGCCCTACGTCGCACTCTGCACCTGGCCCAGGACCAGGATACCAAAACCAAGAAATCTGGCAGAGATGGTTAGGTAGGGAGGGGTTGATAATATAAAACTTGGGTTTCTTTGGTTTCCCTTCCCTTTTTCCTTCCTCCCTCCCTCCCTACCTTCCCCCCCTCTCTTTTTCTTTTGAAGTCTAAATTAGGGAATTAAGTTAGGAATTGGCACTTCTAGTTTCTGCAACTTTGTCCAGAAAAAGGAAGAGGAAAAGATTACAGATAGAGACTGGATTTCTCCAAGATAGAACTCCAGTATGTGGGGTAAAACCTGAACCAGTATTGTGTATACACAAATCAATTCTCATTAAATGAAGCATGGATTATAAGAAGGAAGAAGACATGGGCCAATAACTGGTCTGTGAAATAACAGAGGCTCAGAAAGTAAAGTTTCTGGAATGAATTTTAAAGAAAAGAGATAAGAAACTAAGACATTTTCATGTATTCTGTACTGCCATTCAGTTTGCTATGTAACAGAAGAAGCTTTGGAACTCCTGAGGCTCCTGACTCCACCTCTCAAGTGCTGACATTGCAGCAGTGTGCCCTGGGGAGTGAACCAAGGCTTGTGTTTGCTATGCAAGCATTATACCAACTGATCTATTTCACCAGCCCAAATTATGAATTTTTGTATTTATTATTATTGTGTTGCTTATTATCTCTTGGATCACAGTGGTTTCTGGCTTCATTACCAAATTTATTGATGTCATTGAATTAGTGGCTGAATAACATTTATTTCTTAATCTTCAGCCTTAATTATATTACAGATATGGAAACAAGGTCACATTTTGTTATCATGGAGCAGAACAATATCTACCACATAATTGTTATTTATATACATAGATAAATTAATGTAGTGTGGGGTCATATAGTTAGAGATATAGATGTGTGAAGCCTATAGCTGGGTTCAGTAGGTACAGGAACCTCTCAAACTTCACTAGGACATGAAGAGGTACAAATTATTTCAGTCTTGCTGGAAAGAAACTGGAAAATATGTAACAGAAGCTTTAAAATATTGAAAGGATTTGAGCATGCATATTTTTATTTATAATGAAATGATTGAAATATATTTAACATTTACAAATAAGGGCATAGTTTAAGGAAGTTATAGTTCATGCATTAATTGCAGTCTTAGAAACAATGGTGCAATATAATCTAAATACCATTAATGACTCAAAACAATTGTTAATTTAATAAATTTAATTATTATGCTATATAACAATATCAAAAACTGCTTTAGTTATTTTTTAATTTTTAACTCTGACTAGAATGAATTTGATTAAAATGTTAATGGACCTCCTTTCATATAAATTATTTTTCAGCAATGTTCTGTGGAAAACGTATTCATGTAAATAAAGCTTTGCTTATCCATTAAGATATATAATGATCCATATGGGCATAGATAATGAGAGAGTGGTCAATAGACTCCTGCTGTTTGCTCAAGAGCCAGAAACCTAAAGACAATAAAGCTTTTGTTTTTAGGTTTCCTTCAGGTGTCCTTTTTACAGTTTTCTCTTGTCTAATCAAAGTTGTAAAAACATTATGAGAAAGTGTAGTTTGTTATTTCTTTCTCATGCTTCCTTCCTGCCTGAGTCTGACAGTATTGTATGTTATTTGCTAGTCTACATTGATGAAATATTTTAAAAATATTTAAGTACAAATATATTTTTATTAAAATATATAAAATACAAATAGTTTTACATGTTTAAATACAAATATATTTATATTTTAAAATATATATATATATATATATGTATGTATATATATAAAACTATTTGTACCAAAGATGCTATTTAACCTTATTATTGTCTTGTTTAAAGGTTTAGAAATTACTTTCCCTATAGAAGTTGTTTCTGACAGGCAGTGGGGATGTCCTCCTCTGGGCATCATAAATTTAGTTGTTACATGAATTTATTTTAGTTCCAGTTAATAGGAACAGAAAATAAAATGTTGAATTTCTTCATTCTTTTTTTCTCGTTTCTAATATTTTTATTCTAAAATACATTAATTTTCCAATGTAAAGAAACACATGCAATATTGATTTCAAAATTTGAAACCAAAGACTTCAGATTTATCAATGCTTAGTACGATTTCCTTCATATAACTATCTATCATGAAGTAATGAGTGCAAGGATATTTGATTCTATAACACACTTGAGACTTCTTTATCTTGGACTGAATTTTTCTAGGTATATAATCCTCATGGCCTATACTGAATTTGAGGTTAATAAAGCCTTAAGAATGTTTTCAAAATAAATATTAGTTATGTGATTTTATCCATTATTCATTGCCATATATTTCTCTGTAAATATAAATATATCTGTTTATTTTATCTCTTTTCCTTTTGAGTCTACATGATTCAGTTCATAATTATATTCTGCCAGTCTCTCAAAGTTTTCATCAATAGTAAGGCCGCATAATTCTCCTTTTCTAGGGAGTATCACTAATCTCTTGCAATAGTTTAGGAACTACTTGAGCCATTCAGACTTAGGCATTACCCAGACTGATAGGAGGCAGTGGACATGTACAGGCAAACAAAGATCAATATAGTTTTTTTTTGTATGTTCAGTGTTCAGTTATGTTGGGCAACACCAAGTTTCTTAATCTACCTTTTAAATTTCCCTAATATATTCTATTAGTCTATATTTTATTTTGGTCTTTTAATCTTTTGCACACTGTAAATCATATACAGCAATATTTTAGATGATAGTTTACAGTGTGTATTTACTTTAAATTAATGAACTAAAAAGTTTCACTGATTTCTAAAATTAAACTGTGAAAAGATTCAGAAAATATTCTTCCAACCTTCCTGAATATGTAATGAATATTTAAGGTGACAGATACTTTACAACTTGAAACATCCCATTAATTTTCAATGAAAAATGCTTACAAGTATGAAATATAGCTGAAGACTAAAAAATGCCTGATCAGAAAAGGGTGAAGATTAGTATATGGAATATGATATTTTGAATCTGATTATACATGGAATTTTAAATGGTAGAATCTGAAAAGTTAACAGTAACATTATAATGTTTTTATTTCTGAGTTTTTGATTAATTACACAAAATGGAAGCTGATTACATTAGGGGAAAGCAGAACTGTTTATGTGGGAGACTTTATAGCATCTTTGTGGTTTTTCTACACATCTAATATTATTCAAAATATAAGAAATGTTAAAAGTTATTAGTTCTCTAAAACTAAATCTAACTGATTTCAATGGCTTCCAGAAGACAAAAATGGTCTACCTGGTCCTTTATAGATGAGATGTATAAAGTCAGCATCATGCTTTTATTATAATTTTTATTTTGAGTTTTTATTGGAAATTTCAATTCTCCTAACAGTCATACACAATTATTGCTTTAATATAACTAATTCATAAGAAATAATTAAAGTTCAGAGTAATCCATAATGAGTTACTACTTTATGTACTTACTACTTTAATAAATCATCTCTCTCTCTCTCTCTCTCTCTCTCTCTCTCTGTCTCTCTTTCTGTCTCTGTCTCTGTCTGTCTCTTTCTCTTTTAGAAATCACAGTCCATTTATTTATTTATTTATTTATTTATTTATTTATTTATTTATTCACTTTAAATCCCAATATTCTTAGACCCATTGCTCATAACAAGATTGCTTCCTCTGATTTTTATTTCCACAGGTACATTTTAAGAAGACTCATAGGGCTGTGGTTGTAGCATAGTGAAAGGTACTTCCTACCACCTGTGAGACTGGGGTCTGTCCTGGGATTATGGTTAAACAAGAATGAAGTCTATTGAATTTGTTATATATACTTTCAACTGAATATGATTAGAAGAAGAGGTAGAGGAAGAGAAGGAAGAAAATGAAGAGGAAGAGGAGGAGGAGGAAGATGTAGAAGAGGAGAAGGGAAGTACTAGTTCCAGAATCACTCACCAAACTTCAGTTTGTGAGTGATAGAATCACACATAGAGTGAGCCAGATCCTTAGGAACTGACAGAGCTTTCCTAGGAATTCTCACTTCTCCAGATCTCTGCCTTAGTACATTTTATTCTACTTAAAATTCTGTAAGTTTCTAAAGGGCATGCACACAGATTATTTTCTATTTTGAAGAACTGAACTCAGTCATTTAAAACAAAGAATGAACAAATGAATACTATAATACATGTTTTCTTTCTAACTGCAACTTTGTTCTCATCAGCCAACTTTTCCTCACTCATTCTTCCTTCACACTCTCCTCAGTCTCTGAGAACCACCATTTTAGTCTCAATTTCCATGAGATCAATGTTTTCATATTTCACATGTGAGTAACATGTATACTTGAGAAACACTAGGAAAAAGAACATATCCATAAAGGTACACACACACACATCCACACCCATGTGCACACACAATACACACACACCATATACTGACTGATATGTTACAGAATGTACACATCATGTTCATTATACTGCATAGTGTTCTATACATGAATAGTTATTACGTTTCAATTAAAATAGAGTAACAATATAAAAGAAAACACTGGCATAATATCTTAAGAAACACATAAACAAAAACAAATTTGCTATTTTTTGAACCCAGTAAAGATTTTTTTAAAAGAAGATTTTGTAACATGGCATCATATCAACTTTTGTATAGGAATGAGACATAAAAGTCATGCCAACAGGTAGAGATATTGCTCAGGTATAAACAGGAATCTATATATAGGTAGAGATTCAGTTTCTCTGTCCAGGTTCCCTGGATATAATCTTGGCAGTGCACAGAGTCAGGAAAAATGTGTAAGTGAGCCTCCTGAGAATACAGAGCTGTCTTCACCTAAGTCAATGTGAGGTGAATGTTCAAGATGTTCTTCTCTCTTCTGTGTCAGTGCTGTAGTAATTTCCATGCAGCATAGACAATGATTAGACATTGACTTCAGAGAATATAAAACCCCACCCACAGTGGCCTTCTCTTGTGTACATGTATGAAGAAGTTTCCATTCTCTAAGAGGACAGTTTGACTATGGCAATTGTTTAGAGGCACCAAGTAAAATTAATTAGGTTCGACCAAAGCTCCATGGAAAATAAGGAGCTTGAAAAATGTCAATAGACATCGTTTCTGTGTTTAAGTGAAGTGGAAATTTCTGTTTGTGTCATGTGATGCAAACTCACATAATGTTTTGCTGAAGCAAGACCTGTGAGAGGACATGTGATGTTTGGAGAGAGTATAAGTAGGAAGCAGTGATGGGGCACTTTCATAGCTAGCTGTACAACACTCGGTTGGTCTTGCATTTTTGCTGATCTTCACATCATTGAGAGAGGCACGGCAGAGAACTTCTGGCTTTCTGGCTGGTTCTGGTTGCTCCAGGTGACTCTTGTTAATATGGCTTAGGCCTGGCTGTTTCTGCTGGATCCTGTAACTGCTGTTAATTCAGGTTTGGTGACACTTTTTGAACTGAATTGCTGGTATCCTGACAATGAAGATTGGAATTTCCCCAAAGAACTAATTCAAACAGGTTTACATTCCCATTGTTCTATTATCCATCTTTTCTCCCCTACCTTTGGATGGTGGGTTAGAAGGTGGGCCAAAGCATTTGAGAACTCCTATTAAAGTAGGTTTAAAAAAAATCTAAGCTTACACATATGAGGGATTTTGAAGGAAATGAATAGAATAATGAAAGCTCAGGCACACCTTTACTCAAGTTTGGAGAAAGTTCTGCAGGTGTAGCTCTTTGGAGCACTTGAAAAGTTTCTTGCTCTAGATAAGTATCTATTAAACTGTGTTCTCTTTTGAGAACAAGTATTACGGTGCATAAAACCATTCTGTAGCAATAATGATAGGCCTCTTTTCTTTTCAAAATATAGAGATATGCAGGTTCTGTGTTCTTTATTCTAAAAAGAAAAATAGAGGGAATTTTTCATTACTTAATGATTCATATAGAGCTTACTAAGAACATTAGTGGCAAACAGAGTAGAGCAGTATTTAAATAACAAAGTATGCCTGAGTACATGAGAAGAATTTATTAGTACTAAGATGGGAAAGAAATCCTATGGGATATGAGCTAAAGAGCTCTTTAGTAGAGGTGTGAGTTTAATTTTTCTGTATATATTGGTTGTAAAAGTATGCAGAGTGCAAACTCTATAAGTATCAAACATGTATGATATGATAGATGTGTACTTCCTGTTCCTGGAAACCCGGAGATGTCTCTTTGCCTGTGACCTATTTCCTGTGCATTTTAAAGGCTCAGGAGATACATGAATACAAATATGAATATAAATATGAACCCATATTCAGTTAATATCCCGTGCTTACTAGTTATTCTTTTAGGCATGTGGGTCACAGTCCTGAATATCAGTCTTGAGTTTTGAAAGTGTTCTGTCTCCAACCTGGGACAAGTGGTTAACTAAGGTGCTTATTAACATATCAAAGCTGACCCTTGCCTCTAGGTTCTCCAAGCATACCTCAGACCCTACCTATTATAGACTCTTGACTGGAATGCCATGCTCTCTACCTTAAACTTTCAGCCCAGGGGCTGGACTGCCATTCCCCCAGATACTCTTCTCTATATAAATTAAGTCATTTTGGCTGTGCTGGTCCTTTCTGCGCTCTTGGGCACTAAAGTGTGAAATATTAAAAAAAGCAATCCAAGCTATGCCAGCAGTGAACTGCACGGGAGGGCAAACCGACCTGTTCTCATCTCATGGTACTCTCTGATCTGGAGCTCTGAAATCTCTCCACATGGCTTGCTAAGTTCCCATGGCGGGTCAATGCCACTCTAGTCCCATGCTTCCAAATTCCCACGAATTTTTGGCGTGCACTTCTTGTAAACCCACACTTGGCCGCTGTACCTTTCTGTCTGGAACCCAGTTGAGTGGTCATGTGAAGGAAAACACCACGCAAACTTAATTAAGAATCATGGTAACACAATCTTTGGGTACAGCAACTACCATCCTAATTTATAAGCCATTCTAAGTTATAAATCTTCAGGTAGCTGATCCCAACGGATCTGCCACCTAAACCCTAACTACATTTTGGCCCCCACACAGTCTCCAGTCCCAAAGCCAAGTCCCTCTGCTCTTCCACTTCTCTCTTTTACCTGGGAAGTCCCACCTACTTGCCCAGTGATTGGTTCCTTGAAATCTTTATTCATTAGGGGAAAATCACCTAAGTAGTGATTCGCTCCTCATCCCAGGCAGCCCCTCCTGGAGAAGCTGGGAAGCTGGATTAGCATCAAAATACAAACAGCACCGGAGCTATCCACAACAAGGCACTGCACTGGTTTTTCCTTCTCTCTCCTCTTCCCTCTTCTGTCTCCCTGCACAGGGCATGGCTTAGGGGCTTAGGGGCATCTTCTTTCTGGATTCTCTCAGATGTCTTTGCCTCTGGCTATGTTCTTTCTTATATCTACAATAAACCTTTTCTTCCACCACACCTAGGAACAGTCATCTCCTCCTTTATATTTCTTTTTTTTCCATTCAGCAATATTGTAAATTAATAGTAAGAACTATCCATGTCTGAAAGGGATATACACTGGAAAGCTAATGGAAGAGAGATACTTGTCTTAATTCATGTGTGCTTCTTATGTAGAAACATGAATTGTGAATTATCAGGTGAAGAGTGGGAAAGGCTTAAGTAGGAAGATAGAAGAATACAAAACCCTGAAGGCATAAGAGGTGCTTGGGGTGAAAAATTAGTTGTGTATGCCTGGAGCAAACACATTTGTTGTTGTAAAATGTGAAGCTGGATAAATAGAATTAGAACCACAAAGTACTTCCTATGTATAGTAATTAAAACATGTTTATTTTAATGTGAATCAAAGTAGGAGTCCTTAGCAAATGTTAAAATAGTTCCCTTACCTAAAAATGTCCTTGGACTCCATCTATTCTGAAGAAACCACTCTAGCTAGGTACAATATGACCTACAAAGGGTCACAGACATATTACACTTTTGAAACTTTCAAACCCTATGCTACTGTCTCTGTTTTCTTTGAGGAACAAATACCCAAATAAATAGAGAATTTGAACCAAAAAGAGAAAGACATATGGGACCTCTGTTCATTGAAAAAGTACTGTGAATGAGTTAAGTAGTGACATTCAAGTCACTGCCAGTCAGGACAGTAAGAGCTGGGTGAAAATGAAATTTGATATTAGGAGATAATTTATTTTAAAAAAGTCTTTGAAGAGATATGCATTCTACATTTTAAGAAGAAACACTAGTAGAAGTTATTTCATGAGTCTTATTTATAGGAAGTCAGAATTGCTCCCCTGCTTTGATCATTTTATTTTTTTTTTGTTGTTGTTTGCTTATGTTGCATCCATCAATATTTATAGTGATTCAGTCATGCTGAACATGAGCATCACCGCAGTCAGTGAGTTCATTCTAGAGGGCTTTTCCTCAGCTCCTTGGCTTCAGAGAACCTATTGTTCGACCTTGTGGTTTATCTTGTTTATCAAAGATTTTTATCATTTTCACTGTTGGGGGTCACTGGATTGTTCCATAAGCCCAAGTACTATTTTCTGGCAGTTTTCTTTTTTCCTGGAGGACTCGTATTTCTTTGTTACAGTCCCTAAAATGCTAGATAAGTTTCTCTTACGGGAATGGTACATCTTCATAGGTTGCGTGACTATTTCTACCTTTTTAAAAATCTCATTTACATGCACAGAGTGCTTGCTCCTAGCAGCTCTGGCCTATGACGTCTATGTGACAAACTGCTACTCTCTCCAATATCTAGTCTTCATGACAAGTTACTGTGTGCAGTTGGTGGCTTTCATCAATTATCATGATCAAAGTCTTTCATTTCACATGTTATTTCTGTGGCTCCAGTGTGATGAACCATTGTGATATCTAACCAGCCCTCAAACTGGTATGCAACGATATGTCCACTGCTGAGTCATTAGACTTTTCCTTGGCTACTATAATTCTTGACTCCTCTGTCATCACCACTGTCTTCTCTTATGTCTACATAGTGCCTGGCATTCTGTGTATATTTTTTACCAAGGGATGAATAGCTTTTCTTCTTGTGCCTCATCTCATTGTGGTCATAATTTATTACACAGCCATGATTTTAATGTAAGACTGACCTAGAGCTATTGCTGCTTTTAATTCCAACAAACTGATCTCAGCTGTGTTTGTAGTCCTCACACGCATGCTGAATTCCTTCATCTACTGCCTAAGGAATCAGGAAGTCAAGGATGCTATGGAGACCCTAGAAGGTGGCCAGTGGTTCCTGGTCAGGTGATCATGCTGCCTTGAGAAGACATTAACCCTCCACAAAATATTTTAAGACAGTGACTGTGGACCTGTTCTTCATAGATATAAATTCCTAATGAAATTCCAGTAGAAAAACACACAAAACAAAAACTTAAACTCAAACTAGAAGTCAGACACTACGTATTGCTGTATTGCTACAACTGGAAGCAATAAGTTTTTGTATAGACATGTCAGTAACTTACAAATGATATAGTGATTCAATATATTGAATATTTCTTACATATTTATTGCATATAATTATGTTCAGCATTTATTTAATATATATAAAGTGTTAAAATAAAACTAATGTTCCCAGAAAATATCTTCTTGTTCCTTCCAAATTTGAATAAATTCCAAGATCCTTAGTTGCCCTTTCAAGTTACTAAGTATGGACTTAATGATTCTGTTTGGAATTTTATGTTGTTCACATGTTGAAACTGTGAGGATGAATCTTATGTTGTTATTTATACTATTTTTTAAATCTCACATTTGTGGTCCAATATTTTTTAATATATGTTATAATTTCATATTGAAGAGAGTCAGGAACCAAATTTCAAATCTATCTAGATAAAGAGTATCTAAAATTATAACTCATTTTTAGTAATGAAAAATATTAATTTGTTCATTAAATACTTATAGGATGAAAAGTATGAGTAAATTATGACTAAAACAGCAAAAAGTATTGGTTAAGAGTAAAGTAACAGTTTTGGTTTCTTATCTTTTTATTTTAGATTTATTATACATATGTAGGTATTTTGCCTGTATGTATGTATGTGTAACATGTGTATACCCAATGCCTGTGAAGTTCAGAAGAGGACATCAGTTACTTTGGATCTAGAGTTATGGATAGTTATGAATCATCATGTGAGTGCTTGGTACTGAACACAGGTTCTATTTAAGAGCAACAAATGAGCCATCTATCCAACTCTGCATCCTGGGTTTTTTTTTTTTTTGACAAGTTTTAATGCCTCTAAAACATGATTTTAAAGGGAACTGAAAAGGAATGATGGATGTATGAGAACTATCTTTTTTTTTTACCATTTTGAAACTTTTCTAAAAACTTAAAATAACACAGCCAGCTAGGGTTCCACCTGCCCCCAAGAGCGGGGCAGCTCTGTGGTCGTCTGGGTGCCAGTTCTGCTGTGGGACAACTGCTCTGCAGAGTGACCTGCAGAGTGACCTATGCCTGGAGGGAGAGCAGCAGTCTCTGCCATCTTTGCTTCGGTGACAGAGCAGACAGGAACTCCAGGTACACAGTGATATCCCGAGTATAACATCACTCGGGACACAGCCAGCTAGGGTTCCACCTGAGCCCAAAAGCGGGGCAGCTCTCTGGTCGTCTGGGTGCCAGCTTTGCTGTGGGACATCTGCCCTGCAGAGTGACCCGCTCCTGGAGGGAGCACCACAGCCTCTGTCATCTTTGCTCTGGTGATAGACCAGACAGGGACTCCAGAGCACCATCTCCAAGTGGCGCAGGAAGCCAGCCATCTACCCAGCTGCATGGAGGAGTCAGGTAGCACAGGAGAGACCTGCATTGCAGAGCAGAGGAGCTGTCTTCTGCCACTGGGTACCATATCCAAGGGATACAAGGAGGTAACTAACAACTCAGGAATGCAGAGAGGCACAGTGGTACAATAGGACCACCCCTGTTGCTAAGAGGAAACAGCCTGAAACCCTGAGGACACAAGAGCCTAGGAACAGACTGGGACAGGAGTCTTCTGATTACACTTGCACGCAGAGTTGATCTGGGCCACAGAGGTACATACCCAAATACAACTATAAGAGAGTGGGTCTTGCAGAAGTACTTATATATCCATGTACACAGAGAGAACAGGTCTCCCAGGAGCACAGAGAAACCACAGTCAGAGACAGTAACACCAGCTAACACCAGAGATAACCAGATGGCAAAAGGCAAACGCAAGAACACCACCAATAGAAACCAAGGCAACATGACTCCATTGGAACCAAGTTCTCCAACAACAGCAAGTCCTGGATACCCCAACACACCAGAAAAGCAAGAACTCAATTTAAAAGCACTGCTCATGATGCTGATGGAGGGCTTCAAGAAGGACATAAATAACTCCGTTAAAGAAATACAGGAGACCACAAGTGAACAGGGAGAAGCCCTTGAAGAACTAAGGGAAAACACAACCAAACAGGTAAAGGAATTGAACAAATCAATACAAGATCTAAAGATGGAGGTAGAAACAATAAAGAAATCACAAAGGGAAACAAATCTGGACGTACAAAACCTAGGAAAGAAGTCAGGAGTCATGGATCCAAGCATCAACAACAGAATACAAGAGACAGAAGAAAGAATCTCAGATGCAGAAGATACCATTGAAAGCATTGATACAACAGTTAAAGAAAATGAAAAATGGAAAAAACTCCTGACCCAAAACATCCAGGAAATCCAGGACAAAATGAGAAGACCAAACCTAAGGATTATAGGTATAGAAGAGAGTGAAGATTTCCAACGTAAGGGGCCAGTAAATGTCTTCAACAAAATTATAGAAGAAAACTTTCTTAACATAAAGAGATGCCCATTAACATACAGGAAGCCTACAGAACTCCAAATAGGTTTGACCAGAAAAGAAATTCCTCCCGTCACATAATAATTAAAACACCAAATGTACCAAACAAAGAAAGAATATTAAAAGCAGTAAGGGAAAAAGGTCACGTAACATATAAAGGTAGACCTATCAGAATTACACCGGACTTCTCACCAGAGACTATGAAAGCCAGAAGAGCCTGGGCAGATGTCATACAGACCCTAAAAGAACACAAATGCCAACCCAGACAGCTATATCCAACAAATCTCTCAATTACCATAGATGGAGAAACTAAGGTATTTCATGACAAAGATGAATTTACCCAGTATCTTTCCACAAATTCAGCCCTTCAAAGGATAATGAATGGAAAACAGCAACAAAGGGAGAGAAACTATACACTAGAAAAAGCAAGAAATTAATCCTATTCCAATAAACTCAAAAAAGATAACCACACAAACATAAAAATTATATCAAAAATAGCAGGAAGCAACAATCACTTTTCCTTAATATTTCTTAACATCAATGGGCTCAATTCCCCACTAAAAAGACATAGACTAACAGACTGGATACATAAATAGGACCCAGCATTTTGCTGCTTATAGGAAACACATCTCAGTGTCAAAGACGAACACTACCTCAGAGTAAAGGGCTGGAAAACAGTTTTCCAAGCCAATGGTCCCAGGAAACAAGCTGGAGTAGCCATTCTAGTATCTGACAAAATAGAATTTCTATGAAAAGTCTTCAAAAAAGACACAGAAGGACACTATCCAAATTAACAAAATCAGAAATGAAAGGGGAGAAATAACAACAGAAACTGAGGAAATTCAAAAAAAAAATAATCATCAGATCCTTCTACAAAAGCCTATACTCAAAACAATTGGAAAATCTGGAGGAAATGGACAATTTTCTAGACAGATACCAACTACCAAAGTTTAATCAGGATCAGATAGACTATCTAAACAGTCCCATAACCTCTAAAGAAATAGAACACCAGTCAGGATGGCTAAGATCAAAAACACAGGAGACAACAGTTGTTGGCGAGGATGTGGAGAAAGAGGAACACTCCTCCACTGCTGGTGGAATTGCAAGCTGGTACAACCACTCTGGAAAGCAGTCTGGCGGTTCCTCAGAAAACTGGGCATGACACTCCCGGAGGATCCAGCTATACCACTCCTGGGCATATACCCAGAGGCTTTCCCTGCATGCAATAAGGACACATGCTCCACTATGTTCATAGCAACCTTATTTATAATAGCCAGAAGCTGGAAAGAACCCAGATGTCCCTCAACGGAGGAATGGATTCAGAAGATGTGGTATATCTACACAATGGAATACTACTCTGCAATTAAAAACAATGAATTCGCCGGGCGGTGGTGGCGCACGCCTTTAATCCCAGCACTTGGGAGGCAGAGGCAGGTGGATTTCTGAGTTCGAGGCCAGCCTGGTCTACAAAGTGAGTTCCAGGACAGCCAGGGCTACACAGAGAAACCCTGTCTCGAAAAACCAAAAAAAAAAAAAAAAAAAAAAAAAAAAAAAATTGAATTCACGAAATTCCTAGGCAAATGGTCAGATCTTGAAAATATCATCCTTAGTGAGGTAACCCAATCACAAAAGAACACACATGGTATGCAGTCACTGATAAGGGGATATTAACCCAGAATCTCGGAATACCCTAGACACAATCCGCATATCAATAGATTTCTAAGAAGATGGAAGGAGAGACCCCTGGTCCTGGAAAGACTGGATGTAGGGGAACGCCAGGACAGAGTAACAAGAGGGGGTTGAATGGAGAAAAGAGGGAGGGAAGGGGGCTTATGGGACTTTCGGGGAGGGAGGAAACGGGAAAGGGGAAATGATTTGGAATGTAAATTAAAAAAAATAAAATAAATAATTAAAAAAAACAAAATATCACACACACAAAAAAAATAAAAAAATAAAAAAATAAAAAAAGAAAGTCTTCCAATCAAAAAAAGCACAGGACCAGATGGTTTTAATGCAGAATTCTATCAGACATTCAAAGAAGACCTAACACCAGTACTCTTCAAACTATTCCACAAAACAGACACACAAGGAACACTACCCAGCTCGTTCTATGAAGCCACAATTTCGCTTTTGTCGAAACCACAAAAAGATCCGACAAAGAAAGAGAACTTCAGACCAATTTCCCTTATGAATATATATGCAAAAATATTCAATAAAATTCTTGCCAACCAAATCCAAGGACACATCAAAACGATCATTCAACATGATCAAGTAGGCTTCATCCCAGGAATGCAAGGATGGTTCAATATATGGAAATCCATCAATGTAATCCACTACATAAACAAACTCAAAGAAAAAAACCACATGGTCATTTCATTAGATGCTGAAAAAGCATTTGACAAAATTCAGCATCCTTTAATGTTAAAGGTCTTGGAAAGAACAGGAATTCAAGGCCCATATCTCAACATAGTAACAGCAATATACAGCAAACCAGTAGCCAACATCAAACTAAATGGAGAGAAACTTGAAGCAATCCCACTAAAATCAGGGACTAGACAAGGCTGCCCTCTCTCTCCATTTTTATTCAATATAGTACTTGAAGTTTTAGCCAGAGCAATTAGACAACAAAAGGAGGTCAAAGGGATACAAATTGGAAAGGAAGAACTCAAATTATCACTATTTGCAGATGATATGATAATATACTTAAGCGACCCAAAAAAACTCCACCAGAGAACTCCTACAGCTGACAAACAACTTCAGCAAAGTGGCCAGATATAAAATTAACTCAAGCAAATCAGTAGCCATCCTATACTCAAAGGATAAGCAGGCTGAGAAAGAAATTACAGAAATGACACCCTTTACAATAGCCACAAACAATATAACGTATCTTGGTGTGACTCTAACCAAACAAGTGAAAGATCTGTATGACAAGAACATCAAGCCTCTGAAGAAAGAAATTGAAGAATACCTCAGAAGATGGAAAGAACTTCCATGCTCATGGATTGGCAGGATTACTATAGTAAAAATGGCTATCCTGCCAAAAGGAATATACAGATTCAATGCAATCCCCATCAAAATCCCAACTCCATTCTTCATAGATTTAGAAAGAGCAATTATCAAATTCATCTGGAATAACAAAAAACCTAGGATAGCTAAAACTATTCTCAGCAGTAAAAGAACTTCTGGGGGAATCAATATCCCTGACCTCAAGCACTACTACAGAGCAATAGTGTTAAAAACTTCATGGTATTGGTACAGTGACAGACAGGTAGATCAATGGAACAGAACTGAAGCCCCAGAAAAGAACCCACAAACCTATGGTCACTTGATCTTTGACAAGGGAGCTACAACCACCCAGTGGAAAAATGATAGCCTTTTCAACAGATGGTGCTGGTTCAACCAGATGTCAGCATGCAGAAGAATGCAAATCGATCCATTCTTATCTCCTTGTACTAAGCTCAATTCCAAGTGGATCAAGGACCTCTACATAAAACTAGAAACACTGAAACTACTAGTAAAGAAACTTGGGAAGTGCCTTAAGCACATGGGCACAGGGGAAAATTTCCTGAACAGAACACCAATAGCTTATGCTCTAAGATCAAGAATTGACAAATGGGACCTCATAAAATTACAAAGTTTCTGTAACGCAGAGGACACTGTCTTTCGGACAAAATGGCAACCAACAAATTGGGAAAAATCTTTGCCAACCCTACATCTGACAGAGGGCTAATATCCAAGATAGACAAAGAACTCAAGAAGGTAGATTCCAGAGAGCCAAATAACCCTTTAAAAAATTGGGTACAGAGCTGAACAAAGAATTTTCACCTGAGGATTATCGAATGGCTGAGAAACACCTAAAGAAATGTCAACATCCTTAGTCATCAGGGAAATGCAAATCAAAACATCCCTGCGATTTCACCTCACACCAGTCAGAATGGCTAAGATCAAAAACTCAGGTGACAGCAGGTGTTGGCAAGGATGTGGAGAAAGAGGAATACTCCTCCACTGCTGGTGGGATTGCAAGCTGATACAACCACTCTGGAAAGCAGTCTGGAGGTTCCTCAGAATACTGGGCATGACACTCCCAGAGGATCCTGTTATACCACTCCTGGGCATATACTCAGAGGCTTCCTCTGCATGCAATAAGGACACATGCTCCACTATGTTCACAGCAGCCTTATTTATAACAGCCAGAAACTGGAAAAAACCCAGATGTCCCTCAACGGAGGAATGGATACAGAAAATGTGGTATATTTACACTATGGAATACTACTCAGCTATTAAAAATAATGAATTCATGAAATTCTTAGGCAAGTGTGTGGAACTGGAGAATGTCATCCTGAGTGAGATGACCTGTTCATAAAAAGTCACACATGATATGCACTCACTGATAAGCAGATATTAGCCCAAAAGCTTGAAATACCCAAGGAACAATTCACATATCAAAGGATACCAAGAAGAAGGAGGGAGAGATTCCTGGTCCTGGAAGGACTCAATGTGGCAGTGTAGGGGAATACCTGGAAGGGGAGGGGGGAGTGGGTTGGTTGGGGAGCAGGGGAGGGAAGAGGATGTATGGAACTTTTGGGGAGGGGGGAACCAGTAAGAGGGAAATTATTTGAAATGTAAATAAAGAATATACCTAATAAAAAATTTAAAAAATACTTAAAATAATTCAAAATTAAAATGTATGCTTTAACATATTGTACTGAGTATATTAGTCTGTTAGCCATCATGGTCTTTTTTGTTTTTTGCTTTTTGATTAAGTGATTTATTTACTTTACACTTTGATTGCAGCTTCCCTCCCTCATTTTCTCCCAATTTCTCCCTCTCACCTCACCCCATAAATCCCTCCTCTCCTTCTCTGCAAAAAAAGGGAGGCCTCCCATGGATATCAATCAGGCTTTACCTATCAAGTTGAGTAAGACTATGTGCATCTTCTTATATTGAAGCTATACAAGGCAGCCCAGTTAAGAGAAAGGGATTCAAAGGTAGGAAATATAGTCAGAAACAGCCCCAGCTCTGCTTCATGGATCCCACATGAAGACTCAGCTACCAAACTATTACAAATATGCAGAGGGACAATGTTTGTCCCATGTATGCTTTCTGGTTGGCAGTTCAGTCCCTATGAGCCCCTATGGGCCCAGTTTAATTGACTCTATGGGTTTTTTTATGGTATCTTTGAACTCTCTCTTTCAATCCTTCCTTCTCCTCTTCCACAGGATTCCCCATGCTCCACTTAATGTTTGTCTGTGGGTCCCTGCATCAATTCCACCAGATTCTGGGTGAAGCCTAGGCTATTGTCTACAAGTATAGCGGAATATCATTAATAGTGTTAGGGGTGGGCTCCCTACCACTGCATGAAGTCTCAAGCTGGATGGTCCAGTCATTTGTTGACCTGTATTCAGGACAGATTGTGGTTCTAAGGTTTTGTGGCTGTGTTAATGTCCCAATCACTCCTTTGGAAGTCTTGCCTCATTACAGGAGATGGCTTGTTCAGTTTCCATATCCCCTATTGCTAGGAGTTTTAGTCTGGGTCACTGTTATAGATTATTATAAGTTTCCATTGTCCTATGTTTCTAGTTTGTTCCAGAGATGTCCCGTCCCCAATCCAGTTGTCTCTCCCAGTGTTCTTTATCTCTATCCTTCCCTATCTCATTTCCTCCTGTTCCTCTATCATCACCACCTCCCCACCTAGTTCCCTCCTTGTATCACTCCTGCCATCTAATCTATATCCCCCTCTCAGTGAGATTCAAGCAACTTCCCTTGGGCCCTTCTTTTTACTTAACTTTTTTGTGTCTGTTGTTTGTAGCATGATTACCATGCACTTTATGATTAATATCTATTAATAAGTGAAAACATACCATGTTTGTCTTTTTGGGTCTGGATTACCTCACTCAGGTTGATCTTTTCTAGTTCTATCTATTTGTCTGTAAATTTCACAATATTTTTTAAAAAAATATTTTTATTGAATATTTTCTTTATTTACATTTCAAATGTTTTCCCTTTTCCAGGTCCCCCTTCAGAAACCCCCTATCCCAATCCCTGTCCCCTGCCTCTATAAGGATGATCCCCCACCCACCTACCCACTTCCCCCTTCCCACCCTGGCATTCTCCTATATTCGGACATCAAACACCCTCAGGCCTAAGGGGCTCTCCTCCCACTGATATCCAACAAGGACATCCTCTGCTACATATGTGGCCAGAGCCGTGGGTCTCTCCATGTTTACTCTTTGGTTGGAAGTCCAGTCCCTGGGAGCTCCAGGGGTCTGACCTGTTGACACTGTTGTTCCCCCCCCCCATGGGGATGCAAACCCCCTCAGCTCCTTTAGTCTCTTCTCCAGCTCCTCCATCAGGGACTCCATGCTCAGTCAGCTGTGAGCTCCTACCTCTATTTGTCAGGCTCTGGCAGATCCTTTCAGGAGACAGCCATATTAGGCTCCTGTCAGCAAGCACTTCCCTGCATCCACAATGGCATCTGGGTTTGGCAACAGTATATGGTGCAGACGCCAAGGTGGGACAGTCTCTGAATGGCCTTTCCTTCAGTCTCTGCTCCACACTTTGTCTCCATATTTCCTCTAATGAGTATTTTGTTCCCCCTTCTAAGAAGCACTGAAGCATCCACATTTCAGTCTTCCTTCTTCTTGGACATCATATGGTCTATGGTCTATGAATTGTACCTTGGGTATTATAAGATTTTGGGCTAATATCCACTTATCAGTGAGTGCATACCACGTGTGTTCTTTTGTGACTGAGTTACCTCAATCAGGATGATATTTTCAAGTTCCATCCATTTGCCTAAGAATTTCATGAAGTCATTGTTTTTAATACCTGAGTAGTATTCCATTATATAAATGTACTACATTTTCTGTATTCATTTCTCTGTTGAGGGACATCTGAGCTGTTTCCAGCTTCTGGCTATTATAAATATAGCTGCTATGAACATAGTGGAGCATGTGTCCTTATTACATTTTGGAGCATCTTCTGGGTATATACCTAGGAGTAGTATAGCTGGGTCCTCAGGTCCCATTTTCTAAGGAACCGCTAGACTGATTTCCAGAGTGGTTTTACCAGCTTGCAATCCCACCAACAATGGAGGAATGTTCCTCTTTCTTCACATTCTCTCCAGTATCTATTGTCTCATGAGTTTTTGATCTTGGGTCTGGATTACCTCACTCGGGTTGATCTTTTCTAGTTCCATTTATTTGTCTGTAAATTTCATGATATCCTTCAAAAATATTTTTATTGGATATTTTCTTTATTTACATTTCAAATGTTTTCCCCTTTCCAGGTCTCCCCTTCAGAAATCTCCTATCCCATCCCCTGTCCCTTGCCTCTATGAGGATGACCTTATGGTGTAAGATGGAATCTTAGGGTTGTTTTGATTTGCATTTTCCTGATGATAAGGATGTTGAACATTTCCTTAGGTCCTTCCCAGCCATTTGGTGTTCCTCAGATGAGAATTCTCTGATTAGCTGTGTTGCCCATTTTTAATTAGGTTTATTTGGTTCTCTGGAGTCTAACTTCTTGAGTTCTTTGTATATATGGATATTAGCCCTCTATCAAATGTGAGATTGGTAAAGATCTTTTCCTAATCTGTTACCATTTTGTCCTATTGACAGTGTCCTTTGTCTTACAGAAGCTTTGCAATTTTATGAGGTCCCATTTGTTGATTCTTGATCTTAGAGCTATTCAGGAATTTTTCCCTTGTGCAGATGTGTTCGAGGATTTTCTCCACTATTTCTTCTATTAGATTCAGTGTATCTAGCTTTATGTGGAAGTCCTTCTTGGACTTTCAAGTCCACTTGGACTTGAGCTTTCTACAGAGAGATAAGAATGGATCAATTTTCATTTTTCTACATGTTAACCACCAGTTGAACCAGAACCATTTATTGAAAGTGCTCTCTTTTTTCCCCTGGATGGTTTAAGTTCCTTTGTCAAAGATCAAGTGACCACAGGTGTGTCGGTTCATTTTTGGTTTTCAATTCTATTCGATTGATCTACCTGTCTGTCACTGTACCAATACCATGCAGTTTTTATCACTAATGCTCTGTAGTGCAGCTTAAGGTCAGGGATGGTGATTCCCTTAGAAATTCTTTTATTGTTGAGGATAAATTTTGCTATCCTGTTTTTTTTGTTATTCCAATGAATTTGAGAATTGCTCTTTCTAACTGTATGAAGAATTGAGTTGGAATTTTGATGGGGATTGCATTGAATCTGTAGATTACTCCCAGAAAGATGGCCATTTGTACTATATTAATCCTGCCAATCCATGAGCATGGGAGATATTCCATCTTATGAGATCTTTGATTTCTTTCTTCAGAGACTTGCCATTCTTGTTTTACAGGTCTTTCATTTGTCTGGTTCAAGTCACATTAAGATATTTTATATTGTTTGTGATTACAGTGAAGGGTGTCTTTTCCCTAATTTCTTTCTCAGCCCATTTATCCTTTGATGCCTGAATGTGTAAATGTACCACATTTTAAAAATCCATTCAGTTGAGGGTCATCTAAGTTGGTTCCAGTTTCTGTATATTACAAATAAAGCTGTTATGAACATAATTGAGCAACTGTCATTATGGAATGGAGGAACTTCTTTTGGGAATATGTTCAGGAGTGGTGTAGCTGTGTCTTTTGGTAGATCTATTTACAATTTTCTGAGAAATTACCAAATTGAGTTCCAAAGTAGTTGTTAAAGTTTGCACTCCCCAGCAATGGAGGACCATTCTGCTTGTTCTACATCCTCACCAGCATGACCTGTCACTGAGTTTTTTGTCTTAGCCATTCTGATTAGTGTAAAATGGAATCACAGAGTCATTTTGATTTGCATTTCCCTGACAACTGGGGATGTGGAGCATTTCTTTACATGCTTCTCAGCCATTAGAGATTCCTTTCTTAACAATTCTTTGTTTAAATCTCTGCCCCATTTTTATTTTGTTATTTCGTTTGTTGATATCTAGTTTCTTGAGTTCTTTATAAATTTTGGATGTCTGCCCTCTATCAGGGTTAGTGAAGGTCTTTTCACATTCTGTAGACTGATGTTTTGTCCTATTGACCGTGTCCTTTGCTTTACAGATGCTTTTTAGTTTTTTGAGGTCCTATTTATTAATTGTTAATTTTAGTGCCTGCACTATTGGCATTCTGTTCAAAACGTTATCTCCTGTGCCAGTGAGTTCAAGGCTATTTCCCACTATTCTATTAGATTTAGTGTGCTCAGTTTTATGTTGAGATCTTTGATCCACTAGGACTTGAGTTTTTTCCAGGGTGATTGATATGGATCTATTTACATTCTTCTACTTCCAGATGTCATTGGACCAGCACCATTTGTTGAATGTGATTTCTTTTTCCCATTGTACAGTTTTGGTTGTTTGCTTGATTTTTTGTTTTTTTTTTTTTTGTCAAAAATCAAGTGTCCATAGGTGTGTGAATTTACTTCTGGGATTTCAGTTTGATTCCATTGATCAACACGTCTGTTTGTATGCCAATACCATGTAGTTATTACTATTGCTCTGTAGCCCAGCTTGAAGTCAGGGTTAGTGATACCCCCAGAAGTTATTTTATTTTACAGGACAGCTTTAGATATTCTGGGATTTTTTTTTGTTTATCCATATGAAGTTTAGTATTATTCTTTAAATGCCTATAAAACATTGTGTTGAGAATTTGATGGGAACTGTGTTAAATCTGTAGATAACTTTGGGTAGGATGGTCATTTTTATAGTGCTAATCCTACTGATCTATGAAGATGGGAGATTTTTCCATCTTCTGATATCTTCTTTAATTACTTTCATCAAAGATTTCAAGTTCTTGTCATACAGGTCTTTCACGTGCTTAGTTAAAGACATACCAAGAAATTTTATATTATTCTTGGGTATTGTGATGGGTGTTGTTTTTCATATTTTTTTCTCAAGCCATTTATCATTTGTATAAAGAAGAGTTAATGATTTTTTAAAGTTAATTTTGTATTCATCCATGTGACTGAAGGTGTTTATCTCTGTAGAAGTTCCCTGTTAGAATTTTTGGGTCACTTTTGTGTACTATCATATCATCTGTGAACAGCAATCACTTGGCTTTTTCCTTCCCAATTTGTATCTTTTTGATCCCCTTTAGCCATTTTATTTGCTTGAGCTAAAACTTCAAGAACTGTATTGAATAAACACAGAGAGAGTCAACAGCCTTGTCTTGTCCCCGATTTTAGTGAATTCCTTTAAAATTTTCTCCATTTAATTCGGAGATGTCTATTTGCTTGCCGTATATTGATTTTATTGTGTTTAGGTATGTGCCTTCTACCTCTGATCTCTCCAAGACTTTTATCATGAAGTGTTAGATTTTGTTACAGGCTTTTTCAGCATCGAATGAGATGATCATGTGGTTCCCTCCATTTATGTAGCAGATTATATTGATAGATTTTCATATAGTGAAATATCCTTGTTTCCTATATTTTATTAAGGTTTGGTTTGCTGGATATAAATTTTTAAGATGTTTATATCATGGAAATTTTTTATTTCTTCTTTAACTATGGCAAGTCCTTTTGCTGGATATATTAGTCTAGGTTGGCCATTGTGGAATACATTACTCTAGGATCTTCTATTTTTCTACATTACCACTAGAAAATCAGCTGTTACGATGATTTTTTCCTGTATGTCTTATATGTGAATTTCCTTTGGCAGCTCTTAACATACTTTGTTCTTTGTAGTTAGTGTTTTAGCTATGATAGGCCATAAGGATTTCTTGTCTTGTCTGTTTGGTGTTCTGTGTGATTCTTGTACAGTGCTATTTATTAATAGAATAAAGAGTATTTGGCTGACTTCCATGGCTGATAAAAATTGTTTTCCATTTCTTTTTGATTACAATAAAGTGTACAATAAACATGTTATCTTTTGTGAAAAACTCTTAGATTTTTACATGAATTAAATTTCACTAAACATGTACATTTTCTTTATCTTAATGTCTAATTTCTACTCATTGTTCCATAGAGCCAGCTAATACATGCATTTAAAAATTAACTGATTAATAAAAGAGACTTTAACTAATCATTGTATACAGTCACTATTTTCTGCATTTTCAACTCTTACTAACTATATCTACTCTTGCAACTTCAGCTAGATCCTGGAATAAGGGAGTGGATCCACTCTGGCAACACAAGGAACAAAAGTCTGTGGGATGGACTCCTCATTTTCTTTTATAACTATTCCTCAGGGCAAAAGTACCTTCTCTGAGTTTTATATTCCAGTCTCAGTTGCTAAAATCCTTTGGTTCCAACCTTTCTAGAATTAATACTAATTTACCATGTATCCTTAGACAAAGGATACAAATAGAGGAGTAAAGATAGGACAGACCCACTCACCACCAAATTCTTATTAATCTAACACAGATTCTCAGGGATTTGCTCAAAGCAGTTCTATGTTCATTTCTCCACTTCAACTGTTCTCATCAGGTTTCTTTGACTACTGTAGTGCATTTGCTAGGCCTTCATTCTTGTAAAACTTCTAGCACTGGATTTTAGATTTGGGATTTAGGCACAATTCCTAGCGGAGATTAACAACTCACCAGGCTGTGGCAGCCTTACAGATAGAAGGAGTTGAAAGTTTCTCCTTAGTACATAGAATGTACATTATAAAGATACATTCAGTGACCGAATGTGTTCCAGAGTTCAAGGTAATAGGCATGAAGGGCCTTTATCAAATTTGAGGCCAAATTACTCTGTCACTTCTTGTGTATGCTAATCATCCCATAGTCTTTTTATGTTACTGTTTAAACTGAAACATTTCTCAATTCACTGACCAAATTGTGGCCAAGCTTCACATCCCATCACAGTCAATAGTTAACATTTTTGTAGATTTAGTACAAAAATATATAGAGCTGTTTTTCTGTTGTTTTGAATTTATTTCTTGAGTATTCCTAGTTTACTCTTCTTCCAGCTTCAGTGACCTATGGCTGACTAGGAGGAGGTATGGAATGTGGAACAGTCAGAGGGTGAATGAGTGGATGTGGGGGAGGGAATAAAACATGGAACATAAGGAGGAAACGGGAAAGGGGAAGTGATTTGGAATGTAAATTAAAAAAATAAAATAAAATTAAATTAAAAAAAAATGAATGAATGAATTAATTAACAAAAAACTATTTAATGTGTATACCATGATTTAGCATGTATATATATTGTGAAATGATGATCCAAAACAAAATAATTAGCACATTCATCACTTCACATATGTACATTTTTGTGTGTGTCTCACAGCAAATTTCACTATACACTAAGTTATTATAAACTGCAGTCACCATGTTATACATTCAATCCTCAGAAATTACACATCTTAGAACTGAAAAAAAATCCAATCTTCCCCGTTTTTATACTGATATCTCCAGGACTGGCAATCACCATTCTTTTTTCTGTTAGTAAGTGCAAATTTTATAGTTACCACATGTAGATAAGATCAGACATTATTTATATCAGCAATTCTGTTTTATCTCACTAAGTGGAGCTCTGGTTAATTTACATTGCTGTGAGTAACAGAATATCCTTATTTTTAAAGAATACATCAGAAGTTAGGAGCACTTTTGCTCTACAGAGGACCAAGCTTCAGTTCCCAGTGTTTTGCCTCCTTCATGAGCTCCAAAAGACCACCAAGGACCTGACTTTGATGCAATCACTAGGGTCTTTTTTATTCAAGCTTGAGCTTGGGATCACTCACCTCAGACCCTGACACAGCAGGCCTGGAGGGTGAAGCAGTCTTGAGCCCTCAGTGGAACAAAGTTTTATAGGAATTGATAAGCAAGTGAGGAGGTTTCCAGCCTGGTAAGCATCTAATTGTAATTGGACAGATAGGTGCTCTGAAGCAAAACCATGAACACTCACTAACAATCTGAAAGTACATCTGAAACAATGAGACTAATCTTGATTAGCTGTTGCTATGAAGTAGCTAGGGAGAAACTTTGGGGTAAGGACAAGCCATGGGGTCTTTCCTGGTAGTTGAGTGCAGCTTGGGTTCAGATATAGGTTAAATTCTCAGGCTCTTTTTCTTTGAATATTGAGGCCAGTCCCAAGATGGAATAGGTTTGGCCTCTCACCAGCACCCACATGGAGGCTTATAATCCTTGGAAATTCTAGTTCTAGGGTATCCAGTGCCTTCTTCAGGCCTCCATGGGCTCCAGGTATGCATGTGATATGCATATATACACATACGCGAAGTCAAAATACTCCTATACATAAATGGTAAATACCTCTAATAAAGAGAGTACATAATGTTCTATTGCATGGATAAACCACAACTCCTTTATTAATTTGTTCATTATTGCTTACCTTCACTTATACTTTCTTAAAAATAATTTTTAGTTTTATTTCATTTATATTTGTTCTAGCATTTTTAATCTACTTTTTCCTACTGTTTTAAATTTAGGCTATTCTATTTTCTCTAGTTTCTTGATACACAGTGCAAATTTTTGTGATTTTTGTCTATTTCACATTCATAAATATAAATAAATATTGTTGTATTTTAAACAGAACTTGATAAGTAGCCAGAAGTTCAGTTTCTCTGGTTCATTGCAGAGCAAATCAAGTTTACCTACAGCCAGGAAAGAATAATCTAAGTAGGTCCTTGGGGAGAGGACATGATAGAAAAAATATTAATAAATGCTGAATATATTATCCTGCCTCTTCTTGTCTCTGTATCTTGAAGTTGCTATAGCTGCTATGCAGATCACACCTCTCTGGTTCTCTCAGGATTGTAATATTCCACAGTCTTTCTTTCTCATAATCTCTGGAGGTGTCTGAAGAATTTTCTATCTCAGAGTAAAGAAAGATTGACAGTGGTTAATGGTTGATAATACCAAAAGAGGTTGACCTATCCAAAAGAAGATTCCTAGGAAAATGAGAAGAGACTCAATGGCTACAGGTTGTATTCTTTAACCAAAGAAAGGGTAATTGGGAGACACAAAATGGGTAATGAAGAGTCAACACCTCTTCACTTAAGTTGGGATAATTGTGACAAATTTGCACCTTGTAGCTGTAGAGGCACAAAAAATACATTTTTTAAAAAAAAAATTTCTAGAGGAGGTCAGTAGTGTTGGTGTCCTTTATAGTAAGAACATTCACGAATGTAAAAGAGTCAAAAGTAGAATGAAAGATAATTCATTCATCCATGGGGTTGCACAAGAGAACCGAGCTCAGTGTCTTTGTTTCTAAATAAAGATCATAGATGAAATGATTCCGTATTCCTAAAGGCTTTATACTAGAACAAAAAGTGTGAAAAAGAATTCAATGTACTGGCATAACAAAATTCATTAAAAATAAATAGGAAAAGACATGAATGATCCATAATTCAGAGATTTTTTTCTAACAAATTCTGATTATTTTATCCTCTGGACTTTAAGAGGAAAATTAAGCAAAAGTAAAAGGAAAAAACTCTAGGTGTCTATGAGTACACATGAGTGAAAACATGAATATGTTTATGATTGAGTAAGAATCTGTGGGTATAATGTAACTCAATGATAGTACCTTCTAACAGGAGATGTCTATGAATTGAGTCTATGTTAAATGTCTCTTATGCACTATTTTGCTTAATACTCAAAGCTTGGGTAGAGTTGATATGTGCTTTTATGACTTTTCACTTTGTAGGAGAGGAAATTGGAGGGTATACAGAACACAACTACTAGGTATTGTAAAGATAAACCTTTCCTTGACTATAAAGTCCTTGCTCTTAAATTTTATGTAACAGTGAGTAGGAGGAAAAGTGTGTGGCTCATGACAGAAGTGTAGATTGTTATATGTGAGATGAGTTTACATCTGATGTCTTCAGTGAATTCTCTTTATCTTAATGTAGATCCCTTGTTGAACCAGTGTGCTCCAGCTACCTACTTTCTTTAATTCCAGCATGCCTTGGTTACAGACAAGCCACTATGTACACCTTCCACTTACATAGGTTTTGGGGATCTGAACTCAGGTCTTCATGCTTGATGACAAGTACTACAGCCACTGAAACATCATCATAGCCTCCTGATATAGTTTCTATAGAAGTCCACTAAGTATTGAAACTATGACATTTTCAATAGTTACTGTCATATACAATTTTCCATAGACTTCAATTGAAGACAATGTGGTAAATCAAAGTACTATAGCTAATATATTCTCCCTAAAACTTAACTTTTGGAGGATTTTCTGATTGAATGAAAATCTCCATCATTTTATTTCAAGAATGAATAAATGTCTATTCAGTAATTTCCTAGTTAAACAAAAATAGAATCAACTTGGAGGGGCAAATGAGTCTATCTTCTCTAATAAAAGATCTAGTAGTGGCATTGACATTTCAACCACTGTCTGTAGATAACAGAATTATGATAGAGTTTATTTATTTTTTACAAACAATATTCTTTTATTCTGATTTCTTCAAACATGTCTCCAAAACAGTGAACACTCACAAATTAAGTGATCTAAAGGAGGCTCCTTTTGGTTATTTTCAGATGTTCTTGAAACACAAAGTTTTTTATACTATATGACTGCAGAATCAGATTTTTTGAATCAGTCACACTTAACATAATAGAGACATGAGTCTGCCAGAATTTTTTGGAATCAATAGCATAACCTTCCAAATATAATAAATGTTCCAGTTTATATGAGATGAGCTACAATTTACTAGGAAACACATATGTGACCTTGTTCATCATATTGCTAATAATATTTAAAGAGTGAAAAAAATAGGCAGAGACAGTTTAGATTTTATCAATTATTTTACATTTTGAGAATGTCATACCTGAGAACTTTATGTGCATAACTACCATACCTCATTACCATCATCCACAAAACCTGATGAGTCCATTTAGTTTGGCATGTGTTTAGGGCTGACCACTTGGGATTTGATAACTTATTATTGAGCTCACACATAGATAAAATAGAGTTTCTGTCTTTCAGCATCCATTGATACCCTTACACCTTCATGCAGGAATGGGGTCTTGTGAAATTTTCCTCATCCATATTGGCATGTCAACGGTCTTGTTTAGGGAGCCTCATTTGTTGAAATTTCATGGGTTTAAGTTTTCTTTCACTTCTAGAAGACAATAGCAGCTGATGACTTCATCATCTGGCTTTTACTATCTTTCTTTCCCCATCTGTGATGTTTCCTGTGATTTAGGTTAAGAGTTTCATCGCAGATGGATGAATTGCAGTTGGTCACTACAGCCACTTACTTGCTGCATTTTGAACAATTGTGGATCTCTGTAATAGTTTCTGACTGCTGAGAAAGAAACTTCTTTGATGAGGGGTGAGAACTATACTTCCTGTGCCAGGCTGGTATACAAGCTATATGATCCTAGCCAAACTTGAAAGTATGGGGAACTCAAAACAGGCATGATTTTGGTGAATTCACCATTGTGGACTGGTATATGGGCAGTGGCAAAAGTGAACTTGTGATTCTGGAGAACTTTTATAAAAATATTTATATGGAAATTGTTTAATCACATTGGTATAATTTATTAATATAAATTATATTATGAATCTTATTCACAAGAAGAATGAACTACTAACTCTTTTTATTTTTTGGTCTGATGCCATAGACATTGCCCTTTTTTGTGGTGCCACAGAAGATTTCAATATCTGCCAGTGCTTTTGGTCATGCTGGATATGAACATTACTCTGGTCAGTGAGTTCATCCTGGTGGGCTTCCCTACAGCCCCTTGGCTACAGGTCCTCCTATTCTTCATTTTCCTTGTGGTTTATATGTTGATTATAGCAGAAAATCTTGTAATTATATTCACTGTCTGGTCCACCAGCTCCCTCCACAAGCCCATGTACTATTTCTTAAGTAGTATGTCCTTTCTAGAGATCTGGTATGTCTCTGTAACAGTCCCCAAGATGCTGGATGGATTCCTCCTGCAGAGACGGCACATCTCCTTCACAGGCTGTATGACTCAGCTCTACTTCTTTATCTCACTTGCATGCACAGAGTGTGTGCTCTTGGCAGCTATGGCCTATGACCGCTATGTGGCCATCTGTCACCCTCTTCGATATCCAGTCATCATGACCACAGTTTACTGTATGCAGTTAATGGCTCTCTCCTATTTTAGTGGTTTCATGGTCTCTGTTGTCAAAGTCTATTTCATTTCACATGTTGCTTTCTGTGGCTCCAATGTCATGAATCACTTCTTCTGTGATATCTCACCAATTCTCAAATTGGCATGCAAAGATATGTCCACAGCTGAGTTAGTAGACTTTGCTTTGGCTATTGTCATCCTTGTCTTTCCTCTTATCACTACTGTCCTCTCCTATGTCTACATAGTGTCCACTATTCTGCGCATACCCTCCACCCAGGGAAGAAAGAAGGCCTTCTCAACCTGTGCCTCCCATCTCACCGTGGTAATAATTTATTACACAGCCATGATTTTCATGTATGTCCGGCCCAGGGCTATTGCATCTTTTAATTCCAACAAACTTATTTCAGCTGTGTATGCTGTCCTCACACCCATGCTTAATCCCTTCATCTACTGCCTAAGGAACCAGGAAGTCAAGGATGCAATCAAGAAGACTCTGGGAGGTGTCCAGTGCTTCCTGCTCTGCTGATCCCCTCACTGTGAGAAAAAGACAATGCCTATATAATTTATAAGAATTGCTGTGATCATTTTATTAATTCACTTCACAAATTTGTATTTGTAAAGAAATCATAGTATAGGTAAAAACTATAAATAAATAAATAAATAAATAAATAAATAATAAACAACCAAATAATGGATGAAAGGACTTAATCTTTTTCACTTGAATCAATAAGCAGTTATTAACAACTCTGGATAGTTATAGCATTCTGAAATAATGTAATATCAATGGTCATATAATATTTAGAAGCTATTCTTAGTATTTTGTTCAAAATAAACTATTTGATTCTCAGAGCACTTTATGGTCAGCTGGCTGACATTGTGAAGTGAGAAAATGAAATATGATGAAGTTAAATAAATTGTCCACAATGGAAACTAAATTACCATTAAAGCCTTTGACTGAGTCCAGGAAATCTAGCTTAAGAATGCATTCTATCAGGTTCTTTCTGCATTTCTTATCTGTGATAACAAGTCTGGAGAATATTAGCCATCAAATAGTAATTTTAGAAGGGAAAATATAATCTAGTGATCAGTATACACAGAGAGATGTGCTGATAACTGGTGGCAGTGCTATACTAATTGTAGTGTTTATAACTACACTGGGTTCTTGATGATGAGTACTATTGGCTTAAATAATAATATTTATAATTTTATTTTCTATGCTTGGCTCTTCGTTTCAAATATTACAACTCATTTCTTTCTGTGCAGGTAAACTAAATTGTTTCATATTTTAAAAAATGATATTCCTGAAACTTCTATCAAATGGACAGTAGTTATTGATTTAATGATACAGGAGCAAGTTGAACTGACTATTCAGCCTTGACTGTGACATCTTTTCATCATACAGGACAGATTCTGAGCTGTCAGTTTGTGTTTGACTATCTACCATAGTACAATCCCCTTGAAAGCTGAAAGTAACCCCTTCAGTTTTACAATGCTTGCCATGATTGTTTGGATTGTTTTCTCTTATCAGAGTAACCACACTTTAGTTTTTATTTGTGGAAGAATTTTCTAAATATATTGCTCCAAGTGCTTCTAGTTTGATCACTGACTTTCACTATATTTTAGTATGAAATAAATATTTAAATTACTCCTTTGGGAATGGAGTAAGTGGGAAAATATTGGGAGAGTAGATGAACATTCTAGGCCAATATTTAGCTTAACTCTGGAACTTCAGATTCCATAGTTGGTAAAGTACTGAGTACACAAGTATGAGGACTCAAATTTGATGCCCAGTGTCCATGTAAAAAACTGGGTGTGGTGAAACATGCTTATAATCTGTGTGGTAGGGAAGCAAAGACAGATAAATTCTTAGAGCTTTCTGGTCAGCTGGCCTATGAAAACTGGTAAGAAATGAAAGATTTTTGTCTCAAAAAAGGAAAAAAAAAGTAAACTTCTTGAGAGATGGTATTTGAGATGTCCACTGGCTTCTACAAGCATGGGTATATATTTGCACACACATGCACCTACTATATTTACCCATATATACAAAGACTTTAATGTTTCATATTGTTTGCTATGTGACCTTCAGAAGTCATTTGGATTTCAGCTTCCTTGCCTATAAAACATGTATTATAATATCTGCATTCAAAATTAGCACAAAGTTTAAGAGAGAAGGAGTACATAGAATGAATATGTAGAAAACATGATGCTTGTAAGTTATTTTCTTCTACTGCTTTTTCTAGGGTATACATTCTTCTAAGTTATTCAGTGAGGTCAAAGATAAGATTGATGTTTCAAATATCTTTTTAGGAATCAGCTCCTTGGAGCTCCACGAGGCTGTCCTTTTTTTTCCCTCCTAGTTCTCAGACTTTAGTGATTGACACCATTATACCTGCAAGAAGAAATTCTTGAAGTTTTTGCTTAACTTTCATTTGGTGTAACAGTATCTCAACTATAGCATTCTACCCTATGGATAACCATTTAATGTAACAGCATCTCAATTATAGCATTCTACTCACTGATAAGTGGATATTAGCTAAAGGAATCTCGGAATATCCATGATACAACTCACAGACCATATGAAACTGAAGAAGAAAGAAGATCACACGGAAGTGTAGATGCTATAGTCTTACTCAATACAGGGAACAGAATAATCTCTGGGAAGAAAAGGTAGAGAGAGATCTGGGAGGGGGAGAGTAGGGGGAGGGAAAATGGGGGCCAGTTCAGATATGGAAGTGTGACTATCTGTCTATCTATCTATCTATCTATCTATCTATCTATCTATCTATCTATCTATCTATCTATCTAATCTATCTATCTATCTATCTTTTAAATGTAGGAGTGCTCTCTCTGTATGCACACCTACATGCCAGAAGAGGGTACCAGATCTCTTTACAAATGGTCATGAGTCACCATGTGGTTGCTGGGAATTGAACTCAGGACCTCTGGAAGAACGGCCAATGTTCTTAACTGCTCATTTATCTCATTATATACTCCATTTTAGAAGCATAAAACAATCTGTTATAGTAGTAAGTTTTGTTGAATTTTAAAATTTTTTGTTTGCTATAAAATAAAAGCTTTAAATGAATGAATAAACTGATTTGCTATTTATACTTTTATGAAAACACATTCACATCTTTGTTTTTGTAGAGTTAGTGCCAAATGTGTTTACATGAGTGTTTTTATTAGCCAGTTTTCTCAGTTTTATCTATCAGAATATCATTTAGTAGAGTAAGAAGTAAATAACAAAATTATATGCAATAATCTTCAGCTTTTGACATTTAACTTGCTGTTTTCAAAGAGAGGTATATGCAGAAATAAAGTTGAAGGCCAAGACACATTTTGTTTGTTACATGGATCTCTGTCCTCAGCTTGTTAATTGATGACCATGTCTGGATTATTTCTGACCACATCTGGACCACATCTAATATACAAAGTTATTTTCCATTTCACTGACCTAATTTTCAGACTCTGAAATTTAAGCATTTTTCTTGTTATTTTTACTTTACCCAAAGTCTAATCATAGCTGTCTGCCTAGTTTTTAGCATTGTGAAAATAACAGGAGAGAAGGAAAGATTAAGTCAGAGGAAAGAATGAAATTTGCAAACCAGTTAGAACAAAAACTACAGTAAACTATTTGCTCTCTATCCTCGTTCCTACTCTCCTTTGCTCTGCATTCCTTTCTGCTTTCCTCTTGGATCTCTAAGAATGCATATTCCTGTTACTGTACTTCTAAAAGGAAGAGCCAAGTTAATTTTTTAAAAAGATGAGAGGGTCAACATCATGCTACAAAAAAGAACTGTCAAATTTGCTTCATCTGCAATGCTTACTTCCCTTGCTCTGAGTGCAATTACTTATTTTTGATGCTGAGCAAATCAGAGTAGGCATAATGTTTTATTTCTCCCTGGAGTGTACTATGCATTAAAAATGCTATAAAATTCTTTTGTGTGTGCTTTAATCCCCTCATCTGCATCCTATTTCAAATAATATTAATACATTAAGGAGACATAGTGACTTTATCTCAGAGAGGAAGGAAGATGAAGGCTTAAGACATCTCTAGGTCTAGGTCTACCTGTGTGAGGCAATGGGAGGAGTCAACATATAAAGCAACCAGGGAGACCAGGGATTGTTGGAAGAGAAATAAGTCAAGAGCAAGAGTCAGAAAAAGAGTGAGAGAAGACTGGGAAAGGCAATGAACAGTGATGGAGACAAACCACAACAATAGAAGAATCTCTTCTATTCTGGCCTCTAGGAGTATCAATAGTAAGAACATATTATAGATTTCAGTCTTTCTCATATATGCAAATTGAAGTAATGTTTCATTTTCTTGAGCCCAAAATAGAATAAGTTACTATTTTCTTGGGCTCTGGGCTCTGTAGTCTTTTTTTAGTGGGAAAAAATAAAAACTGTAGAAATCTTGGGCTTCATCAAGAGGCAGCATTCCAGGATTGAGAACAGGCTATTCCAGAGCTGCTGCTTTATTTCTTTTCCTTTTTATCACCCTTTGTTTTCAAATCTTTTCAGATGCAAAGAGAAAGATTCATATATGAGAAAGTTTGTGTCCTCAAGGACACCTGCCCATCAATCTGGTAAGCAAAAAACCAAATCAAGATCTCTAAACCGGACTCAAATTAGATGACTTGCTCCACCAGGGCAGCAAAGAAAGGAATCAATGAGGTGTGGTTTGGTGAGATAGCTGGTCTAATTGCATCTCCCAACTAATATGCTTATCAGGGATCAAACACAACCCAAGGACTTAGATAGGTAATCGAGATGATAAGGTAAGTAAAAACTGAGATAAAACTGTTTTCAAGGTGTTCATAAATCTAACAAGGACAGGTAAGCAAACAGAATGTGACCATACAATGCAGGAAGGTGCAAAATGTTATAAAGTCAGAGGTTGTGATGAAAATGTCTGGAGGATGGGAAGGATATGGGGAGGAAAATAGATGGACAAGGTTGGTTTGACAGAGGATAATATTTGAACAGGAGCTTTCCTAGAGACCTGAGTAAGAAAGAATTTCCAGCAGCAGGAAAAGTATGTGTGACTTCATTATTGTAAAGAGTCACATAAGGAAGATTGTCATACTTGTCATAGATGCTCAAGCTTGTGATGAGTAGTTAGCAAAGAAAGAACAGTAGGATTTACAGGAATATGGGACTGGCTGCTGGGGACACACTCAGCATTTTTGGGACTACAAAAAGGAATAGATGGATTTAATGTACATATTCACATTCATACTTAAGCAAGGTCACTCAAACTGCAGATAGTAATGGTATTTAGTATTGTCTCAAATAATCAGTAGACATTCTACCAGCATCTGTACAGGCCCAGAACATTTCTCTGAACTCTGTTTTCTCCTTAGACTTGCACCTTAGCTTTTCTTTTTAATCCTGACTTCCACCCGGGATAAACAAAATCCCTCCATGTGTAGCATTTCTCTAGTCTCATTTCACCGTTTCTCCCTTCTTCAGAAAACCTACTTCTTACTTGGAGCATCTCCAGGGTCAGCTACATCAGTTTTTTTTCTGACATAGCAGGTGAGCCACTGTTTTTCTCTGGGCCAACATTCCAATGCTAACAAATACTTTTCAGAGTTATTAAGTAGATAGTCATAGCTAGTCCATGGCTGGAGCAGAGTTCTATGTTCTATGGAAGGGAGATCATGCATGCTCAGGTGGTATTTAAAGAAGAGAACTACAAACATTAGGAGTTCTTAAATGTTTTGTAAACATGAAAGTTTTTTGTGAAAAAATTTTATAGGTTAAGAACTTCAGACTGATCACAAAGCTAAGCAATAGTGTCGAGGCTAAATTTGTAGATGTAGAATTAGATAAAAGAGCTTGAAAAAGGAAAATATCTTTTGTTTTAAGAATTGGGATAAAGGACCAGTCATGTGGTCAGGATAGAAAGAATGGGCCACTGGAACAAAATTATCTGAGGAGTGGATGAGGAATGTGGAAAAGGGGGAATATTTGAAGAAACACTATTGTTATACAGTTAAAGAATGACAGTCTTACATTATAACTCCATCTCTGGAACTAGTAGCTTGTGTGAATTTAGTCACATTAGCTGCTTCATTACCTATAATGGGGGACCAATAATAGCTACTTTATTATGGTGTGGTGAGAATTAAGTGATATGATGTCTAGAAAAGAATTGGTATATATTTTGCCATGTGATAGGCACAGTAAATTATCATTATTGCTATTATTACTATAGATTATATTATCTTGGAGTGACCAAAAGATGTCATGAAGAATGAAGATCATAAAAGCAAGGTAGAAAAGCTTGGTGAATGTTCAACAAGGTAAAGATGTAGTGGAGTAACATCATGTGGTCCTTGGTCATATAACCAGAGGAATGGACTGTGGACACAGATCTAGGTGATGCTTGAAGTTATACAGTTCTACAATGGTTTTAAGATAAACATATAACTCAACAATAATGGAAGCACAGGTCAATATTAGAAATTATGTGACTGGGACTCAGTCTTTTTTCCTACATGTGGTCAGTGTGACAACAGGTATCCACTAATCTGTTGTTATAAGTGAGGAAATAAATAGGTTTCATAAGAAAGTGTACAGAGAGCTAATTCAATGTAAGCTCACATTCCATCTTGTTCATTTCCCTCCTCTCTGCTCCAATTATTGCCAATCAAAATCCAACTCTAACATTCACTTACACTTCTTCAATCTATACATTGACAGTTTTGGTTTCCTTTCTCAGTAGTTATCTACCTTCCAAAACTCTGCAATGCTTCATGCAGTCCAAACTGTGTCTTCCAAGTGAAGGCTTTCTGAGCTCCCCAGACAAGAACAATCAACCATTGCCTTGGACTCTCACTTTATTTGGTATTCTGATATAATCTATTCTTATTACAGATGACTCTTTCTTCCTCTAGGTCCTTTGCTAAGTCACTGCAATGGGTGGCTATCAACTGCTTTCAATTACAGAGCTAAATACAAAGCAGGATAAAATAAAGATGGGTTCAACAATGGAAATTATCTTGTTTCATTTATTTCCATGCTGGCATTAGATTCATGATGTCTCTGCCTTATTTGCTGGGTGCTATGGTTACAGGTACGAATAGTTATACTTGTTACAAATTGACAACTTAAGATAGAAAACACTTGTATGTTTCTGGTAAGATAGTAGTCATAGAAGGGAAGCAGTAAAAGAAAAGGAAACCAAGTGGTGTTAGTTGATATTCTATGCCCTAAAACAGACACAGAAATGTGGTCAGTAAAGAACAAGAAGATTACTTTTAGGAAGGCATAATTGATCAACTTTCAAGTGTGCAGGAAAAGAATTTTTTAAAGTCTTACACATGCTAGGCAAATGCCCAGTGAGCCATGTACCTAAGTCCATGAATTAGCTATCTCAACTACTCAAAACATCCCTAAAGTAGTTCAGTAAGTAGCAAATGTGTACCATCCATTAGAAGGAACACAGTCATCTGTTCATGGCCAGGTCTCTCACATTTTTATGCTATGACTTCACTTTCTCCTCTATTCACTCTGCTCCTTCCCACCATACTAGATTCCTTGGCATCCTTCATTTTCTCTGAGGACTTTAAAATGACATTTTCTGTCTACAAACCTCTTCCATCAGGATGTCAGATACCTAATACTTTCCTGTTCTTCATGAGTGTTTAATGAGATTTGTCTTTACCATTATCTTTAAAACATCTACTTATTGCCACTGGCTGCACTCCTGCTTTGCTAAATTTATCCTTAGAATATTTCCATTTCTACATTTTTGTACTTGGTGTATTCACTGTTTATTGCCTGTTTTCTTCCTTATGATGTAATTACTGAAGGGTACTTAACCCGATTTTTCTACCTTGCTAACTGAGCCACTTAAATGTCCAAGATAGTGCTTGCACCATAGTAGGTTCTCACTAAGCATTTGTAAAACGAATGTATTTAATATACAAAAGAGATGGGGCACCTGATTAGTTTCCTGAAATATACTGTAATTTAGTTATAAAGCTGCATGATTTTTTTTTCTTTGTTTGCCTGTTTTCCTTCGAGAAGGGTCTTATTGTACAGCCCTGGCTACTTATTAGAAATGTTGGATCCCTCCTACAGTGAGCTACCTGGTTATAATATTTTGTTGTTTATATCCTTTCAAGTTCTCAAACAGAATAATCTGACCCTCTTTCCATCTTTATATTTTATTTTATTTCCTTTCTATGAGACTGGGTCATACTATTTAGCACCAGCATGCTTGGAACTCACTATGTAGACTGCTGACTTTAAATTCAAAGAGATCTGTCTTCTTCTGTCTCCTGAGAAATGATATTAAAGGTGTGCACCACCCACATCCAATGACTGCTTAGGAAAGGGCTTTAAACAAGGAGTTGATAGTTTCTCCTTACCCCTAATTATGCTATCTAGCCCCTTTCACTAGTGAGTGAATCAGCTTAGACAGTTGAGTTATATAAAGTCATAAAGCAATAAGTCACTTTTCACCTATATGCTCCACTGGTGAATGCTTTACTCATTGCTTTGATGGACTCTAGCCTTTGAGTCTGCTTTCCCTGTAGACTTCTGTCATGTATATAATGTTTTTCAAGTACATTAAAATCAGACATGTTTCCTGGTTCCCCCTTCCCTGAAAGTCCCTTGGGAATATAAATAAAGAATATAGAAAAAAATCAGACATGGTAAGGGCACCTAGCTGCAAACATTCCATTACTACCTTACTTGGTAATGGCTCAGAGCTAAGCTATGTGCTTCTTCCTCTTATACATTTTGGGTAAAAAAAAATCTTCTGAGAGATGCCATTAAAATTAATTAAAGAATAATTCTTTTGGTAGAGAAAGAAGTTAAATTTGAGTTCTACTTCAGTATAGCCATAATCCCAATATGTAATAACCAACTAATTTATGGTCATTTAAAACATGATGAAAATGAGAAATAATCAATGGACATTTAGAACATTTTACATGTTATTTCCCACTTCCTGAGTCCTGAGTTTTCTTTTGAGTAAATTTCTGCTTCCTGAAAATATTTTTATCTTTAGTTTATTTACTTATAACTTGATGTCAACTTCTATCTCTTTTCAAACCATATTGTCCCCTGAAGAGCTAGGGCCTTTCTGAATTCACCTCTTGAATCTTCTCTTCTCAGATAAGCTCCTCAAATGCAACCTGTATTCAACTTGTATCTAAAGTAGCGATATTTACAGTTAAGATTCAGAATTAATCAAGTGATACTTGTTTCAATATTGATATTTAACCTTACATTTTCAGAAAGCATAATTATGTTGGTAAATTAATTTGAAATTGAATAATGTGTGGTAAGGTATAAGTGCACATCTGTTTATTAATATATTCGTTTTATATTCCTCCTTTATTGACAGTTTTAATCTTCATGGTTATAGTTATTGATGGTCAACTTTAATCTAAAGCATTAAATGGAAAGTTACAGCAGTGGATGATTTTAAATTCTATGTTTTTCCAAGCAGCACAGCGAAGTCTCATATCATCCTCCTCTCACAAGAAGCATTCTTGTGCTCAACATAAGCACCTATTCTGCATCACCCCTCCTAGTCTATTCATTGTCCCTTCTGTGGCAGTGCTTATATTCAAGTGACCATTGTTTTATGTCACAGTGTCTCAAAGGTGTAAAACTAATGATGCTGGCAAGTGAAAAGATAAATTTTTCTAACACAAGAAGGAAAAATATTGTATGCCAAGACCTATGATATAGTAAGAAATTTTGGGAAAGAAACTAAAAGATAAAGATAACAGCTGCATATATCTTTTAAAACTATACATTTCTTATTGTTCTAGTTTATTATAAACCATGATTATTGATATTTTACTGTCTCTAAAGTATAAATTTGAATATATATATATATATATATATATATATATTTATATATATATTATAAATTGTAAAATGTGTGGTGTACGTGTGTGTGTGTGTGTGTGTGTGTGTGTACATGTGTATAGGAACAGAGTATATAGAGGGCTTCTAGAGAAAGTTCTGGGCACCTACTTCATATCATACTCACATTCATGTACTACTCTCTATATAAGTATACATAATGATTATTATTTGCATTAATATAAGCTATCCAAAATGTGTGATGTTTTCTTTTCATTTATTTTTTTAAATTTATTCTTCTCTCATGCATTACATTCCCACAAGAGTTTCCCCTCCCTCCATTTCCCCAAATCCATTTCCCCAAACACACACACACACACACACACACACACACTCCTCTCCCCCAGATTCACTTTCTCCATTTGTCTTTAGAAAGAAGCAGGCCTCCCAGAGATATCAACCAATATGGCCTAACAAGATACAATAAGACTAGGTTAAACCCTTATATCAAAGCAAGACAAGGCAACCCAGTAGGAAGTAAAGGGTTCCAAGAGCAAGCAAATTAAAGGCACTGCTCTAAACATAGGAAAGAAGCATTAATATAATCTTCAAAGTATGTACAGCAATCTAGAATCAGCAGTTGTCCTCACCAGGGGGATTTTAATCTAGTCGTTGTACTTTTATTTTATCCAGATTTTGAACTTGACTCATTTCTGACACTGCCTGATGGACCATCCTAGGAACTTTTTCCAGTCATAATTTCCTGTCTCGTAGTTTCTTCTGAAACAGGAGAATGTACTGACATGAAAGTGCTCACCCTCACTACCATCTGTAGGTCCTCTCCTGAGTCAGATCCAAAGACCTAAACCTTAAATATTGTGTCATAATGCTGTTTCAATGGTCTTGGCTGTGTTCTTTGTTTTAGGTCTCTATTTTTCTGGACTTATCTTGTGGCCTCTCTTGTTTCTCACATCATACTCATGGTAGATGAGCAATCAAGAGTAAGATTTTTGTAATAATAAAAAACAATCTTCAACCTAATGGCCCCCTGATACTCTTATGGATCTTACTCTGGAATTTTCTGATATTCGCATTTAATCTTTTGTCATTTGGTGATTCAACTTTGTGGATGGAAAACATCACCAGCATCAGTGAGTTCATCCTCATGGGCTTCCCTTCTGCTCCCTGGCTGCAACTTCTGCTTTTTTTCATCTTCTTCATAACTTATGTGTTTGTGCTTTTGGAAAATCTGGTCATCATTCTTACTGTATGGGTCACTGGGTCACTGCACAAGCCTATGTACTATTTTCTGAGTACTATGTCTTTTCTGGAGGCTTGGTACATATCTGTCACTGTTCCTAAGATGCTGGCTGGATTCCTATTTCGCCCCAATACCATTTCTTTTTTGGGATGTATGACTCAGCTCTACTTCTTCATGTCCCTTGCCTGTACTGAATGTGTACTTTTAGCTGCCATGGCCTATGATCGTTATGTAGCCATATGTTGGCCTCTTCGCTATCCAGTCATGATGACCACAGGATTTTGTGTTCAACTGACCATCAGTTCCTGGGTGAGTGGCTTCACCATCTCCATGGCAAAGGTATACTTTATCTCACGAGTTGCCTTCTGTGGCAATAATGTCTTGAACCATTTTTTCTGTGATGTGTCACCCATTCTTAAGTTGGCCTGTATGAACTTATCTATGGCTGAGACAGTAGATTTTGCCCTTGCCATCATCATCCTTGTATTCCCACTCACAGCCACTGTTCTTTCCTATGGCTTCATTGTCTCTACTGTCCTGCACATACCATCAGCCACTGGGCAGCGGAAGGCCTTTTCCACCTGTGCTTCTCATCTTACAGTGGTGGTCATCTTCTACACAGCTGTGATCTTCATGTATGTCCGACCTCGGGCCATTGCTTCATTTAATTCTAACAAGCTGATCTCAGCCATCTATGCAGTCTTCACTCCCATGCTCAACCCAATCATCTACTGCTTGAGGAACAAGGAAGTCAAAGATGCCATCAGAAAAACCATAGCAGGTGGTAGAGCACTGTCCTTGGGAGAGTCTATTTCCTAAAGTGACTTAGACAGTCATCATTTGACTTAGCATCAAAAAACTTTCACTGGAAATTCTGTGATTTTAAACATACTGATTTAGTAGAACAAATTTAGAGACATAGAATTGGAGATTATAGAGAATCCTTTTTTTTTCTGTCAGGCCTTAATGAAATACTTTTAGTAAAACAAATTTAGGTGAAATATACATTAGCAAAATAGCTATAAAGCAATTTTTAATATCTATGAAATACTCTGAATAAGTAATCAGTTATCACTGAACTGTTTCTAGATTTCTCTTGGTAAGGTTATTGAATTTTGAATGACTCTGTTTTAGAAGTCTTTGATTCACCAGGGGGTATACAAGAGAGGTTTCTGTGAAAATTTTAATAGGTATGAATTATTATTCATTAATCTGAGTTGAAGACTGGCTTTTATAATCAAACATAGCTAATTTTAATTAGTTTTAAAATTTAGCTAAATGAGAGAATTTCTTTCTAACTGTAATAGGAATATTATGAAGCAATGCATGTATTACCTTCTGATGACAGAGAAATCACACACATACACACACACACACAAAATGCAAATATACACATGCACACACACACACACACACACACACACACACACACACCCTGTTTCTGCTTTAATTTCCTCCTTTTGTTGGAGCTTCTAGACACAAAATTTGGGTGAAATAGTGGAAGGTCAGACTGTAGAAAATTGGAAATTGCTTTGCTACTCATTATAGTAATTCATTCTAGATAAAAACAACAAACAAACATTGGCATTGACAAAAGAGTAAGCAATTTTGCTCAGGCACAACTTGTCCTGAATATGAGGAATTTTCCAAGTTTTTCCAGAGCATTCTACTTTAATTTGTTTCATTTTTCTTTTTTCTTATTTTTTATTATTTTCTATATTTTTTATTTACATTCCAAATGATTTCCCCTTTCCCGTTTCCTCCCTCCCCGAACGTACCATAAGCCCCCTTCCCCCCCCTTCACCATTCAACCCCCTCTCGCTTCTCTGTCCTGGTATTCCCCTACATCCAGTCTTTCCAGGACCAGGGGTCTCTCCATCCATCTTCTTGGAAATCTATTGATATGTGAATTGTGTCTTGGGTAATCTGAGATTCTGGGTTAATATCCCCTTATCAGTGACTGCATACCATGTGTGTTCTTTTGTGATTGGGTTACCTCTCTAAAGATGATATTTTCCAGTTCTGACTATTTGCCTAAGAATTTCATGAATTCATTGTTTTTAATTGCAGAGTAGTATTCCATTGTGTAAATATACCAAATCTTCTGAATCCATTCCTCCGTTGAGGGACATCTGGGTCCTTTCCAGATTTCCTGGCTATTATAAATAAGACTGCTATGAACATAGTGGAGCATGTGTCCTTATTGCATGCAGGGGAAGCCTCTGGGTATATGCTCAGGAGTGGTATAGCAGAATCCTCCAGGAGTGTCATGCCCAGTTTTCTGAGGAATCTCCAGACTGCTTTCCAGAGTGGTTGTACCAGCTTGCAATTCCACCAGCAGTGGAGGAGTGTTCCTCTTTCTCCACATCCTCGCCAACAACTGCTGTCTCCTGTGTTTTTGGTTTAACCATTCTGACTGGTGTGAAGTGGAATCTCAGGGATGTTTTGATTTGCATTTCCCTAATGACTAAGGATGTTGAACATTTCTTTAGGTGCTTCTCAGCTGTTAGATATTCTTCAGGTGAGAACTCTTTGTTTAGCGCTATACCCCGTTTTTTAATGGGGTTATTTGGTTCTCTGGAGTCTAACTTCTTGAGTTCTTTGTATATATTGAATATTAGCCCTCTGTCAGATGTAGGATTGGTAAAGATCTTTTCCCAGTTAGTTGGTTGCCTCTTTGTCCTTTTGACAGTGTCTGTTGCCTTACAGAAACTTTGTAATTTTATGAGGTCTCATTTGTCAATTCTTGATCTTAGAGCATAAGCTACTGGTGTTCTGTTCAGGAAATTTTCCCCTGTGCCCATATGTTCAAGGTTCTTCCTTAGTTTCCTTTCTATTAGTTTCAGTGTGTCTGGTTTTATGTGGAGGCCTCTTAAATCAGAGCTCCATTCACCACTGGAGTACTAGGATTAAAGGTGTATGCCATCACACTCAGCCCAAGTCTTGTTATCAAATCACTTTCTTTAATTCCATTATCTGAAGGAAGATTTGGTATGGACAACATTCTGTAAATAAACTGTAAATGATAATATATCAATTTTGATGTGGTTGTTTTTAAAGTGTCCAATAAATTACAGAATCTGCTTAGTTTGAAAGGTTCTGCTTTCAGGAAAATGTTCACAATGAGGGGATCTTATCAACTTGTGTTTTCATCTTCAGTTCTTTTGAGTATTAAAAATAAGATAAAACAAACAAGTTATGTATTTTATGCATACACTACATACAAACAAATAAAACTCTGAAGGGTCCTTCTGTGTCCCCATTAAAAATAAGTCCTGAGTAATAACTGTAAAATCTCCCCAGTATTTAAGAAATGCTATTCATCAAAGCTGAGGAAATACAACATGGTATCAAATATTCTATTATTAAAGGAAGAAACTACAGAAAACTCTTACTTCTCGTAGGAATCAGTTCCTTTTGATGTAAAACAAAATCCAAAAATATCCCAATTGCTGTCAATGCTTTTAAAACTAAGCATATTAAACTCTATTTTCTTTAGAATGCTATTTTTTTACACTAATAATTCAACACCGAAGATGATTCAGGATGCATTTTCTCATAGAAGCTGATGACAATCTGAGGACACTTCATATTCACCTCCTTTGCTAGCACCAAGTCAGCCTCATCTGAGTTCTTCAATTTCATGAGACACATTAATTCTCCCCTGCTGCTTGTGGTACCAAATATTTGTTCATGATCAAGACCTCTGGCAAAGCCCCTTGGTTTGTCAGCAGCATCTCTCTTCTTCTTTGATTTGCTATGATCTGATTCACTATCAGATAAGACTTCCATTTTATACCATCTTTTTCTTTACCAGCTTTTTGAGAATTAAGAAATGCTTCACTTAATTCTGGACAATCTAAATTTTCTTCTGGTTCCCAAGTATTATTAGCATCTGTGAACTCCTTCCACTTCAGGTGATATGCCACCTTCCAAGAATTCACTGCACGACAGTCCAGTAAATTAAAAAAAGAACAAATCTATTTTGTGTTGTCCATACACTCACTGGAACATATCAAATTCCCAGTAACTAGTCCCCTAAGGAAAGCTAAATTCTTTTCCACCTACACCCCTGCCAGAAGCTATCAGTTGTGGAGAACTACACTTCAGCATCTTTATCACAATTTTTAAGAGTTATCTTTGATGGCTTCCTTTTTAAGGCTGTTACTTTTTGAGGGAGTGGGGTGTGGTACAGGTACAGGTTGTCACAGAAGATTTTATGTTCCTCTTTCTTAACTGTTGTGTTTGTAGTCATGGATATCACTGCAAGAGGAGCTTCCTTATCCTTTGCAGTCTGTGATAGGGTTGATCCTGGGCTTCTATATGGTTTCTGGCAATAGCTTGGACCTCAAACATTTACATGGTCTCTAGCATCAGCATGTGTCAAGAACCTTCACTTGGTCTCCAGTGGCAATATGCCCCACATTATCAACAATATCAACATGTTCCTCTGTGGAAGCATGGGTCTTGGACTTACATGGTCTACAGGAGAAGTATAGATTATGGAGGCCTTTCAATGATGAGGTCCAGCTCAGCATATAATTCTCCAAGGAAGGAAGGAGTGTTGCATCAGTGATTGCAGGGGCAAAAGCTGTTTACATTTGCCAATTTTATACCTTTCCTTAAATCTTTGTATTTCTGTGCCCAAAAACCATTGGATTTGGGCAATTTAACTCCTGCTGATGGCAGCAGGGGATTAAGAAAAGAGCTTAGTTACCTGGGCTCCTTTCTAGCTCAAGGACCCCTCACTGGCCAGGCAAGAGGCCCAGAGTTCGTTAACTCTTTATGAGCCAGTGAGAAAAGAAAAGGAAGAAAAGATAAAACTCAGGCATACACACACACACACACACACACACACACACACACACACACACACGTCAGGCCCGACCAACTGTTTCCTCAATTTCATAAATGCATATGCATACTTGTATTCATACACATATATCTACAAATGTATGTGTGCATATACATATAGACAGACAGATATGTATACATATATACATTTGGTAGATGGAGCAAAGCCTCCAAAGCCACACTTTATTTCTATTCTCTGGAAATTTATACCTTCTTAGAAAAAAGTTCTTTATAAAAATTACCTCATAGATAAAATATTACACAAAAGAGAAGTTACAGAAGGATGTTGATAGTAAGTTCACAGCAGTGTTTCATTCTATAAGCTCATTGTAAGTTCAAAGTAAGAGTTTCACATGGCCTTGCTTTATCATAGTATACCCATGTGGCTTCATCCTTGGATTTGACCTAGAATTAATGGTTTTCCTTGATCTCAAATCTGTATCAAGCCTAGTTCTTTTCTTAGTGTAATTTATGAAAGTCCATTGTATTCCTTATACAACCTTGATTTACTATTCTATGATGAGGGAGTACATTTTATTCTTGATTATAACTTTGTTATATCTTTCTGAAAAGACAACTAAAACCATCTTCTTAAACTTTCTTCCTAAAATTATTTGAATTCTATAAAATCATTAATTCATCTAAACAGAATTAATTCATGAAAATTTATCTTCCTGTTGATCTGTAGGAAATTTGCCCAATATTGTGGGATGATGCCCAGGAATCATTAGGCTATATAATAATAGCAGGGGAGGTATATCAGCAGTGAGAAGCAATCTTGGGATGAAGTTTCTGGGGCTGTGCCTCTCTCACAACCATGCAAAAGGATGGGCCATCTCCAGGAAAATCACTTGCTTGCTGTAGCCTTTCCTAGATGGCTTCGGACATTTCAAGAAGGTCCAATTCAGTAAATAAACCACTTGTTTTTTGCTTTTTTTTTTTTTTTTGGTTTTGTGAGACAGGGTTTCTCTCTAGCCCTGGCTGTCCTGGAACTCACTCTGTAGACCAGGCTGGCCTCGAACTCAGAAATCCGCCTGCCTCTGCCTCCCAAGTGCTGGGATTAAAGGCGTGCGCCACCACTGCCCAGCTAATAAACCACTTGTTATCTCAAACATTCTGTTGCTGTTCAGAGCCAGGGTAATCATCTGGCTGGGAAGTTTGTTTGGAGCTGAGTACACAGAAGCTCTGGACTGCCGCACACCATCCCGCCGACTGTACTGGTGGACCACCTGCTCCTCCATCACACAGCCTTCTCTCACAGGGTCACAGCTACTGTATCATTAGTTCTGGACATACCACTCTTCTTCTTCATCTTTCCTGCTTCTCCATCATATGTTAACTGGTTGTAGAGACATTAAAAGCTGTAGTGTGTCATACAGTCTACCTTTTTGCCTAATCGAATTTACATGCAAATGTTCATTGCAATGAGTTGTTGGTCTGGTTCAAGGTCTCTGGCTTCTGCCACACCATCATTACTGGAACCTCTCTGAGATGACTTTTCTTTTTTCCCGGAATCAACTACTCAGCTTAGTGTTTAATCAAGTTTTCTTTGGCTTCATGGCAACATGAAATTTACAGAAAAGCAGAGTAAACTGAAAGGAGCAGGCAGAACTCCCAGATTATCCCCCCTTGCAGAGACTGGTCAGCCATTCCAGCTCTTTGCAGTTGTCCATGCTCGGGGTATCTGTCTTCCTCTACAGACGTCCATCACTGTACACCCTTGCTGCATACTGCATATCTGTTTTTATTTTGAATATTAGTCACATAATCCTCTTCCACGCTCTTTTCTACTTTTTGTAATAGCGTTCCTTTTTATTCGCTTTTAAAGAACTTACTGACATAATAAACAACACCTAAGTTTGCTGTCTGCATTTTAATAGTTTGTCCTGTTCCAGATCTGGGGTATAAGGAATACGGAGGATTCGAGACCATCAGCTGGCTTAACAAGGACACAAGGATCAACATGATGGGCATGAACTGGATGAACACAGAAATGGCTCCATCTCCTCTTTCTTCTTCTCTTTCATGCCCACTGTGTCGGTGCTGATTGTGCTGATGTTGATGGCTGTAAGCAGCCTGGCCATTTGAAAATGAATGTAGAGTCACACCAAGATACTTCATATTAATTGTGGCTATCGTGAAAGGTATCATTTCTCTTACTTCTTTCTCAGCCTGATTATCCTTTGAGTATAGGAAGGCTACTGACTTGCTTGAGTTGATTTTATATCCGGCCACTTTGCTGAAGTCGTTTATCAGCTGTAGGAGTTCTCTGGTGGAGTTCTTTGGGTCACTTAAGTATACTATCATATCGTCTGCAAATAGTGATAGTTTGACTTCTCCCTTTACAATTTGTATCCCTTTGACCTCCTTTTGTTGTCTAATTGCTCTAGCTAGAACTTCAGGTACTATATTGAAAAGATATGGAGAGAGAGGGCAGCCTTGTCTAGTCCCTGATTTTAGTGGGATTGCTTCAAGTTTCTCTCCATTTAGATTGATGTTGGCTACCGGTTTGCTGTAAATTGCTTTTACTATGTTTAGATATGGACCTCGCTGAGAAGCACCTAAAGAAGTGTTCAGCATCCTTAGTCATTAGAGAAATGCAAATCAAAACAACCCTGAGATTCCACCTCACATCAGTCAGAATGGCTAAGATCAAAAACACAGGAGACAGCAGATGTTAGCGAGGATGTGGAGAAAGAGGAACACTTCTCCACTGCTGGTAGGATTGCAAGCTGGTACAACCACTCTGGAAAGCAGTCTGGCAGTTCCTCAGAAAACTGGGCATGACACTCCCAGAGGATCCTGTTATACCACTCCTGGGCATATACCCAGAGGCTTCCCCTGCATGCAATAAGGACACATGCTCCACTATGTTCATAGCAGCCTTATTTATAATAGCCAGAAGCTGGAAAGAACCCAGATGTCCCTCAACAGAGGAATGGATTCAGAAGATGTGGTATATTTACACAATGGAATATTACTCTGCAATTAAAAACAATGAATTCACGAAATTCTTAGGCAAATGGTCAGAACTGGAAAATATCATCCTTAGTGAGGTAACCCAATCACAAAAGAACACATATGGTATGCAGTCACTGATAAAGGGATATTAACCCAGAAACTCGGAATACCCAAGACACAATTCACATATCAATTGATTTCTAAGAAGGTGGAAGGAGAGACCCCTGGTCCTGGAAAGACTGGATGTAGGGGAATACCAGGACAGAGAAAGGAGAGAGGGTTGAATGGGGAACTGGGGGTGGGGAAGAGGGCTTAAGGGGCTTTCGGGGAGGGAGGAACCGGGAAAGGGGAAATCATTGGGGATGTAAATTAAAAATATAGAAAATAATTATAAAAAAAAAAGAAAAGAAAATGAATGTACACTATCTGAAGGAAATCCACCACCAAAGAAGATATTGAACAGATCTTCTGGAGTTATGTCGGCTTTACAGCCTCGGTGGAAATTGAACCTGCAGCTGTTCTGGCTATTACAAACTTGCTCTTTGCTGCCTGTAAGGTCATACTATTTTCATTTCTCTGGATTGCTTAAAATGGGTGTAAGCATTTACAATCTTTTAGAAAGCATCTTTGGCTCCCATGAGCATGGTTTTTGTCTGGATGAAACTTCAAAGCAAGCTTCCTATAAGCCTTTTTCAAATATTCATAGCCAGCATCTTTTGTAACTCCGAGGACTTTGTAGTAATTTTTACATTTGTTTATGCTGAGCACAGGCTCTACTTGTTCTTTGCACTTTCCCTGCCTTCACCAGCAGGGGAAGTGGGAAGTGCAGTCCTCCCGGAGGAAGCTGGGCTTGCTCTGGTGGCTGCTCCCTGGAGGTTTTCAGCAATGTGTGCTATTTCCAGCCATGTTTCCATTTTTTCCTAATTATTTCCAATAACGCGCGCAACCATCAGAGGATACAGCTTCTTCACCTTCTGCAGGAAGCACTGGGTCTTGTCCCAGGTGCTGGCACTCAGGGCCTCATGAGTGATCTGCATGTATTTCTCAGCCTCCTTGTTGCCCCTGTGTCTGCAGTCATACATGAGGGGGACCCCCCCCCAGCAGAGGATGCAAGGTGGCCAGGTGAGGCTCAGCTAGGCAGGGGGAAGGGAAGCCCAGACTGACAGCGTTTGAGATGACTTTTGATAGTTTGCTGTTATTCATGTTCATGGAAAACCTGAAGCTCTGATTTTTCAGAACTGGCCCCTTCACCTACTCCAGCAGTTCACAGATGGAGTAGATGCTGGAGTGGAATAACTCAAAGCTATGGATTTCGACCTGGGTGGTAGCTGAGTTGGTCAACCCAGGTCACACTGCAAAAGCAAAGGGTAGTAGGGCCAGCCCTTGGTGTATGTTTTTATGGGGTATGTTAGGTTTTCACTTTTGTGAATTGTGTCCTTAAAGTTGAAGTGACTTGTGTAGGCAGCATACAAGGAGATTATTTTTAACCTTTAAATTTCTATCCCTTAAAAATTTTTATAGTCCACCTCTAGTAGAAAGGCAGAGCATCAAGTGGAGGGATTGATTGCCATTAAACAGACAAAAATTCTGACCCAGAATTGTTTCTGTCTAAAAGAACTGCAAGGACAAATATGGAGAATATACTGAGGGAAAGGAGATCCAGTGACAGGCCCAAATTGGGACCCAACTCAAGGGGGGGCCTCCAGGCCTGACACTGTTACTGATGCTGTGGTGTGCTTGCGGACAGGAGCCTAGCGTGACTGTCCTCTGAGAGGCACAACAAACAGCTGACTGAGACAGAAGAAATACTTACACCCAACCAGTGGACTGAAGTTGGGGACCCCTGAGGTTGAATTAGGGAAAGGCTGGAAGAAGCTGAGGAGGAGGGTGACCCCATAGGAAGACCAGCAGTTTCAACTAACCTGGATCCCTAAGACCTCTCAGACACTGAGTCACCAACCAGGCAGCACACACTAGCTGGTATGAGCCTCCTTCCCCCACACACATATACAGCAGAGGACTGCCTACTCTGGCCTCAGTGAGAGGAGATGCATCTAATCCTTGATGGACTTGACACCACAGGGAGTAGGGAAGCCTGGTTGGGGAGGTGGGGGTGAGGATATCCTCTTGGAGACAGGGGGGAGGAAGAATGGGATGAGGAACTGTGGGAGAGCAGACTGGGAGTGGGTTATAACTGGACTGTAAAAAAATAAAAGTAATAAAAAAAAGAGGTAGATGTAAGAAATTTAGTAATAAATATGAGAAAGAAATATATATTTTTCATATAAAAGAAATAAGACTGATACAAAGAACACATAGTTAGACAATTTCAGCAAATTATACTAGAAAAAAACAGATTTTCTTTGTCATATTTTCATATACTCACTAAAAGAATATAACAGTATCTATGACATTTGCAGATTTTAAACAATAGTTTTGAACATTTTACTAGCAAACCATTAAAACGAAAGCAAATTTATGTTTTTCTATCAATATTTAAATGTAGACACGTTGAGACCCTCCTTGTATGTACTTCACAATTCATTTTTCTGCCATACATAGAGGAGGGACTATTGGGTCATCCTGAGATGCAGAGCATATAAAACTCTATATTTATAGAAAAATAATAGATATTTATAGAAAAAAATTTTTAAAAAGGCATGTAGAATTCAATCTGTGGCTACAAATCAAGAAAACAAAATGTCCCAAGGCATTTCATTGTGTGTAAGGTTAATAAAGTGAGCTATCGTTACTGCCAAGAGTTGCCCCAGGGAATATTGTGTTTGTATCCTTTCTCAAGACCTCAATCTTAAAAGAACTCTTCTCAGAAAAAAACGTTTGACATAGTGCTGGTGCTTGAAAACTGTGTATCTACACTAGCCAGCAGCAGCTGGTAATGGAGTCTACTGCTGTGTCTGCTTCCAGTCCAGCTGCCTGAAGAGAAGCTTGACAACTACTGGGTCCTAGCTCCAGACCTACAGCTAAGAAAGAGTTATAGACATCTGATTTCCTCAGTGTGAGGTCCCCACATCTGTGCTTCCTCTTCTCCAGGCCTCTGGGTAAGGAGAAAGAAGTTGCAGTGACCAAGGAGGAAGATCCTGAAGGAAATGAGACACCCCTCAACTCCAGAAACCTCAAGTCTGTCCCATGAGAAGGCCTGAAAACTCATTTTAACCCACAGTTTATTTGGGAGAGAATGTTTTTCATTTCTCTCATCTTTAGAATCCTTGACCTTAGAAATCTTAGCTTTTTTATAAATAAACCCATTCTGGTTCTACAAGAGCCCCAAGAAAACAAATGAGTATTTTTTTTTTAAAAAATAAACTTGTCATCACTTTCCTCCCACCAGTATCTCCCTGCTCATTGAGTGTCCAGTCTTATCCACAGTGGCATTTTCTTCCTCTTTTGCTGTTCTCATGATCTGTTTGCAGTGAAGCCCTCTGTAATTATGGGGGTATTGCTTACAACATATAGTAGAACTTTAGCTGTATATAGTTGATTACTCTGGAGGAGGCTAGGGCTGAAGAGTACTAACATTGATTTATTTGGGTTCTGTAGGCATGAGTAGAACAGTGTGCAGAGAATGATACACTTTACCTGGGGCTAGAACAAGAAAGAGACACAGCATTTTCTCCTTACCCAAATAAGTGCCAGTGAATCTTTCTATATAAACAAAGGTATGGGATATTATTAACTTGTGTTTCTTCTTGTCAAAGTATTTCTCAATTCTAAAGAAACAGCTTATTTCTTAGAAACATAAGCTATGCTTTCAAAATTGTATATTATGCTTTAAATAGAAGTGCTTGGAATATTTGAATGCACATGTATATAAATGACAGTATTAAGGAGGATCCTATTAATTCCTATACTTGTTCATTGATTCATTCAGCTAGTCAAAATCTTTGAAAATTTATTTCATACCAATAAATGCAGATATATGAAAAGTTAAGATTAAGATAGACTTATTAACTTGATAAACCTTAGAGTCAGATATTTATGAACATATAATTACAAATATTTAATGAATGTACATGTTAACTTTTGCCAAATTATACAGGGAATAAACACAGCTTGTTGCCTAAAAATTCACCATACTAAACATGGCAAATTCGCTTATTAAAACTATTGGAAACTGAGATCAGCAACGAAGCTTTTATTGACATTCTTAATCATTTTGGACTTATAGCAATATTCTTCTTAAAGCTTCCTTAATTTTTATTATTACATTATTTTATTATTATGTTGTTAATTTGTTGTTAAATTAAACTATTATTAACCTAATGAAAGAAATATATTTTACAGTACAGCCAAATGTATACTCAAAAATGCACACACATACTGAAGGAAATATTTCTGTGAAACCATGGTTACGTTATTGCAAGAGACAGCATTTTCTTTTCTATTTTAATTAAGAAATACTAACCCACTAACTATATTCAATTATCAATGAATATATTGTCAACAACAGTTTCTTAAGCATGTAACAGAAGATGATTTTGATTATTGATGACAGCAACTTTCATCCTCACGTCATCTCAAACCAAAGTGAGAGGGAAGATATTTTTTATTTGCATTGCTTTTTGTAACATGCTTTCAAACATGATCTTGCTGGTCCCTAATCCAGTGTATCCTTCCATACATTACACTAGACCCAGTTCAGAGCCAGTCTTGATAGCACTTCTTTACTTGAAGCTTGCTTTTGTTGTCTTGACTCAATATACACTTAGAAATCATAAGTCACTGATTTAGATCAATGACTCCAATAACATTTTTTCTGCTGTGTACCTGAACAGAGGTTCATATGTGTAAACACAAATATGCTTGCAGTTTCTGACTCTTCTTATTTAAATATGGTACAGACAGCAGGATTGACTTTTGTTCCTGATAACACTGTTAAAGAACATTCATTTATTTTTAAAGATTTATTTATTTTATGCATGTGAGTACACTGTCACTGTCTTCAGACATACCAGAAGAGGGCATTGGATCCTATTACAGATGGTTGTGAGCTACCATGTAGTTGCTGGGAATTGAACTCAGGACCTCTGGAAGAACAATCAGTGCTTATAACCACAGATCCACCTCTCTAGCCCCTCTAAAGAGCATTCTAACATGGGTACTTCATTTTCTTTTCTGGGAACACCCACTCCAGCTTCATGTTCCACCACTTACTTTCTTTACTCCTTCCTGATCACTTATCCTTTATCTTATATCCAGTCATCACACTGATTGTGCAGGTATACACCAAGCTATAGATAGTAACTGTGTATGTTGCCTGGCTTCTGGACAATTCACCAATGCCTGGTTTCCAGCCAACACACACATCCAGTCAATTGCAGTCTGCTAAGCTGTAGCATGAATGAAGCTAAGTACTATTAGAGAACATAAAACATTATCCTTTTCAGACAGTTCTTATGACTGCCTCTGGACTTCATGAAAGAACCCTTATGTGATACTGCCCAATTCTGGTCATACGTCTTCCATTTGTTTATACACTATAACAAGGTTATAACTTTGTAATTCCTCTTTGGGGGTGGGTTTACTGGAGAAGATGTTAGAGAATTCTATTAAAAGAAAATGGAGAAGAAGATTATTAGCATCTGATATTTGATTAGGTCAAGGCTAACTTATTTTCTGTGATCAGTAAACTGGAAAGTAACACTAGAACTTTCTCACCAAAGAAAGGGTTCTTTATTGCTTTTCAAAACCATATAATATATTTGTACTTTTGATATAAGGTCTTACTATTTGTCACAGTATGTAATTTTGCATGTTAGATTAACAACATGGAATTGATCTGAAGATGTTTTCTGGAATTATCCACACAACTGTTGAACAATAGCTCCATAGATAAAAGCATTCTGTCATCAAGGATTGCTGAGAATGGTCCTGATTTCAAAGCACCTACAAATCAGCTTGCTTTAGGAACAGTAGAGCTATGCAGAAAATACAGCATCTTAAACGCTTACAATGATTTCTTAACCAATTTCTTTTCTTCCCATGGCATTTTTACTTTCTGATTTGACCATCATAGTCACATTTGATTGTTCTGCCTGTGTATGCTGATTGTAGGAGTAACATCCATGGGCAAATTAAACCACACTTATCTGACCGAGTTCATCTTGTTGGGCCTCTCTTCAGATCATCAGACTCAAATCCTCCTGTTTGTGGTATTTCTCATCATCTACCTGATCACTGTGTTTGGGAACCTGCTCATCATACTCCTCATTCATCTTGACTCCCGACTTCATACACCAATGTACTTCTTTCTAAAAATTCTGTCATTGAATGATCTCTGTTTCTCTACAACCATTGTTCCAAAGATGCTAGTCCACTTTCTAGATGTCAGAAAGACCATTTCATTTGCTGGGTGCTCAGTGCAAATGTTTTTTTTCCTCATAATGGGGTGTACAGAAAGCTCTCTTCTGGCAGTAATGTCATATGACCGCTACATAGCTGTCTGCAAGCCCCTGCACTACTCCACCATCATGACACATAAGGTTTGTGTTCTGCTAGTTGTAGGATCCTGGGCTAGTGGAATATTTGTGTCTGTAGTAGATACCTCATTTACTTTATGCTTGCCATACCAGGGACCAAACCTAATCAATCATTACTTTTGTGAGCCTCCTGCACTCTTAAAGCTGGCTTCAGAAGAAACCTACATAGCTGAAATGGTCATATTTGCAATGGGTATAATAATTCTTCTAGGTCCTGTCTCTCTTATCCTTTTCTCCTACTGCAATATTATCTCCACTGTGGTTCAATTACAATCAGGTGACGGGAGGCTCAAGGTCTTCTCTACCTGCAGTTCCCATTTTATTGTTGTTATCTTCTTCTATGGCTCAACAATATTTACCTACATGCAGCCAAACTCAAAGAAAATGAATGAAAAGGATAAGGTAATCTCGGTGTTCTACTCAGTAGTTACATCCATGATGAACCCATTCATTTATAGCCTAAGGAACAAGGATGTGAAAGAGGCATTAAAGAAAGTACTTAAAAGATAGATAAGATAGAAGAATACAGGAGATAATCAGGAGTATAGGCTATTCTGAAGTCCATCAACGTCTTGTCTAAAACACCTTTCACTGGGATATCTAATCTGAGAGTAAAGTTCATTCATGTGTACCAAAGAATGTTTCTGCAACCTTGTCCACAGTTATTATTTTTGGGTGTGACTCACATAATTTGTGACAGTTTTCCTATTAATGGTAAGTAAAATAAAGTAAAAGAAAATAAATTTAAAATAGTGAGAAAATTCTCTAAACTGCAGCTTTCATGAACCAATCTAATTCCACCATGGGACATTTCTTTTATCTTTAAACCCCACAGGTCATTGCCAAACTCATATTACCCTACCATTATTCATAGTCATATTTACTGATTATAGTTTTAATCCATAGATATCCAAACTATGTCTATAATTGGGTACAATGACATAAACCCATAATCTAAGTACTCATGAGACCAATGCAGAATGATATTCACAGTTTAGGCAAACCTGGATTATATAAAGGTTATAGGCCAGCCCAAAACAAAGTTTAATATCTTGTCTCAAAAGCAAATAGGCAAAACATTCTGATAGTCAAGTCAACTCTCAGTAGTGAATCTGTGAACATATCTTTAATATTTCCCACACACCATACACCAAGACTAGTTATTGGTTCTAGAGAACGAAGATTGAGAAGCAGCTTTCTCCATCAGAACTGTTATGAGAAACCCTTCCACTCTAAATAGCAGCCCCTCCCTAGACAAGTTCTTTCTTATGAAGGTGGATAGAAATAATTGTATTATTATTTTTATTACCTCCTCTATGGAAAGTAGAATACAATGGGTGACACATTTTTTGTGTGTGTGTGTGAGCTCAATTGACCTCTGTAGTACTATATATGATTCAAAGCAGAAACAATGTAGATGAGATAGTCTCTAGATTCTTACTAGAGTTCCCAATGTAACACTTCCTTCCCTTTGAAGAAAATACAATAATATTTAATTCACTATACTTCATTAACAGTTCAATTCTAGGCTGAAGTGAAATGAAGTCTACACTTGGGTGGTGTTCCCATCCTTGGTATCAAAGCCATGCCAATGTAAACTAGAGCCATCCTAGTACTGCCAATTTCCTTCTCTACTCTTTCATTTCTCCTGGAAGGGCCGTGGTGGCACAGACACATCCAATTTCTATACTTCTTGTCTTGGGCTTACATATATCTTCCTGTAGTGTACCACCTTTCTACCATGGAACCCTTTGTGAGGATTCTCCTCATGAAAGAACATTGCTGCTCATTTTAGGACCCTCTCCACCTTTTTCACAAAGTGGGAAGAGCTCAAAAACACTTCATTTTCCCTGAAGCTGCTTACACTGGTCTCTCAAGGTTACCCGAGCTCTGATAGATGTTTCCAAATCAAAATAGAAAAGGAAACACTAAGCAGACCCAGTACTGCTTTTTCTTTTAAATATATGTATATATATATATATATATATATATATATATATATATATATATATATATATATAGAGAGAGAGAGAGAGAGAGAGAGAGAGAGAGAGAGAGAACCACATGAAGTTGGAAGGAAATAGCAAGCATGGAAGAGAGCATGGAAGGAATGAAGGGGGACTAGTGGGTTTTACAGAATGTTTTATATGAATGAATGAAGTTCTCAAACAAACAAAAGGCCTCTTTTTCTTGTAGTTCAAGGGCACAATAAGATTTTCTGAAAACATTTGATTATTTATATAACTTCTTTCTTTTCAACATTTAATAAGCAATGATTTTATTGATGCTTTTAAATTTTGAAGCATATTTGGAGGAGGTTGGATAACTTTTGACTAAACCTCTAAATGGTTATCCTCTCTTCATTCAGAATCAAGAAGTTCAATGCAATCACTCTACAAAGCACCTTTTACCAAACACAAAAGCAGGTATTTGAAAACATTCTTATAGGTTTAATTTTTTATTAGTTCTTTCTTGATTTACAACTCTGATTCATGTCTCTGATAGCTTCGTAGTAATAGCAACGAGTAGGCACATTCAGCCCTTGGGTTTCTGCTGTCTTTTCCATCAAAGGAGACACTAGGATCATAAAAAGAAATGTTAATGGAGACTATTAGGATAGGTAAAATATCAGGCTACACATATAGTCTGGAGACACCCTGGTTCAATTCCAGATTCTGAGGTCATTGTTCTCACGTAAGGTTCTAGCATGTAGGGAGTGAGAGGGAGTGACAGTTGTTTTTTTCTTTTTTTAAAAAAAAAAAATAATGATTATCACTGCATGGAAAAGCCAAAACTATAAAACAGCTTTGAGATAAGAATGATTCTATAAAAATTCTCAGTATGGACCATGAGTAAGAGAGCTTTACAAGATGAACTTATGGATGTCCTTGCAGACAAACCTATATTGAGTTCAATGCGTAACATTGCTAACTCCAAATTCTGGCAAACAGCAGCACACCAAACCTGACCTGCCCAACCTTGAAATTTGTAACATGCTACACCTAGAAATTTAAAAACTGGTAATGATTGTCCCATAATGGTCAGATTATCTGAAACATATATTATGCAATACAGGGAGAGATGGCTTGCTTTGTAAGTTCCATTTTAGTGTAGTCACACCCAAGAACATAGAGACAAAAAAGAAAGCCACGTGCTTCACTTTCCAAAGACTGAGAATGATGTGCTGTGTATTTTCTTTTGTATAACTTAGAAGTTGGCTGGGTTTTCAACCCAACATGATACTGGAGGAGAGCCTGGGATGCTGTAACTGTGGAACAATATTTCCTCAAGTTCATCTTGCATGTCTGCTTGTGTGTTAAAAACCAAAGCTCCAACACAGTGCTAACCAATATAGCATCAGGGCTGGCACCTTTCACAATCTAATAACTACTTCTCTGTAACTAGAAGTATTTAAAAATTATTTTATAGTAATGACATCACAAAACTGGAATGAAGACATGGCTGTGAATCACACTGTTTAGAAAAAATGACCACAAATAGGAAATTAGAGCAGTCAGCTGCCTAATAAAATCAGAGACCAATGACAATATTGAATTGACATTGCCAAACTCCAGTTAGATCTTAGACTGGCAATTACTGTGTAGCAACAGTCAAGTGAACACACAGTGCATAGGAAGCCAGAATCACAGAGCTTTCCTCATGTTCTATAACTGTCTCTTTATGCTGCTGTCTTTGCATTTGTCCAGAGACCTTTTATCTTATGTCTGCTTGTCAACTCTTGCTATTATTTCCTGGAATAACAGACTTCCTTTAATGAAAACAATACAATAGAATCTGTTATATTGTTAGTCTATACATGTACAAATGGAATATACCTGTGTTTCCATTTTTTAAGATATAATTTCATTTAATTAGAAAAAATTAGAATGCTTTTCTTTTAGTTTTTTAAAAAAATAGAATTATTTTTTTAAGTTTTATGTGTATGGGTGTTTGTCTGCCTGTGTGTCTATGTGCCACGAGTGTGCCTGGTGACCTCAGAAACAAAAAAAGAGGCATCAGATCTCCTGGAACAGGAGTTACAGACAGTTGTTTTCCATAGTGTGATTTCTGGGAATCCAACCTAGATCCTCTGGAAGAGCAGCAAGTGTTCTTACCCACTGAACTATGTCTCCAAATTCCATAAGTAAAATGCTTTGCATATGAACACAGACAAGGGTTTTGAATCTTCTGGTAGTTATTAGTTTATGGAATATAATCCAGTTGATGAATAATAAGTCAGCTCTTTATATCTATAGATTCTGCATCCAAGGATGCAAGCAGTTGTGAATAAAAAAAGTATATGTAGTTTTTGATAAAATATTTTTGTCTGCTACTAGGGAGGCTAAAGTAGGATAATTGCAATTTCTAGGTTAAAGAGTAGGACCTTGTAATAAACCCACAAATATATAGGTCTATATTGAGCTTATGAAGATACTTTAGGCATTGTAGCCAATCTATAGATGATTGAAAATATGTGGTAGACTTTATATAGGTTATGTGTAAATACCATTTAATTGATATGAATTTTTTCACTGCCCAATGATTTTGGTATCCAGTCCTGGAACAGATACCTACAGCTTCTAAATGACAGCTGTTCCTCTACCAGCCACACTTCCCACTGTCCTCAGAACTTAAACCTCTAAATTGAACAATGAGACAAAGGCTTAGAAACATCAAGAGTCCTTAGGGTAGTCTGAGATCCATAATTAAAATACTGAACCTCATATGAGTTTTAGGATATTCTGTCTCAGATCATTGTTTTTACCATTTTGCTACTGGGGATTGAACCAAAGCCTTACACATGCTAGGCAAACACTCCAACACTAAGTTGTATTCCCAGCCACAGATCATCATTATTTTAAGGCCTGTGGGACTTCTTGTTGTCAAAAGATTTATGAAGTTAACAGCACCGATTACTTCAGGGAGTGCTCTTATTAGAACAGCCCCTAGGAACTTATGTTTGAAGACTTCTGGAGGAAACTCCTCCAGACCTGGGCTGGTGGTTTCTTAGATTTCAAGCTGTGTCGCTTCATAGAACAGTACTCACTGGATTAGGCTAGGGTAAGACCTGCATTCCATTTGGTGCACCAGCTACCCCTTATTTTGGAAACAGAAATGAAGGTCACCTGGTAGACTGAGGACATCAAGGCTGCAGAAACCTCACCTCTCTTTCTCACTTTTTCTCCACTGCTGGGCTAACTGTACTGTGCTGACACCAGCCAGGACTCCAGGTGAGACTGGGTAAAATGCTGAGGGGAAATTATTCCTTTCAAGGAGTCTAATCTTGATTCAGTTCATGGAATGAGGAATTTGCTTCACTCTCTTTCCCTCTTTCCCATCTGCCTTCTAAAGAGAATGAGTGCTCTTCAGAAACTGCTCCGCAGTTATTCTGAAGCTGGAAGGTTGCTGGTTGAAGCTACTGTAATGGCTACTAACACTATGCATATCCATTGCCTCGTCATAACTCTAAAAGCTAATCCTAGAATTTCTTGTGTCTTTTTCAGTACCAGATCACATCTATTAGGGGTTATTTTCTTATTCTTCTTACCCACTTAGGTTTGGGCATTCAAAGCTGGCAGAACTGGGTACAACCTGAGCCACTGACCTGCAGACACAAGTGGGAACTGGGATCACCACAGAAGTTGAGTGAGTCTGCAGATGTGTTACTGTCCCTGTTTCTCTCTCTCTCTCTCTCTCTCTCTCTCTCTCTCTCTCTCTCTCTCTCTCTCTCTCTCTCTCATTGGATATTATATTTATTTACATCTCAAATGTTATCCCCTTTCCAGGTTTCCCCTTCAGAAAGCCCTATACTATCCTCCCCTCTCCCTGCTTTTATGAGGCAGCTTCACCACCCACTCACTCACTATTGCCTCCCCACCCTGGCATTCCCCTACATTGGAGCATCGAGCCTTCCCAGAACCAAGGGCCTCTCCTCCCATTAATGTTCAACAAGGTCATTATTTGCTACATATGGGCTGGAGCCATGGTTTCCCCCATGTGTACTCTTTGGTTGGTGGTTTAGTCCCTTGGAGCTCTTCAGGTACTAGTTGGTTGATATTGTTGTTCTTCCTATGGGTTACAAACACCTCCAACTCCTTCAGTTCTTTCTCTAACTCCTCCATTGGGGACTCCATGCTCAGTCCAATGTTCGGCTGAGAGCATCCACCTCTGTATTTGGCAGGTTCTGGCAGAGCCTCTCAGGAGACGGCTATATTAGGCTCCTGTCAGCAAGTACTTCTTGGCATCTGGAATAGTGCCTGGGTTTGATGTCTGTATATGGGATGGATCCCCAGTTGGGACAGTCTTTGGATGGCCTTTCCTTCATTCTCTGCTTCACACTTTATCTCTGTATTTCCTCCCTTGAGTATTTTGTTCTCCCTTCTAAGATGGATAAAAGCATCCATTCTTTGGTCTTCCTTCTTCTTGACCTTCATGTGGTCTGTGAGCTGTCCTTGTTCTCAGGTGAACTGAATCACCCCTCTAGTTGACAATGAGTTCACAAGTTCTCTTTAACATAGTGATTGATCCTTGGGTTTCTCACTTAAGACCTTTCTATTCCCAAGCCAGAGTTCCAGGTGTCAGCCACCCACAGTCTCCTTTAGCACTCACAGTGAGTGTGTGAAAGTGTTGTGCATTGTCATGAGTCTGTGTCTTTGTTATTTCAACTGACTTTGATTAACCGTTTGTTACATTAGGTGATATTGGGAAATGGATAATAGAAATAAACTAAATGGCTGTTTCACAATCATGAAGAAGCAGCACACCTAGAAAGTCCTGCAAGTGTAGGTGGGAGTTCTAAGTTCATATCCATAGTACACTGGACATTGTCTAGGGAGTTTCAGCCCAGAAAACCCTGGCAGGAAGAAGTGTGTGTTTAGAGACATGATTTTAATCTGAAAGCTTGCACAGACTTAATTTGACTGACCTACTGTGGGGAGCATCTCTCTCTCTGATCTGCCTCTGGAAACCACACAAATGATATTCTTAGAGTAGGGAGGAATCACATCATCCCACTGAAAATAAAGTTCTGACCAATACCCAGTGTCAGGACATGCCTGTTTGCTTTCTCCTTAATCTGCCATCTCTCTAGGTTATCAAATTTGAAGATTAGTGCAATTTAACTTTTATCTAAAAAGCAAAGTAAAATATCAACTTGTTTTCACATACTTTGCTTCAAGCTTATTGTTTAGTCTTATAATTTTTGTTGGTGGGGATTGCATTACGTGCATAACTTTCTTTTTTCCTGTCTTCCAGCTCTTAATTCTTTTAATTTTTTATTGTTTATTTTATTTATTTACATTTCAAATGTTATCCCCCTTCCCAGTTTTCCCTCCACAACCCCCCTAACCCTTCCTTCTCCCACTTCTATGAGGATGCTTCCCCACTCACCCACCACTCCTGCCTCAGTACCTTAGCATTCCCTTCTCTTGAGTCATCAAGCCTCCACAGGATCAAGGAACTCCCCTACCAGTGATGCCAGATAGGGCCATCTTCTGCTATATATGCAGCTGGAGCTATGGGTACCCCTTGTGTACTCTTTGGTTGGTGGTTTAGTCCCTGGGAGCTCTGGGGAGTCTGGTTGGTTAATATTGTTGTTCTTCCTATATGGTTTCAAACCCCTTCAGCTCCTATAGTTCTTGTCCTAACTTCTCCATTGGGGTCCCCATGCTCAGTCCAATGTTTGTCTGTGTACATCCATATCTAGATTGGTCTGGCTTTGGCAGAGCCTCTCAGGGGACAGCTATACTGGGCTCTTGTCAGCAAGTACTTCTGGTCATCAGCAATAGTGTCTAAAGAACCATATGCTTTCATTACGGATTTCAGGAAATTTTTATAGCTTGAGAATACTAAAAACATCTGTTCTTATTTAAATTTACCTCTCAAGATACAATTTCTCCATTTTTATTTTTCACAGTAGCATTTGCTATATAAAAATAAAAATTTTAACTATAAGAGTTATTAGCATTTTAAAATTTTCTCTGTATTCTTCAGTTTTAGTATATTTAAGGAAACTTCTACCTAGCAAAGTCTGCATAGATAGATACATAAATAGATAATCTAAAGACAGGTAAATATGTAAGTTTGCAGAATATGAAAGTGTTTTAAAAACTAAGTTATCAGTTCATACATACATATATATTGCTTGCATTTGTACTAAAATCTTTTTTACTTTATATCTTGGCCAAATATTTTGAGTCTGCTTATGGTATAATTACATCAAATAAGAACAAAATATCTATAATTATGATATTTTATATCTTGGTACATATGGCTTTTCTATACACTCATCTTAAATTTTAATTTTTATATTTTTATTTGGAAGAAACATATATAAAATGACCAAATGAAGGTAATTGATACATGTGTCACCTCAAATTCTTATCATTTTATTGAGGAAAATTCAAAATCCCATTTTCTAGATGTTGTTAAATATATAACTAATTATTACTGTAGTTGCCTAACTATACTATAAAAACCCAGAACTTGCTCAGACTATATAAATATATATTTGTACACATTAACCAATTCTTCTGTATGTCTCTCTTTCCCAGACTTTGATAAGCACTATTGTACTCTCAAATTCTATTTGTTCAACTATATACATAAGCATGAGCAGTTGTTGTAGGCTCTCATTATATACTGTGTTGCCAGGGGCTGGAAGCAGCAAGAAGGAGAACCATGGACTGAAACCTGATCCAGAATTAAACTTCTTTCTTCCAAGCTGATTATCTCAGGTAGCTTTTTCACAGCAATGGAAAACTGATACAATATAGTTTTCTTGCCTGGCAGTTTTTTGGTTTTGTTTGTTGTTGATGATGTTGTTTTTGTTTCTTTTTTTCCTCCTTTCTTCTCTCTCTCTCTGAACACAGCATCCTTTTATTTGCTGTTTATTTTGGTAACGATGTTTGGCATCTGGGTAATGCTTTCAGAGTTAATGGAAGCTTATTCAAGGAATTAAAATAAGCACACACAGATTAGCACAATAACTAAGGCACTTCATTAAAAATCAAATGATAGGGGCTGGTGAAATGGCTCAGCAAGTAAGAGCACTGACCCCGATTCCAAAGGTCCTGAGTTCAAAACCCAGTAACCACATGGTGGCTCACAACCATCCATAATGAGGTCTGACTCCCTCTTCTGGTGTGTCTGAAGACAGCTACAGTGTACTTACATATAATAAATAAATACATCTATAAATAAATAAAAAGAAAACAGAGATGTTAAAAAAAAATCAAATGATAGTACAGATCTGAAAGAAATATGCTGCCAAGAATGGCCACAAGCCAGAGAAGTGAGAGTTCTCAAGGGGACTCAGGTTTCTTTTATGGATTCTAAAGGAAAGTGGACTTTATTATCAGTAGCTCTCTACTATGATTGTCAGATTTGGAATATGTAAACCTTTGTCCTTTCCTACAGTACATGTAATCTTTTCATTTTATTTTATTTTATTTTCTAAGTTTTTTTTTTATTTATATTAAAAATCATTTCCCCTTTCCCGTTTTCTCCCTCCCCGAAAGTCCCATAAGCCCCCTTCGCTCCCTCTTTTTCCCATTCGACCCCCTCTCGCTTCTCTGTCCTGGCATTCCCCTACATCCAATCTTTCCAGGACCAGGGGTCTCTCCTTCCATCTTCTTGGAAATCTATTGATATGTGAATTGTGTCTAGGGTATTCCAAGATTCTGGGTTAATATCCCCTTATCAGTGACTGCATACCATGTGTGTTCTTTTGTGATTGGGTTACCTCACTAAGGATGATATTTTCAGGTTCTAACCATTTGCCTAGGAATTTCGTGAATTCATTGTTTTTAATTGCAGAGTAGTATTCCACTGTGTAGATATACCACATCTTCTGAATCCATTCCTCCGTTGAGGGACATCTGGGTTCTTTCCAGCTTCTGGCTATTATAAATAAGGCTGCTATGAACATAGTGGAGCATGTGTCCTTATTGCATGCAGGTAAAGCCTCTGGGTATATGCCCAGGAGAGGTATAGCCGGATCCTCTGGGAGTGTCATGCCCAGTTTTAATCACATACATGCCAAAATATGCACAGGCGAAACATTGAAATTAGAACTATAAAAGTTCACTTGCGGAATGTAGTTTGCCTTATTGTTCATGCACCCCAAATCAGCTCAGCCTGAATTAACCCCCTTTCCAGGTACCTGTACATGAATGGTGTATAACTCTTTAGAGTCTATGTATGATGGTCATCAAAAAAGAGGAGAAACATCCTATTTTCCAGAGTAGTGCTCATGCAGCTTGTGCTAACAGGTCTCACAATACATTGTTTGGAATGGTATGTATGTATGTTTGTGTGTGTGTGTGTGTGTGTGTGTGTGTGTGTGTGTGTGTGTGTCTGTGTTTGTGTGTCTGTGTGTCTGTGTGTGTGCATGTGTGTGTATGTGACTGAGTATGTGTTTGGGTGTGTGTATGTATGTGTGTGAATAGTACATGCAGGCAATGATCTCAGACTATAGAGTACATTATTAAAGGAAGGATATGTGCATAACCCAAACTACGTAGGGTCCCAGGTTGTTAAGATATTCCCCACTGCTTGCTTCTGTAGTCTCATGAGGATTACTTTTTTTTTTTTTTTGGTTAGGTTTGTCTCTTAGTGCTCCTCTAACTGGATTTGAGCCAGCTGGGATCCTGTGAGTTTAATGGATCTAGACATTCACATCTCCTTCAAGACAGGGAAAATTTTCAGATATTATTCATTTTTACATACTACATTCATACACAAATGTTTGTTTAATGGTGCTTTATATGTGTTTTCAACTCTACTCGTATGTTTTCTTTTCTGTTAACTTAGGTGATTACAAACATCTGTCTTCAAATACAGAAATCTCTCTGCAGGACTTAGCTGTCTTAGCTTTCAACTGTATTTTGTTCATTCAAAAGAGCAGGATACAGAACAACTGGCATTAGAAAAGCCAGATTAACAATCCTTTATTTTCTTGCTTTATCTTCCCACTGTGAATAATAATCATTTTATGTGGCCCTGAAGAAAATTTGAATAACCTTCCAAACAGTGGACCTTCACACTGGGCTTTCACTTTCACTATTGGATGTGTCTTATATACTACCAAAATGAAAGATTCTTAACAAAACTCCACCTGGAACAATTAGCTTTGTGTCCGTTTTTTTTGTTTGTTTGTTTGTTTGTTTGTTGCTTTTTTTTTTCGAGACAGGGTTTCTCTGCATAGTCCTGGCTGTCCCGGAACTTGCTCTGTAGACCAGGCTGGCCTCGAACTCAGAAATCTGCCTGCCTCTGCCTCCCAAGTGCTAGGATTAAAGGCGCGCGCCACCACCGCCTGGCAAAGGGAATAAGATCTCTTTACAGATGGTTGTGAGCCACCATGTGGTTGCTGGGATTTGAACTCAGGACCTTCAGAAGAGTAGTCAGTGCTCTTAACCGCTGAGCCATCTCTCCAGCCCTGTGTCCATTTTCAAACTTCATAGTATTTCTAGTGGTTTAAAAGCTCATCTTTGGTTATGTTTAATATTAGTATGTGATGCTTTTCATTTTCAAGTTTTTGATAATAAAGTTCATAAAATATTTATGAGAAAAAAATTTGATTTTAAAAAGTGAAAGAAACAGAAACTGGTAACGACTGACAGTTAGAGGCGCCCATTATATTAAGTTTGTGTGTCTTGCTCTTGTTTCTGTTTTGTCAAAAGGTTTTGTGCAAAAGCAGAAAAAATATATATAGCATATATTGTGTGTTGTTAAAAATACAATACTGAGTAAAACCTTACAAGAGGCAGCTATTTTTAATATTCTCCAGTACTCTTTTCAAAGTAAAAATAAATGTAGAAGGGTTGGGCAAAGGAAAGGATTGCAGACATCTCGACAGCTTGTATTTCTTTCCCCAAGTGTTCCATTAGTATTTACTTGTAACTATGAGAAAAGTAAATGTCATCATTTTATAGTGTGGAAATCTAACCCGGTTTACAGGCACACCAGTTTCTTTACCTAGAAACATAGGTAAAAGGCCAGGGGGACTTTGAGCAATACTATGGTTTTCTGAGGGACGTGAGTCATCAGGAGGTTTGGCCAATGGCTGCACACAGTGAGAAGGATTCTTTTTTACCAGTGCTAATTAGAAGGCTCATTGCCCCAGTATAGGGGAATACCAGGATAGGGAAGTGGGAGTGGGTGGGTTAGTAAGCAGGGGAAGGGGACATGGGAGAGATGATTTTGGAGGAGAAACTAGGAAAGGGGATAATATTTGAAATGTAAACAAAGAAAATATCTAATAAAAGGAAAAATACAAAAAAATAAAAAAGATCTAAGAAGAGAAGGGTTCAAGCAGATTTCCAACTGTCAAGATACTAAACAAACTAAAACTCAGACTTAAATACATTGTTCGATATTAGGGAATATAATTAAAATGCCTAAGTCATTCAGATGTTCTGAAACAATTGATGTGTGTGTTTCTTTCTTTGATACAGAGAAAAACAACCATTCATGGGTGAAGACAACAGAACCTCTGTGACAGAATTCATCTTCCTGGGACTCTCACAAGACCCACAGACCCAAGTCCTGCTCTTCTTCCTCTTCCTCCTCATCTACCTGCTCACTGTGCTGGGAAACCTGCTGATCATCTTGCTCATCCACTCAGATCCCAGACTCCACACCCCCATGTACTTTTTCCTTAGAAACCTGTCCTTTGCTGATCTCTGCTTTTCTACTACCACAGTGCCCCAGGTGCTCGTCCACTTCCTGGTGAAGAGGAAGACCATTTCTTTTGCTGGATGCTCCACACAGATAATTGTGTTGCTTCTGGTGGGATGCACAGAGTGTGCACTGCTGGCAGTGATGTCCTATGACCGTTATGTGGCTGTCTGCAAGCCTCTGCACTACTCCACCATCATGACACACTGGGTATGTGTCCAGCTGGCAGCAGGGTCCTGGGCCAGTGGTGCATTTGTGTCCCTGGTGGATACCACATTCACATTGCGACTTCCTTATCGAGGAAACAATGTCATTAACCACTTTTTCTGTGAACCTCCTGCCCTCCTGAAGCTGGCCTCAGCAGATACTTACAGTACAGAAATGACCATCTTTGCAATGGGCGTGGTAATCCTCCTAGCACCTGTCTCCCTCATCCTCACCTCCTACTGGAACATCATCTCCACTGTGATCCAGATGCAGTCTGGGGAGGGAAGGCTCAAGGTCTTCTCTACCTGTGGCTCCCACCTCATTGTTGTTGGTCTCTTCTATGGCTCAGCAATATTTGCCTACATGAGGCCCAACTCCAAGACAATGAATGAAAAGGATAAAATGATTTCTGTGTTCTACTCAGCAGTGACCCCGATGCTGAACCCCATCATATACAGCCTGAGAAACAAGGACGTGAAAGGGGCTCTCAGGAGAATAACTTCAAAATAGCGTTTTCTGAGATGGCAATGTGAGCTTGTTATGAATGACAGAGATATGGAGAGAAGAAATTTTCTTCAAATTTCTCTTGTTTCATGCCATTCTCTTACTTTCTTTTTCTTCTTTTTTATCATTTTTATATGTTCCATCCAATTGATTATTTAAAAGACCCTGGAAAGAAAATTGAAATGAAGAAAGAAAAGTGAAGGGCAAAGTTTTTATTTGCAAATGGAAGAGGAGAGAATCAGGAAGGAAATAAGGAAGTATGTTTGGGAATGAAGGAGGGAGGAAGCCACAAGATAGCCATTTTTTTTTAAATCATACACAATATGAACATTAAACAAGGTAAGTGTTACAGTATTTGTTCAAAAAATACCCATTGGAAAAGCAATCTCTCACAAATAGGAGACTATGTTTCTTGCAAAGAAGTTAATTTGTGTCATTTGTACATGCATTTGGCCATTGTATTTTGAAGAAATATTTTATATTCCATGCACCTTTATAAAGCTTGGGAAATAGACATGAAAATATAACTCATGTTATATTTCTGACTTTTATTTTCATACTAATTGCAGTAATTCCTGAAATTGAATAAAAATCATATTAGCAGAATAACAAGTAATAGATGTTTATAAATTTAAGAGAGTAGACATAAATCTAAAAATAAGACATCTGGATATGAAATCTCTGGAGTTCAATGTTACAGAATCTGGATAGTTTCCTTCCTTCTTCCTTTCTTCTTTCTTTCTTTCTTTCTTTCTTTCTTTCTTTCTTTCTTTCTTTCTTTCTTTCTTTCTTCCCTTCCTCCCTTCTTCCCTCCCTCTCTCACTTCCTTCCTTCCTTCCTTTATTCCTTAACTATTTCCTTAACTATACATTTTAATTTCTTTTTTTCTTTTATATTTTATGTTTCTCTCATATAGTACATCCCAACCACACTTTTCCCTCCCTCCACACATCTCTCTCATATCCACTCCTCTGTTTTCCATCAGAAAAGAGAAAGCCTCCCAAGGATATCAACCAAACACAGCATAGCAAGTTACATTGAGTCTATACACAATTCCTTGTATTAGCACTGGGGGAGGTAACCCAGTAGGGAGAAAATGGTCCCAAGAGAAGGCAAAAGCATCAGAGACATCCCCACCCCCACTGTTAGCAGTTCCACAACATTGCCAAGCTAACAAGCATAATATATATGCAAAGGACCTAGCACAGACCTATGCAGGCTCCATGATTGGTGATTCAGTCTGTATGAGCACCTATAAATTTTGCTTACTTGATTCTGTGACTGGTGTTTTGGTATTCTCAACTCTTATGGCTCCAATCACTCTTGTTCCCCTCTTCTATGGGGTTCTCTGAGATCCAAGGAGAGGGACTTGATAGAGATCTCCAATTTGACTCTTACCCACCCAGTATTTGGGCACGGATCTGTGCATCTCCTCTGATCAGCTGCTAGAAGTCTCCTTGATTCTACCTGGGCTAGGCACTGATTTCTGAGTATAGCATAATATCATCAGGAATCATTTCATTGATTTTTTTCTACGCCAGGTCTCTGTTCTGTCTAGCCTCTAGTTCATGGTCATCCAGGCAGTGTTGGGCACGGACTCCCTTCTTAGAACAGCCCTCAAATTAGACCAATCATTGCTTGGCCACTTCCACAAGTTCTGGGGCCCCATTTTTAAAAGACATTTTGTAGGCAGGATAGCTTATAAGTAAAAGGTTTTGTGACTGTGTAGGTGTCCCAGTTCCACCACTGAAGTTGCCTGGTTTCAGAAGATAGCTGTTTCAGGCTCCTTATCCTCCATTACCAGGAGTCCATTCTAGGGTCACCCTCATAGAATCCGGGCAGTATCTACTGCACTGTTTATCAACATCACTCCCAAAAGCCTTCTAGTCATCTCTTCCCATACTCTACTTTCCAAATCTGGCTAGCTTCTAAAGCATGTGATTTATGGAAACGACGATAGAGAATGAAGATAATGTAAAAGGATGAAGTTCAGCAAGCTGTTTTTGATCTTAATGGGACATTTGGACTTTATAATGCAGATCCAAGTTCATGTAACAGAATGTACAATGTGTGCTCACTTGCTTGTTAGAAACAGTGTTTCTCAGCATAGCTAGTGAATTTCCCTTTAAACATCTGATTGCCATGTAATTATTTTTAAATTAACTTTTTGGTTAGTATAACAAGTTAGCCTTTTGTTATGCACATATCTATTAAGATGTTTCTTTTAAATAACTAATGTGGTGAAACAAATGAAAATACATAAAAAATGAAGCAAGAAAGTAGGAGAATGACAAAAAAAGAACACAGAACAGTATGTGTGTATGTGTGTGTGTGTGTTTGTGTGTGTGTGTGTGCACAGATATATATCACCACACTTTGTTCCTAATCATGCCTGCACTGCCCTCCCACATTTCCCCTCTTCTCCATGATGGTTTTCTTCCTCCTCTTTGGGCTTGCTGGATACTCAGGATTTTCTTGCTGCAGTGATTTCAGAACTGCTACTCTGCCTGACCGTTTGCATTTAAGGATTTTTTTTTTCAAAAAATGTTTACGAATTCTTATAATATTGATTTTCTGGTTGATTGAGTTATTAATTCATCTCCTCTTCTCCAATGAGTATTAGGGATTTGATGTTTTAATGCATTTCACACAACAATTTATTCTCTGTGTTTCATCTCTTCATTTTATTTATTCTTTACAGTGCTCTCATGACTAAAACTTTTTTATTTGTTTATTTTTTCTTTTTACAATCTGGCATAAAAGCTTTACATAAAAGCTTTGTGAAGCTGGCATGATTTGTTCACAAGTCATGAAAAGTGTTAGTCTGTTATTAAAGCATTTTGTCTTAAAAGTCATCTTGTTAAATATAGCTATGTGGGTTGACATTTATTTTCAAGGATTTAGCTATATGTTTTCCAAGCTTTAAGGTTGTTGATAAAAGATCTGATGTCTTTACTTTTGTAAGTAAGTTGATGCTTATTTTTTTTAAAAAAACTATTACTATCATTTCTTTGTTTGTGATTTTTGACATATCGACTACAATACATTATTAAAAGGTTCTTCTTGGCCATATCTCTAGGATTTTAAATACCTCTTCTAATTGGGTATTTTTTGCCTAGACTAGGAAAATTTTTGTCATTTCATTGAATTGATTTTTTCAAGACTTTAGTTTTGTTTCTTTATCACAGTTTTGATTGCTTCAACAAAGTACCTTTGGTCATTTACTTATTTTTCCTCATTATTGAGGAAATAGTATTTCTTTGAGCTTGCCCTGTATGTCTGATACTCTTTCTTTGGCTGGGTTGAGTCCATTGGCCACACTTTCACAGTGCTTTCTATTAATTCACTGTGCTGGTTATTTCTCATATTTATATTCATTTTCAAAATCTGCTTTCTTATCAACATTTCTATCAAATTGCCGATATTTTCATTCATACTATTAATTTTCACATCCATTCTACTGACCTTTTCTCTTTGTTGCTCTTTTTCTTTTTTCTCCAGAGGCTGGGTTGATTATTTGTTTGCACTTTCTTATGATCTCTTAAGGTCCCCACAAAATTTTACAAGTAAATATTTGAGCTCTCTATCTATTGTGTCTATTTCAGTATATTTAAATTAATTAATTGAATAATTATGTTTTAGAGCAATTGTTTCTTTTTCATGATTTGCATGCATGTTTCCTTTCTATATTTATGGACTTATTTTTTATACAATGTATTTTCATCACATTTTTCATATCCTCTAACTCTTCCCAGGTCCTCCATACATCACTACCCATCCAATGTGTTTTTCTTTCTATGTCTCTCTCAAAAAACAACCCCATAAATATCAAAACGAACAAGCAAACAAACCCCCAAAAGACAAAATATATCAAATCTCAAACAAAAACTCACAAGAAAAGTCTGGATTCCGTTTTGTTGTTGTTATTGTTGGCTAACTACTCTTGAGCATGACCCCTGCTGTGGATTGCAGTTAATAAACCCAATGATCCTCTATTGGAGATTAAACCTTAAAAGAAGACCTAATACCAGTATTCCTCAAACTATTCCATAAAGTAGAAACAGAAAGAACACTACCTAATTCATTCTATGAAACAACTGTTATTTCTTAAGGTTTAGATACGTGTGTTTTATTTAGAATACCCACAGAAATTAGGTAGCTACTAAGGGACCAAAGGAAAACAGAATTTTCCAGGAAGAGGAAATAGAACATATTGACATATTTTTTAAAATGTTATAAAGGTAAAACTGCAGAGAAAGATTAAATGGTAAAGAGAATGGAAGGATAGGGTCAAGATGGGAACACTGGGAGTGACAACAACTAAAAAAGGTCCTTTGAAAAGCCACATAGAAGCCAATTATTATAGAATCTTTTTAAAATATGTACATATGTAAAAAGAAATTTAAATAGAATTAAAATGCAATGGGGAAAATAATACCCCATCTAGACATCTTAAGCAGCCATGGAAAACTCCCTGGTTCCAGGAATGATTTATATCTTGTCAATTCAAAGGACAATAAGGTCTAATGGATCCACCAAACATTACAGTCTACTGCCAATGCTTTTATTATCCTGGGCAACTGAGTGGTAAGGCCCTGTTGCTGGAGACAATACTGATTATGTCACAAAACATGGGAAGAACAAGGTGGTATTCAAATAGAAGTTTCTCTCAAATAGAAGTTTCTCTCCTGCTGACTAACATTCATGCTGCTGCAAGGTATTAGAGAAGAAAAATAGTAAACGTCACAAGATATAAACTCTGAAAATTACAGTGGTGTCCTGCCTACAAAAATACTTGTTCAATAGCATCATAAATGTGATGACAGTAACCAACTACTTTTAAATATTATATATGAGGCCCAAACCATAAGATGGAACCCATACCTGACACTGCAAAAAATGGCCACCAACCTGAGACTAGCTAGGTCATGGTCCCAAGAAAAACCTACTACTATTGTTCTGCTAAATGAACATAATAATAAAGTGATCCCTAATAATATATTGTGTACGTTTTATATTGTGATTTGTACATGAATGAGTTTGGATATCTCTTCAATTTTAATTGGGAATCTCTTTAGTAAATAGCAATCTTTGAGGGGCTTATTCCCAAGTGCCACAAAGAGAGCAGACAAAATACAGTTGTAACAGCATCACTAACAGACCACAGAAATACAGCTCCTCAAAAATAAATCAACTCAGTAATATATCACCAATTACCATAAGAGAAAAAAGTCTAATTCTGATATGGTATAGGAAAGAAGTTTGAATCATTTGTGCATAGATTTAGAAGCAATAAATGAGTGTAATAAACAAAAAAGGCAAAGAAGCGCACAAAATAGAGCAAGATACATGCCCCCACCACATTGTATCCAACTGTTATTCTGCAAGTCAGTCCTGAATGAAATTTGAAGGACCATAAGGAAGGAACAATAGAGAACATGGGATTTATGAATAGACACTGTCAAAAAGACAAAGCGGCAACCAACTAACTGGGAAATGATCTTTACCAACCTTACATCCGACAGAGGGCTAATATCCAATATATACAAAGAACTCAAGAAGTTAAACTCCAGAGAGGCAAGTAACCCTATTAAAAATGGCGCACAGAGCTAAACAAAGAGTTCTCACCTGAAGAATATCTAATGGCTGAGAAGCACCTAAAGAGATGTTCATCATCCTTAGTCATTAGGGAAATGCAAATCAAAACAACCCTGAGATTCCATCTCACACCAGTCAGGATGGCTAAGATCAAAAACACAGGAGACAGCAGTTGTTGGTGAGGATGTGGAGAAAGAGGAACACTCCTCCACTGCTGGTGGAATTGCAGGCTGGTACAACCACTCTGGAAAGCAGTCTGGCGGTTCCTCAGAAAACTGGGCGTGACACTCCCGGAGGATCCGGCTATACCACTCCTGGGCATATACCCAGAGGCTGTACCTGCATGCAATAAGGACACATGCTCCACTATGTTCATAGCAGCCTTATTTATAATAGCCAGAAGCTGGAAAGAACCCAGATGTCCCTCAACGGAGGAATGGATTCAGAAGATGTGGTATATCTACACAATGGAATACTACTCTGCAATTAAAAACAATGAATTCACGAAATTCCTAGGTAAATGGTCAGAACTTGAAAATATCATCCTTAGTGAGGTAACCCAATCACAAAAGAACACACATGGTATGCAGTCACTGATAAGGGGATATTAACCCAGAATCTCGGAATACCCTAGACACAATTTGCATATCAATAGATCGCTAAGAAGATGGAAGGAGAGACCCTTGGTCCTGGAAAGACTGGATGTAGGGGAATGCCAGGACAGAGAAATGAGAGGGGGTTGAATGGAGAAAAGAGGGAGGGAAGGGGGCTTATGGGACTTTCGGGGAGGGAGGAAACGGGAAAGGGGAAATGATTTGGAATGTAAATTAAAAAAAACTTAGAAAATAAAAAAAAGAATTTCAATTTCAATAACTTTATATTAGAAATTAAATTTAATTTATAACAATCTTATACAATTTGATTGATAGGTAATATACAGCAGTTAGCTGTGGACTAGGCATAATATCAAGCTAATAACGATGTTGAAGAAGATGAAGATAGGAAAAAATTTACAGCATACAAAGCATAATCTAATAATAGATATTAATGATGTTCTTGAAGTTTTGCCAATTATCTAATCTTGCTTTAAAATGATGTGAAATTTTCAGTTTAAAATTTCTGATTCTGTTTAACTTTTCTGATTAATTTAGTCACAACAGAATGAAACTGTAATTGTAAGAATTAAGAGAAATGTAGTATCTGTAAATTTTTTAGATTTTTTTTCACACTCTTACCTCTAAATCAGTTTCTAGATTTTTTTGATGTAATTTGCTTCTCAATCATAAGATCATTAAACAAATTCTATGCTAAAAAAAAAAGAAGAAGAATAGTTAAGCTCAGTGAGGCAAGAATTAGATGAACTACTAAATAAAAGTCTGTTGATAGTGGCAAACGGAGAAGTTTTTCCTGAAGGAATTCTCAGCTATCCTAATGCATTATAAGGTAAAGGGGTATTTAAATAGTTTATTCACAGCATTATTGACCTTGGCAAAACTTATTATAGCAAAATAATGCAGTCACATAGATATAGACTTTTAAATGACTTTAAAAGCAACCCCTGGGTATTTACTTGAGTGATTACAATTCAATACATCACAGAGATAGATGCCCACTGATATTTTTGCAACACTGTTCTCAACGGCTAAATTATCAAACCCAAGTTGAGTGACCTAAAGCAAGAGAATGAATAAAAAATGGGGTGCATATACATAATAGTAAGTTATATCATTTGGAGGAAAATCAGTGAAGACAGTCATTGTAAGCAAATTAATCCATTTTCAGAAAAAATATTTTTGTCTTTATCATTTTCAGATATTACACAGTTACAAAGATCATTTATGGATATATAAAAGTGGAAATGATTCTGTGTATCAGAACATAGGGGAAATGTGAGAAAAGAAATACACAAAAGTGCATGGAAGTTTGGGGAAGAAAGTTCTCAATGCAGCCTGTATCTTTAATAATTCTTTATGTCAACTTGAAGATTAACAAAACAAAAAACCCAAAATAATTTTATTGTTTGTTTTTTATACTTTAATCTGTTTGCAATGATAAGAAATGTTACTTTAAAATTATAGGGGATGGTAAAATGAGACAGAAGTGTCATATTTATGCCCCAAATTCTATGAATGTGCCCCAGGGAAATATATCTTCAAAATATAATTGAAAGAAATGACTATGTATCCATAAATACTTGTGATAGTTTTGTTGTTCTGTTCATGTTTGCTGATATACACTTAGGTGCCTAATTATGTCAATTTTGTTATTGACATGTATGAGCTAATAGAGAAATAAATTTCTTTGCTGTTTCTCCTCTCTCATCCTTTCTATTTTTCTTTCTTTCTTCTTTCCTCCCTTCTTATGCTCACATTTATTCACTAATTTGTTTTCAGTTACAATTTTTAACTTTAATTTAATTTCATTCACATAGCTATCAAGCAGAGAAAAAGAAAGGAAACGAGAAAGATCTGGGAGAAAAGAGTAAAAGAAGGAAAACATTTTAAAAACACAAAACAAAAACAACACTCCCCACCCCCCCGTTTTCTAGACATAAAATGGTCAGCACACTTATGACATACTCTAAACATATTATTTTGTAGATATTCTCCTGAGAGCCCCTTTCACGTCCTTGTTTCTCAGGCTGTATATGATGGGGTTCAGCATCGGGGTCACTGCTGAGTAGAACACAGAAATCATTTTATCCTTTTCATTCATTATCTTGGAGTCGGGCCTCATGTAGGCAAATATTCCTGAGCCATAGAAGAGAACAACAACAATGAGGTGGGAGCCACAGGTAGAGAAGACCTTGAGCCTTCCCTCCCCAGACTGCATCTGGATCACAGTGGAGATGATGTTCCAGTAGGAGGTGAGGATGAGGGAGACAGGTGCTAGGAGGATTACCACGCCCATTGCAAAGATGGTCATTTCTGTACTGTAAGTATCTGCTGAAGCCAGCTTCAGGAGGGCAGGAGGTTCACAGAAAAAGTGGTTAATGACATTGTTTCCTCGATAAGGAAGTCGCAATGTGAATGTAGCATCTACCAGGGACACAAATGCACCACTGGCCCAGGACCCTGCTGCCAGCTGGACACATACCCAGTGTGTCATGATGGTGGAGTAGTGCAGAGGCTTGCAGACAGCCACATAACGGTCATAGGACATCACTGCCAACAGTGCACACTCTGTGCATCCCACCAGAAGCAACACGACTATCTGTGTGGAGCATCCAGCAAAAGAAATGGTCTTCTTCTTCATCAGGAAGTGGATGAGCACCTGGGGCACTGTGGTAGTAGAAAAGCAGAGATCAGCAAAGGACAGGTTTCTAAGGAAAAAGTACATGGGGGTGTGGAGTCTGGGGTCTGCGTGGATGAGCACGATGATCAGCAGGTTTCCCAGCACAGTTAGCAGGTAGATGAAGAGGAAGAGGAAGAAGAGCAGGACTTGGGTCTGTGGGTCCTGTGAGAGGCCCAAGAAGATGAATTCTGTCACAGAGGTTCTGTTGTCTTCACCCATGAATGGTTGTTTGTCTCTATAAAAGAGCATCAAGGAATGAAACACGTAAATCAGTTATTGCAGAATAGTAAGAGCAGCTTATATTTTTGTCAATCATAAAAACAAGCCATTGGTTTCTTTCTGTCATAGTTTCTATATTCCAAAATACTGAAGTTTTGTTTTGCCCAGTAGTTATAATAATTTAAAACCAAACCTTATTATTTCATTACATTAGTATTTTAGCAGTACCAGTCAGAAAGAATCAGTCTTAATATGTTCCATGACCAAACCTCATCTGGTTCAGCAACTCTGTTCTAAGTAGGCTGTGGGAAGCAGGCAAGTTTATATGATGTTAACTCATTATGTTCTATGTTATGGCCTTTATAACACCTAATAACCCTGTCCATTAATTATATCTATATGATCATTCTGAAGAACCATTTTGCCAAGATTGAAAAGTAAGGTAGACTGGAGAAGTATTCTGAGATCCTGATCATTTCCCACATTTTTTTAAAATAAAGAATATTTTAGTTAAAATGTTTCCTCTTTGACTCTGACACTCAGTAGGTTAATGCAAATCTTCAGCCATCTGTCTTTTCTTTCTGTAGTATCCATACATACTAATGTCCATAATTAACAACTGTTGGTATCACATATTATCCATCATTGTTAGCAGTTTCATTATATTTACTTTTAGTCATTTAAAATCCAAATAAGATATTCTTTTATTTTTATAATATAGAAGATATGAAAAGGCCACAATGGAGGAAAAATATCATTAGTCTTATCCATCTGGGAAGCCTTTGAACCACAATGTCAACTTGCCAGGTCAGATATGCCCACTGGTATAATAGTAGCATTATTCTTATGGAGGTCATTAACTGCTCTATGGGTTTCAGGCCAATCCACAGGAGAAAAATACATACTTGTTCTATAAATCCTGTTTTAGAAA